>CM032332.1:7035460-8235460 GCA_019022515.1 Quercus aquifolioides | reverse complement strand
CGATGGAGGTAGAAAAATATCAATCCCATCCCCTACACTCTCACACAATAAATGGCTACAAACAAAAAGAAAATACAATCTGGCTTTAGAAACCAAAACCTCCTGGACAGGAAACTTATGTGCATGCTCACTTGTTAACATTTAATTACCAAAAAATTTAAAAAAAAAGTAAAAGAAGAAAAAAGACCTTCATAATATGGCATATGCTTCGAACAAGAGAAGGAGTGACACATATATAAGAATCTTGGAATTAATAGGTGAAAATGGCTAAATACCATGTTTTGGCAAAATTTGTGGCAAACTAGCACTATTTCAGAAATATTTAGGAATCTATCACTTTTTTAGTACTCAAGTTCAGTGTACTCGAGTTCCTAGGTGAGTTGCTAGTGTGACACTACTGACCTGAAATTTGAGGAATTAAAAAAACAATGTGGTACTCAATATTGTGGAAATCAAGTAATTCTTTATAGCACTCGAGCTTAACAAAGTCGAGTACCTTGTTTTTCTTTTTCTTTTTTTCTACTTTTTGTTTCGTACAAAAATTTTATTTATTTCATCTTTAACTGCTTGTGATCGTTGTGTCCACCATGTTGGGTGCATCATAGCACCGTGGGTCCAGCCCACACTTGATAAAACACCTCATTAAAGAGGTGGTTGGACAAGCCACAAAAGTCAGCCTATTTTCTTCTTGGCAAGTTAGTTGCATTTATTGTGATTTGATGTCAAGAGTGTGAAAGGAAGAAAAAAAGGAAAAGATGAAGAAATAAAATGGGAGGCCATTCGGGCAATGAGCAAGAAGTGAAGTCCCAGAGAAAGTGAGGACTAAGAGCAGTCATGTCATGGCTTCTAACAGTGATGACTTGAAAGGTCCCATCCATATATGTCTTTGGTGATCTTTGATTATGAACATCAGATACTCAATGATGAATTGAAAGGTCTTATTATTTTTTTGTGCAGCACTTTTACAACAGTATACTCAATGAGACCTCTGCCATTTGGTCCTTTGTTTTGGTGTTATCCAGGGTAAGGGCCGTTTTCCATCTTATTGACTTCCTAACATCTCATGGGCACCTTTAGTGAATAGTTACTGCCATACTACTTTGTGCTTAGCTAACTGCAACTCTAGTTACTTGTACATGAACTTTTTCAAGTCCAGACACTATACTTAGTTTGGTGGACACAACGATCACAAGCAGTTGAAGATGAAATAAGTAAAAGTTTTGTACAAAACCAAAAATAGAAAGGAAAAAAAAAAACAAAGTACTCGACTTTGTTAAGCTCGAGTACTATAAAGAAGTACTTGATTTACCATATTACTTTTTTACTTGCACAAATTTCAAGTCAGCAGTGCCACGCTGGCTACTCACCTAGGAACTCGAGTTCACTGAACTCGAGTACTATTTAGGACTCAATTTTGTGAAACTCGAGTACTAAAAAAGTGGTAGATTGCTAAATATTTCCGAAACAGTGCTAGTTTGCCACAAATTTTGTCAAAACGTGGTATTTGGCTATTTTCGCTTGGAATAATATATGTGTAAATTTGGTTGATAAGAGCTTCTCAACTTCATAGCTTGCATTAAAGAGCTCCTCCGATAGATATATTCTTGATTTTTTTTTTTTTTGAGGTACAAAGCTCCTATCAAAGTTGATCCTTTATGTTGAGGTACATAGACAGTAATCTTTAGATCTCTTTTCGATTTTTAAGATGATTACTATGGGGAGTTTATGATGGAAATAAGAGTCTATGCAGCGGAAAAAATTAAATAAACGGATCTACTTTATTCACAATTGTCAACATGTGCCATATAAGTTTCAGAATTAGAGAATAAGATAGTGTACCTTGAATCAGTGAAATTCAAAACCGAAAATTCAGAAGTTCTTGAGAAGACTTTCAATCTTCACTCCAATTCCACTAACACCCAAGATGTGAGGTCTCTCAATCAGTTATATGAGTTTGTTCTAGAGAGAATTGAAGAGTGTCCAACTTTCTCATACATACCAATTCATTGTCTTTTAAAATCTGTATGTTTCTCTCTATATATCTGATTATCTAATTGGGCTAGCTTTTTGGGCCTTCCCAATTGGGCTTTAGTATGTAGCTTGGAGTGGGACCAAAAGGGAACAAATAAGACACTAACTCCAATGAGCCTTGAGTCTTTCTGTCAACTCTTGACAAGTCCAAAGTTACTATTAATTATATTTAATACCACTATATAAATATAATTTCATTTTAGGCCTTATTAATAAATTATATCCCAAGACTTTATTGTACATGCAACCCCTTCATAAAATATTCGTAGTAACACAAAGTCATGAATAAAGACTGTCACTTTGTGAATTACTACATCTTAATCCTTGAGTACCCGGTTTAATCCTTTTAAGTTATTTATCATATATTTATGAAATCCAATTTCATAAATATATACTTTAGTCTTACTAAAGTGGTTAGGCTTAACTCTCTGAATAACAAATCCATTAAACTTATCTCAAGGGAATATTTTGTATCTTCGTTAAGAGACTATGAATTCCATCTTGACAATATATGTTCCATCAACACTAAATGTGGCTGCCCAACATACTGAGGTTTTGATCGTTACTTTAGATCTCACTCTTGATATATCAAAACAACTTACACTTCGTGATTAGGTCCATTATTCTCTCAGGATTAAGAGTTCATGTAAATGAAAGTCGTGAGATTTATTATTCATTTGACAGTCATTAGGAGAATAATAAATCTCACAGCGGTCTAGTTCAATATGTTTTAACTCTTAAAACATATCAACATATCAACTAGAAGTCATCACTTCCATGATCAAGACAAATCATCTTAGTTAATACGTTATAGTCTTCGCAGATGAAATGCCCAAATTCATCACCGACTACGAACCAAATTTTGAGTTTACAAAAAACTTGTGACTTATATCTTCTGTGACTAAATTACATAAATCACATACTATGCATCTCATGGACTATATGATAATGTCCAAATATTCATGTTACCATTATTTCAGATAATAATAAAACAACTTTATTAATTGCAATATTAAGTCATACATCATGTCATACATAATATAATACATAGTATTATACAATAGGATTCTAGGGCACAAATCCCAACAGTTTATACATGAGATAATTTGTCAAAGTGAAGACTGCTTCTCCCTTTATTCATGATGTAATTTGTGGCTATAGTAGATGCAGACTTTCCACTAAAAATATTTAGAATTTTCAAATTAGCAACTCGATGGAATGAGGATCCTAAGTTGGGATGCTCCCTAATTATCTCAACTAATCACAGATCCATGCGATGCATGAGAATATATAATTTTATAATTGGGGTATAATATATAATTTGTTCTCAAAATTTTGGGGAAAATAATTTGCTTACTCTAAAAATTAAACAATTTCTAAAATGATTTTCTATCTCTCTATCTCTATAAATATATCATTTTATTATTTTGGACGTGTTTGATTGATATTATTCCTTTGTGAGGTGATCTCTATTTTTCTAAATTATGTTATGATGTGTGTGTATATATATATAGATGGGTGTGTACCACATCGGTTAGTTAGTGAGTGAGTTTTCGGTTTATAAGCCTTGCTAGTACTTACAAATGTTAGGCCCTTTTGTAAGTCTTGTCTTTTCACTCCCTCATTTCTCATTTTCTGTCTTCTGTCTATATAATCTTTAAAAAAAAAAAATACACTTTTTTGTTACCATTGATTTTTATAAGATCCAATGGTGAGAAAAATTCCCTTCTCTTTTTGGCGTTACCTCTACCACAGCTCCATCCTCTTCATCATAAAACTAGCTAGGTTTATGATGAGGCTAAAGAACTAAACGTATTAAACCAGTTGGGTTTTAGATGGAGACCCACCCTCACAAAATACTAGCTATAGGTATTGATTGTCTCTTCATGGTTAAAGATTGAAAAGAAAGTATTGATTTTGTTTGCCCTTTAGAAACAAATAGTACATAGAGAAAGAAAACTGGATCAATAATTTATAGTCTCCTTTATTAAACTCTCACCAATATCTTTATGTATATGAACACAAACCAAGCTTGAAATGGTGAAATCGTCAAGTTTTATCTCTAACAATTACTTCTTTGTTGTAAACTTTGGACACCAATTTTGCCACATGGTTACAGTCCCTACACATTTTAAGGTTGTTTACTATTCTAATTGATAGCTGCATATGTATTACAAAATACAAAGTGATAATAGACTTAGACCAAAACCATTATTTTTAACCAAGGACCAAGCCTTTCCGGCCACCGTCGAGTTTGATCGAGACCCATCATCATTTGTTACTGTTGTTTAAACAACAGTTTTTAGTATTTAAAAAACATTACACGTATTTTCACATACTTTTTTTACCCATAAGTATTTCCACAAAATAACAACATTACTAAAAATCTATTACCAAATGGGTCCTTAAGAACTAAAAACCACCTCCACAAAATTTTGTTTTTGAGAAAAACAACCTCCACAAACTTAGTTGGTTTAGTATGTTTTGTTCCTTTGCTGGTTTTGTGGCCCACGCAATAAGGTGGAGCCGTGGAAGAGATGAATTAGAGAGAGAAGGTGCATAATATTTATAAAAAAAATGAATAATAAAGTGATATACATTCTTTCTTAAAAAAAAAAAAAAAGGTAATGTACATTAATTGAACCTATTATATATATATAATGGCTATAAAAAAGTATAACTTGAACCTATTTTATATATATATATATATATATAATGGCTAAATTGCAAACTAAACTCCTAAAGTTAGGAGTATTTAGATTTTACACCCTAAAGTTTCAAAATATAGATTTCACCCCTGAAGTTTAGGGATGTTTAGATTTTACACCCTAACGTTTAAGAATTTGGATATTACCCTCTAAAGTTTGAGGGTGTTTGAATTTTATACCCCTAAATTTTGAAACTTCATAATGTAAAATCTAAACACCTTCAAACTTTAGAGAGTAAAATCCAAATATCTTCAAACTTTAATTGATAAAATCCAAAATTTAAAACGTTAAAGTATAAAATCCAAATATCCCTAACGCTTCAGTTGGTGTGGAAAGATCAATAGGTCTAGTGACAACATTTTTTACAATTGCTTATATAACCTATTGTGATCAGTACATAGAAAAGGTAATGTCAGTGGTGAAACCTATAATAACGTGACTCTTGGAAAGATATGAAAAATCTGGATATTCAATAAGCCTCTTTCAAAAAAGTCAAATCCCAGAAATAAAAAGTACATTGCAAAGCTAACAAAACAATATTTAAAATAAAAAATAAAAAGATTCCAAGCAACTGAGCAAGGCACCTTGATATAGAATTATCAGTATAGTTGATAAACAAAATTTTGACCCTCTTTTTTTCCCCACAAAATGTGTAACAACTTATTGTGAATTTCAACAGAATCATGATCTTTAACTGTATTACAACCATCCACGTTAATCACTGGTGCTTGATTCGAATGACAACAAGCTCGTATCTTCATATAAAATATTGAACTACATTCGAGCAAGCCTGAGACCTCATTCTAATGTTTTATATACTAACAAAACCAAATACACCTCTCTATAAAAGGAAGATCAAGGAAGAAAATCTCAAGAGGGGAAAAAAAAATTTTAATGTTGGTGATACACTCTACCTTTCGCTTGGGAATTTCTCAGATTGTGAGAGAAAATTCCCAAATAAAAAATTTTCACTAGTGACGCTTCATTTCCCGGAATATATTGGCCACCTTAGGGGATAATCTTGGAAGGAATTTAAACAACTGTGTCACAAACACAAAAAGATAAGAAACAGAACTGATCACAAATAGAAAGAAAGCTACATTATATGAGAGAGCATGGTTATCAATAAACAGACTGTTAAAATGTATGAAGTAGGAACAAACTTCCCTTATAGGTTAAAAAATAAGGAAAGAATCAATTTCACGAGATGCTTTTCATGATTTTTTTTTTTTAAATGATCCAAAAATTGCAAAATCACATGGCAATGTTATTATTAATTTGTTGCTTTATTTTAGTTTTCTACCAAATAAGACAAGCACATGTAGAAATGCAATAGGAATTAAGCCCACCAGCTACAAATTCATTGAGAAAGGAACCTTAGATTGTTTAATGAAGCTTTATTGGATAAATGGTTGTGGCGGTTTGGAATGGAGAGGGCGGCACTATGGAGGCAGGTAGTAGAACTGAAGTACAACTCCATAGGTGGAGGATGGTGGACCAAGGCTGTTACTGGGCCACATGGGATCAGCCTTTGGATAGATATATAGAAGGGGTGGACAAAGTTTTCTCGCTTCATAAAATTTGAGGTAGGTGATGGAGCTTGAATGAAATTTTGGTTTAATGCCTGGTGTGGTGATGTTATCTTAAAGGAGTCATTCTCTGAGTTGTATCATAGTGCACAAGATAATAAGGAAGCTTCAGTAGCAGATCAGATAGAGCTCCACAACGAGTCTGTTCACTGGGAGTTAAACTTTACATGAGCAGTACCAAACTGGGAACTGATGTCACTCTCGTTGTTCTTGGATCTATTTTATTCTACAGAGGTGTGAGGTCGTGGAGAGGATAAATTGTGTTGGAGGCCGTATATTTAGAAGGGTTTCAAGGTTCGATCCTATTACAGAGCATTAGCCCCTACGGCAGTTGATAATTTCCTTGGAAAAGCATTTGGAAGCCTAAGGTCCCAACAAAAGTAGCATTTTGTTGCTACTTCAAATAAAATCCAAACAGCGGATAATCTGATAGACCGAACACATTGTTTTCATGAGCTAGAATTGTATGTGCGAGGGGGATGGGGAGATAGTGGTCCACTTGTTGCAACATTGTCCCATTGCCAGGTAGTTGTAGGATATAGTCTTTACCCTTTTGGGGGTTCAGTGGGTGATGCTTAGAAGGGTTGTTGACTTACTAGCTTGTTAACAAGGCTGTTTTGGGTGACATCGGAACAGTGAGAATTGGAAGGTCACCCCACATTGCTTGATGTGGAGCATCTGAAGTGAAAGAAATGCAAGTAATTTTGAAGGATGTAAGAGGAAAACTCTAGATCTGAAATTACATCTCCTAAGAACTTTATTCGAATGGTTGCGGCATCAATAATTTTCTCCTTCTCAAACTTATTATGAGTTTATTGATCATTGTACTTTTAGAGCTTATCTGTGATGTCCATCTAATATACATCCAGTGTACTTGGTGTGCTATCTAGTTTTTTCTAATAAAACTTATTACTTATAAAAAAAGATTATTTAATGTATAGGCTTATGTAGATGTGTTAAGAGATTGGGAGAAGGCCAACTACAATTTTTAAGGGGCCAATGTACAACAAAATCAATTAGCACTGACGTGTGTACATTTGTTCCACTTTAGATCCATCTCTTCAGCTGCCTGACTCTTTTTGTATTGAAATTTTTTTAGGCAAGTAAAGACTTAACTGATACAATCAACAAACATGCTTCAAAAAGAAAGCCTTGACAATCAAGAGTGAATAACTAGAGGTAGCCAAAAATACACAAATTTCTTGCTAAATGGGAACAATCATAATTTCTCCAACAAGAAATCAAGAATAGACTGTTAGGGTTCACAGATGTGTTGGCGAATCCTTGTGCCAAAACAAATCAAATTAGAGTTGTATAATTAGAATTGTGTTAGGGTTGAGGCTGGTTTAGAAGTTTCTCAAAGACGATGAGGTTATGATTTGTTCAAAGAGGATGGCTAGTTGATCCTATGCTCTTATCTTTTACACCATAGCAAATTTTTGAGTGAAACTTATTTCATTTAAAGGTAAACATCTGAAGCTTCAAAAGTGGTTAGATTGACATCAAAGTTCTTTAAATTATCAACTTGAATAGGAATTAATATTGAAAATCTAGCACCTCTGTTGTGTCCCAAGGACGTGGCAGACAAGCAATTCAAATAAGCTATAGTCAAAGATGGCCTCACAATAGTCAGATGTTTCATTTGAATTCAAGTAGTAGTAGTTGTTTGTTTAATTTGAATTCAAGTAGTTGAGTTTAATTTGAATTGTTATCAATAATATCGTCCTACTATCTAGGAGATAAGATTAGGAGATTAGGTTTTTTTTTTATATTAAGAGTTGTTATCCTTTTTTCTCATTTGTATGTGTAATTTGAATTGGTTGCAGTTGGCAACTAAGTTCTGTATTTAAATTGAGTAACACATGAATAAGAGGCAAGCAGAAAATCCCTCTTATGTTCAGGAGACTAGTCACCTCGAATCGACTAAACTGTCATTTTATTTTTCCAGTTCATAACAACCTCAAAACTTACTTTTTGGCCTTTTACCCTCTCAAACAGTCTATAGCCTCAAGACAGGCCAATAAGTATTATTTCAATAGCAAGACAAAATATTTTGCTCCAATATTCTACATGATAAAAGAATCAAGTATTCTAAAGGCCAAGCACCACGGCCACAGCCAAACGTGTCCATGAAAGGAAGCAAATTTGTTGGGGAGATAACACCTTGGGGAGACTCCAATTGAATAGTTAACATAACATGTAGGGACGCCACTTAACCCAAAAGGCTTAAGCCCTATGGGTTTGGGCCCAACTATGTTATATTAACCAATCCCTGTTGTCATTCTTATTCAATGTGAGATTTCACTCACACGTGTATACCCTATACTAATAACCTCTACACTATGTAAATCAATCACAATACTATTTGAGTTACTCCTCAACACTCTGATAAATTTGAAACCTAAAGGATAAATGTTAGCCATCCTTGTCAATGACTACCCTTAGCAGAATGAATCACTAAAAATTCTCTCTATGAATTGCAAAACCTTCTGTAAAGTATAAACAAAGTCTTAGCCTCTTAGAAACTGTATTGAGAGCTTGACCACGGGCCTTCTCAATCAAAGTTATATCGAACAAATTCGTATGATATTTGAATACTAATTTTAAATTGTCTCCCTGGAAAAAATAAGCCCCCCTTAAAAGCAAGGTTTCTTTAAGACCTCTTCAAAAACCCTACATAGTAGTATAGCATCTTTCTAGAATATTCCAACAGTTCTGACTAGTTTTATAATGTCTAGAACTTAAGGCATCTTATATTTATTATATGCAAGCAATGAGAAGGGCATTTTAAAAACTTCACCATGGTGGAAATTTAATTTATTTGGTTCTTCAGAAAGCTTCAGTTAGGTGTGCTTCCTGAAGCTGTTCTTGGGTCTAAAGCTATGCACACCTATGACTTTAGCTATGAATTCAAGCATAGCCTTTTCCTCCTAGAATCTGGTCATCTCATTAAATATTCTCTATCCATAATGGGCAATGATGCTCTTGTCTCATAATAGAGTTTTCTGGGCAGTATACATTTCCACTGATAAGATTTTATGTAAAGCGAATTTCATAATTTGGTGGTACATTGAGACATTTTTGAGTATGGACATATCCATATTAAAATTAGTGGGTTGGATGTGGAACTTAGGTAGAAATTATGGTTGATGATTAGAGGTCATATAATAAACTCACTTCTAGAGTAGCTCAGAGCTTTTAAAACATAAGCTTCCCATATTACGCGCGTGTGCACACACACACACACATGTTTTGTTCAAAACGTTTAAAATATCCTGAGTTTGTCATGTTAAACACACATGTGCAGACATACAGACAGATGCACTAAGAGAAAGGAAATGTATTAACTGTTTTGATTGAATGAGAGCTCAGTCCCTTTATAACGCTGTGGAGCATGATAACAAGGAATTAACTATATTATGGGAAGCTAAAGTAACACTTTTGCATGACCAGAATCATACTCATATATTGATTAATAAAAGGACATGAAAACATAAATTTGTGTTGAAATCATCAAGTCTAGAACGTACCCAAAGTTTCACACACGCATCAATGATAACTGGAACTAGGCAGATAAATATGGTTATAGTAGACTGATCAACCTGAAGGCCATAGTGCTCAACTATTATCTCTAACAAAGTCTGCCATCCAGATTCAGAATGATACCTGGAAGTACATAATGTCATATGTTAGAGTTGAAAAGTTGAGAAGTAGAGTATCGGCGATACAACGTGGGCTAAGTTATAATGAAAAATTGACAAGCAGAATTAAGGAATTCTGCAAAATTACAGGGAAAACCACAATAAAATAAAAAGAAGAAGATTACAGTGAATGCTCACAAGGAAAAGGTTTTAATCTGACTCAGCTAAAACAATTTGATAAAATTAATACTTTATGCATTGTGCAGCATAAACATATAATTAAAGTCAAATTTTTCAATGGAAATGAATGTCAAGGGAAAGAAGTAATATTATGAACCCCATATACAACATTGTGGATGGCTACCACATTTAATATCATCCCTATAAGTTTTCATTGTACTAATCAAATTTAATTCAATGGAAAAAAAATACTAATGATTACAATTTATAAAGAGCAGATATATTACCCTAAAAAAATATCTGTGATAAGTATAATTAAGAGTGCCTTCCCAGTATCTGAAATATTATTTAATAGTTTGTAACCTGTGAATTTCAGCAAAGCTACCTGCAAAAGTAAGGGACGGAATTAAAGAACTTATGATAGTGACAACTTCATGAACTTTAAATGCAGTTTAAGATATCGTTTCTCAGCTAGGCATTTTTAAGCAGCAAAGAGAGAGAAAACATATAGACGTATTGCAATAGCAAAGGGCAATGTCCACTCAACACCCACATTAAGATTGAATCCCACGATGATTGAAGCTAGTTTGAGATAATTACATATTTTTTATGGGTAAAAAATACTTTTATTGGAAAGAGAAGATGGCTGAAAACACAATCAGTGTGCATGGAACCACTTCTAAAGAATTACAATCTAACATTCAAAACATCTGAGAATTCTAAAAAATATGAGGAACGGATGCTACCCAAGGTAGTCATCCAATCATACGAAGACCTTAACAAAGACTGTTTAATAACATGCTGAGGGCATTCAAAACCATCAAAAGTTTAACGGTTCCTCTCTCACCAAATTGTCCACAAAACACACAATGGAACAGCTATTCATATATTTGATCTCCTGTGTTTATGAAGTTTTCCTCGCCAACAATCCAGCAACTGACTTATAGTCTTCGGCATATTAATGCTCAAAGAATAAGCAGAAGAATTCACTCACTTTTCGTATATATATATATATATTCGTGACGGGATTTTATGTTTATAGGAATATGGTGATTTAATGTGACGGTCTTAGAAAAAAAGGGCATTGTGGTTAAGTACACAAATATCATTAAACATATCTATGAGGGAGTAGTAACTAGTTAAAGAGCTATAGGAAGAATGTCAAGTGAGGGGTTAATTTTAAGTTAGATCTATTTTAGAATATAATGGGTTAGGTTAAGCAGCAAGCCTAAGATTGTGATGCAGCCATGGAAGATTGGTTTGCTATTACTTTGCAGATTCACCTATTCAAGATTTATTTTATTAGGTCCACATGTGAAATCCAATTGAAGTAGAAGTCACATGGTTTTAATGTTCTAGGTACGAGTCTTTTAGGGTTAAAACAGTTTCTTATTTGGGTTTTTCTTTTATTAGTTATGGTCAATTTTATATTCAGGGGCACATCTGTAATTTCAACAATTTCAGCGAATTAAGAGGATTTTGTTACTTTAGTTGAGTGTAGAATCTTCTAGGAGATCCTAAGTATCTTAGGTTTTATTTTCTTTAGGTCAAAGTTAGTTTTTTATTAGTTTTTACGAGTCAAACTAGCTAGGACAACAAAAAGTCTTTAGCCAGTACATTTTAGAAGCCTACCAACCGCTACTCCCAAACCCCACAAAAGCAGGAGCCTTGTTTTTGTTTTATAGCCCGTAGACAGAAGGTTAAATCAATGAATAGTGTTGTCTGCGGTAATTCATGGACAAAGATTCATGCAAGGGAGTGCAATAGGCAAATAGAGTAATGGTAACTTACTTTTGTCTGATTGAAGTATAAAAGAATGAACAATGAGATCCCAAATACCATATCTGACCATATGTTGGCAAATGCTCTACGATTCTCTAACCTCCACTCATCTCTCAACTCTAATCTGTTCAAGCAACAAATAGGAAGCCAATAAGAATAGCATTCACTAAAGAAATTAAAGTTTATAAATCTATTTTCATATGAACAGAACATAAGGAAAGTTTTCTGGGGGCAACAATTGTTTAGAATAACATTTCCAGCTGTAAATTGTCTTACAATAATTAAATACACAATTTGTAATTGTTTATGAAGTTTTTATGTGAGAGGGGATAAAGTCACTATTCACAAATTCCTCTAATGATATGTTTCTCAAAGACATGTTTCCATTAGCATTGGCATCATGAGCAAGAAGAATTCTGAATTTGATTTATTCTAAGCTTCCTATTTCCAGGTGCTGCTAATTCTGGACATCCTGAAGCCTATGTAGGAAATTAGATATACCATCTAGGTAGGTGATAGAATCTGATGTTTTCTTATGAATCAGTTGTTCCTGTAATCTAACCTTCCTCAACTTGATACAATTTCAACAACCAAAATGTTGATGATGTGTGGGTTGAATTGCCACAAATGCTGGTCAAGTCATTGACCAAATTTGAGTGGCAAAAGGACTCCTATACTACTTGATATAGGCCCACAGCTCTAATGCCAGCTTTTGTATAGTATCTATATGTACCCAGCTTATTAAATACTTAGTGTGTGAGAATTCCAAGCTGCAGCAGCCAAGGTTTTCTTGCCATCTACTTTTGTGAGAGAAAACCTAGGTTGTATTTGGGTTTTGTCTGATTTTTTTTTTTTTAGAGATCTTGAGTGCCATTATTGTAATCTGCCTATTTTCTTACATGGAATTTATCCTCTTCGTCACCTGTCGATGTAGGTAATTTTCCGAACCAAGTAAATTTCTACGTTCTTTGTGTGTGTGTGCTTGTTGATTTATTTTTGTCTTTATTGTATTTTATTTGAATCTTGGGAGTGCTATTGCACAACACAAGACAACAAAAATAAATGAAAAATAAAGATAGTATCACAAATGTGATGTTGTCAAAGGAACACAAAAGTGTGCTAAACTCACGCTTTATGCCGTAACTCCCACCAAACTTCCTCATCAGAAAGAGATGGAGATTTTCCGATCTCTACCTCAAGCCGGTATCTAGCTTTGTCCATCTTTAATTCTTTTACCATTTCAAGCTTTTGATTTCTTCTCACATCAAAAATTTGTGCTGCAAGTGGGACAGTCTTCACATATCTGTTCAAAACATAGGAGTTACTTGATTCATTATTAAGAAATTAAGTTCAAGTACAAATGGCAGAAAAAGAAAATCCACGATTCAATGTGATATACTTACAAATCTTTGACTTAAACTAAAATTTAAACATCCATTACCCTATACAAAATCTAGAATCAGCTGTCACTATAGTAAGTACAGAGGGAAAAAAATAGACAACTTTCCACCACAACCGGTAAATCTTTCACGACTGCATCAATATCCTTTTGTATGTGAGAGTGTTTGTATTCAAGAAAAGAAGAATTAACCAAAAGAAAATCAATGTTGAAACGCAGAGATTAGGAAAAAGAATATTACTTATCATATTTTGTTACAAAAAATTTACCTGTCCAAAAAAGGCATGAGAACATAGTCATGTACCAAAAAATCTAAGGCCCAGGGTATAATTATCAACACCGCCAGGAATTTAGCCTGTAACAAGGAAGAATATGGTTTAGGACATCAAGTTATGATTAACAAAAGATTTCAGCAGATTATCCAAATTGTTATGAATGAATTATATATCCTTTTTAATAAGTAGATAACTAAACTAAATTGTTTTGCAAATTGAATTCTTTTTTTAAATTATTTCTCGTATTTTGCATATTGTAATAAATAAAAAATCTAATGCCATATAATTGTCAATAATCAGTTATTCAAATTATTGAACTCGCTCTCTCTCTCTCTCATATGCACTCTGCACACCATGCCATACATACACAACAACAAGTTGCTTAATTAAAGCTTTGGAACAGAGATTCTTCCACAATCAGCCAACAACAACAATCTTGAATGATCAGTATTTCATATTTTTGAATTATTAAATTATTGGATATTCCAACACCTGAAATCAACAAAGAGTATTGGGTTCTTATTAATGTTTGCCCCTTTTGAAGTTGATTGCGTGCACATGCCAAGAATTTTACATCCATTACTGGAACATCCAAAGCATCAGCTACCCAACAGGCATTTGAAATCCTAAACTGCAGATCTTCAGTACACTGAAACCTTAATTGAGCAAGTCAAGATTTTATCTCTAAAAAGCAAATTCAAGTTCCCCTTAATTAAATGGCCTGTCCATGAGAACATAGGTCAACTACAGAGAGAATTTACGGAGTACTATAATCAAGATAGAAACAGAAAAAGAAAGATCATGATAGCTATTCAGTACTTCATACCACTTTGTTTCTATTCTTCAAGGGGAACATACAAAGGTTATGAAAATCATTCAATTTTAAGTTTGGAGGGAGGTAAGGTGAGAGAAGTTTATGGTATGATTACTGAAATTATTTGTCCCCTTGGACATGACATGTCCCAAGAATGAAAAAGGTTGTTATTTCCATTAAATTCATTACTGCTTTCATTTTTTAGATCAAAGGGATCAGTCTCACATTGGGCCCATGACTTGCCCTACTGCCTCAGAGGCTCAGACAAAAGGAGTCTGGTGGAAAATGAAAACGAGTAGCAACCACATATAGTTTGGTAGGAAGCCTTGCGAATTTTAAATTTAAGTTGCTGCAAACCGCAAAAACCTACAGGGAGAACCTCTTGGAAATTTTTTTTTTAGCAAGTATCCTCTCAGAAACCAAGACCAATGTCTTGACATCAAATTTCGAAGTCACAAAGGAGGGTGTTGAGATTGCAGAAGCTTTGATACCATTTTTTTGTGAGTGTACTTAATTATGGTAGGTTTATGTGAAATAGGAATAGAAAAATATAATAAAGTCACACAGAAAATGCAAAGATTACGGGGCATAGTATTAGGCCTACATCCTCAAGTGACACTGAGAAGAAAGTTTCACTAACAAAATAAGGAGATTCAATAGTGACACACAAGGTTCTCATACAACCCAAATCCCAAATTCACCTAAAAGATCCCTATCCCACAAAATCACACAACAAGAATTGACTTTATGTTGCTGCTTGAACTCTATATTGTGGAACTAATAGGTGATTATATATGAGCACAAAGTCGGCTAACCACTTAAACCAAGCAAGAAAAGGAGTCAGGCTTGTAAACCAACATTCAAGACACGTTTTAACAGGTGGCAAGAAGTTGAGCTACAAATAAAATTCATACAAAAATCTATATTAAGATATAATACTAGATCTGTATCATGCTCCATTTGGATTGCAACATTTATTCTTCTCCAGTAAAAGCGACTTTAATGAGAAAAAGAATTTAGCAAATTAGTGCCAAGATTAAGTGGTAGACTGCATTCCTCCTACCAGGTGACAAATGAAATTTCAATTATTAGTTTTCTGGAGATCCTATCACTTTATATTGGTACAA
The DNA here is from genome assembly GCA_019022515.1 of Quercus aquifolioides. Classification (NCBI taxonomy): domain Eukaryota; kingdom Viridiplantae; phylum Streptophyta; class Magnoliopsida; order Fagales; family Fagaceae; genus Quercus; species Quercus aquifolioides. The sequence continues at coordinate 8,219,914 of CM032332.1, read as the reverse complement.
ATTATAGAACTAGGATTGATTACCTTTTCTTACATCCACTATTTTGCATCATGGTCATTTGATGTATAATAGGCTTTCTTAAAATGTATTATTAGAGTCCAGCCTTTTGACTAAAATCATAATGAGAGAAAAAGGAAAAAAAAAAAAAATTATCATCAAATTGTTAAAAGGCCACTCTGTTTTTATCCTCAGAAATAGTTACCACTACACCAGGACCACATTGCCTTAGTGGGACGTTGTCAATTTGCATCTCAACTACATTTGATATGTAATAATTATCAGCAAGGATGGATTTACTTGAATAGCACTAGAAACCCATAAACAACCCATGCAATGCAAGTTCACAGGGATTAGCACCGCAGACAAACATATTATATAGATTAAACAATCATAAGTATCTACCTAAACAAGTTGCATATATAAACTTACCGAATTCAGTGATGCAAACCGGAAAACTCGGTCTTCATACAACATATCATCATCTTCCTCCCCAATAACCAAATCCCTGACAGACTCAATAAAACCCTTCTCAGGAATCATCTCACTAGGATCAGCCTGCACATCTTCCCTTGAATTCCCAACTCCTCTATCCCAATCTTGACTCCATGAAGAATCACTAACATGGTTATTCCCATCCACAAGCCAATCCTCCCACCTCCGGCTCTCCTCATTCATCATATCCTCTTGTGCTTCCCTTAACTCTACAATTGCCTCGGCCCTCCTCTTCCACTCCTCAAACTTGTCTCCTTGTGACAACTCTTCATCACTAGAGACCTCCAATTGGTCCTCAACCATGTCATCATCCTTCAAACCAAACCAATTGCCATCTTCATCGAAAAAGAACTTCTGCCACCAAGTCCTTTTCCTCGTATGACGGCTATTATTCTTAGCTTTCGGAACAAACCCACTAACCCACCTCCGTTTCCCACCCAATTGAGCCGAATAACTTGACGAATTGCGGCGCAATACTTCTTGGTTAGTAAAAATTAAGTTTTGGCATAACACAATTGAGTTGCTCATTAAGAACATGAATAAAACCCCACATTTTCCAGTTTTCCTCAAAGCAATAAAGCAATCCAGGTTGTGTTCAAAGCAGTCAAAAGACCACCATAACCCTCGTTCCTAGCCACACACACAATAAAAAACAACATGTTTCGTTGGTTTCTTGGAGCACTGATACTATGTTGTCATTCATAGTTCAACAAAAGAAACTGAACAACAAAAACAACAAAAACAACAACAACAACAAGATTGTCTTTTTATGTAATTCAGGAGAAAAAGAAGGAAACTTTAAATCACATACCAACTCAGTTGAGCAAATGCATGAATACCCAGAAACCCAAAAAAGCAGAAAATGGTGTCTCTTTGAGTTTTCCTTTGGTTGTGAAAGTGAGGATTGGGGAAATGAGAAAAAAAGGGTCAGTCTGAAATTGTGTGTTTTGGTGTCTTTGGAGTGTGAAACCCCAAAGAGCTGTTGTATAATATGGCTTGTGCTGCAGACTTTGATTAAGAAGAAGGAAGTGGATAACGGTTTTGGGCTAATTGTAATTTAATGGCTAGCTGATTGCCCACGCTATTTTCTTGTTAAATTACGTGATTGCCCTTCAAGTTTGAGGATTTTATTTATTTTTTAAATTCAATGAGCTAAGCAGTAAATAACTAATATCTTACAATGTTAAAAAGTCTCACAGCTCAATGGATATTTTTTGATATTTTCAATAGAAAGGTTTATGATTCAAATTCTTTTATTGTAATTATTAAAGGTTTTTGATATTTTCAAGCTTGATGATTTTTTTTCTTCAAATGAGCCAAAGCAATAAATATCATATTAAAGCATCCACGACAATGCTCTTAAAATAATTTTTTAGTTATTTTATAGCTTCAAACAAACAAAAACACCCCACAACAATGTTGCTAAACTTAAAATATTTTACTAACTACAATGAGCTGCTACTATTAACAGCTTACTGTAACAAGTTGCTACAAATATTAAATTATTATCTCTTTCTCCTCTCATTATTAAACATTGCATGTGCACATGATGTATCGTACTTTGTTGACCTTTGAATGAATGAAATCTTTCTTTCTTATCAAAAAAAAAAAAAGTTTCTCTTTCTTTCTTTCTCTCCCCCTCTCTCAAGTGTAGCAAGCTTATTAGATATGACCTCAAGTTAAGAATTTTATTGATTTCAAGATTTATTTTATTAGTAAGTTATACATGCGTCTAATAAATTGGTAATAAAGCCTCAATTTTAATTTCTACTTTTCTATTTCCCAAAAGAGAGAACCATTAACTTTTAGGTTGAGGATTGTTGGGAAAAAAAAAGGTTTTAAGTAGCGTTTTTGTAAGTATATGAAGGTTTTTTGTTGTTGTTGTTGTTGTTGTTGTTGAGAATACTAAGTATTTTTAACATACATACAAGGAGAGAAGAGAAAGTTTTAAAGAATATGAAGTATATGAAGTTTTTTGATAAGCTGTAAGTATATGAAGTTGATAACATCATAACTATTTTCAATAGAGTTGTGTTGCAACCTTTATGAAAGATACATCTCTATGACTGTTGGTGAAAAGGGTGTGATCCTTGATGAATAGGTGTTATTATTGGTGAAAGGGGTTAGAGCATTCGCAGCAGTGGAGCTAAAAATTTAGTTTTTTAGCTCTACTAAAAGTTACTTTATCTATTATACCTACACACCTGCTGCAGCAGTGAATCTATTTTAACTATCAACACAATAAAATAATATATCCCACAACTCAAAAAACATCCCAGCACCGACCACAACCTCCTCTACAATCAGCCACAGCCACAACCACTACTACCACCACCACTAACACAGACACAACCAAACCCACAAACAAAATAACAAACCAAACAACTATCATAGTCACCAATCCACCACCACAGCCACCAAGCTCACAGGAAAAAAAAAAATCAAACACCGTACCACCAAACCATAGCCACAACAACCACCATCGCCACCACCACAGCCATCAAACCCACAGAAGAAAAAAAAAAAAAATCAAACATCATTCCTCCACCACTACAACCATCAAACCCACAGAAGAAAAAAAAAAAAAAATCAAACATCATTCCACCACCATAGTCGGTGGATCGACGACGTGGATTGATGTGGATCGAACGGCGTGGATCGACGGCGTGAGTCTGGCGGCGAGGATCGACGGTGGCGTGGGTCGGTAGTGTGGGCTTGGGCTGGCAGCGGTGAGAGAGTTGAGAGAGAGAGAGAGAGAGAGAGGTGAGATGATCAGAGATGAGAGAGAGCTGAAAGAGTTGAGAGAGAGAGCTGAGATGATCAGAGTTGAGAGAGAGAGAGAGAGGGTTAATATTTTAATCAGGTAAGGATTAAAATATTATTATTATTTTTTAGCTCTCATGAACAGAGCACATCTATAAATAGATGTGCACTGTAGCAATGGAGCTAAATTTTTTAGATTTAGCTCCACTGCTGCAGCAAGACTTTTGTGTTTGTGGAGCTAAATTTTAGCAATATAGTATTATACCTCCACTACTGCGAATGCTTACAACCTTTGGCAAAGGCTGCAAGTGGTAGAACTAGAAAGGACACAACTTTTCATAGGAGCATATGCTCATCTATAAATAGAAGGGAATGTTTGATTATTATGTTGTCAAACAATCTCTCCATATGTAAATTACCAATTTACCACTCTCATGGGATTGCCATACCTAAAAGGGATACTGCTTTTATAATAAAGAGTGTTTTTTAAAGACAGCCAAGTAAACGCTCTCCATGAGGCAAGTGCTTTTATAAAAAAAAAAAAGTGTTTTTTTTTAATAGTTCTACAGGCAAGTAAACGCTCTCCATGAAGCCTCGAATGCTCTCTAGGGAAGAAGAAGCAGAGTTAGCCAGGAGCAACAAAAAAGTGAAAGACAGCCACCATACCGAGTTTAATAAAGGACCCAGCGATGGCTCTCCTTCACGAAACAACCACAACCATTGGAACCAGTCTAGTGCGTCGTTTAGGGACAAACTAGTGGGCGAAATTCCTGGAGTGTTTGCCCAGGCCTTTGATTTCACGGACCATATGGACGCTGATAGTGACTCGAAAATGATGAGGAAGATATCAATGAACTCTGCGCAGGATTGGTGGCCATCAAGCTTTTGAAGGACACCAAGAAATGCTTACGAGAGCGCTGGTGTAAGGCAGTCATTGTTAAGTTGGTGGGGCGGTCAGTTAGTTTCGCCTACATGCAGAGTAAATTGAATCAAATCTAGAAACTTGAGGGTAGAATGGACGTTGTGGACCTCAGCCACGGATTCTTCCTGGTTCGCTTCTTCTCCAAGGAAGATTTAAACTCTGTTCTAAGACGAGGACCCTGGTTTTTGGTGGACCACTTCCTATCCATAAGGTCATGGGAATCGTTTTTCAAGCCTTTTTCAGCTAACATTTCTTTGGTTGTCGTGTAGATTCGCCTCTACGAGCTGCCCATTGAACTTTATGAGGCGGAAATCTTGAGAGAGATCGGGGGTTCCATTGGGAAGGTGCTCAGGATAGATACGCATACTGCCATGGAAGCTAGGGGTAAGTATGCGAGGATGTGCATTCAAATAGATATCAACAAGCCCTTGATCGATACCATCCTCATCGGGTGGTTCGAGCAGGTCGTGAACTACGAAGGAATTCAGAAGCTCTGTTTTTCCTGTGGGAGGGTGGGTCATTTGAAGGAAGCTTGCCCATACACAGTTCGTAAGAACAAGGTTTCGGTGGACACGGCAGAGGCTTCTCCAGTAGAGAACGATGGATCATGCAATGGGCATGAGGAATTTCGTACTGATTTGCCTAGTGCCTTGCCTAACAAATCCACATCGGGTACGAGTGTAGTGGAGGAGGGTTCAAGTCAGTACGGTCCCTAGATGGTTGTGACAAGAAAAAAAGGGAGCTACAAGGGAAAAAAAAAACAAAATACCAGCCTAGGGGGGACCACCAAATCAGATGGAAAGTCTGCTAACCAAATCCCGTTCAAAAATATGCGGCCTGAACACTCAGAGATGGGCTTCAGTTTGAATAGAGGGACACCGAGCAACACGTCGTTGGGCTTAGGCCCAAACTTGAATCCAGACATTGAAGGCAAGCCCGATGCCACCTTTGTTGGTAAGCCTGGCCCATTACCCCATTTGGCCATTAACATAAAGAAAAATTCTCACTCAGTGAGAGGCAAAAAGAAAATTGCTAGGAACGCTTCTACTGGAAATCTCCTTGGTTGCGCCGTTAAAGATCCATTACAAGGGTTAGCTACTAAACTCACTTCCCTCTCTGCCAATGCTTCTAATAGCGTCACCCATGGATATGAGGCATCCCCATGTGCCTCCTTCAAGTTCATGGCTTCCAATGAAGACGGACTAGGCACCAACAATGGTTGGGAAGGGGGCCGAAAATCCTTAGGTGATCAATGTCGGGATCAAAGCATGGATCATGTGCACGATGCGGTGATTCATCTTGAAAGGTGAGGAAAGCTTGGGTTTTGAAGCTGGAGGTGCGGGAACTTCATCTGGCTCATTTTTCAGGAATGGGTCGGAGGATGAAATTGGGGAAGAGGACAAAATGGTTTCCGAGGAAGGGGGTGAAGCTAAATCCTTCTTTTGACGAATACCCACAACCGTCCATCATTCCATATGAAGATCATCATTTGGAACAGTAGGGGCGCTCTGAAGCCCAATTTTCAGAGTCACGTTCGTGATTTGGTTCAAAATCATGACCCTGCCATTATGGTAATTATGGAGACTAAGCTTGGTGGTGTTAGAGCTAAAGAGATTACAGACAGGCTACCTTTTGATGGGGCCATTCACACTGAAACGTTAGGGTACACTGGAGGTCTTTGGCTACTGTGGAACTCGGACAGAGTGGAAGTGGAAGCTTTAGCCAACACGGAGCAGGAAATTCATGTCGAAGTTAAGGTACGCCCTTCTAACCTTACCTGGATTTTATCTGTAATCTATGCTAGTCCTAGGAGTGAGGAAAGGCGTATATTATGGGATAATCTATCTAAGGTGGCTAAACTTCATAATAAGCCCTGGATTATGGCTGGTGATTTCAAAGAACCTTTGATCGAGGAGGATAAGTATGGGGGCAGAGGAGTTCATGTTAATCGTTAGCTGGCCTTCAAGGATTGTCTTGATACTTGTAATATGGTTGATATGGGGTTCTCGAGGCCGAGATACACGTGGTCAAACAAAAGAGATCTCAATAATCTTATCCTTGAGAGGATTGATAGATTCTTCATGAACCTGGACTGGTGTTTACTGTTCCCTGATGCAAAAGTCTCGCACCTGCCTAGATGCCACTCGAACCATTGTCCGGTTCTTATGGAGACTCTTCCAAACAAGTCCACTCACCTTTCTAGACCGTTTAAGTTCCAAGAGTTTTGGCTCTCTGATACTTCCTTTCCCAGTGTGGTGTCTCGGGCCTGGAACGGGGGCAGAGATTTGGCAGAGTGCATCAACACTTTCTCTAGGGATGCGTCGGTGTGGAATAAAACTCATTTTGGGAATGTTCACCATAAGAAAAGGAGAGTTATTGCTAGAATTTACGGAGTTCAAAAAGCGCTGGCTACCCACTCGAACAATGAGCTCATCAATTTAGAAAAGCAATTCCATCAGGATCTTGAACTGCTTCTTGATCAAGAACGTGATCTGTGGGCCCTAAAATCCAGAATTAACTGGATGATTCAGGGTGATCGCAATACATCCTTCTATCACGTATCTACTATTGCAAGAAGGAAGAGAAATCATATTGCAGCAGTCATGGATGATTTGGGGAATTGGTTGACTGAAGAAAGGGAGGTGATGGAGTATTTTAGAAGCGAGTTTGAGAAGCTGTATACCACCTCTCATGAAAGTGGTAACCGGGTCTCAAATTTGAGGTACCAGTGGCGTGCTCAACTTACTGATGAGGTGAAATCCTCCCTTGAAGAGAGGGTTAGCACTGAGGAGATTAAGTGTGCTCTATGGTCCATGAAACCTTATAAGGCACTAGGTCTAGATGGCCTTCATGCGGGGTTTTTCCAACGCTTTTGGCTTACTGTGGGAGACTCAGTCAAGGATGAAGTGTTAAAAGCTTTTTCTGACAGGAAAATCCCAGATTACCTCAACAAAACTCACATTGTACTTATTCCCAAAATGCAAGGCCCTGGAATCATTGCTAACTACAGACCCATCAGCCTGTGTAACTCGGTCTATAAGATCATCACTAAAATTATTGTGTCCTGGATCAAACCTCATTTGGAGAGATTAATATCCCCCCTTCAAGCTGGGTTTGTTCCGGGGAGAAGAAGGGTAGATAATTTCATCATTGTCCAAGAGTTAGTCCATTCTATTGGTAGAACCAAAGGGAAAAATGGCCTCATGGCCATCAAGATTGACCTTGAAAAAGTGTACGACAAGATTGAATGGGGTTTTATTCGAGAAATGCTTCTTAGCTTAAATTTCCCTAGTAGTTTGATTGAGTTAATCATGAGCTGCATTTCTTCGGTCTCCTCCTCCCTTCTCTTTAATGGGGGCTGCCTTGAGTCATTCCGGCCATCGAGAGGCATCAGGCAAGGGGACCCCCTCTCCCCTTACATTTTTATCATCTGCATGGAGTATTTGAGCCATTTGATTGAGTTGAAATGTGTGGATAAGAGCTGGAACCCAGTCAAGACTTCCAGGAATGGGATGCCTTTCTCTCATCTCTTCTTTGCGGACGATTTAGTCCTCTTTGCTCATGCCAACCCGGAAAATTGTCTGGCTATCAGGGAAGTTCTTAATGATTTTTGTGCAAAGTCGGGTTAGATTATTAGTGTAGTGAAATCCAGGGTTTTTTTCTCCCCAAATGTAGACTCAGACCAAAGAGAAGCTTTGTCCAATTTTCTCGGCTTTACCTCAACCTTTAATTTGGGTAAGTACTTGGGATTTCCGCTCAAGCATCCAGGTAACCGTAGACAAGACTTTTCCTTTGTCCTAGATAGAGTTAAGAAAAAACTCACGGGCTGGAAAGCAAACCTCTTATCCATGGCAAGCAGAATGGTGCTCATTCAATCCTTTTCCTCCACCATTCCTGCGTATGTGATGCAAAGTAACTTATTGCCAAGTAAGATCCTGGATGGTTTAGATCGGGTGAACAAGAATTTTCTTTGGGGTTCCACGGATCAAGCTAAGAAAATGCATTGGGTTAATTAGAGCAAAGTCACTAAACCAAAAAATCTAGGAGGATTGGGGCTTCAAACAGCCAAAGGCAGAAATACGGCCCTCTTGGCCAAGCTTAATTGGAGGCTGCATACGGAAGGCAATGCACCTTGGTCTAAAGTCCTAAAGTTGAAGTATTGCACTAGGCAAAGAATTAATTCCAGGAATGCAGCTAGACTTGCTTGCTCCCCCACGTGGAAAGGGCTGAGGAAAGGGGAAGAGGTGTTTAAAAAGGGAGTTAAATGGGTGCTTGGCTATAATAGTAAGCTGAATTTTTGGCATGATTGCTGGTCAGATCTTGGTCCTTTAAGGAATCTCATACAAGGCCCACTTCCCCGTGAGTCCGAGAACCTCAAAATCAGAGATGTGTACTCTACTAGTGGTTGGGATTGGCACACTATTCCATTCGAGCTCCCTCTAGAAATTAAGGCCACTATCCAGGCTGTTCCTACTCCTATTTTTGTGAGAAGTGGGGATAAACTAGCTTGGAAATTCTCCCTTAAGGGAGTTTTTGATGCTAGGAGTGCCTACCTCTTAGCTTCGGACGTCCAGGACACTAACACCTTTGATGGCACCTGGATTTGGAAACTTTGTACCCTCCCAAAAATCCAAATGTTCATATGGAAATGCTTACATCAGGCTATATGTGTGAAAGAGTGCTTGGTAGCAAGAGGTATGTAGTTAAATGGATCCTGCTCGATGTGTCACGTAGCAAATGAATCCATTATCCATGCACTCCGAGACTGCAATGTGGTTAAACCAACATGGTACCAACTTGGGTGGACATTCTGGCCTTTTGCCCTTAATTTTTAAAAAATTTAGCAATATGCCCCTGTTTTGAAACTATATAGGCATATGCCCCTGTTTCGATACTCGATTACCCTAAAATCGAGTTTCAACGCAAAACTCGATTGGTTTAAAATCGAGTTATGCCCGATCAAACTAAAAAAAAAAAAAAAATTTGCATAGAACTCGACTTCCTGGAAGTCGAGTTTTATGTAAATTTTTTATAAGATACCAAGTTCAGGGGTCCTATAGCGGCGTTTTTAAGCCCTATAGTGACGTTTTTAAGCCCTATAGCGGCGTTTTTAAATCCCTATAGTAGCATTTTTCTGGAATTTTTTTTTATAAGTGTGAATAACAGTTTCAGTGGCCCTATAGCGGCGTTTTTTAATCCCTATAGTAGCGTTTTTCTAGAATTTTTTTTTTATAAGTGTGAATACCAGGTTCAGTGGCCCTATAGCGGCATTTTTTAATCCCTATAGTGGCGTTTTTCTGGAATTTTTTTTTATAAGTGTGAGTGAATACCAGGTTCAGTGGCCCTATAGCGACGTTTTTAAGCCCTATAGTGGCGTTTTGGAACTCGATTTCCATTTACTCAAGTTTCATGCAATTTTTTTTTTTTTTAAAGTTTGATCGGGCATAACTCGATTTTAAACCAATCGAGTACTTTAAGTAACTCGATTTTAGGGTCATCGAGTATCGAAACAGGGGCATGAACCTATATAGTTTCGAAACAGGGGCATATTGCCAATTAAAAAAAAAAAAGGGGTAAAATGCTAGAATGTCCCAACTTGGGGTTCAAAACAACGATTCTACCTTCTTCTCTCAAGGAATCAATGAATGGCTAAGCACCAATGTTAAGTCAAAGCGGCTGTCTTCCTCGAATCAGCCCCCTTGGAATGTTTTGTTTCCCTTTGCCATCTGGCTTATTTGGCATCAACGCAACCAAATGGTCTTCAAGGGCAAAGGAGCAAATCCGCAGCTGCCTAAGAGCATCATCATGCAAGCCACGGAATATGCCTTGTGCATCAGTCGGCCTAGAAGGAACCAAGCTAGAATGATTAGCCAGATCAGGTGGGAAAAGCCAGATATAGGTTGGGTGAAGTTAAACACAGACGGGTCGGCTTCTGACTCACTGAATGCTGCAGGTTGTGGAGGATTGATAAGGGATGATCAAGGGAACTGGATTGGGGGGTTTTCGAGATATATTGGGAATACCAACAGCTTCATAGCTGAGGTTTGGGCGCTTAGGGATGGTCTTCAACTTTGTCATCATATGAACCTTCAATCTGTCATTGTTGAGTTGGATGCTAGTGCAGTAGTTGCTGCTCTCAACAACCCTGTTTATGCTAATACTATACTCTCCCCTCTGTTTGAGGATTGTTTACAGCTGGTTGCTCGCCTTCCTCAGTGCCAGATCAGACATATCTTTCGTGAAGCCAACATGTGCACCGACAAACTGTCTAGAATAGGCCTTCTTCAATCTGTAAACTTTGTTTCTTTTTCTAGTCCGCCTATGGACTTGCTCCCTCTTATTGAGGCAGATAAACGTGGTCTGTACACGAACAGGTTTGGCACTGTTGTTGCCTCTGTTCTCTACGCATGTATATTACTTCCATTATGTGTTTTATGTGGCCCTTGATTATGTCACAAGACAAAAATAAAAACGTCTGGGAAAGTGGGATGAACTAATGCTAAGTGATATGAAGGCGAAGGGGTAGGGAAGACAATCTACCAACATGTCAAAGTTTTGTACTTTCTTCCAAAATTCAAGCTGACTTTGAGAGTTTGAACATGAATAAGAGTGCATGAGAATGTGTGATAGGGAGTTGAGTCATGAGTGTTGCTCTAAGTTGGCTAAGCTCACAAGGGATTAGGGACTAAAAGTGGTAGTGTCACTTGTCGATCATATGGACCATTTCCTATTATATGTGTAAATTGACTGGATGGTGTAAATGATTGAGGCATTTGAGATAGCATGCTCACTATGGACAAGTAAGAAGATGTTGACATTGCGTTATATGGTAGAGCCCAAGCCTAATATTCCCCCATATTTAAGCATACTGACTAGATTAACTAGTGTTCTCTCTAGACTCTAGTTAGTCTAGAGTTCCCATCAATTATACACCGTAGGACTTAATTTGTGTAACTCAATATCAGCTCGTTATAAGCGATTCTTGCATCTGACGATCATTGATGAACGTAAAAATATTTAGGTTAAAATGCAAAACTCATCCTTTAAATTTTACTAGAATTTATTTCAATTTTCTAACTTTCATTTTATTCATTTTAGTTCTTTAGAGTATGTTTGGTTAGGTAGGTTTTAGGGAAGATGGAAAAAAAAAATGAATAGAAAATATTTTTGGTGGATGTTTGGTTGGAGGGAGGGGAGGAAAAAAAAATTGGTGAGGTCTGGATATTTTTACCCGAACTTATCAAAAATTTTTCTCCCCAAAATGGGGAAAAAAAACTAGGTAGAAAATGCTCATGACTTAAACGGATGAAAATAGCCATGTGCAAAGTGCACATGGTTTCGTTCTTTGCCAGTTTGCAACTTTCTTTTTTTCTTTTTATTTTATTTTTTTCCCTTTGATTTTTGCCTCTCTGACTCTCTGTTATACTATCTGTCTCATTTTTTTTCATCTTCTTTGGTTTTTGTCTTTTCTTATACTTCTCATTCGGGTTTTTTTTTTTCATCATCTTTTTTTTTTTTTTTTTGGTATATCTATTTGTGTCAGTTTTTTTTTCTTTATTCTTTTATTTTTATTTTTATTTTCATTTTCTTTTTTTTTTTTGGTCTTTTCTTATACTTCTCGTTCATCTTCTTTGGCTTCTCCTCTTTATAAAAAATAAAATAAAAATAAAATTTTTTATCCATACACAATTTTTTTAATAAAAAAATGTTACTTTTTGCTTTATTTAATAAGGATATAATTATAAATTTATTCCAACATTATTTCTCACCAAATAAATGAGATTTCCATCTCTCAACATTTTTATCATCCCAACCAAATACAAATATGAGAAAATTAAATCTCTTCTATCTTCTTACTTTTTTATCCATTCCTCATTTTCTATCATCCTACTTTTCTACTCCTCTAACCAAACAAACCCTTAATTCTCAAGTTTATATTCAATTAAGGTCTTTTCGTCAATTTCTATTAATTTTTTTTATATAAAAAAATATGTAAAATATATTTCAACCATTAATTGGATTTTTTTAATTAAAAAAATTTGGAAAAAAATAAAAAATTTGACAATGAACCGCAACATTTAACAAAAGTTGATGAAGAAATCTTAATTGAATAATAAACTTGAAACTTAAAAGACTGAAACGAACAAAAACAAAGTTAGAGAACTTAAATGAATTTTGGTGAAAAATAAAAAGTGAATTTGCATTTTAGTCAAATATTTATTAATTTAGATTGATGTTGCATGTGTACATGGTGAATCGGTTGATCATTTGTTGACCCAAGGCATCCATGTTAGTAAACATCTTTACAGGTGCAGACAAAGGCAGTTAGTCAGTCAGGACAGTCTGTAGGCCATCTAATCAAAATTAGGACACAACTCCTCATGGAAAGGGCACTAATCTTACATTTACAAAGATTTTGAAGACTGAAGACACTAGGGGAAAGACGAAAGGAAATCTTAACAAGTAGAAACTATTTTGTCCAGGTATATGGATTGGAAGTTCACATAATCTCCCCAACTTCCCATTCTAAGGGAAGGTAGAGGTGTTGTCTTGTCCAGACACAAAGAATTGAGACTTTACATATGGTGAAAGGAACCATAACTCCTTCAAATCCAAAAACTTAAATGATGAATGAAACAAGATCTAAGGATGTTAGTATGGATATCCTAATAATAAACAACAATGCATTAAAAAAAAGAATCATCCAAAGAGAATCTGGTGAGAGAATTCAGTGCACACTTTAGGCTATAAGTCCCCCTTAATCATGCTTCAGTCTATATGGTTGAAACACTCGATTACAAACAAGAATTTTTTTTTAAGGCAAAAATCTTGATTTTCCACCAGCTTTTGTGCAGATGCTGCTAAGCAATTCTTGAAACCTGCGGTCTAGAATTCACCTGTGAAGAGTTAATAAAAAAAATCAGGAATACAACTAAAAAAGGGCCCCAATTCAGTCTCATAGGATTGAAGCAGTAGAGCTATGCTGAGGCTTAGCTCATCCTCCATTACATTTTCTTGCAATTCTATTAGATAGTGACCAAAAAACCACAACAGAGAACATTAATGCTGTTAAAGCTGACATTTTCTTGCATTGGGTTGCAACTTACAAGAACTGCAAAGTGCAAAAGTTTGAAGACTAAAAAAGAAAAAAGGCAAAATAAAAAAATTAATGCTATGTGAAGCATTGAGCAGTGACATAGAGGTACTGCATTGTTTGAATCTTTTAATTTTTTGAGAGGAAAGATCGTTTGAATCTAGAATTGAGTTACCCTGGTGTTCAACTCTGATGAAGTATAATCTCAATTTTGGAATTGTTTATCATTCCATTTTACCAAACAAATAGTCAAATTAGTTAATATATCAACCATACTTTGACAAGAAAAAGTCAACAGTCATATTTAATAAGAAAAATCCATATTTTAACTAGAGATTTGGGTTTATTTTGTTTAAACAATGACAAGTATCATTGGAAGAACTCGTTCATCTTCTTAAGGAATCATGGCTATGACAAATAATTCTTGCTACAAACAAAGCTATGAGCTGAGGGCACATAAACACAGAAAAAGCTACAGAAATATCACAACAAATACCTAATTACTGCCAAAGCAACAAACGAGCATTACCCATTTTCCAGCTCAAGCATTACTAAGTCCTAACTACAAATATCTAGTTAGTGCCAAGGCTTCTGATATGCTCCAAGCATTTCTAAACATAAAATTGGTAAAACCAACTTAGAATACTCAATAATTAAAAACTTCTGAAGGCTTAGATTTAAGAATAGTCCCAATACCTCAAAGGAAAATATCATAAAAATACAAATTTTTCTACATTTTGGTCACAAACTAACATGACTTCTGATTCATCATACAAGGTATATCACACATCACCACTTCCCCTGAATTTGGAGACAAAGTACACAACCACTGGACAAAATTTTCATGAAATTTGTAGTAGATAAAGCAGTACTCTAACTTGGAACTTCATTTAGACTTTTCCAGCAATTAATCATCTTCAAGAAGTTCAAATTTCATTCATGGACTGAAGAAATAATGTTTAACCTCAAGTCACATCTATGAAGGAACTAAAAAGGTGCCAACCAATGTGGAAGCTAACAATTATAGTAAAACATAGTTTCAACTGTAGTAGATAGTAACAAGCAGATCTCTTCTCCTTAATTATCCACAAATAACAAGAGTCCAAGAAGTTCAAGTTCCAAAACTCCTCTAGTAGAATAAAAGGACACAGGAACATGAGCATCTGCTGGTTGAGGAAGGCATAATCCTAAGCTCTAGGAAACAAGCTCTTAAGAAACAAATATAAGTTCTTTTCCATTTCCAACTAAAAATAGAAAATCAATCCTTTTTCTTTTACCTTTTCTTCTACTTCTTATTAAGTAAAAGTGCTGACACCTATCATCTATGTTCATACTATGACACTCATGATCTGTAATATTTAATGAATGATTTTCATATATTAAGTAGAATATTATATGCTTCAAAAGTGCAATGGTCATTTCTGCAAGCATGTCACCCTCCACTTCACTGGAACACAATGTGAATCCACCTAAGCATAGATTATATCCCCTGGGTCAAAAATTGCTCTTGCAATTTGAATATAACACCTGTTCTACTATATTGTTGTTTTATGCTTAACAACTTGTTTGTTGCATAATTCAACTCCCATTCAGTAGAACATAGTTTTCATTGTTTCTTCCATAAAGACCTGATGCAAAACTACTTAACACTTCAGTGAATAAGGTCACATTCAAAGTAGAACAAAATCCATGCATCTCCAAGCATCTACAGTGGTTCTCATACAAGTGTAATCATATATTTTCTGGAATACACACTTCTCCTAAGCATCAAAAACATTCGACAGCCTTCAGCAACAAAAATGCAAAAGAGTCTCTGTGTGAATGTTGGAGAGAGAGAGGGGGAGGGGGGCTAGTAAGGAAAGGACCTATGCCATCATTTACAAATATGTTGGTCCAGATGACTATTGAAATTTAGCACAAATCTATCAGAAAGTAGATGGATAAAGATGTAGCACCACATCTAGAAGCCCCAAGTGAAGATTATGGGCAAGATGCTGATTTAGAGGTTAAAGTACAACAAGAATTCTCTTTGGTTGAGGACAATGTGCTTGAGGTAGTAATTTAGGTTCCTTTGTTTATTATATCTAAAAGGTAGTGATTTAGGTCTTAGCAGTAGTCAATTTGCATCCTCTAATAGTTAAATTTTCAAGCTGATGTTTTAGTAGGTTTTCACAAGGATCTTTTCATAATTTGAAGGATTTTTAAGTCCATGCATCAGCTTCTAAAGTATCAATACGAATTGTGCCTGCTCAGAATACAACTAAGCTAGCATTGACTGAGGCCCAAGTACTAAACCTGATCAACTGACAACTTTGGCATTCTAGACTCACCAAACAAAACTCAGGCTAAGAGCTGTACAACCTTCTCAGCGATTATAAGAATATTTCAAGAATAACCTTTAGACATCATACATGCATGTTCACAGCACAAACTTGTTGGGCAATAAAATCATATTAATCATGTTCAGAAGCAGATTGTCAAGTCTGAGAAAGCTCAATGATTAAAAGGCCAATGCATAGTTTAGTTGGTATAACCAACATCAAATGGAAATGACAACCTTAAACAATTAGGAAAAAAAGTACCAACAGCTACTAGACTCAGAGGAATTTAAGACAGTAATGACATATTTCCAGGGGTTCAAGGGATAGCCTAGGCATCCTTTGTGGTAACCATGTTTGTGGTTTGAACCCCACCCTCTCCCTCTCAAACTATCTACCAATATATGTATATATATTCAAAGTAATGCCATATTTCCAACCTAAACTGTTAGAGAGATCAGTAAGTGATTGAATTGACCATTTCATATTAGCTTAATCTTTTGTGACCAAATTACTATATATAGTCCTCATAAAATAAATATAAGAACTACAAACTTCATGACATCTCGTCATACCGAGTATATAAGGTTTATAACATCAAAAACTCATGACCAATAACCAAATCAGTTCATACACCCATCTCAAAAGAATAAAAATCAAATTTTGACAGCACTGTCCCCAAACATGTTTTTTGCACAATAAAAGTCTGATAGAAAATGGCATTACAGGAAATCCCAGAAACCTCAAAACTTTTGGTCACCTCAAGCTACTCATTAAACAGAAAAACTCCTATGTATAAACAATTCATATACACGAATCTCAAAATTATGCTCAAAAGAAAAAATAAATATAAGAACTCAACAGACGGTCCCTAATCACATGTTAATCACTCAATGGAAGTCATAATGCTTACTAATTACTTCGCAATAATAATGAAAAAAAAAAAATTCAAAAAATGGGAATAAGCCCACATACTAATTACCTCTCCCAAACCCCACTTTTGCACGAGCTTTATACACTGAGTACGACCTTTTTTTTCGTTTTTTTTTTTTTTTAATAATGAAAATAAGCTACTAATTAAACAATGCATAACTAATAAAGACAAAAAACAGAAACAATAAAACAGATAAACACATTGATCAAACCTTAGGTGGAAGAGGGTGTTTGAGTGGCGGTTTTGGAAGGCGGCGACGGCGGTTGATAAATTCGAGCTTTCTTAAGGATTTCAGCAACAACCCAACGCTTGTTCTTGCTCAGTGGCCTTGATGGGTCCAATCGAACCTGAAAATTTTGCTCTTAATCTTATCAATCAATCAATAATTACTACTAATCAATCAGTCAAAAAAGTGTTTTTGAGTTTTGGTTAGGAAAAGCTTACGCGGTCGCCGATGTTGCACTGGTCGTGCTCGTCGTGGGCCATGAACTTCGAGGTGCGCTTGACGTAGCGATTGTAGAGCTTGTGGTGGAAAAGTCTGTCCACTGCCTACCACTACTGACTTCTGCATCTTGTTCGATACCACCATTCCCACCACTTGCTTCATCTTCCTCTAATTCTCTAGTTTTGTTTGTTTGGTTGCCGAGAAAACGAAAGAAAAGAATATGTGAAATGAAATGAACTAACAAGTTCTTTTTGTGAGTTTTGACTGTCACAAGCACAGCTTCAAAATGAGGGTTTTGGGTTTCGGCTGAGAACGAAGACGGATTTTTTTTTTTTTTTTTTTTTTTTTTTTTGGGGCTCAATATCACTATAGGGTGTCTGTGGTAAATTCGTCTTTTGGGGTAGGATGTAATTAATAAGCCATCTAAGATTCAATTATAATTTACACAAAAAATTTATTGATATTTTGGTCTGATAATGAAGAGCAATATTTCTCTCAAATTTTTTTTTTCTTTTTTTGGATTATTGGGCAAAATTTGCAAAATGTTATGGATAATTACATTTCTCTCCTTAAGGTTTGGACTCTGGAGAAATGATACTCTACCCAAAACTTGAAGAGAAAAAACACTTTCTACTTTGATATTCATTTAACCAAATTTTGTTAATTAAAATTAAAAAAAATTGTGTACTAACATGTTCTTTACTTTAAGGGTAGGTTTCCAAAATTAGCATTCATTTCAAAATTAAAATCCATTTTTAAAATTTTTAATTCAAGGGTAAGTGTTATGGTGAAATTTGCCAATGTAAGCGTTTTGGTACTTGATAAATTTTTCATTTTTATTCTAATTTTATCAATTCTGTTTTTACTAACCATCGTTAAACTTTTGTAAAGAAAATTTTAAAGAAATTTAGAATATTTTGTTATTAATATAAACAGAAGGGGGGCTTTAAACCTTTTTTCTCTTTAAGTTTGGGGTGAAATATCATTTTCCGGGAGGAGAGTGTTATTACCCCATATTATTATTAACGCAAAAATATAATTTCCACCCTATAACTTTGATCAATTTTCATTTTAGTCCAAAGTTTAAAAATTATCATTTTAGTTCGTTAATTTGATCAATTGTCATTTTTTGGTTTCTAAGTTTAAAAAATATCAGATTTTTTGTTTAAAGAAATTAATAAAATAATCTAAAAAATTAATTTTTTTAATGTTAAATAATGTGAAAAATGACGTATTTTTAGTTTTAAGGGAATTATATCAAAGTTAATGGACTAAATTTTTATTTTTTTTAAAAGTTTGTAGATTAATATGACGATTGATCAAACTCATAGAGTGTAAAGTGTATTTTTGCCTATTATTAGTAATTATTTAATTGGAAAACATTTGGAAATATAGCATTTTTTTTCCTAAGGTAATCAGGCTTTGAAAACATGATTTTAAGTGCTGCATTCCCAAATAACTTCAAAATAATACAAATTTAAATCATTAATATTAAAAAGAGATTATTTAGCATATTTTACCTGCACGAGCAAATCCAATTCAATATGATCTTATATCACGATAATAAATAATTGATATAACATAAGTCATATATTAGGTTGGGCATTGATTCTAACATACTCCTTATTATACGTTCTTTGTGCACATCCCCCATTTCACATTTAAATGTGTAAAATTATTGACGTTGTGTGTACAAAGTACACATTAACAAATGTATAGGAAAATTTTCCCTATTGGTTTAACAATTAACAATCATACCTTGCCATCCAAACCAAGATAATAATTTGAACATACCTTCTTGGTAACTCAATGACAAAATTATCTTACGTCCCCAAACAAAACCAATCACATTCTCTTTTATCAAAATACCAACATTCATTAATTTGGACCATTCATACCAATTAGTTAATTAGTATGAACCACCCCTTATTCCATCTTGATCTAATAGTGAATTGAGGGGAAGTAGATGTAGGTAGTTTAATTCACTTTGTTTGGATGCTTTTTTAAAAGGAAGGGGAAAAATGTTTGGGGAGGTTTGGAGGAGGTAAGATAATCCTCCAAACCCCTCATTTTTAATTCTCATATATATATATATATATATATATCATTTTTACTCTTATGATGTCAACTTATATTTATTTCATTAGATCAAACAAATGAGGGGTATAATTGTCAATTTATGTGATGTCTTGTCATTTTCTCTTCACACTTTTAATATGACTAAATTACACTTTTCACCCTTGAAGTGTAGGGTTGTTTTCATTCTGGTCCATTAAGTTTGTGATTTTCCATTTAGTCCACTAAGTTTGGTTTTTTTTTTTTTTTTTTTCAAAATAATCCTTTTGTCCATATTTGTAATTGATTTGGCCGTTAAGTGCCAACCAAACAAAGAAGTCATTTCTTAACTCTCTCTCTCTCTCCCTCCCCCAAGTCTTAATAGTCACTGAACGCTACTTCAATTGCATTTCCGTTAATTCCCAAAACTTATAAATATCTAGATATAGTTCATTATTGTGCGAGCCAAATAATACATATAAAATTCATAATACGTACAAAATATCATGCATTGCCATCAGTAGTCTGGAATCATTGCAACAACAACAAATCAAGCCTTAGTCCCAAAACATTCGGGTCAGTAAATCTATTCTTTTCATCATTCTATCGTATCCAAAGTCACTCTATCTTCACCTCCTTAATTGATATGTCATTTTTTACTACTATGCTATTCTAAATGAATAAAAAATGCATTTGTTACACTTAAAAATTTTCTCAAATACTTTAGACAACCATTACTTGTTTGCGGAAGTTCTGGCTTATTGTCACTGCTAGAATTAGAAGAAGGGCAGCTGTTGGTTAGACAGGTAGTACGGCGGAAGCTTTATCATTGAATCGAGCATTTTGAGCCATATATCTTTCTAATGTTGTTGCTCTTGTCATTGAGGCCATGGCTTGTATCACGGAACAAGTACTTCATCCATGTCTTTTTCTGGGGACATAATATAATCTTTTTCTGCCTTAACAAAACTGTATTGCACCTCAGTGCAAAATTTGGTGAAACCAAAATTGTATTTTACACAAATTTCTATGTAAAAATTTGATTGTGGGTGGATATGCTTGGCCTTCATTCTTCAACCCAAATGCTTGATAAATTACAGTTGCTGATTGTTTCTACTACTTGAGAAGCTCTTATATTCCAGCTCAATTCGGCTGAATGCATAACATTTCTTCAAGCCTTGTACCCTTGTGAGTCTCCTCACCTCTTCCACCCCAAGCCAATTACCAGCTTCAGCATAAACCATACTCAGCATGGTATAATTGGCAGCGTTATCAGGTTCTGATTTGATAAGCCAAAGTGCTAAATTTTCAGCAATTTCCAATCTTCCATGAACCTTACAAGCAGATACCAAAGAGCTCCAAATTTTTGTACTAGGTTTCATGGGCATTGCTCTTACAACCTCACAAGCATCGTCAAGCTTCCCTGACCTTCCAAGGAGGTTGATAAAGCATGCATAATGTTCTACAGTTAAGGGAATTTTATCATCTTTCATTACACAATCAAAGATCTTTCGTCCCTCTTCAACAAGGCCAGTATGGTTGCAAGTGGATAATAGAGCGAGGAAAGTCATTGAATCTGGCTTCATCCCTTTGTCTTGCATCTCATGGAAGAGTTGCAAAGCTTCTTCACCACAACCATGAAGACCATAACCACTGATTAATGTGCTCCATGAAGTGCAATCTCTGGTTGGCATTTCTTTAAAAATTTGATGGGAAGCCATGAGACAGCCACACTTTGCATACATATTTATAAGTGCATTCCCAATGAAAATGTCAAAGTTCAAGCCAGATTTCAGGATATAGCCATGGACTCCACATCCATGTTTTAGTGAAGATAAACTGGTGCAGACAGAAAGTATGGCCAGCAGAGTTACAGAGTTGGGTTCAATTCCCTGCATTTGCATTTGGCTAAAAAGATTCATTGCTTTGCCTCTATTCCTACTTTGAGCATAGCTCCCAATAATCGAACTCCACATCACAACATCTTTAATAATTGACTTCTCAAAAATGATCTCAGCAGAATGCAATGTTTCCTGGAATTTGCAATACATATGTATGAGAGCTGCTGAAAAATGATGATCTGCATCAAATCCATGACGAAAAGCATAGCCATGAATCTCTTTGCCATGCTCAATATAGCCCAACTCTGCAAAAGCTGGTAACACCGTAAGTAACGTTACTCGATTGGGTTTAACCCCGGAAACCTGCATTGCTTGAAAGCAATTGATTGCCATATCGTAGTTTTGATTAGCCGTGCAGCCAGAAATCATAGCAGTCCATGAAACTTCATTTTTATTTTCCATTCCTTCAAAGACACGTAAAGCTACTAATGAGTCATGACATCTCAAGTAAAAATCAACCAAAGCCGTTGACAAAAACACCGACTCCTTGATCATTCCATCAACAATAACAAGCCCATGAATTTGTCTCCCTAGTCTAAACTCCCCTTTCTTTGCACAAGCTGACACTATGGCGGCAATTAACTCGGGCTTTGGTGCAAAACCACACAAATACATCTCCTTAAACATTTCTAAAGCGTCTCCGCAATACCCATTTTGTAAATAGCAATTTATCATGGAATTCCATGAGATGGTGTCTCTATGAGGCATTGTATCAAACACTTGACGTGCAGCTTCGGTAATGGAAAATTTAGCATACATAGAAACGAGAGAATTGGATATAATTGCCTCTGAATCAGAGCCTGCCTTGAGGGCCATGCAGTGAAGCTGGAGTCCAAAATGGTAGGACTGAGCATGAGAGCATGCCTTGATGATTGAAGGAATAAAAATGGAGGTGGTTGCATGGAGACCCAATGGATGAAGCTCTTCTTTGTATAGTTCAAGTGTTTCGTCATAAAGTCCTTCGGAAACGTAGTCTCTAATTTTACAGTGAATGACTGGAATTGATAGTGTGGGGTTTACAGTTGAAGAGTATCGTCTGATTAAAGGATGCATAATAGATGATCCAAATCTTGGCCATGTTGATATCATGGCTATTGAAAGTAGGCAGGTCCCAAAGAGCACAACTGAAAAGCTTTGCAACCTTTCTGTTCATTTTAAATAAAGGGGAAATTTCATTAAAAAAAAAAAAAAAACCAAGAGTATATACCTATTTCATACTAGCCTCAAAGAAATCGCATTGCTCGTGCTAAGAAGTACTTTTATTTTTTGGAAGTAAAAGTTAATAATTTACATTTATTATAATTTAAAAATATATATTTTTATTTTCAAACAAATAAAAATAATAAATTTTAGAGATAAAAAGTAATTATAACTTCTTTTTTGAATGTAATTTTGAAAGTGGTGTAGTGATATAGAGAAAAGTTTGGGTAGGAAAACATTTATGACCCTATTTCTAAGAGAAGTTGCCCTTCATCAATGAGGGTATTTTTAAACCACAGAAGTTTAGTTCAAAGAGGAGAATCCTCTTATATATAACTAGCATTTGAGCACGCGCATGCACAAAGACTCTTTTTTGAGTAAATGTTAATAATTTGTATCTATTATAATTTAGAAATATTTTTATTTTTATTTTTTAAACAAATAAAAAGCATAAATTTTAGAGATAAGCAGTAATTGTAATTTCTTTTTTTAAACGTGAAAGGAAAAAAATCTTAAATTTTAGGAGTTCTATTTTTGAATCCAAAATGAAATTTGTTATTTGACATTTATAACCCTATCTCTAAATGAAGTTACTCTTCATTAATGAGAGTATTTTTGAACCATATAAAAGTCCAGTTGAAAGAGGGGAATCCTTTTATATATAGTATAGATATAGATTCTCAAAAAAAAAATAGTATAGATATAGATTAGGTAGCAAATTTTAAAATTTGCAAATTAAAATTCTAAACTTATGAAACGGTTTCAATTTAAAGCATTCATCTCTGTTATTTATACTTATTTTGGATAGGAATAGAGTAGAGAAGAGGGAAAAAGTATTGAGAAAACATTATATTTCACCTAATCAGAAAATTTTAATTTTTTGGTAATCAATTTCTCACTCTAAAAAAATCTGTCTGTCTACCTTTTCACTTCATTGGTAGTCAAATTGATTTATGA
Organism: Quercus aquifolioides; assembly: GCA_019022515.1. Lineage (NCBI taxonomy): Eukaryota > Viridiplantae > Streptophyta > Magnoliopsida > Fagales > Fagaceae > Quercus > Quercus aquifolioides. Next base: position 8,196,833 of record CM032332.1, on the reverse strand, counting down.
GAAACTCTAAGTTAAATGTAGATTTTTAATAAATGAATTCTTATTTGCTATGTTAATGTCCAAAATAATAAAAATGAATGATGAAGATAAACAAAGGCCTTATATTGAAATGATTTGATAAGTTTGGGATTTTAATTGACAAAATTTAAAACATGAGACTTCATTTGAAACACGGTAGAAAACTTTGGAATTTTTTATAATTATTAATTATGCAATTTCACCTAAAATAAAAATCTTAACGTGTACCCATCAAAAAAAAAAAAAAAAAAAAACTTAACGTGTAATGTAGTTCATGAGCTTTAGGCAGGCTTGTGTGGTCATCCATTTTGGCCTCAAATAAATATAGCATGCATAGATTAACAAAAAAAACGAGTAGTTTACTACTTTTCAACGTTTACAAGCATTTTAGAGAATGACATATGATATTAATTTGGGTAAGAGCCTCATAGTATTTCACGGTGTTTCCAACAGAGACATTTAAGTCATATTTTAGATTAACAATTACACCTGACCTAAAAAAATGGTAATATTTTAGCAGAAAAATCAGATTTTGCAGAAATTATTCTTGAAATTATACTCCACATAGATTCATGTTTTTGGTTACTTCCAAGTTCCAATTCAAGACAATAGAAGCATTACAATAATTTTTAAGTTTCAAAAAGCCCATCTAGGGATATTAATGCACCCAAAACGTCCAGCCAGTCTAGGCTCCTCTTGGCGACACGATGATGATGGCCACAACTCTGCTCTTCTTCCAGTCCTCCGCACGGCTTTTACAACTACTTTGCGATCAATGTAGCCCAACACTGTGATCTTGCTCATTACTACATCAATTTCCACACACGTTACCCCTGCAATAATAGATTGGATAATTAATTAACTTGCATGCATGCAAAAATGTTCTTGTCTTGGCTGAATCCACATTTTTTTTGGGGGGTTTATCATGCATGATAGATGGAAACCACAATTAAATCTTGGGATTGTGCCTAATTTAGAATGATTAAACTGTAAATAAGCAACATATGATTTTTGTGGCTTTTTAGAATTACGAACACTTTAAAACACAAAAAAATGTCCTATTTGGCTTTGTGAGTTGTGACCCCTAATTTAAGGCGAAGGAGAATTATTTTATACATCGGTTGCATGCCATGAATCGATATTTCATGGTTAATGGGAACCACACACTTGTAGGCCCTATGTGTTGTAAGACATCCATTACATAGAACCAATAATGTACAAGATACAACATTTCTCAAAAAAAAAAAAAAAAAAATACAACCTTATGGATTAGGACCGTGGCATTGTCCCATTTGTGTCACTGCAAGCAATTAACGTTTGGGAGGTGAAAAAGTCATGGTTCTTCTTTCATTTATAATTTCATGGATTGTCTCATGAATGTTTTATTTAAAAAAATAAAAATAAAAATAAAACTATATTACACTTTTAACCCTTAAAGTTTGAGAATTTTCATTTTAGTCCATCATGTTTAATTCTATTTTTTAATGGTTTATTTTTGTCCATATCCATGACTGATCTGGCCAATAAGAAAGATAAAAAGAAAAAAAAGAAACGATGTTTTCTTGGATTTACTTAATGGTCAAATCAATCACACAGATGAAGGATCATTTTGAAAATGAAAAATTTAAAGCTTAAAGGAACCAAAATGAAAACAATTTTGAAACTTAAAAGAGTCAAAAGTGTAATTTAGTTAAAAAAAAATTATCTGCCTTTTTTCTTGTTACATACCTTTGATCCTGCACAAAGCTTTGCGAACTGATTTCTCACATGCCTTGCAGTGTAAGCGTACCTTTAACTCAACAACCTGTAACATGATATTAAAGTTTCATAACATTTTGTTTGAATAACTATGTGAAGCAGAGAAAATGACAATCAATGAAGAGACTTAAAAAGAAAAAATAGACACCTCCATGGCTTTGAAAGAAATATAGGGCTGGGAGGAAGACAAGCTTAAATTGTTAATGGAAGCATTGAAAGCAAGGTGGGTTGGATCATTGATGAGTTTTATATAGGTCAGATGCAATTGTTTGATTAACAAATTAAAAGTTTATAGGAAGGTGAGTGAAATGATGATGAATTTCATCATGACTGATTATGCAAAGTAACATGCAGCGTGTGGCCGGCCATCCCATACATTAAAGTACACGTTTTCTCACAGTATTGTAATTTAGCATTTTATTTTGGGAAAATTCTTAAGTACTCTCGAAGTATGAAGAAATTGTACTTCCTCTTTTCATATTTATGGGGAATCTTACAATGAATTTAATGAGTAGACCCTATCATAAATGTGAGAGGGAGAGCACAATTTTCCGTGATTTGAGAATACCTAAAAATTACTCTTTATTTTGAATAAAAAAGGTCTGACTAAATTTGAATGCTTATTTTCTCTGCGCTCCAATATGAAAAATGCAGGGCTAATTTTTCTGGAAGTGGTTTCTCCCCAGTTCATACACTTTTTTTCCCCCTTAAAACAATAAGATTTTGTTATTCAGAAAAAATGTCATTATATATATATATATATATATATAAGTTATTATTTAAGAATTTATCAAGCAATAGCATACGAAAATGCACTTATGTGTTCAATATCTTCTTATTCTCTCTGGTTCTTATTTAATTTAATTTAATTTTTAGTTTATCAAGCAATTGGAAATCATTGTTCTCTTCCTATTATTATTTTTTCTTAAAAATGCTATGCCTTGTACAAAGATGTCAGGCCAAATAATCCGAGTTTACACAGCCAAAAAAAGGATCAATATGACGTTCCCACCTATACAAAACATAAGAGGATAAAATTTAAACTTATGTAAGAAAAAACATCTTAACGGATCTCATAGTGGACAATGTAACTTATTCACCATTCCACTAAAAGAATTTTATTTGTTTAAAATTGTCAAGTCAGTTTAACAAATATATATATATATATATATATATATATATAAGTTTATTGTAAGCTAAATTAGCAATTTTAAACAAATATGAGTTTTTTTAGTGGAATGATTGACAAGTGACATGATCCACCATGAAAACAGTATAATTTCTCATAATTATTAATCTTATTCAACCTAAGTTCATGGACCTGTTACCGCATCATCCATGAGCAAAGCTACCTTCTTGAAACTCCCCATCTCTGCTTGGACCTTCATACATTTTTTGAGCTCCTATATATATATATATATATATATCAGGATTATTCATGATTCACCTTCAACAATTCCAAAATACATGTACCAAATAAGTCTAGAATTCCATAAAGAAACAGGGGAGAGCTTAGATCTTAAGAACCAACATACTTGTACTAAAATGCCGCAGCACAATTCTCTCTTAAAACTCTGCTAAATTAATCTTAAATTTGTTTTGTAAACAATAATGGACAAAAATAGTTATTTAAACAAGTGAGCAATTATTACCCACTTTCATAGATGGGCACAGTCCATTAGAGAAAATACCATATTCGCAAAGTTTGGTGTCGTTCTGTCCCTAAGACTGATCATCCAATTGGGTCGATGAATTGAGGTCTAGAAATTGGCCATGGCGACTCCGAAACCCTAACTCAGTTGCTCAAAGTAATTAATTTTACTCTTTATTTATTAAATTTTTTTGGAACTTTGTAATAAACTGAATTGATTAAGAGATTTTTTGGGTTCTGACTTGTGAGTGATGAAAGAAGGAAAGGAAACAGAGAGACCGATTTTGTGAGATTGCTGGGGTTTTAGGGGTTTGGAAAATTATTGGGTTTTACACTACTTCTACTTTTAAAGCACGTGTTTTCTTTTAGTAGTGTTTTTAAAAATAAAATGCTAAAATGCAACCTCCATATTTGGTTGAAATTTATTTTAGTATTCTAATTTTACTTTTATTCAATTAAGTTTAGTTTCAAATTTATTCAATTTAGTCATTTTTGTCCAATTTTATTTAAAAAATTACCGTTAAAAAAATATTATTTTCACATAAAAGGGCGAGTGTGAAGATAATGACCAAAAAAGGAAACGAAAGGCGTGGGCGGGTATTAATGTAGCAAAATATAATCCTTGGACTAGAAAGTTCAGCCCAGTATCATGTAGGACTTCACAAAGGTGAAAAGGGCCTAAGGAGTTGCTAGACTTGGGCCTACATTTCTGGGTTCTTTGAGCCATTACGGTGGTTGCCTAAACTTGATACCATTAAAAAAATATATGCAAAAAATTTCATTTTAAAAATTTACACCTATATTTTACACAAAATATTTTTAGAGAAAATTAGATTTTAAACCTATAATTTTGGAATATAAGAAATTAAATCCTATACTTTAAAAAGTAATAAATTAAACCTTGAGATTTCAAAAAGCAATAAATTAAATCTTATACTTTAAATGAATAAAAAATTAAACCTTCAACCCATTTTAAACCCTAAATTTCGTTCCACTTAAATTAGTTAAGTCTAAATTGTTATTTTTGAAATTATATGATTTAATTTTTTCTTTTAATAATGGGGTTTAATTTTTCCAAATATTTGTTAGTGTGTTTTATATTAATGCATTTTTACACACTTAAGACCATGTCTAACATGTTAGTAAAAGTTTCACCAAAATTTTTACCCCAAAACCCACTTTATTTTATTTTTATTTTATATATAATATTTTATCTAATGAGTTTTTCAAATCAATCTCTAACAAATTCTACATTAAATATTATTTCTTTATCACTTATTTATTCTTTAAGCAAATTGAGAGAGAGGCATGGATTTTTTATTTGGGTAGAAATATTTGGTTCATCTTTAATAATTTGCTTGGTGAGAAGAACCATTGTGGCAAACTAGCATTAGAGGTGTTCACGAACCCACTTGGACTGCACCTAAACTGACTTAAAGCGGCTGCAAAATAAAGTAATTGCACCGAACCACAGATGGAGGTGAAAAATTGCACTGCACAGCACAATGCGATGCAGTTTTTGGTTTAGTGTTAAGAAAACCGCACTACACCCATATATATATATATATATATATAAATCATGTATTATAGACTGATTAAATATATATTATTTATTAAAACTGCACTGCACCTATTAATATATATATATATATATATATTATATTCAATATATATTATAAATATTTAACATATATTCAAGTTACACTACCCAATTAACTTGTTATAGAATTCATATTTTGAAAATCCCATTGTTGAATTACATGTTCTATATGTTCTTAATATTCATGCCAATTTTTATGTAAATTGAATGTTATTTACCATTCGATCCATAAAATCATCTTTTATGCATTATTTTAAACTACTAAAACTTGAATGTAAACAATTGATTGATGATATAACCATTAATTTTTGATCACCTTGAAATTTTGCAAGTATGGATAATATACGAAGATAATGTAATCTAATGGCGGATTTATCAAAATTTGCATCCAATTATAAAATATTGAGTGGTGTAACATTGCTTAAAGTTGCACTAGGTGTAACTTGAATCCAACCCATTAAATATATTTAGTATATATTTATAATATATATGAAAATCGACCAAACTGCACCGCATTGCATGGTGACTGATCTATTAAATTACAGTGCGATGCTAAATATGGCCCAAAAGCGCATCAAAGTGCACCGTGAACACCCTTAACTAGCACTAGAAAAAATGATTATTTGATATATAACTAATTTATTGGAGATCTTTTTTAAAGTGTGGTTCTCCAAATTTTAGAAAGAAAAAGGGGTTTACTCATTTAGTCATTACCACTCTATCTGGGAGATCTATTTAAAAATATGACTGGTTAGAATAATGATTAAATAATTAAATAATTAAATTTACTCTTTCCTCTTAGGCTTTCATCACTTGTCCTAACTATAATAAATTATTAATTGTCTCAAAAACTTATGCCTCCAATACATGAGTTTAACTTTTTAAGTGAGAGCGAATACATTGTTTGAACTTAGAACCACTTGCTATGGTAGTATGATAAATTACCAATAGTAATGTTATAGATACAAATTTTTTCACAACATCTTTCACACTTGTTGAAGTGGTCTACTATAAATGCTGGATACAACTTTTTACATGGACCTACCACCTATTGTTTTCCCCACCACTCACAGTTAGGGGTGTTTATCTAATCCACCAATCTGACAAAATTGACCCAACCTAGCTAACTCAACATGATGCTTTTGGTTGGTTTTTCATGGGTTGGTGGGTTAAGTATGGTTCAATTTTTTTTTTTTTTTTTTTAGCCTTGGGTTGGGTAAGATTCGGGTTGAGTGTTTCTTCAACCCATCTGACCCAACTCAACCCACAATATATGTAAGTTCATTTTTATATCCTTATTTAAATTTTTTTAATTATGTTTATATTTTTCATTAATTATGTGAATTGTAATAATCTATTAAAAAAATAGTGCTTAAATAGTTAATTGAAATCTTGCAAGGCGGGTTGCTCGTGTCAGCGAGGTTTCTCTCTGTAAGCCTCTTCTGTCCCGTAGCATTGCTGTTCCTTCTTTAAGGAGTTCTGTCCCTGTGAATAACACTGTTATTCTCAGGCTAGTTGGGTTAATTTTTCTGGGTTTATAGGGAAACACTCCTCCTCCCCTTCATCTCTCTCCTCCCTTCTAGCTCAAAATGGATGATTTGTCAAACCGATGGAAATCCCTCTCACTCTCCGAGAAGGAAGGCACAGGCCTAGCATTGAAGCCTGATCAAGCTACCACAGAATTTTCCTTGGTGGCTCGGTTCCTAACAAAACGTCCGGTCAATCTGGATGCCATTGCTAATACCTTCAATCCCCTATGGAGAACAAAAGCTGGTTTCCGAATGAAATACATCGGAGACCACCTGATACTTTTTTCCTTTGATTACAAAGACGATGTCGATAGAATCCTAGCAGCAGAGCCGTGGAGCTTTGATAAGCACATCATGGTGGTTTCAAGATTTGATAACACGGCAACGGTGGATGGTTCGAACCTGAACTCAGTAACATTCTGGGTACAAGTCCATGATATCCCATTACGCTACAGAAACAGAGGTGTGGCAGAACAGATCTGTGAGGCAATGGGAAGTGTTATCCAAACTGAGAATTCAAATGAGTGTGATGGAGGCAGCTTCATCCGTGTGAGAGTAGCTCTAAACATCTCCCTTCCCCTTTGCCGCGGTCGACTTATCACTCTGGACAATGACGAGGTCCATTGGGTCTCGTTCAGATACGAACGCCTCCCAAATGTTTGCTACTGGTGCGGATGCCTCACTCACCCTGATAAGGACTGCGAAAAGTGGATAGAGAGTGAAGGGTCGCTAAGCAAAGAAGACCAACCTTTTGGCCCCTGGTTAAGAGCCGCCCCATTCACGGTCTCTAAGAAGGGCTTCCTATCTGTCCCTGGCTTCTGTGCCCATAAGAAAGCCGGTAAACATGGACAGAACCAAACCGGAACTCAACACCAACCCCAGAAGCCTCAATCGACGATGGCGTATGAACCTACTCAAAATCTTCCGCCAAAATTCAAATTCAATTTGGGAACCGGGCTAGTGACAACCCTGAGGATGTGACAGATCCCTCCATTGTCTCTTCGGAGCCTCCCCTCTTGGTTCATTCCCCGAAGCCTAAACAACCTATTCCGTTTGATCAATTAATAGCCGAGATTGACAGAGATATCCAATGCTTTGACAGGGTGGATCCCGCGCATCAGAGTTCAAAGGCTCCCCATCAGATTCAATCCTCGTCCCACCTAAATGGGCCGAACATAAACATAATTCCCACAGAGATCCCTCCTACAGAAATTCTCACAGGGCCCACGAAGGCAAGCCCACTACTCGATATCACCAATACTTCTCTAGCCCATGTCAATATAGAAACGGCCAATGATAGAAAATGGGCCCGGATTCAACGGCCCAATTTTTTGTCTAATGCTGAGCCACTAGAGACATCCTTAGGCAAAAGAGGGCCTTTACCAATTTCAGTAGAAGCAACCCCTCTGAAACGCAGAGCAACCTCAATCGATGATTCCCATTCATCTTCTTCCCAAACGGCGGCGGCTGGTCGACAGCCCCGCCGAGCAAGATGAGTCTTCTATGTTGGAACGTGCGTGGGCTTGGGAACCGGCGTACTGTTCACGAGCTCGAGGGTTTTATTCGGGCACAAGATCCCTCCGCCCTCTTCCTAGCCGAGTCGTGGGCGGGTGAAGCTAGGCTGATAAGTTTATGCTCCGAATTGGGTTTTGATCAATATTGGGTCACTTCGCAAGCCAATCGGTTGGGTTGCTTGGCTCTGTTCTGGAAGAATTCTCTGAAGATATCAGTAACATCTTCGTCACCGAACCACATCGATGCGGTGGTTGGTGAATCTCAGGAAAGTAAGTGGCGTCTCACATGTATTTATGGGTTCGCTGAATCAGCAAAAAAAGGTGACACTTGGGCTCTCCTTCGTCATCTTCGTGCATGCTCCTCTCTGCCATGGGTGTGTGCTGGGGATTTCAACGAAATATTGTGGTCTCATGAGAAATGTGGCTTGGGTCCTAGAAGGGAATCTCAAATGAAAGATTTCTGTCATGTCTTGGATGAGCTTGGTCTGAAAGATTTGGGTTTTGTGGGGAAAAAGTTCACCTGGAAAGGACGTCGGCATGGTGGCTATGTGCTTGAGCGCCTCGACAGAGCAGTTGCTAACAACCTTTGGCTCTCCAAAAATCCGGGCACCAAAGTTCAGCACCTTCACGCCAACTCATCGGACCACCACGCCATTCTAGTAAAGCCTGAAGGTATCATTCCTAGCCCAAATCGCTCATTTAAATTCGAACAAATGTGGCTTAGAGATAAAGGTTGTAGTGTCACTGTTAATAGTGCCTGGGGCCCTCCAAGTGTTGGGACTACTATGCCTGAGGTGGCTGGGAAAATTAAATCCTGTGGTGTGAGACTCTCTGAATGGAGCAAAAATTCTTTTGGTAGTATTAAAAAACTGCTCGAAGAGAAGAAAAAACTTTTGGCAAAAGCTGAGTTGGAAGCTGCTAGGGGGGGTGATATATTACTGGTAAAATCTCTCCAATTGGAAATAAACGACATCCTGGATAAAGAAAACCTGATGTGGCAACAGCGGTCTCGCGCACTCTTCCTAAAATGTGGTGATAGGAATACTGCTTATTTCCACAGTAAGGCTTCTCAACGATATCGGCAAAATAGACTTTCAGGTCTAAGGGATTCTCAAAATGTTTGGCGCACGGAAGAGTCTCAAATTAAAGACATTGCAGTTGAGTACTTCCAGTCCCTTTTCTCCACCTCATCTCCATCAAATTTCTCGGAAATCCTTGAAAAGATTCAGCCTTCAGTAACTTACTCAATGAACGAGATGCTCCTCAGAGATTTCACCCGTGAAGAAGTGGAAGTAGCCTTAAACCAGATGAAAGCCATTACTGCCCCTGACCCCGACGGTATGCCCCCACTCTTTTTTCAATCTTTTTGGAATACTGTGGGTGATGATGTATGCTCTGCTGTGTTGGATTGTTTGCATAACTGTAGGATTCCAAAAGAAATAAATCTTACGCATATTGCTTTAATTCCAAAAGTAAAATCCCCTTGAAAGAATTTCGGAATTCCGTCCTATTAGCTTGTGCAGTGTAGTATATAAGGTGGTGTCTAAGGTGCTTGCAAATAGACTTAAGAGTCTGCTGCCATCAATTATTTCAGAAAACCAAAGTGCCTTCCAGGCAGGCCGTGTAATCACAGACAACATATTGATAGCTTTTGAGACTTTGCATTATATGAAGCATCACCAGTCGGGCAAGTCTGGCTTCATGGCCTTGAAGTTAGATATGAGCAAGGCCTACGACCGAGTTGAATGGAAGTTTCTGGAATTAATAATGAAGGGCATGGGGTTTGCTGATAGATGGGTGGCCTTAATGATGGAGTGCATATCAACAGTTAGTTATTCGATCCTTATTAACGGTGAGCCCTCGCCTATTGTCCATCCCACTAGGGGCATCCGACAGGGAGACCCGCTCTCTCCCTACCTTTTCCTTTTCTGCACTGAAAGTCTCCATTGCCTCCTCCAACACGCTGCTGTAGTTGGCCAAATTCGTGGGGTGTCCATTTGCAAAAGGGGTCCTCGACTTACTCACCTCTTTTTTGCCGATGACAGCCTGCTGTTCTGTAGATCCTCAATTATTGAATGCCTCAAGATTCAAGACATCTTAGGCAGCTACGAGAGAGCCTCTGGTCAGCAGTTAAATTTGTCTAAGACTTCTCTATTTTTTAGCAAATCTACTTCAGCTGAGTCCATTGAGCCGATCACAAGGTTGCTCGGGGTCCAAAAGGTCAAGCAATACGAGAAATACCTTGGTCTCCCTACTCTTGTGGGCAGAAATAAGATGGCAAGTCTTCGGTTTATTAAAGAGCGGGTTTGGGCCAAGCTTTGTGGTTGGAAAGAGCAGCTCCTCTCCCAAGCGGGTCGGGAGGTTTTGCTAAAAGCGGTGGTACAGGCTATACCAACCTTTGCCATGAGCTGCTTCAAACTCCCCATCACGCTATGTAATGATATTGAACAGCTAGTCCGTAAATTCTGGTGGGGTCATCGTGGAAACCAAAGAAAGATTCACTGGTCAAAATGGAGCACTCTTTGTCTTCCAAAGGACATGGGCGGCATGAGTTTTAAGGATCTCCAGAAATTTAACGACTCGATGTTGGCAAAACAAGTGTGGCGGCTAATAGAGAACAAGTCCTCTCTCTTCCATAGATTCTTCAAAGCAAAGTTTTTCCCAAATGGTACTATCTTTGATGCAAAAGAGGACAAGGGCTCCTTTGCTTGGAAGAGCATCCTTAAAAGCAGAGAGTTGATAAAAAATGGATCCCAATGGCGTGTGGGAAATGGCAAAGATATCCTAATCTACAAGGACAAGTGGCTCCCGGATCTGCATCACCAAAAAATTCAATCCCCCCCCCCCTTTCTTCAGCCTTGATGCTCAAGTCTCAATTTTGATAGATGATGACAGAAGCTGCTGGATTGAGGAAGCAATTGATAACAACTTCTCGGAGTATGAAGCCAAGTTAATAAAAGCCATTCCCTTGAGCATCACTGAAGTAGATGATAGACTTTGCTGGTGTGGCAATTTGGATGGGTTGTATTCGGCGAAGGCTGGGTATAAACTCTTGATGAGTGAAGAGCTGTCCACAAATGTTGGGGTTTCTCCTGGGTTCATGCCGAAATGCTCGTGGAGGGGGCTGTGGAACCTGAATGCTCCTAACAGAATTAAAACTTTGGTATGGCGTGCCATTTCAGATGCCTTTCCAACCCGAGCTAATTTGGTTAAACGAAAAGTCCTCACTGACCCCACTTACCAGGCTTGTGGTGCAGCTCAGGAATCTACTCTGCACGCCCTCTGGTCTTGCCCCAAGCTGCAGGAGGTCTGGTCTGTCCACTTCAGTTTGCTCGGTAGAGAAGCCAGGGATGTCTCTTCTTTTAGGGAGGTTTTTAGACTGTGCCTGGAAAGGTCTCTCCCTTGTGATTTATTTGCAATGATTGTTTATCAAATCTGGTTCAGACGAAACAAACTAAGGTTAGGCGAAGACGTGGCTGATCTGAAACTGATTAACTCTATGGCGAGGGATGCTCTCCTTGAATTTCATCAAGCAAACTTAGCTCCGCATAAGTCTCTCCCTGCCCGTACCAGTTGCAGATGGTTACCTCCCCCTTCGAATTGGTTTAAAATCAACTTCGACGGGGCTATTTTCCAGGATCGTGAAGTAGCGGGTCTTGGTTCCATCATTCGCAACGACCAAGGTCTAGTTATGGCTGCGCTAACACAGGTTATTCCCCTACCCACCTCGGTGGAGATAGTGGAAGTGTTGGCAGCGAGAAGGGCTCTTTTCTTTGCCTTTGAACTCGGATTTGATCAGGTCATTCTTGAAGGGGACTCTGAAATAGCTATCCGGGCTATGAAATCTGATGACTACTCGGCTGCATCATTTGGGCATTTAATTTCTGATGTAAAATCAGTTTCCTCTCTTTTCCGGTCCGTGGTTTTCAGCCATACTCGAAGACTAGGGAACAAAGTAGCTCATAGACTTGCTCGGTCAGCCTGTACTTTTTCTTCTTCTTTTTGTACATGGATAGAGGAAGTTCCTGTATGTTCTTTTGCAGAATACTCTGCTGAAATTATTCAATGACAAGCTCTCCCCTTCTCTTGATGGGAAGGTTCTCAAAAAAAAAAAAAAAAAAAGAAATCTTGCAAGGCATTAAACATGTAAATGCAACCTATTGGTTCATCCTAACCGGTTGGGTTGGTTTTTACATGTAAGATGAGTTGGGAATTTCTCAACCTGATCTTGTTGAATTTAGTTGAGAAAACCATCTAACTCGATCAATGCATATCTTTATTCATAGTCGACCACTTTAATAATTGTGAAAAAAGTCGTGTCAATAGCATTACTAAATAACCAATTGTCCCAATTCTCTTTTTTAAACCATTGCCCCAAAAATATTCTAATATGGGATATGGCTTTACCTTAACCAAAATGAAAATTATCGATGACTTAAAATTAAGGGAAGTGAATAGTAAAAAGTAGTCTTTCAAAGCACAATATCCTCAAAAAAAAAAAAAAAAACAAAAAAAACAAAACAAAGACTAAAACTAAAACTACCCTCAGAAGTCAGACCCACAATTTTTCTGGTGCTACAAACCCGCTGCTCTTGAGGCTTCATGCACAAAGAGCCTACTTTCTGTTACTACTCTTATGTTATATCCTTAACGTAACGTAACTACAAACTTCCATGCACTATATATCGTATCACTTTTCTCCATTGATACATATATTAAATCAGTCGCACCCCCATTCTTCATATCATCTTCCCTTTGAGATTTCTAGCAATTCTTGTGTCATTTTCATGTCACAAAATTGAATTTTACTTCATAATCATATTCCCAAATGGCAATGGAGCAAGAGCAATTTTCAACTGAGATTGTGAATCGAGGTCTTGATAATTCGGGGCCAAATGCCGGGTCTTTTTATTTCTACGTTAAGGTCCGGCCTAGATTGCCGGATTTTCTTAGCTCGGTTAACCTGAAATATGTGAAGCTTGGTTATGGTTATTTGCTTAGCCACAGCTTTTATTTCTTGGTTGCACCAGTCCTCCTGGTGATCTTGGGTGTTGAGTTAAGAAAGTTCACATGGGAAGATTTTCTTCAGAAGTGTGATCTTACAGATGCTCTCTTTATTGTGGGATTATTGGGTTTAATTCTATATATTTATCTCGATTTAACACCTCGGTCTACTTATTTGGTTGATTTTGCTTGTTATCGCCCACCGAATGAGCTTAAGGTAACCTACCTTAATCATGTTCCTTTACAAAGCTGCATTTAATTTTTATCTTGTTTGAAAGCATTTTTATACACTGGTCTCTTGCTCATGTAACATGAAATTTAACATATCACAAAATTTACGATACATACTCATTTTCTTATTAACGATTTAGAAGAAGGGGAGGAGTAGATGAGGTTATATACATTGTTGTTACTTAATTTCTTGGATAAACAATATTTTTGGTTCTTGAGATATGTTCGATTTTGGTCTCTTAATTTTAGAACGTTTGGTTTTGATCCTTAAATTTTTGAAGTGTAATAATTTAGTCAATCTGTCTATTTTCAGTCCATTTATTGCTTTCTTATTTGCACTTTTGTTCAATCTAATTTAGTCTTTTAAATATAAGGTTGGTTCATTTTAGTCCCTTAAATATGGGGTTAGTTCGAATTTGGTTCCTTAAATATGGAATGCCTAGCATTTTGTTAGTAACCTAAACGAAAAAAAAATAGACTAAATGTCTAAATTATTAATAATTTAAGAATTTGGAGGACCAAAATTGAATTTTTAAAATTAAGAAATCAAAATCAAACAAACTCATATTCGAGAGGGTCCAAAACAACATTTTACCCTACTTTGTTTGGCTGACGACTATGGATATCCATAATCAAATTAAGTTTGAAATAGGATTTCAGATCAATTACAGTCATTCACCTTGCAGCATCAATGTGAACATAAAGTTTAATATTTTTTCCATTTTGTTGTACTTGCATAGATCTCAAAGGAGGAGTTCATTGAGTTAGCAAGAAAATCAGGCAACTTCAATGATGCTGCCATTGAATTTCAGCAGCGAGCACTCAAAAATTCTGGAATAGGCAATGAGACCTATTTGCCCCGTGTAATTTTCAGCCCCAATCAGAAAATAAACCTAAAAGATGGCCGAGAAGAAGTAGGTGAAATCATGTTTGGTGCAATAAAGGACCTTTTTGCAGCCACCAAAATTAAGCCAAAGGACATAAGAATTCTTGTGGTGAATAGTGGCTTACTAAATACTACTCCATCCCTTTCATCAATGGTAGTAAACCATTTTAAGTTTAACCACAATATTCATAGCTTTAACCTTGGTGGCATGGGTTGTGCTGCTGGAATTATAGCTATTGATCTAGCTAAAGACCTTCTACTTGCATATCCGGGTGCATATGCTCTAGTAGTGAGCGCCGAAGCTGTAACTTACTCTTGGTACAAAGGTAATGAACCTGACATGCTCCTTCCAAATTGCTTCTTTCGAATGGGGTCTGCAGCCATGTTGCTCTCAAGCTTCCGCCTTGATCGATGGCGCTCCAAGTATGAACTCAAGCAGGTACAACTTTTATGTACCATTTTGTTATGATATAAAATGTTTTGGGACTAAAGTTTTGTCGTTGTTTGAGGCCCCCTAGTTTAGCATTTTGGAGAAGTCTTGTGTTCCATCAAAGAGTTTTCTAAAATATAGATTATAGACTAGAGGAATTTTCTCTAAATTTGAGTATTCTTTTCGAAGCACTAGAACAATGACTGGAGGTATGTTTTAATTGAGCTGTTTTCAATTTCTAACATATAATACTAATTATAGACCTTAAATGTTGCAGCTGGTTCGAACTAGCAAAGCCATGGACAATAGGAGCTTCAAAAGCATACATTTAAGAGAAGATGCAGAAGGAAGGCAAGGTATCTCAGTGAGCAAAGATGTGATTGAGGTGGGAGGCCATGCATTGAAGGCAAACATCACCACTCTTGGTCCACTAGTCCTACCTGTTTCTGAGCAACTTCATTTCTTCACCAATATGTTCTTTAAAAAGGAGAAAGCCAAGCCTTACATCCCTGACTACAAGCTTGCTTTCAACCATGCTTGCATATTGGCAGCAAGTAAGAAAGTGCTGGACGAGATACAAAAGAACTTGGAGCTCACTGAGGAGTACATGGAGGCATCAAGGAAAACTTTGGAGCGATTTGGGAACACTTCAAGTAGTAGTATTTGGTATGAATTGGCGTACTTGGAAGCAAACTCAAAGGTCAAGAATGGTGATAGAATTTGGCAAGTCGCTTACGGGTCAGGGTTCAAGTGTAATAGTGTTGTTTGGAAGGCTCTTAGGAATGTTGGGAAGCCTAAGCTAAGTCCTTGGATTGAGGATTAATTATATCTGGAGGATGATACAAAGAAAAGAAGGATAAGATGATATATAATTGTAGTTGTTTGAAGTAGTAATGTTTAATATTAATAACTGTGTTTGTTAGCCTATGTTTGGTATTCATATATATATATATTGCGACAGTTTCAATCATTATTGTTAACTGTTAAGCTCCAAGCTGCAATCTTTTTTTCGTGTTAACTACTGAAATGCTCAAAATAGCAAATTCTTCCGATGATTAATTCAATTGGATGGAAGAGGACTGCAACATCTCATTATATCTATATAAAAATACTATAATATAAAAGATGAGTTCAAGTTATATCTAGTGTAATTTGATAAAAGGAAGAATTATGAGATTAAAATAGCCTTGGATTTTAGGATTAATGAGGAAGGGTTCCACAAGATTGGCTTGCTTCATTGTGATTTCTTTACAAAAAAGCGGCTAGACACTAAACTTGATATTAAATCATTGTTTTTATTGGCTTAATTTTGTGTGTATTTATTATCTCATCTTTATGTATTTTTCTGGGTCATTATTATATTTGGGTAGAATGTACTTGAGCCGGTTAACCTCGGCCAAAGTTGCATTCTGCAACCTGCTTGTGAGGTGCATAACATGCTAAATTTGGGATCTTTGTTATATGCAAGTTGCGACTAGCATGCAGACGTCATTTCCTACGCTCTCATGATCGACTTTTCAGCTTTATCAAATATGACAAATAACACACATTGTGCATGCTAGACGTGAAAAATCAGTCAAAGCTGAGTAAATACACCTAGAGAGAGTCCATTTTATTCATCTTAACCATTCCGTTTTGTTGAGAGAGAGAGCCTTCGACTAGAACCTAAATTCCTTCGTATTCTCACTTCTCCATTTCTGTTACAAATGATATATTCTTGAGAGAAATTTGTAACTGTCATTTCCATTACCAAACACATAATGTTGTGAGGTTATTGAAGGCACGGAAACCATTGGGGCCCAAGTTCAAATCCGAATCATATTGGTGGCTTTCCATTGGCGGCTCAATAGTGGTGATTTTGGAAAGCTAGTTGAAAAAAGGGCTCAATGTATCGGGCTATGTGGAGCCTAATTTGTGTTTAATCCGGATTATGACCCAACCTAATATAGAAGTGTTACTATTTATTAATGGGAGATTTTTGAGGCTTAATCCATGAAGTGAAGGCTTGGGAGATTTTTTAGTTGTACTACCTCATTTTGTATAATTTCCTTGAACATAGTGAAGCACTACAACTCCATGGATGTAAGCAAATTGTTAAACCACGTTATTTTTTGTGTTGTGTGATTGCCTTTGCGTGTGTGCTATTTTTATTTTGTTTTTCACATCTCACATATCTAGGAATTAATGAATATTTCCAACACGATGAAGCCGATTGCTAGTTAGAGCTTGGCGGGCTCAAGTACTTAGGGGGACATGGGCTTGGACATAGTCATCAATGTACTTCAACTATTCATACTATCGGAGTTTTCCGATAGTGGCGTTAATGGAGAGGCTTTTCCACCCAAGTGCTTGTGCTTTCCTTTTCCAAACATGGGTGCTTTAATTTAAAAATAAAAATGTAAGTTACATGTATATTTTTTCATCTCTTATAGCATTTACATCTGAGAATGTAAAAAAAGACCTATTTTATATTTTCAAACACTACTTTATTTATTTTACCAACCCATTAAACAATATACGCAACATTCTAGTTCTTATTTTTCACATCCCAACCAATATTATTCATTTATTTATTCTTTCTCTCTCTTCCTCTCTATCTATTTTTTTCCTTTCTCTATCTCTCTCTGCTATTGCCTACCAGCACCACCCTTGAAACACTAAACGGCCACCACCATTGGAACAGGGAACTAAAACACCAAAAACCAAAAACCCAACCACACCACCGAAACCCAGATCGCAAACCACAACCACCAACGCAACTACCACCAAAACTCTGCCTGCCACCTCCACTAAAACCCAAATCGCAACCCACCAACCCAAAATCTCAACCAACTACCAATTAAATCGCGAGACCCACTACCCATCCATAGCACCACCAATCCACCGCGAAAAAATCGTGAGAGAGAGGGTCGAAGAAAGAATAGAGAAGAGAGGAGAGTCAAAGAGTGAAAGAAGAAAAGAGAAGAGTCGGAGACGAAGAGTGAGAGAAGAAGAAAAGAAAAAGAAAGAAGAGAGAGAGGAGAGAAAAGAAAAGAGTTAGATAGTCATAGAGAGAAGAAATAGGAAATAAAATAATATTTTTTTTAATTTTACATACCTACTACAGTAGGTTCTATATATCAGAAATGGCAACGGGTTGCTTTAAACCCGAACCCGACTTGCCACCCACCCCGTAAAACCCGAACCCGCCTTGTTTACTAAATATGTTTTTTTTACCCCCAAACCCACCTCGTCAGGCCCCCACGGGCCTTGCCCCACCATGCCCCTAATTTTTTTTTCTTTTCAATTTTATGTTTTTAGGCCTAAACTAGAGGGCCAAATCTTTGAAAAAAAAATCAATTTTCTATTTTCTTGATTTTCAACTACAAACAGAACTACCTAAATTCACAAATCACAATACAGAAATCCCAAATATTTTTTGCAATGAGAGAGAACGAAACCAAAAAAAGAAGAAGATAAAAGGATAAAAAGAAGTGCAGATTACGATCACAGATCAATACCCACAGTCACAAATCAAAACCCACACCATCACAACTATAGATCGAAAACTCACATCCACAATCAGATTTCTAGAGAGAGATGGTGGCGGCTAGGGTTTGGATTTGTGAGAGAGATAGTTTACTATGAAAAAGTGAGAGAGCGTTGCAAAATATGGAGTATGAGAAAGTGAGCGGTGCAATAAGGGAGGTAGGGAGGATGGACCAGTAAGGTGGATGAGGGACTGGCACGACGAGGTGGGGGAGGCAAGGAGGAGGGCAATGGTAGCAAGTGAGAGTGAGAGTGAAGGAAAGGGAGGGTGGCTGAGAGTTGAGAGTGAGGGATGAGAATGAAGGATTAGGGTTAGAGAAATGAGAAAGTTAGTATTTATCGTTAGAGTTTTTAAATTTTTTTTTATATAATATATGTATACGGGTCGGGTTCAGGGCTAGTATGCATATTACTCGCACCCAACTCGAACCCACTATGGGTTGGGTTTTTAAAACCCAAACCCACCCCATTTGCTTCGCGGGTTGGATAAAACCCAACCCATTAAGGTTGGGTTCGGTACCCGTGGGTCGGGCAATTTTTGCCATCCCTACTATATACCCATACTTACTATAGCGAGGTTGTAAAAAAATTTAGGTTTACACACTAGGGTAAAGAAGGATTTTAACATGTTTGGTTTGTAAAATAGCAATTTGGGGGGTTGTACTAATACTTTTTAGAGCATTAGCATCGGAGTGTTCAAAACACCCAAATTTCTATTTTAGCATCTTAAACAACAAAAAGAAAGCAACAATCGAGCGGGTATTGTTAAATTTTTTAGCACATAGCTAAATTAACTTCTTAAATATAGAAGTTACCGTAGTTGTGATGGTAAAAACAAAAATGATAATTTTATTGTCTCTCTCTTCTATTAAAGTAAAAAAAAATCTCTCTCACTTCTAATTCTCTCTTCTCCCTCAATCCCTCTCACTCTCCTCTTCTCTCTCTCTCTCTCTCCATTTTGGGTGGCGGTTTGGGTGGCTGTGGATTGGTGGTTGGGCTGTCGATTGGTAGGTGGATATGGATCAGGTGGGTGGTAGATAGGTTTGTGGTGGGTGGTGGACGGGTTTGTTGTACGAGGTTTGTGGTGAATTTTAATGAGTTTGTGATTTTGGTGGTGGTTGTTGACTATGATTTTGGTGATGGTTGTTGATTGTGGTGGGGTGGTGGTGATTGTGGTTGTTATAGTTGGTAGTGTGTGTAGTTAATGTGGGTTTGTTGGGTAGTGGCGGATATGGGTTTGGTGGTTGCTGGCAATGGTGGTGTTGCAGCGGTGGGTTTGAGGTTGCTGGGTTGCTTCAAAAAGATATATATATAGCAAGACTTAGGTACAGTAATTAGGTGTTATTCTTTAGGTTCCCCTTTTAAGATTCTGTCATGTGGATTTTTTCTCATGGCATGGAAGAGTATTTTTTAGTTAAGTAGCCACATGGCTGAATCTTACGAGGGGAACCTAAGAAACAATACCTAAGATACTGTACCTAAATTTATATATATATATATAAAGTTTATAATAAATAAATGAATAGTGTTTGGCTTGATGTGATAAATAAGAAATGGGATGTTGGGTGAGTTGTAAAATTGTGTGTTAAAATAGGTAAATTGATATGTCACCAATCATAAGAAGTACTAATTCAATGATCATTTATTCTTTTGTTGAAGTGTCATCTCATTGTCATACTAATTTGTAAGCTTTTTTATTTTTATTTTTTTTTAAAATTTTTAAAATTATATATATATATATATATATATATATATATATATATATATATTTATAGTATAATTTGTAAAAACTTTAGCATTTTCTTCCAAAAATAAATTATGAATTAATAGAAGGCGTAAATGCACTTTTAGTCCCTACATTTTGGGATCATTTCTATTTTGGTCTCCACATTTTCATTTTACCATCACTCAACTAACAGAAAAAGCTGATGTGGCTGATGGCACATTAAAATAATAATTAAAAAATCTATTTTGGCATTAAAAAATGCCACATCAACATCTAAATTAAAAAAAAATTAATTTATTAATTTTAACTAAATAAAAATAATTAAAAACAAAATTAAAAACAAAAAATCACATGAATTGAGATCTAAAAGTGCCTTGAACAAGAACAATAAGAATACAAATCCAGATTTAAAAACAAGAACATTTTCCTTTATTTGACATTTTCTCTCTTTTTTTTTTTTTTTTTTTTCCTTAGAAAACAAACACAAGATTAAGCAAGAACACAAACACAAATCCAGTAAGAACACGAACACGAACACAAGCACAAACACAAATGCTAACAAATCCAGCAAGAACACAATCATAAATCCAGCAATAATACAAACACAAACCCATCAATCCATCTTTAGCAAAACTAGCAACTACCCAAAAAACATTAACAAAAATCCAAAGAGGTCCACGACACAGTCCCCAGAATTATCGGATGGAAAAACCAGGAGGTCGAGGACATTCTTAGTCAAACTAAAACAATTATGTAACAGAAGAATAAAAGGCAGATCCGATTCTCAGAGCTCATCGATTGGAGCAGATCTTCTTTGGAAATGGACTCGAAAAATGCAGTAGAGGAAACGACGCTGTTGTCACTGTCGAGCCTTATCTCTCTCTCCTTCGCTTCCGCCTCCTCCTCCTCCATTCAACAACCTTACTTCTCCGAGCTCCTCTCCTTCAATCTCGATCGTCTCCAAAAAGTTTTGGTTTTCTCTCTCTCTCTCTGCTTTTGTTTTGTTGTGTGAGAACATTTTGATACAAAAACTTGTAGGAGCCGGAGCTTCTTCGAGTTGATGCGGATCGGATCTAGAGGCAAATGCAAGAGGTGGCTGTTGGAAGCTATTGAGCATTCATTGCCACATTTGGTGCATTGTCTACTATTTAAGAAGTGTGGTGGTCGGGTTCTGGGTTTCAATGTGAGTTTGGTGATTGAAGAAGTGTGGGTTGTGGCTTCTGGGATTTGATGATTTTCTGGTTTTGAACTTTCTGGGCTTATGGCTTGGGGATTTGATGATTTTGCTAGGGTTGAAAATGAGGGCTTTGAGATTTATGATTTCGTTTTTGAGCTGAATTTTTTGGGTTTTTTTTGTGTTTGTTTCTCAAGAAAATTTATGGGGATGAACCCAAGGAACATGAACATGTTCTTCAGAAAAAAATAATGAAAGAAATAATTTTTTTTTAATTTAATTACCTTATTTTATTTTAAAAGAATTTAGAAAAAAACATGAAAATGTCTTTTTTTTATTATTATTTTATGCTGACTTGGCATTTATAAAATAATAAATAATTTTATTATTATTATTTTATTTGCCACATCAGCATTTACTGTGTCAACAATGCACTCCATTTGCCACGTCAGCTTTTTTTCTGTTAGTTGGGTGACGGTAAGGACTTAAATGTCACGTGTTAATTGGTTTAGAGACTAAAAGTGGTAAAATAAAAATGTAGGGACCAAAATAGTAATGACCCCAAAATGTAGGGACTAAAAGTGCATTTACGCCTTAAAAGAAATTCAACTCTATCACCATTAAGTGAATAAAAAATGTTAAAACTACTACAAATTTTACAACAAAAAACTTACAAACTGATATGACAAAAATATTGTAGGGAAGTGGTTTTTGAGCCCAAGTGATATTGGACCTCGAATGAAAATTGGCCTAATACTGACCGGCCCATTCTGATGGTAGACCACTTTGAAAGAGTCAAACCTCAGACCACATACTAGGTACGGATACTGTACTCCTTGGGAATGTTGCAGATCGGAATTTGAGGATGAGACACTTACTAAGCTACCGAGGATGATGCACTTGCCGAGCTACCGAAGAGGAACTATGGGAATGCATAATTGTCCAAGGAAGCCTATTGAAACTTCCTGATAAAGTAACAGTCACCTCTACATTAATAAGACTTACCTGCTTGCCGCAGTCACATTTATTGATGAATGACTGGCTTGAATAGTGCAGGAAGCCCCAAAAGTCTCCATTTATCATGAAAGTAGGGAAGCCAGAGCTTGATGGGATAAGAAGCCCTTGAGCTGTGTAGGGACAGCACATTCTAGAGAAGAAAATAGTGCAGATGTAAGGGAGAACAAGGGCAAAGAGGAGAACACACAAAAAGTGAGACAAAAACTTAGAGAAAGAAAGAGAGAGAGAATTATGAAGAGAAAATAGAGCTTTAGAACATATTCAAGAGCATGTTCTTGAGAAGAAAGTAACCAAGTGTATTGTATTGCTTCTAATTGCATGAATAATATAGCTTCATCTTCCTAGTTTTCACATAGAATTTTGTTCTTATTCAAATCTCCACCGTGGATTATTAGTAACCCCATACTACAAATTAATTGTGTCTTTAAGAGTGTAGTTAATCATTTTCACCGGCACAAATATGATTGGTGCCACTTGAACAATATAATAGAATGTTTGAATAACTTAAAAAAAAAAAAAAAAAAAATTGGTGACAAGTTAGTTTGTAAAATCTATATAGTAAAATTTGTAGTATCATTAGCTTACTTTGAGTGAATCAATCATATTAATAATATATTTGAAATAAAAAATTATAATATAAAAAACAAACTAAATATTATTTAAGTTATATTTAGATATAAATAAAACCCTTTAAAAAATTTTCCCTACTGTTTTAAGCAGGTTCTACACACATTGTTTGATATAAGTTCATATCATTTGTTAAGACTTTAGAGTCTTTATTTTATTTAGTGGGTATGTTTGGTTGGGATGATTTTAGGGAGGATGCAAAAAAAGAGTGAAAAATAGGAGAGAAAATGGGTAGAAAGAATGTTTGGTTAGGAGGAGAAGGGGAGAGAAAAATGATAAGGCCCAAAAACCACCATTAATAACAACAACTAGGGCTGTCCAGACCCAAATGGAGCTCAACAACCCAGCTAAACCGCTCGACGCTGACCCGATTTCGGCCTGAAACGAAGGTCCAGTTGGTCGACTACGGGTTTCCGTTCTCAAAAACTAACACCAGCGAGTCGAGTGGCGGGTTTGTATCTCCAAAACCTGAGCAACCTAAACTCGAACAAAGTTATAAAAAAATCCGGCCAAATCCTGCAAAAATAAGCCAGATCCGGTGAGATCTCGACCAGATCCGGAGAGATCTCGACCAGATCTAGCTAGATCTAGTGGTATTTAGCCAGATCCGGCCAAATCCCAACAATTTTTAGCAAAAAAATGCAGATTCTGACGATAAAATGCAAATTCTGGCAACATTTTCTAGATTTTGACGACATTTTGGCAAATTTCAAGATTCTGGCGACTTCTTCTTTTTTTTTCCCTAGATTTCGATGCCTTTTTTTATTCCGACAACCAACCCGGCTTGACTGACGCTCACCCTCACCCAAAACCCAGTGGTCGGTTTCAAGTTCCTCTGCCCTCCACCTGACGCCAGTGGGTCGAGTCCAAGTTGTGTTCAAAACTGACCCGACCCATGAACAGCACTATCAACAACAACAACAACAACAACAACAACAACAACAACAACAATATATATAATCATGTACGACAACAACAATAATATATATAATCATGCAACAACAACAATAATCTAATACTATATATAATAGCAGAAGCTTTTAAGAAGGTGCTGCCACGTTAGAAAAAAAGGCCCCTTAAAATGCTGCCACATTTACAGCTTTTAAGTTAAACAAGCCTCACGTTGCAACGTTTGGCCTTTTAAAACTCTGTCATGCTTGCAATTTAAAAAAGGATAAATTATATGGTTTCGTTATGTTAACACACCATTTGATGGCATCTTAGTATAAAAGGAAAAATAGCCGGTTTAAAAGGCTTGCAATTCTCCCAAAAAAAAAAAAAGTAGCATACAGAGAGAGTTCTTCGTTCCTTCGTCAGAAAAGAGAGACAGAGAAATAGAGAGAAGGGTGCAACCCAGATCTTCTGCCATCACCGTAAGGGCGCCACCCAGATCTTTTGCCATCACCATAAGGGCGCCATCCAAATCTTCTGCCATCACCATAAGCCTCCACTCACTACCCGACTATTGGAATCGCTACTGGTAAAGTTTTGTTTTAAATTTAAAAATTTAGGGTTTTTGCTTTTTATTTGGAGAATCAATTGGGTGTTAATTATGATTTAGATTGGTATTTTGGGTCAGATTTGGTCAAATTTATAAACATGCAAAAACTCTCTACTGTTTTTTGTTTTCTGAAACTTCTCACTGTTGATTTTCCCCTGTTGAGACGTCTAGGATTCTTCTTTGACCCCTTTCGTCTCAAATTATCATCTCTGGTTCACTTCTTATAAAAACAAACAGTCGGTTCTGTCATTGTTTTTTCTACAGTTTGGCGTGGACTACAAAAAAGCATAGGCGCAGGGGAGATGGAGAGACATCTCAGGCTAGCACCACTATCGGACTCTAACCACCAAAAAATTTGCATCCGTCAACCGGCGGTACATTGTTACAAAGTGAGTTTTCTTTTTTTGCTTTATAAGTTTTTTTTATTTATTTTTAAATAAATTTTTAAAAGAAAAAACCAAAATCTTACGATAACAATGATTTATGTTTGGCAATTTTGGTATTTGTTTTGTTTTGATTAGGGGTGGCAAAATCAACCCAAACCCATTTGCCCACCCAAACCCACCCACTTAAAATAGACCCAAACCCACCCAATTATTAGTTGGGTTAAATGGGTATTAACCCAATTAAACCCAATTAGCACTAATGTTTATTGGGTTTTAATTGGGTACCCAATTACCCAACCCCAAAACTACTAAAATTACCAAAATACCCCCTCAACCTAAAAAATGACAAAAATAACACATAAACCTAAAAAATGACCAAACTACCCTTGAAACCCAAAAAATGACCAAAATACCCCTAAAACCCAAAAAATGACCAAAATACCCCCGAAACCCAAAAAATGACCAAAATACCCCCAAAACCTAAAAATGACCAAAATACCCCCGAAACCCAAAAAAAGACCAAAATACCCCCAAAACCTAAAAATGACCAAAATACCCTTTAAAACCCAAAAAATACCAAAATACTCGTAAAACCCAAAAAATTACCAAAATACCCTCAAAACCTAAAAATGACCAAAATACCTCTGAAATCCAAAAAATGACCAAAATATCCCAAAAACCTAAAAATTATCAAAATACCTCCGAAACCTAAAAAATGGCCAAAATAACCCCGAAGCCTAAAAAATAACCAAAATAACCCTAAAACCTAAAAAATGACCAAAATACCCCTAAAACCCAAAAAATGACCAAACTACCCCTAAAACCAAAAAAATTACCAAAATACCCCCGAAACCTAAAAATGACCAAAATACCCATGAAATCGAAAAAATGACCAAAATACCCTTGAAACCTAAAAATTACCAAAATACCTCTGAAACCTAAAAAATGGCCAAAATAACCCCGAAGCCTAAAAAATAACCAAAATAACCCTAAAACCTAAAAAATAACCAAAATACCCTCGAAACCTTAAAAATGAGTAAAATGCCCTCGAAACCTAAAAAATGGCCAAAATAACCCCCAAGCCTAAAAATTGATCAAAATAACCTAGAAACCTAAAAATGACCAAAATAACCCTGGAACCTAAAAATGACCAAAATAACCCCGAAGTCGAAAAATTGACATAAATACCCCCTAATCCTAAAAATTGACAAAAATACCCCCTAATCAAAACTTTTGATTTAGGCATTTCGGTTATTTATGGTGTCAATAAAGGTTTTTCCCCTCAACCAAACCTTAAACCCATTCTTTCAACACAAACAAGCAAAAGAAATAATGCAGCTTTATCATATGGCTGATTAAGCAAACCGGTTCACTATTTTTTCTACCATTTTGTCACCACGTCGAAACCTTTACCAGTAAGGTTTTTTGATTTGTTTTAAAATTTTGTTGTTTAAATATGATTTAGGCTTAGGGATTTCGATCGAATTCATTTTGATTTAGGCTTAGGTTTGGGTATGTAATTTTTTGAATGTGAAATTATTTAAAATAAATCGTGTTTAAGGTTTCAGATATGCTCTTGATTTTTTATTTTTTATTTGTTCTTCACTATGTTGTTTGGTTAATCATCTTATGGGTTCTAAAAACAACTCTGCTGGAGATAGTTCTACTCACATTGTTTAAATTTGAGACAAAATTAAGAGAGAGACAAAGTCCCTAAGGTTCATAGAGAAATATGAGGGTCACTCCTACAAAAGCCGCCACCCGTTATCATTACACCATTTCGTCACTGTCATATTCCTAAAACCACTACTAGTAATTTAGATAAATAAATAATTGTGTGTTATATAGGTTTTGGTTGGCTTAGTTTTGATATAGGTATCTAGGTTAATCTTAGGCTTTGAATTAGGATTTTTTTTGCAGAAGAACATACATTCATGCCATTCTTTTAAGTTTTTTTTTTTTTTTTAATTTAAATAAATTTACAATGAGTAACAGCAAATTAACTGCAAGCTTTACAAATTCCCCCTTTTATATTATTTTCAGCTTAATTGTTTTGTTTCATGCACTGCACAATGAATCAAATTAATGGTTTTTTCAAGACTCACCCAATCTCATTATTTCTCAAGGTATTTTGTCCTTTTTATGTTCTTTTCTCCTTATTCTTTAAATAGTTTTCCTTTTGTCTACATGAATATTAGATGGGTATAGAATCTCTAGAAAACCACCCCATTCTCCCTCCCTCAAACTTTGCCTTCTGTTATATGCATGCAAACTGTTTGATAAAATAGCTTCATATTTTTTCCCTTTTAACTTCAACAAACTTTAATATAACTATATGAAAGGTTTGTTGCAGACTGTTGTCCTCTTAGTTGGTATGTTCTATGAAGTTGAGGTGGATCTGTGTAAAGGGTTTTGGGTAAAATCGAAGGTTTGTTGGAGTCCTGTCAGTTTAAATTATTTTGGTTGTTTTAGTTGCACACCTCTAATTAATGGCATTTATCTATAAGAAACTGTAAAATTATATTGATCTATCAAAAATAAAATTAGAGCAACTTTATACTTTGTGAGATCCAAATAATGTTTTATGTTGTCTTTTGGCATTGAAGCTATTGAATATTTCATTATTAGCAATGAAGATAAGTTAATTAATTAACGGTTAAACATCTTGACAGCTCTGTTGTAGTTAACCAAAGTGAAAAGTTGAATCAATACTACTTACAGCTCTTTTGTCCTAATTTTGAAGGAATAATAGTCTCTACTTTCAACTTATGATGAAGTTTGAAAGTTTTTCAATTTCTCCTAGAGTGGTTTGGGACATGTAGTAGTAAAGACAAATCTTTCTGTCCAGCCCTTGGTTTTATGTAATTGAGATTTTCAAGTAAAGAATTATCTTTTGGCTAACATTGAGAACACTCTTTTTATATGGCTGGGACATGTGCATATTTTATACTGATTTAGAAATATTATGTTTGATATATTTGAAGGTGATTACATAATGAGTAGGGCTAATCGTCATGACTTTCACATTGAAGTACATCTGAATCTACTCTTTAAAACAGATGTAGGAATATTATGTTTGTCATATTTTCTAACTTCAAGATAAAAACATGCTATAACCCATTAAATTCATTTACTTTGAGAGTTATATTGAGTACAACCTTGAAATTATCTATTATTGGGGAATTTTCAGAGTGTGTACGTGTTTTTGTTTTGATTTGTTTAAAATAAAAATTTATTTGACATATTCCCTTTGAGACAACCTTTGAATTCTTCATTACTGGTGAGATTGATAGATTGTGAATAAATGTTTAAAAAAAAAAAAAAAAACTAACTAATGCATTCTCTTAGAGATTATTATTGTGGATATTTATATGTAGAAGAGCATGAACTCTGAACCTTACTGAATAGTGATAGCAATGTTATGAACTACTAAATTATGAGTATTTGACCACACACCCAATCAGATATCAATGGATCAAATAGCATGCTAACTCATTTTTGTCTTATTTTATCTAAAGTCTGTAACTTCATAGTTTTTCTATATTTTGCCTTTTCCTTTGTCTTGGTATTTTTAATGTTTATATGTTTTCGTTCTAGATAAAAAGTCTCTGTTACAAAAATATTTAACAAAAAACTTTTATTGCTTGGGATGTCTTCATCTTGATTTGATATTTATCATTAAATAGCATTATGATGTTTGAGCAATATGCATATATTTAGACACTTTTTGATGCACCATTTAATTAAATTGTCGACCATTGCAGGAAATAAAAAATGTTGTTGTGGGAAAGTCAAAGAATGACAACTCCATTGAAAATCAGCAAATAGAAGTAGCATATACCTCTGCCAAATGCTTCACAAATGTTGCGAGGCTTACTAAATAGAATGCATCGAATAAGGAAAAGAATTGAATAGGGTACAAGAGCAACTTATTGCTAAACTTTTATGATATAACATTTATGTTAAGTTGATTTATACAACTATATAAGAATTTTTATGATATAACATTTATCTAATTAGAGTTTATCTGTGGTTGATTTCACACACAATTAAATTGTAATTTCCTACTACTAAAATTTTATTGTATTTTATAGAAAGCATTCCTATGATTAACGAACTTTACATGTTTTAACATGACTAATACATAAAATACTCCTGCGCATTTGGGTTTATTTATGTAAATCTGAACTTTTCATGTTTCCCTTTTAAGGTGTATCTCTTGAACCTATTTGGTTGCTTATTAATTGGAAATGTTCATAGTTCATATAATATTGCATTCATAAATCCAACATATCGGATGAGGCTTTTGAAAAATTGGAGTCACCGCTGTAATGGATGGGCAAATTCATGAACTGCGCTCACTTAAATTTTTTTTTTTATTGATATAAGTTGTGTAAGCTTTTTGTTGTAAAATTGGTAATACCTTTAGCATTTTCCATATGTTCTTATGTTTAGATGCTTTGATTTGGGAGTTTTATTTTTTGTGCTAATATTTTGCATGGGAAATTATAGGTGAGACATCATCAATACTTCGAAGCATAATGGAAATGATTATACATGAGGGAATATTACTATAAAATTGGTAGAAGCATATGGTAGATTAATGTTATGCTTTATTTTGAAGCAAATAGAAAGAAGATGCGCTAAATAGGTTGGGTTTGAGGATAACAATTTCTTTTATGGCTTAGTTTTAGGTTTTTTGGGTTGGGTTTGTACTGTTCCTTCCTTGCAACAACAAATTTTCCATTCTTAATTTATACTATTTCATTCGTTTATGTCTTATTTTTTCTATTCCATTTGCTATTGTTGGACCATTTTATCACTTGATATTAGAGTTGCGGGTTTTGAGATAATCCTTAGTTAACTTTTATTAACTTCCAAAGTGAATTTTGGGCTAGGACATTTTGTTTTGCATCAAACATGTCTACACTAGGGGCATTGGCCCATTGGTTTTGGAATGCAAGCATGTCATCAATTTTCTGTGCAAGCATGTCTAAACTAGGTCTCTGCTTATTCATTTGAATATAAGGATATTTACTATTGAGTGTTGGGGTTTGTGCACTTTCTCTAACTATGCAGGTAGCCTATAAACTGATGGTTATGCATGAAGGATGTTTGGAAGGGAAGTTTCAGTCTATTGCAAGACTAAGGGAAACCAATCAGTAGAAAGCTGTTGTTCATCATGTCAGACAGGTGATTATAAGTAGAAATTTTGCCCTGAATCATTTATGCTCCTTAGAGAGGTTCTGAGGGTCCCGTGGTTCAGATTTTTGACAGTTATGTGGAAATACGATATAGTTTTCTCTGCAAGATTCCAGAAATTATCACGTAGCTTTCTGTTTCTGTTGTTGCACTTGATGTGATTAATCAGTGCTTACCTTTGGAACCTGATGAGTGTCGTTGCATTGCTATCCTTCATCTCTATATTTTGTATATATATCAATTTATAGTAAATTCATTATTTAGTTTTTTTTTGTTTGGTTGGTTGTAGTTTCAACACTCTTTTTGCTATAACATACAGCTATTTAATCAATTAAATCATTTGGTTTCCTTACATGTTCTGTGTTGATTTCTCAGTTTATGTAGTTACTTCTTTTCATTTATAACATGACTTAATAATGCAGTCACAAGAGCAAGCCTAATCAGGTCCTTATTCATGTGATCAATGTTGCTTTGTTGTTGCTTTCCTACTTCTTAATGTTGCATATTGAAAACAAATTTGAGAATGTTGAGTGAACTTCCATTAAAAAAAAAAAATTAAAAAAAAGAAGGAAGAAAAATTAAACAAATGGGAGATCTAGAAGAAGTGGATGAACCTTATAAATGTTGACTAATTTGTTTTAATTAGTTTTTTTTTTTTTTTTTTGGTTGGGGAGCTGTATTAGCGATTGGGTTCTAGATGGGTTATTAAAATGAGTACTAGGTGTTTGATGAAATCTTGCAAAGAACTTGGGATAGAAAAGGTTATGTTTGGGTTATTCTAAAACAAAATTAAAAGGAACTGGATTGAGTTTATTAAGCATTATTGTTGAGGAAACTACAGGAAGAAGTTGATAAGATTAAGTCAATGCCTATAGTTTTCAATTATTTTTTTTAATTGAAAAAAATTAAGCTTTTCATTCGAGCATTGATGTTTGCATAATAATAGTAATAAAACTATAAGCATTTTGTAGTGAAAAGAATTGATTGAAGATAGGTTTGTCGACAATATTAAAATCAAAGAACTTGAAATAATAATGAAAAGAATTAATAGAACTAATAACTCTATTAGGAAATGCAATGGTTTACTTTTTATCATTCATTTTCACATATACTTGAAAGGTGAATAACATTGTGTACACACACATATTGGTAAAAAAGTGGAAAGAAGCACCAAGTTCCTATTTTGATGTTGTTGTTACTTATATATAACATCCATAGTCTATTGAATAATTTGTGTTGTTAGGGAAACCGATTGAAGTTGATAAAAATGTATGATTTTCCTATCAATCTTGATGGGGCACATTATAAGTATCTCTATTGTTGTTGTTGTTTCTCAATTGTGGTGTTCATAGCATTTAATCTAATCCAAAAGCAATATACATTATGTTCATGGCATTTAAGTTTTTCCTCCTCAAACCATTAAAGTGCTTGAAGAATTACTTTGGCTTTGGAATTTTTTTTTTCTATTATTAAAGCAAAGTTACACTCAGAATTATATATGATGATCATTGTACATTTTTTTTGGCAAACCGATCATTAATGTAGCTTTTAGCACCTCAGTTGACTCTTCTTAGGAATTTTGTATTTACAATGATATATTTTCCCCCACATGTTAATGCAAATTAGTCATCCTTGACTTATAAGACCTTTGGCTACTATTTGAGAAGAGTTATTAAATTAAATTGAAAGGTCAAGAAAACTTAATGTTCCCTTTGTATCTATTATTTATTTTGTAACTCTTGAAGCATACGGGAATTCTAAGTGTTTTTGTGCTCTCAACTGGCAAATAGCTTGAGAAACTTTTTGAAAACAAACAAATTCAGGACTGTGTGAGTGCAGGTGCTATTGGTGACCTTCAAAGTCTATTAACCAGTATAAGAAGTGTTGGCTCTAATAGGATTGATCCCAAAATTCATTGTCAAGTCAGGTAATATGCAAATATGACATCAAATTGCTAGGATGAACTTTTCACTTTACATTATATTTACATTTGAATTTTAAAGGTACTTCTATAGTCTATGCAAGGTAAGGAAAGGACTGCATACTTTTTCTTAGTATCATGCATCTTGGAAATGTTTATTTTGTTAGTGAAAAAAAGGGCTTAGATGAGTAGTTGGGTAGTTTCAAGGTAAAGTTTAATATGACATATCAAGTCTTATGTCATTATGGAATCATTAGTCTTTCACCATTGTGTAAACCAAAGATTTTGTCATCCACTATCATGCACATTAAATTAAGCAAGTTTTATTTAGATTGGGAGATGATGAGATATTCTTGAGGTTGGTTTGTATTTTTATAATTAAAATTGTCTTATCAAAGTTAGTGCTAAATTTGATGTCTAAATCTCTTTGATTTTTTTTTTTCCTGTTAAACTTAGGTTCATGGGTTCAATTTCTTTAGCTGAAGAAGCATTAAGATGAAGGATGTGAAATGGACGACTATCTTGCTTCTCCACCAATTTGCTTCCAAGGAAGGATGATCACACCATTCTCTTTAGCTGGATTTTTTTTTTCAATTGCTAGAAATATTTTTCTCTCCATCATAGTAGATGTTACAGTTTTAGTTGTTTAGAATAGGCTTAAAAGAAAATCTATTTGTAAGACAACACATATTTTTATGGATAGCATACTGAGTGTTATATACATTTTAAATTTGAAATTCATACCAAATTTTATTTTTTAAAATTTATAAATTCAATTGCATTAGCTACATACTTATTTAATTAAATTTATTTAAGTACGTCTTTTGAAACAAAAATGTTTCTCCAAATATTTACCTAAAATTATTTGAATATATTTGCTCTCTCGGATTCTAATTATTTTTACGTACAAAAATTTATTTGTGAACTCTTACAAAATTATTATTATTTTTATTTTTATTTTGTTGAAAATAGATATATTTAATTTTTTAAAAACTCAAAAATACATGTATTTATGTAACTCCCGTGCCTTTGCACGGGTTTAAAAGCTAGGATATATAATCATGCACGACAACAACAACAATATATATATATATAATCATGCAAAAATACATTTACTCTCACATCAGAGACTGAACAGTCTTTCACGTGGCATAAACGGACAAAAAACAAAACAGCTTTAAACAGACGGCATTTTTGGTCGGACGTCTTGGGTCACACCTCACAGTTAATTTGGCCATGAAAACAGTTAATTTAGTTTTTATTATTCTTAATTTATAATAAATTTAGTTCTTGCTATTAATTCATTAATTAATAAAAATTTATATTTACATATATGGTAAGGTGCAATTGCTAACACAGTTGAAGCAATAATAAGAAAAAACTTATTGAAAAATATTTCAATAGTAAATTGTGTCAATAGTAAATTATTTTAAAAGTAATTTTGCTTAAATCATTATTTTAAAGTAATTTTACTTAAATCATAATTCTCGGCTTAATAAATTTTGGAAAATATTATATGTCCTTTTAAGTTTTAACATGGTTGATTTTCATTTTCGCCATATATTCCACGTTACTACGTTTAGTTAGCTGATTTTTCTTTGAAATAAAGGAGATTCTCAAAAATAAAATAAAATAAAATAAAGACTTTGGAATAAATGAGACATTTCTTTTTGGAAAGACCTGACAATTTCTCAGAACAAATTGAATTCTTATAGGTTGAGGGCCTAATAATTTCTTAGAAAAAAATGAGTTCTTATTGGTTGGTGAAGAAGACAATCTTAAAGAGAGATTAGCAATTGTTTGGTAAGTGATTTTTAGTATTGTTATTTAAGTGTTGTGAAAATATATATAGATTAAAAAGTATTGTGAAAAAGCGTGTTATAGTGTTTAAAAATTGAAAACTGTTGTTTAAACAACTATAACAAACAGCCCTTAGACCATTGTCCATGGTTCACACTACACACATTGCTGCTAAGTGTTTTTGGGTCTGAAGCAGATTGAAGATGGCCAGGTCTCCAAGGTTCTTTTTGTTCCTGTTTTAGTTGGTGCAATTAATCTTATTTTATTAAAAAAAACAAAGAATTGTTATAGCCTTACTAATTTAGTCCGATACATTAAATATTTGGGTCTCAATTATTAAAAGATACTACATTTGTAATATTTTCACAAAAAATTTTAAATGAGCCTCACCTGTCAGTATGTCAGTGAAACGTAGCTCTCTCATGCAAGACCGGAAAAATATCCACTCAAAGATTCTGAACATATTTTGTCGGTGGCTGAAAAAACGACAATAATAGAAGACTTGAGGGATTGACCATTGTGAATGGCTCTCACACTTCACACTCTGTTTAAGAGCAAGCCAGGAATTGCTCTTGCTTATTACTTGCATCTGCTCTGCCTCTGCGCACTCTTAAACTCCCGTAACAAAGCCAACTTCTGCCACTTTATGCATTGCTCCACCTTGTAAAATGCGTGCGACTTGAGTTAGTCAGGTTCGATTTACGTTTTATATAAATACACCTGCAAGGTCATGGGAAGTTGCATTTGAGATAAATGAAAATGGGTAGTATGTCACTATTTTTCTAAGCACAAATTTGTTTTCCAATTTTCCAGGGATCAAAATCCAGACTTTTCCGGTAAAGTTCGCAGGGTCCAGACACAGTTTAAAGTTTGATTCTTCATTTTGGACATTGAATCATCGGTAAGCATTAGTTAAGAGTCATCAGAATATCCAGATTCTCAAAAAAGCAATTATGAGTTATCTTTGCTATCGGCAAGGGAATAATGCAAGGTTAGTTTCTTTTGCTCTTGACATTATTATTATTATTATTATTATTATTATAACGGCCTTCCAAGCTCGCTTTCAAGTCGTTTAAGCGGTGAACTCTAATTTGTTAGGACGATTTGTTGTTATTATTATTATTATATTCTAACAATGACGTTGTTATATTATGAATAAGTCTAGTGCCATATAATTTGGCACAATAAGTACCACAACTCGCTGCGAGTTGTGGTTGATGGAGGGGTGATGGTGGGTCCATGTGGAGACACCCTTCAACCAATCACAACTCGTCACAACTCGTCATATGGACGAGTTGTGGCACTTATTGTGCCAAATTGTGTGGCACTAGACTTATTCTGATATTATATATATATATATATATATATATGCTAAAATTGCTAAAATTGGGTCTTAAAATATTGTGTTTACGCCTTCTCAAAAAAAAAAAATATTGTGTTTACGTAATGTGATTCATTATAAATGTTACACATGTTTCAGCTATTTGACACGTTAGAAATACATAAAATTCTGTTTCCAAATTTTGAAAAAGTTTAAAACTAATATTTCCACTAAATTTATATCACCAAATTTTATTTTAAAATTTTTAATATATATTTTAAATCAATTTAACTGTGTACTATGATTTTTCGTTTTAATAAAAATTTGGGTCTTAATTTTTTTAATAATATAAAAGAGTTGTGTACTGTGATTAGTTGTTTACTATGATTCAACCAAAAAAAAAAACAGGTTAGTATCAAGATATGAATCATAAGCTTGGTCATATACCTTAAATGTTTCACCAATTGAAATACTTTCTTACTTTTAAATGTTGTTAATTCTATTTCAGTATTCATTTTGATTTGTTCATTGGAATAAAATATTTTGATACTGATGTATTTTGTATACCATGCATTTTGGGGTTATATTTATAACACTTAAACTATATTTAAAATATAAAATAAATTAAGATAATAAATAAGGGGGGGAGAGAATAAGGAGAGAATTTGTTTTTAGTCTTTTTTTTTGTTTTTTGTTTTTGGATGAATGTTTTGAGTCTTTTGAGAGAGAGAGAGAGAGAGAGAGAGACCTGGGTAGATAGTGATGTGATGGAGAAAGTGAGAGGAAAATGAGAATGATTAGAGATAGAGAAAGTGAGAGGAAAAAGTAAAGAAAAAAAAAGACAAAAAAGAGTGACATTGCATTTGGAAAGGAGGGAGGAAAGAGAAAGAGAAGGGAAATGAGAGGAGAGATAGTTGTTCCTTAATTTGGTTAAAGGGGTGCAGGAGAGAAGAAATGGATAGAAATCATTTCTCTCACACCCATAATTTTGCAATCCGTCCAATTTGGGCGGATTTGATGAGAAACATTGGAATTTAAATATAGTATTTTTTTTTCTTTTTTCGTTTAAAAAAAAAAGACGAAGAAAAGTGGAGCTTAACTTTTTATAATCCAAAATTACATTTTTGCCCATAACATTTATTGCTTTTACATTCACGTGGGCACAAAAGTTAAAAACATATATTTTTCTTTTGATTTCATTTTGTCTTTGCAAATGAAAGGAAAGAGAAGTGTAATATTCTCTTTTCTTTTCTCATCTCCTTATTTCCAAACATACATTAGAGAATTGTATTTTTTTTTCCTCCTTCCCCTTTGCCCATTTCTTTTCTTTTTATCTTTCCTTATTTGCAACTAAACAAAGACGGAGAGATGAGAGTGACTAGTCATGTCTTGTGTTTTTTTTTTTGGGGGGGGGGGGGGGGGGGGAGTTAGAAAGTAGAGAATTCAAAAGAGTAAAAAAAAATAGTAGAGAAGTTAGAAAAGTAAAAAATTTTCAAGCTAAATTGCATTTTGTCCGAAATTCAAATACTAGTCGGTGACAAAAATGATTTGGAATGATTTGAAATTTTTCCCGAGGTGGAATGAGTGGGTTCCTTGTTCCAGTTTGTTTACCAATACAGTATTTCCTAGCCGGATCGAGATGAAATCAATAACTATGTAAAAGCCAAAAGCACTAAAAGAATTTGGCAAGGAAATGTATGTGTTTTATGTGGCACAATGGTATCGTGGAGTTCTTTATGTGAAGGGTATTATGAAATAAGTAATGTTACAACTACAAATTATTTTACAACATTTTTACAAACTATTGATGTGCCAAATTTTTATTAGTTTTAATATGAGTCCACCACTAACATTACATTTATGTTTATCAATAATTACTTGAAAATTACTAAAACTACATCAGCAATTTGTAAAATAATTTGTGTTTGTAGCATTACTCTTATGAAATTTGTGTGGCAAAGGAATTTTCTTCGCCCATAATTGTACTTTCCTACTTTAAGTTTTAACCCACCTACATTTTTCTCCTAATTAAATGGCTTTGCTATAAAATTTAGGTTCTCATGAATATAAAATGCCGTTTGTTTAAAAGGTGAATATAAAGATGCAATTAATCCTGAATATTTAGACATAAATAGGGGAAATTGCTTTTTCTTGTCTTTTCTTTACACAGGAAGTAGAATAAGGTTTTTATTTTTATTTTTTGGCACGTAAATATATTGAAAAATGGGAATAAGGTGTAAGTGTATAGGATCTCGTGCAAAGTATAAAGCCAAATCCATTGTTTAGGTGCATACAAAATAAAATCATTTGAAATTAAATAGAGAATAACCACCTGCCCCCCTAAGATTTTTGACCAAAAAAAAAAAAATGTATGCACAATTCAGTCCTAAGAAGTAAAAAAATCCAGCCCGTTTTATGGACTTGGCCCATAAACAAATTTGCAATTAAAAAAAAAAAAAACTCAAGTCCCTTCTTAATTAGGATTATTAGTCCTAATTTTTTTTTTGAGAAACATTATTAGTCCTAATTAAATTAGGACTCTAAATCCAAATAAATGCACATAAATCCTGAAATCAGCTTTACAAAACACTAAGGCTCTTTTAGATATACACCACTTTAAGTTTCTTTAAAAAATCTTCTCCCCTCTCCCCGTGTGTGTGTGTTAAAAAATACTTAGTATTCAAAAAAAAAAAAAAAAAAAAGCTTTACAAAACACTACCCTAACTTCACAAGTCACGAGCCTTTACTCCCAAAATAAAATCTAAATTTATTATAAAAAAAAAATTGCCCTTACGCTTTCATCTACAACTATGCAAGTGGGACACCAATCAGTGATCCCTTTGAGTCTTTGTTACAAACTCATGGGTAGAACTCACCCTTGAAAACCGGCTTGTAAGGGGAGAGTGCTCAAAAGTTTATAAACACATTGTTAAGCTTACATTTAACCAATGTGGGACATTAGGATCATAACATACCACCATGCTCCGTAGCCGACGTCCACGACGGCTCACTCTAGCAATACTGACCCGTTGGTAGCCCTTTCTCTTTTTGGTGGCTCTACTCAACTATCAGTAATTTTAATCCAGCCTCTAGGTCGCCCCTTCCGGGATCCGACCACAAAACCGCAACTCATTTGATCCTATACTCAATGAGCTACACCCGATTAATTAGGGTGATGGTTGGCTTTGATACCAAATGTTACAGACCCATGGGTAGAACTCACCCTTGAAAACCGGCTTGCAAGGGGAGGGTGCCCAAGAATTTATAAACACATAGTTAAACTTACATTTAACCAATGTGGGACACATGGTTAAACTCACCTTCCAATTTTTCTGCACGATCCTCAGCCATAACCTGCACTGATACCAATTTGATACGACCCCCTCCACGGCCGCGTACAGATCCTCTTTTGCCTTGAGGGGCTGTGGTTAGATCTAAGGATTTTTAGAAATAAAACAGTAGACAAGAGGAAATATATGGTTATACATCGAGGGGTAACCTTGACCTCCTTAACAAGCAAAGCTTGATTTTTACTAAAATATTCTCATACCTCTTTATTAATCATAATAGGCCTTATATAGGCTTACAACTGAACGTAAAAACAAATCCAACACCTAAATGATAGAAACAATTCCTACAATTGCTAGCCTACTAATCTGATAAGGATAAAGGCAATTGCTATCCTATTAAATAGCAAATACTTGAAATATTAGATAACAATCAATAGCTAAGATAAAGATAAACTCCTAAACAAATTCAAAAGCTAGAACCAATCTGGTATGGCAGCTGGTACGTAACATTTCCTTCCCCTTAAAATCATCCCTTGTCCTCAAGGGATCCTTCTCCATGCTCATCTGGCCAACATACCTCAATAAAAAATAGCTTCTTACATTGATGTCCTGGTGCTAAATTCTCACCACAATTAGCACAAGCCCTTGTCTCGCCTCTCTTTTTGATAGTTTTAGTAGTTGGACTCACTTTGCTAAGAGATAGAGGCAAAGGCTCTTCATTTTCTTCAGATGCAGGTTGTTGATGTTGAAATTGCCCACTGCAACAAATAAGGAAGCCGGTTTGAGTGCTTGAACATCAATTCGTAAATGTTCTTTTAAGGCCACTAATGAAGCAACCCACTTGTTGGCTTTGATACTCTCTCACAGATCCCATTTGCTTGAGCTTCATTAGATCACCAAAGATGTCATCAAACTCTGTTAGGCCATAACGTCTGTACAAGCCTTCGTTGAGGAGAGGCCAAGTGATAACTCTCTCTTCTTCCTTTAGTAATTGATACCATAATTGTGCTTCCCCCTCCAAATGGTAGGCAGCCAATGAAATTTTTTCTTCCTCAGCAATATTTTGGAATTAAAAAAATTGCTCTGCACGGCAAATCCAACTAGTTGGATCTTCATTTCCGTTGAAGCGTGGGAAATCTAGTTTTGTCACCCTTGGAATGATAGCATTATGTGAGCCGGATGGTCCAGAGTTGAAACTACCTGAAGACCTTTCCCCCTCACCACGCTTGTGAGAACTTTCACTGCTATGATTACTCGAAAGGTTGTCAAATCGAGTATGCATTGCAATAAGCATTCCTTGTATCTCCTTCATCATCTTCTGTTGTTCCAAAACCATGGAAGTCAGGTTGTTAACCTCACCTTCCAATTTTTCCACATGATCCTCAACCATAACCTAGCTTTGATACCAATTTGATACGACCCCTCCATGGCCGCGTGCAAATCATCTTTTCCCTCAAGGGGCTATGGTTAGATCTAAGGATTTTCAGAAATAAAACAGTAGACAAGAAAATTTATGGTTATACTTCGAGGGATAACCAAGACCTTCTTAACAAGCAAAGCTTGATTTTTACTAAAATATTCTCATACCTCTTTATTAATCATAATAGGCCTTATATAGGCTTGCAACTGAACGTAAAAAAAAATCCAACACCTAAATGATAGAAACAATTCCTACAATCTAGCCTACTAATCTGACAAGGATAAAGGCAATTGTTATCCTTCTAAATAACAAATACTTGAAATATTCGATAACAATCAATAGCTAAGATAAGATAAACTCCTAAGCAAATTCAAAAGCAATAACCAATCCGGTAGGACAGCTGGTACGTAACAGTCTTTGACGCCATTGAAGTCCTAAGCAGTTGAGTTTGAGTGGTGAGCCATACGTCTCTCTCTCGTTCTCTACGGCAACTTCAAGTTTTTCTTTTTGATAGTTTCTGCTACTTTTTTACTTTTGTTTGAGACAAGTTCAAGTTTCTTTTGGATAGAAGAGTAAAGTAGTCTTTGACGTTTTGCTAATATAGAGAAAAGTACAGACTGGGCTTTATTTTATTTTATATTGTTTTATTGAGTTTGTGGTTTCAATTAAGCAATTTATCAGTAGACTCTTTTAACAGTACTATAGCAATTTATTATAATTTGATAATAATACTTTTTTGAAAACAATATTACTTTTTTTGCTAATGGTTTGTTTAATTGATATTAGTGGCTTGAGCAATTCTATTAAACTATTGTTATAGACTCGTTTATTTGGAATTGAAGATTATAAATTTCAATATTCATATTGTGAATAATTTACAGAGAACCAGCTACCATTAATTGATGAATGTTTTAAAAGAAAAAGTGTTTTATATTCAGAGGTTAATGTCCAATCTTCTATCTCAAATGTTGAAACTTCAAGTGCTGAAACATCTAGAACAGCTCAAAGATTTGAACCTAAAAAAACAAATATTGTTCCTAGAAAGCGATCACTAAGAAATTTTGTTCAAAATCAATTACAAATGATTTAATGCATTGAAAAAGCATAAGGCACAACTTTGTTGAGTTAAAGTTAATTTATGAAATAAAAATATTTTAGGTTTTTTATTTTATTTTTTTATTTAAGAACTTTATTGTATTTACCTTGGCCCCTCCTAGAAAAAAAATTCCTGGCTTCACTACTGAGAATAAGTGCAAATGAATAATTTGACCTTACTCAAAATTGAAAAACAATTCATCGGCTAGAGAGCAGAATCCCCAAAGCATAGTAGTCCAAGTTGAACCATGATTCGAACACCAAGTAATTGACTGTTGATAGAAATGTTTAGGAAATAAGAAAATGCTGCAGCCTTAAGCTATTTATTACCAGGAGTACTGTTAAAAATTCGAATTTACATATGCCTTTGCCAAGTTAATTCAAAGTTGAAAGTTCAAATAGTGTGAAACACTATAGCTAATTTAGACACCCAATTTTAAATTACAACTTGATTACTTTTACTCTAACTTAAGTAAGTGCGGAACAAGAGTAAATGAGTCGTAATAAAACCGGAACACTATTAAGGCATAAGCAAGAACAATAAATAATAAACAATAAATGTAAAGCTTAAAGAGTAGGGAAGAGAGATGCAAACACAAGATAACACTGAGACATATTATCGAAGAGGAAATCGAAGTACTCGGCGAAAAACTTCTTCGCGGCCTTCCAAACTGAAATTGATCCACTAGTGAATAAACTTGGAGTACATGAATATCAAAAAGGCCCTCAGGCCTAATTTACCCAATGTACTTGAACCCTCTAAGTTCTTACTACCAACGGGTTTCACGGAGCCATGTCTTCACTAGTTGTCTGGATCCCGCAATTAGCTCCAAATTGCATCCGCTATTCAATGGCTTCTTCCAATGCTTCCCATATGCACCAAAACTTCTCTTAACACTCAAATTGGGTGAGGTAAATGTTTGGGCTAAGAACCTCTCAAGGATGTTTGATGGAAAGGTAGGAGTAAAGGAAAACTTTAGAGAAATGGTTTAGATGATTGTGGGTATATAATCTCTAACTTTCAAGTGTTTAGCTAGGGTTTTTTCTCTCAAAAGTTTCTTGGAAAAACTCCTTAAAATTTCATGGGTAATGAGGGCTTAGATAGTATTGGTAAAGGTCTGAGAAAAAGCACACTCAAAAAGTTCCAAGCAGAGAGTTTCGCGAGTCACTCTCGACTTGGCCTGAGTCGCGAAGACTCGCAAAATCTAGCCTGGCAAAGACTCTTCGAATTCCAGCATGTGCTTCTCACGTAGCCTTTCGCGGGTTGGCACTCGCGAGCCAGTCGCAAATTCTTCTTTTTCACTGAACTTCACCAATCCTTCACACACAACCCTTCCATTCCAAACCTTTTTTTTAATAGAGAGAAAGCAGTGTGCATGTACTTTGTTAGAACCTAAACATGTTTTTGTACTTGGTTTGCCAACTTACATAAAATTAGAACCAAAACATTTATTCCTAAATATTTAGAACCTAAAAATCTCCCACTTTGGCAATCCGTGACAAAACATACATGCACATGAATTGCTCAAATTCAAGAACTAACCCAATACAAGTTGTTGCCCTACTACAATTCAGTCATAATCTACTATCTACAAGTCGCAACAATAAACAGTAGCATCATGAAAGAATTAACTTGTAAATTCCTGAAACTCTGAAAACAAACCATAAACACGTGTGGAAAATACAGTATAAATCATAACTTGAACTTGATTTCACAAAATCAAACTAAAATAAGATATCCAATGAGAATAATCAATGTATCAATAAGCATCAGAGTTGTGAACAAGAATAAACTAAGAAAAAAAAATATATAAACTATACTATCAAAGCATAGAAATATAAAAACTCAACTCAAACTCAAACTAAATAGATACATCTCCAAAACAAAAACAGCTCCCACTAGGTACAAAATCTGCTCCCCCTAAGTACAAGAGCTCACACAACTACTCTCTCTTTTTGTTACGTATTGCCAAAGGCAACTGTCATTCATTCAAGGGTGGAGGTGGTGGAAAAGAACTAGGAATGGCAATTGTTGTCTGACCCGCGGGTACTCGGCCCGACCCGATAAAGAATAGGGTCAAGTCTGGGTTTAAAAACCATAAGCGGGTCTAGGTTAGGTCCGAGTTTTAATAAAACCTGGCTCGAACCCGACCCGGTTACATCTTAAATTACTAAAACACCCTCATATATATATATATAGATAAACTTATTCAGATACGCTAACCTTATCTCATTCTCCCATTCTCATCTCTGAGCCCCCACCCACCCTCTTTCAAATCTCCAGTCACTCTCATGGCCACAGCCACAGCCTCACCACCGCCGCCCTTAACTCCTCAAGCCGTCACTCTCACCGACCCGCACAGCCACACTTACGACCTCGTTGCCTCACCGCTGCCCCCCTCAATCGCTCCCACTCTCCCTCCTCATTGCACATTCAATATGTTCTTCTCTTTTTTTTTTTTTTTTTTTTTTTTTTGCCATTCCTATTTGGGTTCGTTAGGATTTGGGTTCCTGTTTTTTATTTTTATTTTTATTTTTTTTGAGAATCTAATTTGGGTTCCTGTTAAGGCTTGGGTTTGTTGCCATTCCTGTTTCTCAATGATATGTTCTTCTCTCTCTCTCTTTTTTTTTTTTTTTTTTTGTGATTTCTGTGTTTTTGGTTGTGATTTTGAAAGGGAAAAGTATAAATCTAAAATTTTTGTGTTTGTGATTTCTGTGTTTGTGTTTGTGATTTTGAAAGGGAAAATAAAAAATCTGAAATTTTTGTGTTTGTGTTTGGGTTTTGGTGGCTACTTTGGTTTGATTGAAGAACATGATCCTGGGGATTTTTGTTTTTTGGTTTTTGATATAGGTTGATGAACATGATCTTGGGGTTTTTGTTTTTGGGTTTCTAATCTAGATTGATGTACATGATCTTGGGTTTTTTTTTTTTTTTTTTTTGGGTTTCTGATCTAGGTTGATGAACATGATCTTGGGGTTTTTTTTTTTTTTTTTTTTGCGTTTTAGGCAAACTTTTTTTTTTTTTTTTGATTGGGCCATGGATTGGGCCCTGAAGTGGCATGAGCTGGGCAAGGCTCGACGGGGCGGGTCTAGAGCCTGAAAAAAAAAAAAGACCCCTCGTTTATTAAACGGGTGAGTTCCAATTTCAGGGGCAGACCAGTGGGTCGGGTTTGGGCATAAAGAAACCCGGCCTGAACTCAACCCATTGCCATTTCTAAAAAGAACTCCTATTCTTAGTAAAATCAACTCTCAAGGCAGCTACATCAGAGATAAGATCACCCAAAAGTTGTCCATGAGCCACCTGTGTCATCATGAATGTCTCCATCATGGGAGAAGTGTAGATTTAGTGGGGAGAGGGAGCGAATTTCTGGGAATTCACCCCACGTCTTGGAATAGTAGGTCATGGTTCAACTGTCCTTGGTTTGTAGAAAACACTCAAAAAATTTACTAAGTGTATGTTGGTTGTCTAGACCTTATTGTAGTGTGGACGATCTACTTTCCTTGGACAGCCTTATTCCTCGATGCTTGATCTTCCCATCTTCTCCTTTCTTTTGGATGAGTTTTTTTTTTTGGTTATAATTCCTTGTACAACTCTTCTCCTTGGTGTTATCCTCCCTCCTCTAGATCATGTCTTTGGATAGGCTTTGTTATTGTGGATGACTTATATGGACGATAAGACAATTTTTAACTACCCATCAATAGCCAAGTAGGTTACTTTTCCCTTCTTCAGCCCATGCTCAACTTGCATGGTTGAC
This sequence comes from Quercus aquifolioides, assembly GCA_019022515.1. Taxonomy (NCBI): domain Eukaryota; kingdom Viridiplantae; phylum Streptophyta; class Magnoliopsida; order Fagales; family Fagaceae; genus Quercus; species Quercus aquifolioides. The sequence goes on along the minus strand of CM032332.1, from coordinate 8,152,449 downwards.
ACCATTGGTTCTTTCCCCTTGCTAGTCCTATTATTTCCTATCCCAAGTCTAGCAGGAACATAACAGGGCTGCTTCTCATTGAAGATCAACATCACTCCAATGAATGGCAGCAAGGCTGCCCTTGATGCCATAAAGAACTCATCACCCATAATTACATCAAAATCATCCAATTGCATGATTAGGAAATTCACCTTTCTTCCAATCCACTAGCCAAATTTAAAGTGCACACCAAAAGCTATAACCAAAACAATTTTTGCTTCTAAGTTTACTACATTGATCTTACTTGGAAATTAGCTCACTTTCAACCCAAGTTGTTGGACCATTCAATTAGTAACAAAATTGTGGGTAACACCAGTATTGAGCATCACTTCAGCCCTATTTCCGTTTATCTCCACTTGAACATAAGACAAACCCTTAGAAGTACCTCTTGCACTAAGTACATTTAGTAATTGTAAGGGGTTCACACGGCTGGGAACTTCTTCATCCAACTGCCCTTTGTCACCTTCAGCAATAATGACATTAAGTTTCTCACGTTTAGGGCAGTCTCTTGCTCGATGAGGCCCATTGCATATGAAGCAGCCTACATTAAGTTTTGGTTGTTCTTTTCCTTATTAGGAGTTAGAACTCTCTCCCTTGATAAAGGACTTGTTACCCCAATTTTTCTTTTGTTTATCCTTATCCTTCTTGCCATCTTTCTTCTGCTTGTCTTTACCTTTGTCCTTGGACTTACACTTCTCATCATCCCAATTGGGTTTAGTGTATTTTTAATCCATTAAGGTATCTGTACCAGACATAGCAGCAGGTAGATCATGCACATCCTACCTCTTTAATTCCAACTTAGCCTAAGGCTGCAAACCAGACATGAAATTAAATTTCTTGTCCTCTTTAGACATGTTCTTGGTATTAAGCATCAAAGAACTGAATGTTTTGACATATTTTTGCACCTTACCAGTATGCTTCAATTTCTTCAAGGAGTCCTTTGCAACCCAGGCAATGTTGAAAGGCAAGAACTGATTCCTCTACCAACATCTAGATCATCTTCCACACTGATTCTCCACCATAACTTGGCATCCCTAGAAAGATACATGCTAGTAATTATCACCTTCTCTTGATCCAGCACCCTAGCATCCTTGAAATACTGCTCCATATCCCATAGAAATTTTCCAAATCCTTGGCACTTCTAGCACCATTAAAGGGCTTTAGTTTAAGCACCTTCACCTCTGTGGAAACTTCCCTCTCCCTAGGAAGACCACTGACTGCCCTTTTTAACAGGCAATCTCAATTTCGAATTGGCTTCTTGTCTCCCTTATTGCATTACTCTGGGTATCCAATGCAGTAGCCAACTCTTCTACACACATCAGTAGAACATTCCTCTGTTTAGTAAGTTCGTTCATGTCGGACCGTATGCCTTACCAATCTATCCAACCACCAATTGGAGAAGGATGAAGGGGCACAAATCTTTTATAGCATTCGATCGCAAACCAAGCCCATTGGTATTGGAGTGAATTGTGAAATCTCTCACAATCCCTCCCTCACAATGCGACTCCAACGCCTCGAACCTATGACCTTGGCTCTGATACCACTTGTCGGGCCATATGCCTTACCAATCCATCCAACCACCAATTGGTGAAGGATGAGGGGGCACAAATATTTTATAGCATTCGATCGCAGACCAAGCCTATTGGTATTGGAGCGAATTGTGAAATCCCTCACAGTTCCTAACCACCAAAGTTTTTGCAGTAAGTTCCTCAAATCTGTCACAAAATGAAAGTTGTTCCTTCTCTGCAGGAACCCTAAGAATGGTTTCCAAGATAGTCACCCTTACCTTGATGTCTGAAGACATTGCAGCCACGCTCTGATACCAATTGTCACAAGGTCAATTTTTCTCTCAAATTTTATGTCTGTGATGGCCCTAAGTCCCTGACTTAGTCTCAGCCAACACCACACACACACATTGTAGGAACACTTAGTGTAGATTATTAGGAACACAAGCTCACAACACACATTTTTTTTTATAGGAAAAGCCTTAACCTTTATTACTCACTCTCAAGCACAAAGGAAACCCTTACAAAGTTTGGAGAAATACACAGAATTCTCACAAAGCCAATTACACCATTTGCTGTTGACACCTCCAACATCATGAGGGTCAAGTACACAATAAATAACTGTCAATGGCAATTACTATCATGTAACTGCCTGCACCTTGGACTACCCGCCACTTGGGTCTGACTTAAGACATTATCCTTTGCTGCTGTCTTGGCTCATTCCCCACGTTTCTAGCCCCTACACAGCAGGTCAGCATCATTAGCAACATCAGGAGTTGCTTGATAACTACTTGTAACTGCCATTGCATATATCACGGTCCATGTCTCAGCAGATCATAGGGCTTTTGCCCATCACCTAGCAGCCCACACAGCATGTCAATCCACGTGTGGGAAGGCTTGGCCCATGCCTAAGCCATCCCCCATCTGCCACACAACTAGCCTGCCCACATGCAGCACACACACAGGGTAACTGCCCATTAGCCCATTAGCATAAATCCATGCACTAGGTCAACACCCTCCAGCCTATGCCTTGCACACAACATCTGATTGCACATTATTATGGCAGCCCAGCCCTGCCTTGCACATAAGCCACCCAGCTCACGCACAATCAACCAGCCACCAATGCCATCCACCAACACACAAGGGTCGACATCACCTGCTGCTGCCCATCATGAAACCAACTCTGCCTACCATGACCCTTCTATGTCATGGTCTTAGGGCATCATGTGGAGCAAGGTGCCTCCACTTGCTACCCCTATCCACTGCTCAGTGATCCAACTCGAGTTGGGGGACTGGGCATGTCCCCCTTAAAGAGCATTTAGGAGCATATTGAATCTGACATGAGGAAACATTGATGTGTTGAGAAGACATAAAGCCATGTGACTGGCCTAATGCTACCTAAGCATCATCATTCCTCATGCCATCATCGTCACCAACTAAAGCTCCTAATTAACAATGTGTATAGTATGGATATATTACATTTATCTTCAAAAAAATTGTAACAAAAAAGAAAAAAAATTACCTTTTTTCTTTCAAATAAATAGAGTAATCTTTGTTTTATGACCTTTACGTCTAGTCATGTGTGATTTAATCCAAAATCCCAAACAAATTTCTTTTAGAGTGATATTAAAGATACTACAAATTTTTCTATATAAGTCTTACAATATGTCATTCATAAAAGATAATTTGAACACATTTTGTGTTGAAATAAAACCAATTACATTCATTATCATATCAATTTGTAATTTATTTTGTAAGATTTATAGTAATTTAGTATTTTTTATAAACTATATCAATGATTATTTTGGTGTAGGGAGCACAAGGCATAGACTCTAAAGCAACAAACAAAATTGGGATGTGTGTTTTGGCAACTTTTTTCCTTTTTGGTTTACAATTTTATAACAAATCTTATGTGGTAGCTTGTTATTAATTACAACATGAGCTTTTCATTTACGTCACTTTTTTACCTACCAATTATAGCTTGCTACCTAGAATTTGTTGTGAAAATTATTATAAAAATTTTGTGGATATATTATTTCTCTTTTAGTAAAATAAATTTTTTTTTTTTTTTTTGAGAAGAAGTAAAATAAATAGTTAAATATTAACATGACACTTTTTTATTATTAAAAGAGAAAAAAAAAATGACACTTTTTGATAGGAATATGTTTCCTTTAGTCTTTTATAGATAATATGATATGATATGAGTTGTAAAATAGATAATATATGATATGAAGTGTTTTGAAAAGTGTATTTGTAAAAAATAAAAAGTCTGTTTCTATGATAAAATAGACAGAAAGTTTTGCATTATAGAATGCTTATGATTACTGTGTATCGATCAGGAATAATAATCAAGACCCTGAGTGTCCAACTCCCGAGAGTGGTGGAGATGATGCAATAAATCAAAGAACAAAGACATGTATTTGCTCAATACTTGTATTGGTGTGCGTGTTCTCAGTATTACTGGATCCCTTATTCTTTTACCTTCCTGTAATCAATGAATCAAAGAAGTGCATTGGGTTAGACAAAAAGTTGAGGACCACAGCTCTGGTTTTGCGATCTGTCACTGATTTCTTTCACTTAATGCATATTTGTTTCCGAATTCGCACTCGTTATAAAAAAGAGGAACCTCCCAAAACTTGTAAAGAAGCTTGGAGGCGTTTTTGGCGGTACTTCCTTTTCCTAATCGACATTCTGGCTATTCTTCCCGTCCCACAGGTAAGGGAGACCTCTCAGCTAATTGTTGTTTCGGAAATGTCGTAGTAATTTGTAATTGTTGTTTCCCATATCACAACTAATTGTTCTTCCCATCGCAAGTTTTCATGTAACTCGGGACTAACAAAAGCACGTTAGTTCAAATTAAAAATTAACAACACAAAATTTAATATAGTGTGATCAATTCTTTATTTCCATCAACAACAAAAAAAATTCTTTATTATTCTATATTAGGGAATAATCATTTCTTTCTCCTTATTTATTTTAAGTGTAGTTCACAATTCTCCCCTAAACTATAAAATCAAGTAATGTCTCTCCTTGGTAGAATTATGGTTAAATATCACCGCACACCATTGCTGGGATATTGTGATGGTCACTCACTTATATTAGGTTAGAGTGTGATTTCTATCTTAGATTAAAAAGAATTATGGTTAAATGATTAAAATGAAATTCATTATTTCTTAATAGTTTAAACTTTTTAAGAAAATGGTATTAGAGTAGGAAATCATTATCTCTAGTTTTACTCTACCTCTCATTTAAAATGTTTAAAACCCCACGTGTTAAGCCCCACTTATTAAGGGTGAGTTTAAGCTTACATGTGAGGATGTATTAGAATTATAGTTAAATAATTAAATTCGTTGTTTTCTAATAACTTAAGTTTTTTAGAGAATCGATAATTTAACACCCTTAATTGTTGAAAATTAGCAAATACCCCCTTACTTTGCTAACACTAACACATGATGAAATCGTTTGAATCCTATAATATTCCACAAATATTACTAAAATACCCTTGAGGGGAACAGACCCATTAGTTTTTTTTTTTTTTTTTTTTTTTTTTTTGGAGGAAAAAATGACCCATTAGTTAAGGAATGGAAAGTGCAAATGACCTAATACTAAGCCACAGTTAATTCAAAAAATATATATTCGTAAATGTATATGTAAATGTAAGCTTTATATATATATATATATATATATATATATATATATATTAAAGTTTAGGTAAAAAAAAATTATACTTGGTCATCCTCCAAATATGAAAGTAAAATGGTCACCTAATTCACTCCTATGGTTGATGACCCCTACCAAAACAAAAATTCTCGTTTGTGTAACAAATCCCTAATTGCTGTTAGAATAAATTTGTTTGGATTTTTTTTTTCTAGCTAATAAACGACTTTGAAAATGACTGTGTTTAACACTTTCGATATTTGTTGTTTATAACCTAAAGTTAATCTTCTCAAAAAAAAAAAAAAAAAAAAAAAAAAAACAAACGGAAGTTAAAAGTTTGGAACTTTGCAAATGTTGTTGTCGGACTTTACCTTAAAGATTTGTTTGGGATTTTTTGTTCAGGTGGCACTTCCCATTATCTTATCAGAAATGAGAAGCAAGAAGAGATCTTCAAATAAAGTAAAATTCTTGAACTCTGTTCTTCTCTTTCAATATGGACCTAGAATTCTTCAAATCTATCTGTCCTGGAAGAAGTTGATAAGAAGTGCCGAGCGTGTTGATAGAACCCTATGGGTCAAAGCTATATTGAATTTCTTTCTATACATCCTTGCTGGTCATGTAAGTTTGATTTCGTATTAATTTAATATTCCTCAAATTTAATGCTGGCAAGTTTCTGTTTTTTTATAAAATTTGTGTTGACTTTCTCGAAAAAATTTCGATTCCAAACGACCGACCTTGCTAAATTTGAATTCATAGGCACTCTATCTATTTCTTTTGTTTGTTCAAAACCCTAAAATGTAGCAAAATAAATAGAGTTTTCTATATGAGTAGTTAGTAATCCAAATCTAGTATAGTGCATGATGGGAAATTTAGACCCCGGTTGATAAAATTAACAAGTTTTAAATCAAAGTTGTTAATTAGATTTATTATGAACAAAACTTGTTAAAACAAACAAACATCAATATCATGTCAATAATGAATGCAGTGGAAAAGTAAATAAGACAAGATATGATGACCCAGGAAAACTAATGAAACAAACTAGTTTTACAGTAAAAAATCTGGGGGGAAACCTTCCCAAAAAGCAATCCACTATAGTAAAGAGAAGTTTCAGATCTAGTACAAAATCTTTGTCCCTAGACTCTACAATCCCCGTAGATGACCTCACAGCAGAAACCTTCTACTGCTTCAGAACCTCTGAACTCTTCAATATATTAACGCCACCCTTTGATGCACGGATCCCAGTACGTGACTAACTCCTTTGCACGAATCCCAGTACGTGACTCACTCACCAACTTGAGGAAGAAGAATGTTGGCTGCAAAGTTCTTCACTTCATCAACAATGAAGATCAAGAAGAATTTGATTACAAAACCCTAAGGCGTAAAGACGCAATAGCTTCTTTCAGATAGAATAAGGTATCGGTCACTTTTTGTTGGAGAAAAATCCTAGTCCCCTCTATGTCTGTGTGAATTAAAATATATAACTATCAAGCAATAGCAATATTATGGAAACAAAAAAAAATTCCAACAGGCACCACATAAATACAACCACACAAAAACATCAAATCTTACGTGGAAAACCCTCTAGTGTAGAGGGAAAAACCACGAGGTAGCTCCGAAAAATATCCACTATGAAATAGAGATTACAACTATCAAGTTTGTGCTAAACTTGAGTCCACAATAAATTGGATATACAACAAATAAATCTCAAGGAGGAAATACAATCTCACCACAAAGCCAGTAGCAAAATATTCCTTTGAATACTCCAACTCTCCATGGTTGTAGCACTCAAAAACTTCATGAAAACTCCACAAATTTATCTTCATTGTGTGTAACTTGAGCAAAGAAAAATATCTCCTTTTTTCTTTTTCACTCTCTCACACTCTCACTGTGTTTCTCTCTATCTTTTTTGGACTGCACCAAGCTAAAACTCTCTCTTTTCTGTGTTTTGCTCTTTCTGGAACTCACCCACAAAAATGGCCAAATGGCTCTCTCTGCTTCAGCTCTCACTGTGTGTTTCTCTCTGTCACACACACTAGCTGAATGGCCTTTTCTTCTTTCTTTTCTTTTTCTTCAGCGTCAGCGTGTCACACACGCCTAAGATCACTTCTCATTAAGAGAAGTCAGGCCTCCCATGCATGCTTAGCTTTGCATTAAACCAAGGTCTGACTTTGTGGGGCTTGAGAAGACAAGCTCATAAATGAGCTTTAACAAGAGGCAAGCAAGTGGGCTGGACCCACTAAGTGCCACGCACCCAACAATCTCCCCCTCCAGCCCACTATGGAGGAGATCTTCAACCCAAGTCTTTAGTTAGAATTCATGCTGGCCAACCCGACACAAAGCTTTAGCTTCTCTCTAGACACAACCTTGGTTAACATGTCAGTTGGATTTTCATCTGTGTGAATCTTCTCTAATTCAAATAACTTTTGTTCAACAACTAGTCTTAACCAATTGTATCTAACCTTAATGTGCTTCAAGCGTGAATGGTACATAGAATTCTTGCTCAAGTCTATAGCACTCTGACTATCACAATTAACTACATACCCATCTTGCTTCAAACCCAATTCTTGGAGAAACCGTTTCAACCAAAGCATCTCTTTACCTGCTTCATTAGCTGCAATGTACTCAGCTTCAGTTGTAGATAAGGCAACACACTTCTGCAATCTTGACTGCCATGATACAGCTCCCCCTACAAAAGTAAATAAATATCCCGATGTAGATTTCCTACGATCAAGGTCACTTGCCCAATCTGCATCTACATAACCCTTCAAAATTGGTTTAGAATCACCAAAAGTCAAGCACAATTTAGAGCTACCCCTCAAATACCTGAAAATCCTCTTCACTGCTTCCCAATGATCTTTGCCAGGATTAACCATGAACCTGCTGACAACACCAACTGCATGAGCAATATCTGGCCGTGTGCAAACCATAGCATACATCAAACTCCCAACTGTTGAGGAATAAATAGTTGATGCCATGTCTTTTTTCTTTTTCTTGGATAAAGAACAAGATTTCTTTCTTAGCTTGAAATGAGCACCAAGAGGTGTACTGACTGGCTTGGCAAGCTTCATATTGAACCTTTTAAGAATCCGCTCAATATATTTCTCTTGTGATAATCATAGCTTCTTAGCTTTTCTGTCACGTAGAATTTGCATACCCAAAATTTGCCTTGCAGCACCCAAGTCTTTCATATCAAATGACTTGAACAAGTCCTTCTTCAAATTTCCAATCACACCTGCATCTTGTCCTACTATCAACATATCATCTACATATAGCAGAAGAATAACAAATTTACCATTAGGAAATTTTCTAATATACACATAATGATCTATATTTGTCCTTGTGTACCCATGACCCACCATGAATGAGTCAAACTTCTTGTACCACTGTCTTGGAGTTTGCGTCAAGCCATACAAATTCTTTTTTAACTTGCAAACCATGTGTTCTTTCCCTTTCACTTTGAATCCCTCTAGCTGATCCATGTGGATTTCTTCTTTTAAATCACCATGAAGAAAAGCTGTCTTCATATCAAGTTGCTCAAGCTTAAGATCCAAGCTAACTTCTAATCCTAGAACTACCTGAATGGAACTCATCTTGACTACTGGAGAGAATATCTCATCAAAGTCAATCCCTTGTTTCTGACTGAAACCCTTGACCACCAATCGAGCTTTATACTTCACTAACTTGTCACCATCTTTCTTTAGCTTGAACACCCATTTGTTTTTCAATACCTTCTTGCCTTTAGGAAGTTCCACCAAGTCATAAGTCTTATTCTTGTTCAAAGAATTCATCTCTTCATGCATAGCCTTCAACCAGCTTTGCTTATCCTCATGAGACTGTACTTTCTAAAAGCTTTCTGGCTCCCCCTCTTCAGTAATCATAGTATACTCAGAAGTGGGGTATCTAGTCGATGGACGACGCTCTCTAGTAGACCTTCTCACCTGAGGTTCTACCATCTCTAGTGGAGGAGGCTGCTCCCCCTGCTCAACACCATCTGTATCTGTCACATCATCACCATCAACACTTGCTGGCTCATCAGCATCAAATTCAGTTGGTTCATCACCATAATTCTCATCTTGTACCTCTTCCCTATTTGTGGCATTATCTGAGGAAGAAGAGGTAGGTGTAAGATCAGGAACACCTCCAACTGTAGCTTTAGGCTTCTCAGTTTTCTCAAAGTCTGCCAAGTTTTCATTCTCATGAAAAACTACATCTCGACTTTTGATCATTTTCTTTTCCTTAGGATCCCATAGCTTGTAGCCAAATTCTGCATCTCCATATCCAACAAATATACAAGGAGTGGATTTGCTATCAAGCTTCGATCTTTGTTCCTTAGGCACATGTACAAATGCCTTGCACTCAAATACCTTCAAGTGAGAGTAAGGAACATCTTTTTTTGTCCATACTCTTTTTGGAATATCAAAATCCAAAGGAACTGATGGAGATCTATTAATTAGGTAGCATGCAGTCACAACAGCTTCACCCCAGAATGACTTAGGCAGATTAGCCATTCTCAACATACATCTGATCTTCTCAACAATAGTGCGGTTCATCCTTTCTGCCACACCATTTTGTTGTGGGGTACCAGGAACTGTCTTCTCATGTCTAATGCCTTTCTCGAAGCAATAACTCTTAAATTCATTAGATGCGTATTCACCTCCGTTATCACTACGAAGACACTTCAAAGGCTTCCCTTTCTCTCTTTCCACCATGGCATGAAATTTCTTGAAGTGCTCAAATACCTGGTCTTTTGTTTTCAAAACATAAACCCATACCTTTCGTGAAGCATCATCAATAAATGTAACAAAATATTTATTGCCACCTAAAGTCTCAACATCAATGGGACCACATATATCAGAATAAACAAGATCTAATACATTAGGTTTTCTAGTAGAGGGTATATTAAATGAAACTCTATGTTGTTTACCAAATAAAAAAAAAATCACAAGGATTTAGTGACATACCTTTGGCAAAGGGAATGAGAGACTTCTTTGCCAAAATCTGCAACCCTTTTTCACTCATGTGAGCTAGTCGCCTATGCCACAAGTTAGGCGAAGAATCGTCCTGAGCTGCACTAACAACATCCTTGCACAACTTTGCTTGTGTCTTGTAAAGTGTACAACAAATCTTTCCTCTAGCAAACACCAATGATCCTTTGCAAAGCCTCCATTTTCCATCACGGAAATAATTGCCATAGCCTTCTTCATCAAGAACATGAGTGGAAATCAAATTTAGGCGAATATCCGGAACATGTCTCACATCCTTCAAAACCAGGGTGTATCCAGTGTTAGCCCTAACACAAATATCACAAATTCCCACAATGTCGGCATAACTATCATTGCCCATCTTCACTCTCCCAAAGTTTCCTGCTTTGTATGAAGTGAATAACTCCTTTTTAGGAGTGACATGGCAGGAAGCAGCTGAATCAATCACCCATTCAACATAAGGATCTGAAACTGTTACAACAATCATTTTGTCCTATGGCTAGGACCTCATCTTCCAACACTATAACAGCAGCAGTGTTCTCATCATCCGTCTTTTTATGATTTTTATCCTCTTTCTGTTTGTTCTTCCAAGCCTTGCAATTCCTTTTTATGTGACCTTTATCACAATAAAAGCACTTGAATTTTCCTTTTGATTTTGACCGACTTCTGGATTTACCTTGCCCTTTAGAACTTCTACTCTTACTTCTCCCCCTTTTCTTTGTGACAAGAGCATGTGCAATATCCTTGCCCATATCATTTCTTCTAGTTTCTTCATTAAGCAAACTATCTTTAACCATGGCAAGTTGTAACACACCATTTGGAGCAGAATTACTAAGTGACACTACCAAAGTCTCCCAACTGTCAGGTAAGGAACTCAGAAGCAATAAAGCTTGCAACTCATTATCTATTACTAGCTTCATGTAACCATCTAATTAACCAAGTCTTGGAACTCACTAAGGTGATTGGCAATGGACTTACCCTTCTTAAGCTTCAAATTCACAAGCTTTCTAGCAATAAAAGCTTTATTTTGAGCTGTCTTTCTTTCATAAAGACTCCTTAATTTTTCCCAAAGAGTCTCTGCATTTGTTTCTTGAGACACGTGGTGAAAAACACTAATGTCGACACATTGTCTAAAACACCCAATAGTTTTTCTATTTAATTTCTCCCAGTCTCTATCTGACATATCACTAGGCTTGGCACTATCACCCTCAATAGGGTCATGCAAATCCTTGCAATAAAGGACATTCTCCATCATTGGCTTCCATATCGAATAATTCGATGCCGAAAGTTTAACCATAATATTCATAGTCATATTCTCCATTTAATCCAACACAAGACAGTCAAACCCAAGCAACTAATAGCTCTGATACCACTTGTTGGGGAAAAATCCTAATCCCTTCTATGTCTATGTGTGAATTAAAATATATAACTACCAAGCAATAGCAATATTATGGAAACAAAAAAAAAATTCAGCAAGCACCACATAAACACAACCACACAAGAACATCAAATCTTATGTGGAAAACCCTCTAGTGTAGAGGGAAAAACCACGAGGCAGCTCCGAAAAATATCCACTATGAAATAGAGATTACAACTATCAAGTTTATGCTAAACTTGAGTCCACAATAAATTGGATATACAACAAATAAATCTCAAGGAGTAAATACAATCTCACCACAAAGCCAGTAGCAAAATCTTCCTTTGAATACTCCAACTCTCCATGGTTGTAGCACTCAAAAACTCCATGAGAATTCCACCAATTTATCTTTCTTGTGTGTAACTTGAGCAAAGAAAAATATCTCCTTTTTCTTTTTCGTTCTCTCACACTCTCACTGTGTTTCTCTCTATCTTTTTCGGACTACACCAAGCTGAAACTCTCTCTTTTCTGTGTTTTTCTCTCTCTGGAACTCACCCACAAAAATGGCCAAATGGCTCTTTCTACTTCAGCTCTCACTGTGTGTTTCTCTCTGTCACACACACTGGCCGAATGACCTTTTCTTCTTTCTTTTCTTTTTCTTCAGCTTCAGCGTGTCACACATGCCTAAGATCACTTCTCATTAAGAGAAGTCAGGTCTCCCATGCATGCTCAGCTTTGCATTAAACCAAGGTCTGACTTTATGGGGCTTGAGAAGACAAGTTCATAAATGAGCTTTGACAAGAGGTAAGCAAGTGGGCTGGACCCACTAAGTGCCATGCGCCCAACACTTTTTGCACATATTCTCCTTATATTCTCTTATGTGATGGCCTCTAAAATAAGCCTTATATAGGTCTAAGGTTGTGAGAAAATAAACCCTACATGAATACAAAAGTATGGGCCGAAAATCAGATCTGAAAATCTGAATTCCCGTAACCTCGATAGATACCTCAATAGATAGTATCTGTCGAGCCTCATTAAACCTTGATAGATAGCTATTTATCGAGCAACTGTCGAGCTATCTGTCTGCAGGTGTCGAGCTATCCGTCTAGCTTTAGTGAACAACTTTTCTTCACTTATTTCTTGGTCCAATCAACATGGCTTTAATACTAGACTTGAACAACATATTTCTTGAAGTATTAAACACATCCTAGATCTACCCAAATACAAGTAAAATGCGTTTTGTCAAAGGATTAGCCAATTACACAAAATATGTCCTTAACAATCTCCCCCTTTGGCAATCCGTGACAAAACCACAACAAACAAATGAAATATGAGAGAAGTCATAAATCACTCAACTCATATTTACTTGTTGAATACAATAAAATCTATCCTAACACAAACTCTTGAAAATTTTTGAAAGAAGAGAGTTTATGGCAAGAAGACTTTGACAACTTGTATTTCTGAAACACTTTAAACAAAACTCATCAAGGCATCTTAGTGTGAAACAGAAATAATAGATTGCATACAATCAATAAGAAGCACATGTATAAAGAGAGAAAAGAAACAACACATGTAAGGCTAGGTGAAGAAGACATACATCATCATATATATATATATATATATATATATATATCAAATATAATCACAATGTATGTAAACATGGTTATAAGACCGGTGTACAAGAAGAAGGAAGTAAGCATTCCCCCTAATAAGATGAAACACATCTTCCCCTTACAAGGGCATGTATTTCTCCCCCTAACATGTAGAATCTTAAAAAGAAATCACACATTTCCACAATTTCTCCCCCTTTTTGTCATGATTGACAAAGGGTACAAGAAGCTAGAAAGCTTCACCCGAGAAATATAAAGATGATCAAAGATGATCAAGGGGGTACAAGGAATCCATATAAATGCATGAATGTAATGAAACAAGATGCTATGGATGACAAGATAAAAGAAAGATGCAAAACATGTGAAAAACAATGCATGCAAGAGGATCTCGATGGATTGAGAGGTGTTGAGCAGCTATCGAGAAGACCTCGATGGACCGAACAGCTATCGAGGGGACAGAAAATTTCTCGATCGATCCACCTAGCTGTCGAGAGGTGTCGAGATTGCGATAAAAATCAGCTGAAGATCTCGATAGATAAGCCAGGTGTCGAGAAGCTGTCAAGATTGCTTAAAAACAGTTTTTCAAGAAGGGAAAAACATAGATATGAATGCAATCAAGCATGCAACTCAACTAATGATCCAATCAACATATTAGACTCTTAAAATTATCTCTCAACAACAATTTTAAGCACATGGATCTCAACACACACACATATATTTGTTCTCACCATAGCCGGAGCCAAGGTCGAGAGGGGACAATTGTCCCTAGCCCAAAAAAAACAAAATAAATCTTGTTCCACTTCTATTTCATAGGTTATTCATCTGCAGTTTAATAATAATAATAATAATAATAATAATAATAATAATAATAAAACTCTTAGATTTTTTTTTTTTTATGTCAAACTTCACTGAAAAAAAAAAATTTCTTATTTTATCAATGTTTAGAAGAAGAAAATAAAGAATTAAAATTGTTAATTGAAAATGAAAAATACAAAGAAATAATAATAATGTTACCTTCGAAAGGGTTAAAAGTTCAAATGCTTTATGTGATTTTATTATTTTTCATAAAAATGGTTTTGTAAGTAATAAAAAGTATAATAATAATACAATAAACTCCACAGTTTGAATATGTTTTAAATGCACAAATAATTACTATATGGCTGGCAAGAAGAACAGTTCTAGCTATAGATACTAATTTGTGGTTAGAAGAACTACCACCTAATTTGGATGATGCTTTCTAGTCTGATTTACCTTAATAATATTGATTTACTTGATTCTCAAAAAAAAAAAAAAAAAAAAAAAAAAATTACTATATGGCTTAATTTTTCTATAACTTAATCATTTTATAGGTTTAATAAAAATTAACATAAGATATATTTGAGATTTATCTAATTACTCAAAATCTGTAAAGTTGTTATTTACAACTATTTTGTGTTGGCTTTAATTTCGTGCCAAATTTGATTGTAATTTTGTTCAATCAAGTTTACCTTGTATTTTATGTGGAATTTTATTGTAAGGGTTGTGTGTGAGAGAGAGTGTGAAGACTCAAGATCTCATTGAAGACCAAATGGATTTCATGAGAAGATTCGCGAGAAGCTATCCCGCGAAGTAAGCCACGTGCAGAGCACATGACTGGAATGCGAAGAGTCATGACAACTGGTTTTCGCGAGTAATTCGTGGGTAAGGCCTTCTCGCGAAATACCCGCGAAACATTCTGTTTTGCTATTTTGGCATATCTGCTCCACCATGTCTTCACCCACACTATATATACCCTCATTATCCACATATTGTAAGGAGTGCTTTTTAGAGAGAAAACCCTAGCATACACACTTGAGAGTTAGAGATTGTCATACCCACAATCATCTACACAATCCTTTGTGGTTTTCTTCTACTCCTACCTTTCCATAGCCATATTCTTGAGAGGTTGATAGCCCAAACACTTACCACACTCAATCTGAGTGTCAAGTGAGGTTTTGGTGCTGCTGGGAAGCACTAGAAGAAGCCAATTGTTGGCAGATACAATCGGGCTGAATTGCGTGATCCGGGCAAGGAAGTCGATACCGTACCGGTACCGGCCGTACCGGCCGGTACGTACCGTACCGGTTGCATACCGGTATCGAAACATTAACGTTTCGTACCGGTTTAAATACCGGCCGTACCGGCCATACCGGCCAATTTCGGGCAATACCGGCCGGTACCGGGCGTACCGGCTGGTACAGAAAAAAGTTTTTTTTTTTTTTTTTTTTTTTTTTTTTTTTTTTGAATTTTTGTTAGGGTAGAATGCTAACTTATTTGCATTAACTTATTAGTATTATTTGTTTTCTTAGTATGCAATGGTAACTTTTAAGCTTTCTATTTTTTATATTGTGTGTGTTTTTTTTTTCTTTTAATTGATACTAAAGTCTAAAATTATGAATAATTAGTTTTGAATTGAGGAAATGTTTTATGGTAAACTTTTATATTTATTATAATATATATACACACACATACATATATATTTATTTATAAATATAAAAAATAGCGGTAAACCCGAAACTGTACACTGGTATTGACCAGTATCCGAAATATACCGTACCGCTGGGCAAACCGATACAGCCTCCGATACGGTATTGACTCCCTTGGATCCGGGAAAGCTAGAGAAGACAAGGCTTCGTCAAGTTAGTTGGTAGCAAGAGCTTGGAGGGCTCGAGTACATGGGGTAGACTAGGCTTGGAGAGTTTTTTGTTATTCGTGTACTCCAACTTATTCTCTAGTGGATCGATTTACCGCTTGGAGGGCGGCGGAGAGGTTTTTCACCGAGTTCTTCGGTTTCCTCTTCGATAACACATCTCGATGTTATCTTGTGTTTGCATCCTTCTTCCCTACTCTTTTTAGCTTTCATTTTATTGTTGATATTTGATGAATATGGCTTAGAGTAGTTTTATCAATTGTTCGCACGCATTTACTCTTATTCCGCACTTAGTCTAAGTTAGAGTAAAAGTAACTGAGCCGTAACTTTTAATTGGAGGACTAAACAAGCTCTTGTGTATTCACACATATTCGAGCTTCCAAAATCATTATATGAGAATCATAATTGTAATTTTGGAAATGAAAAATTATAACATAGCTTATTTAAATTTAAAAACCCTAACAACTAAACACAATATAAAGGATATTTTATATTTTCATTGGTTTTATAACATTAAAATGCCACTTAATATTTGAACGAGATTCATTTAAATTTTCTGAATTGGACAATATGTCTATATCTACATATGAATATATGTATATGGAGACATATGTATGTTAGTTAAAAATCCCCTCTGAAGTAAAATCTTAACTTTGCCATTGGTTTTTGGTTAATATTTGTCACAATATAATCTAAATAGGGATTGAAATTTCTTGAACAAACTGTGAGGCTAAAAAGTCTGGCCTTAAAGCCACTTTTGGAAAATAGTCTGTTGAAGAATCTCCCTTGAGTTAGGGGGTGTCAATGTTTGACCCAACTTGAGAACATGATACGGATTTTTATGGGTTAGGGTTGGGCTTTAGCGGGTTAGGGTCATAAATGGGTCGATCAAAAAGTGACACAATAAGAAATGTGTCATAAGTGGGTTAATCTGCGTTACCCGTAATAGACACGTTTGACACACTAATTTACTTGTGTTAATCCAAAATGGTCCATTTAGCACAGCCTGTTTAACTCGTATAGCAAATAAGTATTCATTTTATTTTAGATTTGTCAAATACCCTTTATATCCAAACTATATTTTATACTTAAAAAGAAAAGTGTTATAAAATGATGGAAATAAAACAAAGTAAAAGGAATAAGAAAATGATAAACTCTTGTATTCAAGTGGTCATCAACAATTCTTTTGATCTCTCTTAGATGTGTCCAATAATAGTAAAGAAATCCCACATATATATAGGACCTTATAATACTTGTAGAGTTTATGGGATAAGATTGTAATGATGAGTACAATCATGGACATTCATTTCCCCTATAGGCTTTACACATTTCAGACACATTCCAATCAGACTTTATTTCTAACACTCCCCCTTGGATGACCACTTTCTAAGAATATGCCTTGTTAAAACCTTGCCAAATAAAAACCCTGTGGGAAAAAATTTTGGCTAAGGAAAAGAGTACAATATTCTTGTATAACTTCTACTGCCTTAAGATTTCCTCATTAAAACCTAGAAAAGGAAAACCAGTGGGAAAAAACCTTAGCGAAGGAAAAAGAGTACAATCAGCACACATCCTTTAGAAAATTTACTCCCCCTCATGAGTATATAGAATATCCTTAAGTCGATGCATACCAATGTTGTGCACCATCTTTTTAAAATTCGTAGTTGGTAATGGCTTAGTGAACATATCGGCTAAATTATCACACGATCGTATCTGCTTGACATCAATATCGCCACTCTTCTAGAGCTCATGTGTATAAAAGAATTTTGGTGCAATATGCTTGTTTCTATCACCCTTGATATAGCCTCCTTTAATTTTAGTGATACAAGCGGCATTATCTTCATATAATATCATTGGATTATTTATGATTGATGATAATCCACAGTTCTCACGAATATTTTGAATTACCGATCTCAACCAAACACATTCACCACTCGCTTCATGAATTGCGATAATCTCTGCATGATTTGAAGAAGTAGCAGAAATTGTTTGCTTAACAGATCTCCATGAAATAGCAGTATTTCCATAATTAAATAAATATCCTATTTGTGATCGGCCTTTGTGTGGATCAGAAAGGTAACCTGCATCAGCATGTCCAACTAACTGTGGTTTTGATCTATTTGGATAAAATAATCCCAAATCAGTAGTCCCACGAAGATAGCGTAAAATATGTTTAATTCCATTCGACTGTCTTCAAGCTGGTGCAGAACTATACCTTACTAGTAAGTTAACTGCAAATACTATTAAGTTAATTGCAAATGCTATATCAGGTCGTGTGCAATTTGCAAGATACATCAAATCACTAATTGCACTAAGATATGGTACTTCAGGACTAAGAGTTTCTTCATCATCTTCTTGTAGTCAAAACGGATCTTTCTTGACATCAAGTGACTGACCCACCATTGGAGTGCTCAAAGGATGAGCTTTATCCATGTAAAATTGCTTCAAGACTTTTTCTGTGTACGTTGATTGATGAACAAGAATTCCATTTGGAAGATGTTCAATTTGCAGGTCAAGACAAAATTTTGTCTTATCAAGATCTTTCATCTCAAATTCATTCTTTAAACAATTTGTTGTTTTCGTTAACTCTTCTAGAGTCCCTACAAGATTTAAATCATCCACATATATTGCAACAATAGCAAATCTAGATTCTGATTTTTTGATAAAAATGCATGGACAAATTTGATTTTTTTCAAACCCTTCTTTCAAAAGATATTCACTGAGACAATTATACCACATTCGTCCGAATTACTTTAACCCATATAAGGATCTTTGTAGCTTGATAGAATACGTACTTTGGGATGTAGGATTATATCTTTCAGGGATTTTCATGTAGATATCATTATCTAATGATCCATACAGATATGCTGTAACAACATCCATTAATCGTATATCCAAATTTTCTTTTGCTACCAAACTAATCAAAAATCTGAATGTAATTGCATCCATTACAGGAGCATATGTTTCTTCATAATCAATACCAGGTCTCTGCGAGAAACCTTGTGCTACAAGTCGCGCTTTGTACCTTATAATTTCATTTTTCTCATTTCGTTTACGTACAAATACCCATTTGTATCCAACAGGCATTACACCTTTAGGTGTTCGGACTACAGGTCCAAAAACTTCACGTTTACTTAGTGAATTTAATTCTGCTTGAATCGCCTCTTTCCACATTGGCTAATCATTTCTACGTTGACATTCATCAACGGTTTGTGGTTTATATTTATTATCATTACTTCTGGTAATATCAAGGGCAACTTTATATGAAAATTTGTTGTCAACAACAATTTTATTTCTATCCCATATTTCTCCTGTATGTATATAATGTATCGAGATCTCGTTATTTTCAGGTACCTGATCCTCTTCAGAGGATAACTCTTCAAGATGTTTATTTTCAGGAGATTTTTGTTCATAAGTTTTGGATAGATCAATTATTTATGTGACCTGTTTCTTGGGTATAGCCTCTTTATAGGCTGCAACTTGTTTTTCTTATACTTTTCTCTTCCGGGGAATTTTATCTTTAACACTGATAGGTCTTCCATGCTTCAAGTGTGGCTTTGATTCATTTGCTGCTTTATTAACTGATTGTCCTATAGGGACTTCAATCCGTGCTGGAGTATTAGCAGCTAGAATGTGAGATTTCACTATTTTCTTATTGTCGGTGAATACATCCGGTAATTGATTTGCAATTCCTTGCAAATGAATAATCCTTTGAACTTCCAATTCACATTGATTTGTACGAGGATCAAGATGAGATAGCGTCGAAACATTCCAAGTAATCTCACGTCGTGCTTCAGGCAATGACTTTTCTCCCCCTAATGGTGGGAAGATTGTTTCATTAAAATGACAATCCTCAAAACGTGCCTTAAAAACATCACCTGTTAGAGGTTCAAGATATCTAATGATAGATGGGGAATAAAAACCAGTATAAATTCCAAGTCTACATTGAGGACCCATCTTAGTGCATTGTGGGGGTGCAATAGGTACATATACAGCACAACCAAATGTGCGCAAGTGAAAAATATTTGGTTGTTGGCCAAGTAGAAGTTGCAATGGTGAAAATTTATGATAAGTAGTTGGCCTAATATGAACTAATGATGCAGCATGTAAAATAGCATAACCTCAAGCAGAAACTAGTAATTTTGATTTCAAAAGCAAAGGTCAAGCAATAATTTGAAGTTTCTTGATAAGTGATTCAACTAAACCATTTTGAGTATGTGTATGGGCAACAGGATGTTCAATATCAATTCCAATTGACATGCAATAGTCATCAAAAGCTTGAAATGTGAATTCACCAGCATTATCTAAACGAATTTTCCTAATTGGATAATCAGTAAATTGTGCTCGCAACCTAATTATTTGAGTAAGAAGCTTAGCAAATGCAACATTTCTAGTAGAGAGTAAACATACATGTGACCATCTGGTTGATGCATAAATTAAAACCATAAAATACTTGAATGGACCACAAGATGGGTGTATTGGTCCACATATATCACCTTGAATTCTTTCTAAGAAAGATGGACACTCAGCAACAATCTTTGAATGTGATGGTTTGGTAATTAATTTACCTTGAGAACATGCACTACATGGATAATCACTAGGTAAAAGAATCTTCTGGTTCTTTAAGGGATGGCCGTGGAAGTTTTCAATAATTCGACGCATCATTATTGATCCTGGATGACCTAAACGATCATGCCAAAGCATAAAAACCTTTGGGTCCAAACACTTCCGGTGTATTGCAACATTTGTTTCAATTGTTCTCATTATAGTATAATATAACTCAGAAGAGAAAATAGGCAGTTTTTCTAATATGAGCTTCTGGCCGGATACTGTTGAAGTAATATAAAGAAATTCTTCACTGCCTTCGTTATTGGTTTCAATATGATAATCATTATAACGTATATCCTTAAAATTGAGTAAATTTTTGCTTGATTTCGAAGAATACAAAGCATCATCAATACAAAATTTTGTGCCCTTTGACAACATTATAATCACTCTTCCAGAGCCTTCAATTAAGTTTGATGAACCTGATATGGTATTGACATTGGCTTTGCATAATTTTAAAATTTGAAAATATTTTTTATCTTTAAGAATTGCATGAGTTGTTGCACTGTCTGCTAGACAAAAATCTTCTTTATTCATCTTAGAATTGATTTTATCAGTAGGACCCATGCATCTTCATATATGCAAAACATAAATTAAACTTTATTACTTTAAACATAAATAAAACATATCAAAATAAAAATACTTATTACAATGCCATAATATAATGAAAGAAAAATAATTAATTGGTATGGACACTTCCATCACCAATCATGCTTATTAGAATATGATAATATAATAAAAGAAAATAATTAATTGGTATGGACATTTCCATCACCAATCAAATTATCAAATTTTTCATCAACATCTTCAAAGAAATCAGAGACATCAAAATGAGTCATATCCACTCCATTTGGAAGGTCAAGATAATTCATGGGATCTTCAAGATCATTATGATTAGCAAAGTTCATTTCAAATCCCTTTTCATTTTCTTTTATAGAGGCTTGGTACAAATCTACCAAATGTTTAGGAGTACTACAGGTACATGACCAATGGCCTTCCATACCACACTTATAACACTTAATTTCATGGCCCTTCAATGGTTTTCAGCAACAACTCATTATTTTGTTTAGCCATTAGAAGATTAAACATTAGTTCATAACACTTTATGAATATATGCATTCGATATTGCTACTGCAGGAGTACATTTGAAACATGATACATGTGTCTTCTATTATATAATTTTAATTGTGGGCTGATTTTAAAGTGCCAGATTAACTCACTTGCACCTTTAGTTTATTGCGACTTTAGTCATACTGAGCTTTTAGGATGATCAAGTTCTTCTAGAACTTGTAATTCTCCTAAGGGGTTTTTTATATTAAAGTACTCAGTTTTATGTAAATAATAACAAATAAAACTTATTGCTTTTGAACGATCCTTCTAGGATACTCTGTTGCCATCCATAATAATATCTTCAGGATTTATTACATCAACATAGATCTTATCAAGATTCATTGCTTCTAGATGAATCTTAATATCAAGGATCCATGATAAGAAATGATTGGCTAAAATATATTTTTACAAAAGAAATTAATTACATAATTTCATAAGAAATTTAAACTTTGTAAAGTTTGACATCTATATCAAATATATAATTACAAAAGAAATTAAATAACTAATTTTTTTTTCTTTACGCAATTTTAATGAAACAATACTACACATACATATTCAAAATTTGATTGTAATGAAACAATACTTGCATATTTAAAGTTTATCAAAACACATTACATATAGCTATAGGTATAATTGAGTTGTTTTATCACTAACCATTTTTAACAATATATTTTTAATCAATTTGAATCTCATAACAACATATAACAATAGGATAACGTGAATCTCATAACAATATACAACAATAGAATAACATGAATCTCATAAAAATTTTAATCAATTAAAAATCACGAAAATTATGAGCATAAAACATAAAGACAAACAAATAGAATAATTACTAATTCCTTAAAAAGAAAACTTACAGTGAGTTGAGAGAACTACACAAATAATCTTTGATGTTTGAAGAACAATGAGATTACAACTTCCTTTTGAAATTGGGTAGAGACTCGTGCTGATAACGTGTTATAAAATGATGGAAATGAAACAAAGTAAAAGGAATAAGAAAATGATAAACTCTTGTATTCAAGTAGTCATCCACAATTCTTTTGATCTCTCTTAGATGTGTCCAATAACAGTAAAGAAATCCCACATATATATAGGACCTTAGAATGCTTGTAGAGTTTATGGGATAAGATTGTAATGATGAGTACAATCATGGACATTCATTTCCCCTATAGGCTTTACACATTTCAGCCTTTACACATCCCAAATAACCTTTTCATTGCCCAAACTTTACACATTCCAATCAGATTTTATTTCTAACAAAAAGTGAATAATTACAAAAACTTATCAGTAATATAATTGTAAATTGAAACTTTTTATGCCTTAGTTATGATCTGTCTATTGTTTGCACACCAACTCTTTCAATATTGATACTTAACATTTGACAAGTTCTTTGGATGTTATATTTTTGTTAAATTATGTTATTTTGAATATGAGTTGAAGTGTATGCACTTCTTTTGAAGTGTAAATAACTTATTTCTAGATGGGTATTATATTTTTATCAACTATGTTATTTTGAATGTGGGTTGAAGATTTGAAGTGTATGTATTACTTTCAAGATATAAAGAACTTATTTCTATATGGATATTATATTTAATATTAAGTGGATTGAAATGGGTTGCGTCACATTTGTGTCAACTTAACATGACCTGTTTATTAAGCGTGTCAAGTGAGTCAGGTCGTGTTAAGCCATTTCATTAACAAGTCAGGTTAGGATTGAAGAGCCATGACACGATTATTAAATGGTTCAGGTTCAAGTTGAGACATTTAGTCGAATACTCTTATCTTAACATAACACGAATCCGACATGATAACCTGAATTGAAACCCCTACCCTGAGCAAGAGCTTTTCCTTGAGTATCCAAATCCTCCTCTTTCTTGTTTTTTATTTGGCTCTACTGCCCCATGCCAAATAAGAAGCTCGTGTGACGATTTTCTTAGAAAATCCCAAACCCATCTCATAAGGAGTTCTCTAATTTTAAGCTAGTTTAGACGCTTATATAGCCAACATCCAACTCTCTCTCAGCAATATTATTGTGGGACAAAGCACCAAAAGACCCTTTAAAAGGTTTTCATTGTCTTTTGCTAAGTAATTAAAGAAGAAGGATAGGAGTAGATTCACTTTATTGAGAATGATTTATTTCTACGTCTTTTCTTATAATCTCTTAAAGATAATAAGTAGAAGTTTCATATCTTCCGAGTTCTCTTTTCCTCCTTTTATTGTTGTTGTTGTTGTTGTAACAATTAATTGTTGTTGTTGTAACAATTAATATTATTTGGTTACGATATCTATAGAGAATTTACTGATTTTTAATGATTTTTTTGTCCTTTTAGGTATTGGGAGCCTTTTGGTATTTTTTCTCTTCTCAACGATTGGCAGCTTGCTGGCACATTGCGCGTAAAAATCGTAGTGGATGTGTTCAAAGTTCTTTTAACTGTGACCACAGCTTTGGAAATCTCTCTTTTATAAGTGACATGTGTCCTATAAATCCACCAAACTCAACGGCCTTTGATTTTGGAATATTTGGTGAATCCCTTCAGTCTGGTACCTTAGAATCTGAAGATTTTCCACAAAAATTATTTTTTAGTTTCTGGTGGGGCATGCGAAATCTATGGTTAGCACTGTACTCTTAAATTATTGCAATGTACTAAAATAATTTAAGCTATTGCAATGTACTCTTAATTATTTGAGAAATCTAAGGGACAAGCAATGCATGGCAATAGGGACTAATGTTATTTATTAGACTCTTCATTGTCTTGTGCTAAGCAAGGGTGTTCATTGTCCTTTGATTTTTTTAGACTCTTAATTATTTTAGTATCTAATGTTGTTTGCACAAAGTAAGGAGAAATAGAGTTATTAGTTTCCCAGGTGATTTATACCCCTACATACAGACCTTCATACTTGATGTAAAACCATCAGTCTTGGAAGATTATTACTACTACCCTACCTTTCAAGTTAAGGTGCACAATCAGGCCCTCATTGAGCATTTATCTCTTCAAAACCCAACTAACCTTGCCCCTGATCGAGATCTCACCAGATTTGGTCAGAATCCCACTATATATAGCGGAGAAACCAACATATCAATGAGACACAGTGACATAATAATAATATATGTCAGAGAATGTTGAAGTCTAGCCTAATGGTAGTAATCTGTCAGATCGGTTGGAGTCGAATTGTCACGCAAAGACCTATGACTCTACCTAACATCATCGGATTTTGAAGGAGAAATTGAAAACTCGCATTGATTGAATCGATCAATTTCTCTTATTTGAGTCCAGTCGGGTTTGTAGGGTATGGGTTACTAATGGATAGCCCTACCTAAAACCTCCTTGACCTTGTTTCCTTACATTGAAAGCACGAGTATAAATCTTTACATCTTCTCTTAACTTATTCATTTCATGTAAAATTTTCTTCATTCTTACCTTTTTGTATTATAGTATTAAAATTTTTAAATTAGTATCTCATACATTACCGTTGTGCCATTTTGCAGTTCATTTGGTTCAAATCTCCAAACAAGTGACTATATATGGGAAAACTGCTTTTCACTTAGTATTGCCATCTTTGGCTTGTTACTATTTATATATTTCTTGGGAAATTTGCAGGTAAGTGCCCAATTCTTTGCTTTTCTCTATTTTTTAATATATATATAAAAGTTTTAGTTGTACAATTATGAAGTAGAGAACGGAAAGAGAGGTTTGTAGATAGGAAGAATGACACGCCATTAATTTTTGAAGCAATATGCTAATTTTTCTAAAAAAAAGAAGTAATATTCTAATCATCCTATTCTAGTATTACATTGATAATATACTATTGCTAATCTCATAATATTATTATTATTATTATTATTATTCCCGTTATTAGTATTGATGTTCACTGTTATTATTATTATTATTGTCATTTTTCATTATTGTTCCTGTTATTAATTAGTATTGATGTTAACTGTTATTTATATTGATATATCCATGGGCGGCTCCATGACCAGCCCAGGGGGTATTTGAACCCCCTGACTTGGTCCCAAAAGAAACATTATATATTATTTTTAATTTTTTTTTATCTCTATAATAAAAATTTTGAACACCCTTACCTTAAATTTTTTTGTTAAGCCCAATTGAAATAAGCTTGAATATGATCCTTAATTTTTAGGGTAAAATATCATTTTCGTCCCTAAACCATCACAAAAGTTCGTTTTTCGTCTCTAAACTTTCAAAAGTTCTATTTTCGTCCCTAAACTATCACAAAAGTTCGTTTTTCGTCCCTAAACTTCCAAAAGTTCTAAATCATAATAACCTTTTGCTATGTTTTGGTGATGGTAAGGCTAGCTAATCCATAGGGGAAATAAAAGGGACCAACAAATGTTAAACTTGTTAGCCCCAACACAAAACGATGCATAATCTGACCCAAAATTGAATTGTAATGGTTTTGCATGCACTAAAGTGTGTGTGGCCACTTGACACTCTCTAAACCCAACCGACAACCCTAGTTAAAACCAAGCCCAACCCAACTATAAAATTGGATAACTGGTGCTGCCAAAACACATTTCATAACAAGATTTTCAGCTTCACTATCAGGCAACAATTCTAGGCTCACAACTGCACAGCCATTACCACACCCTTTTCCTTGACTTGGACACTTCATCAGCATGACCAGTCGATGTCAAAAAAGTGGAACTCATATCCTCCATGTCATTTTCACCGTTTTCTTCCTAATCTGAGAGGAGGATTGTTTGAGTGTGTGGCCTTGGCAACCTACTGAAAAACTCCTCAAACATTCATTAGAGAAAAGCATTTGATTGCCTTAATTTCTTAACCTCGTTTCCTTGTAAAACATCACCTAAAGGAGTTGAACCTCCACCACAATTTCCTCTTCCACATAGTCTTGACAACATCAGAGAGGCAACTAATAACTTGCTCTGATACACTAGATAGAGGAAGAAAATGGCCAATAAAATATGAAATTTCGTTGATAGTAATCAAGAAAGAAATACAAAAGTAAGGAAATAGGATAGACTCAAGAATCACTAACTTGAGGAGAGAGACTTCCTCAACCTCTCTAATGGTCTACTTAGGGACTCACTCGCAGACTCACTCAAGGATTGTGACTCACCAACTAGAGAACCCACTTACGCTTTTCAAGGGAAAGCTCAAAAGACTTGCACCAGAAAATGATTCAATTAATTTTACTGCACTAATTTCCTTACAAGGATTAATATAGCAATATGGGTAAACTTATAAAAAATATAAATTAAGAGTATACGAGTGCCTATTAGTTAATTGACAATTTTATAAAAAATTTGAAACTACTTTAATGGAAATTATAAAAAGTTATGAAAAATCATACTCCCTCCGTCCCAATTCTTTTGTCATTCTATTTGAAAAGTCAAACTTTTTAAGGGAATATCATTTATTGTCTTGTTTACATTTTAAAAATATATAAGCTTCCCAAACTACCCTTAAAAAAATTTATTAAAAAATTGAATTAGTAAATTAATAGGAGTATAATAGGAACATTAGTAAATTAATAACTTTTATTTTTAGAATCAGGACAATATTTTGGGACATCTCAAAATGGAATAGAGGGCAAAAAAAATAGGACGGAGGGAGTATATATTTTTGGTGAAAATACCATTTTGGTCTCTACATTTTGGGGTCATAATCAATTTACTCTCTATATTTGGTAACAATCAATTTAGTCTATGTTATTTTTAATTTAAAATAAACTTGGTACCTACCATCAACTTATTAACAGAAAATATTTATGTGGTTAATGGTATGCCCGGTTGGCACAATTAAAATTTATGTGGCACTAGACTCATCGCACGTGCTTTATGCATGCAATAATGTTCTTTTTATTTATTTTTGGTTTAGAGTTATAATTCTTAAAAAATGATATATAAATAACCGTTCACTTTTTTTTTTTTTAAGAATGAAGTAAGGTAACGTGAAATAATATTTTAAAATGAGACAGATATAGTGTCCTAAGTTTTAAGCTGAATGGAGAAGATAAATGAAAAAACCTAAAACTTATAAACAGTAAATTACTCTCTTAACCAGTTTGTATTTTTTAATTTAATATTATTTAACTATAAGATAGGGGTATTTTATGTGAGGGTATTTTAGTACGCAAAATCTTAAAAAACAAAACAGAAAATCATGTTATTAATAATTTAATAGTATAGATAAGATAGGGGTATTTTAGAGAGTTTAAGAATTTGTGTGAAGGTTATTTCAATACACAAAATGTTGAAAACCAAACAGGAATCCTGTTATTAACAGTATAAATACAAAATATTATTAAAATTTTTTAATTAGCATTTAAAAAATGTCATGTTAGGATCTAAATAAAAAACAAATCAACAAAAATTAATTATGAAAAATTCAAAATTAAAAAAGGCAAACCACCAGCACAAAAATTAAAATAATTAATCCATGAAAAATAAAAATATCTAAGAAATTTAGAGTAGAGATCTGGATGACATTTTTACTTTTGAGGAACTGATACACGAACACAGCTCCTAGACCCATACGCACCACGTGATGCCATGGATCTATTAAGTATCAACTATTAAGTATAACCATTCTCATTGAATTTGGTTTGATGGGTTTGTGTTTTTTGTATATTGAAATGAAAAGGAAGAAAGAGGAACACAGCGTCCCATTCTTCTTCAGGTGTTCTTTGTGTTTGGGTTTAACAATTTAGTGATGATTGATGAGTGCTTGTCATCCTGGATTGCTGGCAGTAGCTCTCCTTCCTGGGCTCGCCAATCATCACCAATCACTCTCCTTCCTCACTGTACACCACCACACGAGCCACAATCAAGGTGGTCTCCTCGCTCTCTCCCTCTATCTTTGCTTTTCTTGGACTCACCCACTCGGTCTCTCCTTCTTTGATCCGTGATATGTCTTAGTTGTGGTTGAAATTTTATTTTAGGGTTGGTGGTGATGGATATGGTAATGGTGGATCTAGGTTGGTGGTGGTAATTCGAGTTTGGAGGTATGGTGGATCTGGGTTAATGCATGTGACACTGTTTAGTTACAAAGAAATTACAAGAAAGTAAAAAATAAAATTGAGAAAATAAAAATGAAGATCTGTTTGTTTACAAAGAAATAGCAAGAAAGTGAAAAATAAAATCAGTTTGGCTACAGAGAAATGGTAAGAAAATTAAAAGAAAAAAAAAAATAAAGAAAAGGATAAAATTGGTTAATTTTTTTTTTTTTTTGTAAAAGTTGATGGGCTAATTTTGCCATCTCGGCGGTGATATGGACACTAAAATTTACACATATCAGCATTAAACATGCCAGCAATATACATTGTTAGCCACGTAGGCATTTTTGTTAGTAAGTTAAAAATAGAGATCAAATTGACTATAATCCTAAAATGTTAGGACCAAAAATAGTATTTTTACTATGTTTTTTTTCTTCTTTTTCTATAAAAAATTTTAAAAAATACTTCCTAAATGAATGCCATTATGGCATCTATTAACTTTTCTTATAAATTAATAATACAATAAGTAAATTAGATGAACCAGGCTTGAAACTCTTTACTTCAAACTTCACCATCTTTGAACTTCATAACATTATTGTTTGTGGTCTTCCAATACCTTGAAACTTCATAATATTTATTATTTTGGACTTCATCAAAGATTTCATTAGAATACTTTTTTTTTCCAAAGTCAATTACATTTTATTATGCCATGTGCATGACCACCATCAAACCCCTCCTTCCCTTTTTACATTTGATTTTTTTTAAACAGATATTCTTGGGCTATACTTCTCAATTTTAGGGTAATGGATTTTTTTTAGATCATCCAGTGAATTTGTATAGTGTATGGAAGAATGAGATGTTGTATACTTATAAGTATACTTTTTTTATGCCTAAATATATATTGTAAGATATTGTGAATTGAACTTACTATTTATAGAAGTGGGACAGACGTACATGCAGCGAAGAGCTACAAAATCAATTAAAAAATATGAAGAGAATAAAGCACTCGAGGACACAATCAAAAAACACGAAGAGGAGAAGAAAGCACTCGAGGAGACAATCAAAAAACATGAAGAAGATAAGAAAGCACTCGAGGAGACAATCAAAAAACATGAAGAAGAGAAGAAAGCACTCGAGGAGATGAAAGGTCTGTTTGTTTTAGGGGTTTGAAATTGGATTTTTTAAAAGTCTAGCTAGCTTTTAAAAATTTCACTCTATTTTCAAAATTCTGAAAAATAAATTGTACTAAACAGTTGTGAAATCAAAACGAAGGAAACGACAAGAAGCAAACATTGAATAGTGGCTTTCCAAGGAAAAGGTCCCTACAGAAATGAAAAGTCATATAATTGGGTTCATACATAACAGATTTGACGGAGACGAAGATGTTAATGTGGAGAAACTGATCCCTGATCTTCCTTTGAAACTTCAAAGCGATGTCAAGCGCCATATCTGCTTAAATCTGCTAAAGAATGTGAGTTTCTTCACCTCTCCATAACTTTTCTAAATAACTCTTTGTCCTATGCATAATGATTGTGAATGGTACAATAACTTAATTTCATCCAAAATAATAGATGATACACAATATCTATATTATATCCTATACTGTATAATACACTTTGATCAAGTCATCTAAAAAGGGCTGAAACACAAATTTCTTGATCTGTCGCTATATCTTTATATATATATATGTGGGGCCAGAACAAGCCAGCAGCCCCGGCCCACTCCAGGCCCAGCCCAACGGCCCATGCCGAGGACGCCTCGACGATCCGAGGTCCGAGGACCAAAGTTTGGAGCCCAGTACCCAAGGAGCGTTGCCGAGGATGGTTACATCCTCGGCATGCCGAGGACAGAAAGAGGGCACACGTCACACCTTTAAGGGGGGTCTCCCCAAGCATCCAAGGAGCAAATAACGAGAACCAATGGCCGGACATTGGAGCATGGCGGAGGAGCAGGTCCCAGGTGAACTGTCACCTCCACATTAAATGCCCTCAACTAACGCTCTGGCCGCATTAATGAGGACAGGACCTCTGAACAGTGCCGTCTGGAGCGCTGCAACCCACTGGAGGTATGGGAATGCGGCTGATGGGACAGACACTCGAGTAGAAGCCGGATTGATCAACAAATGTAGGGCTAGGATCAACTGAGTGAGGAGTATATAATGTAAAAATCCCTCTTGCGAGGAGGGAGGGACGAAAAACCAGAGAAAAAGGAATACTGTAGCAGAGTATTCTCTCCCAACTCTTCTAACCCTTCTGAAAAGAGATAATAGTAGTTTCCAACTCCATAAGGCACGTCCGAGGAGCCCCATGGTGTGTTTAAGCCCACGTTCTAGTTATTGGCAACCACGTACTACCATGCATGGCCGTTGCCTTCCTTACTGAGGCCTAGCTCTTGAGTCCACAACTCTACAAATTTATTGAAGGGTTAGTTGGGCTTGGGCCCACTCTCTCGATCCTTAGAGAGCGCTCGAATCCACCCCCTACAATTGGCGCCGTCTGTGGGAAGAGCTTGTGCGTTGGTGAGGACAACAGTTAAGCATGGTAGGATCAGGCCTTCACCAAGGAACTCCCAATCGACCTGAACCGGCGAAGTCACGACATCAAGGTAAGTATGGCGACCCCGGAGGCGGTCAGAACGACAACAGGAGGTTTCGAGAGGGAAGCGTGCACACTTCAACGGCGAGCGAAAGCCGGGGGGACGGGCACATTCCCCAGAAGCGCGACGATGGCCACGCCACACGTTCACAAGAGGCCCACAGCCACGCTTCCCGGAGAGGGGACGATAAGGTGACCATGCAACGTGAGATAGACGAACTAAAGAGGAAGCTGCGCCGCGCACAACGAAGACGATCTGAGCCTAGCCCTGACCCGCCCTCCGACAACGAAAGCGACAATGAATACCGGCAAAGGTCAAGGACGCCCCCCAGCGAGACTTTCTCCCACGAGGAGGAGCGCTACCAGAGGCGTAGGCGCGCCAACCCGACCCCAAGGGACTTGGGAGGCGATGCCATGAGCAGGGCGCTGGACCGGCTCTCCAGGTCACCCTTCACGCGTCGTATAGAGGACGCGGAGCTTCCTCGGCGGTTCCAGCAGCCAACTTTCATTGCCTACAACGGCAAAACGGACCCTGTGGAGCACGTGAGCCAGTTCAACCAAAGGATGGCGGTCCACTCCAAGAACGAGGCGCTGATGTGCAAGGTCTTCCCATCCAGCTTGGGACCTGTGGCAATGAGGTGGTTCAACGGTCTAAGGACGAATTCCGTAGACTCGTACAGGCAGCTGACCCAGGCTTTCGGCTCCCGCTTTGTCACAAATAGCAGGCCTCCTCGGCCCATGAGCGCGCTGCTGTCCTTGTCCATGCGCGACGGGGAGACCCTCAAGGCTTACTCGGACAAGTATTGGGAGATCTACAACGAGCTGGACGGCAAGTACGATGCTGTCGCCATCAACACGTTCCAGAATGGATTACCTATGGGGCACGGCCTGAGGACGTCCCTAACCGGTAGGCCGGCCACCAGCGTGCGGCAGCTGATGGATCGGATCGACAAGTACAAACGGGTGGAAGAAGATATGCTGCAAGGGAAAGGCAAAGAGAAGGCCACCCCCCAGGAGAGAAGGGATTTCAGGTCGGACCGTTATGACAATGCCCGTCCGAGGAGGGATTTCGGTGGGCATTCTGGAGCGACCCATGCGTAGACGGTAGGCGCTGTGTTCCGAGAACCCGTGCACAGGGTGCTGGAGAAGATAAAGGACGAACCGTACTTCAGGTGGCCGAACAAGATGGCTGGGGAACCTGAAAGGCGCAATCAAAGTCGCTACTGCCAGTACCACCAGGATCACGGGCATAATACGGAGGACTGCAGGGATCTTTGGAACCACCTGGACCAGCTAGTCCAGGAGGGAAGGCTGAAGCACCTCCTCCACCATTCCAGCGGTCAGCAAAGCCGGAACTACCAGGAACCTCGGAGGGACGCCGCCATGGGGCAACCCACCGGGACGATCAATATAATACTGGCTGCACCAGGAAGGACGGGCACACCCCCTCTACGAGTGTTGTCTGTGGTCCAACTGCCCGCCGAGGACCCCCAGACGTGGCCAAAGAGGTCCAGGAGGGATCCTCCCCCAGCCCTGAGTTTCTCGGAGAAGGACAAGATTGGGACCATCCAACCACACGAGGACGCCCTGATCGTCACCCTCAGAATAGGGGGCTACGATGTGAGGAGGGTGATGGTGGACGGTGGCAGCGCGGCCGAGGTCATGTGTCCAGACCTCTACAAGGGGCTGGGGCTAAAGCAGGAGGACCTCACACCTTACAGCTCCCCCCTAATGAGCTTCGATGGGAAGCTCGTCATCCCAAAGGGCATGATCAGACTGCCCGTACAGACAGGTCCAGTGGTGGTGGAGGCGAACTTCATAGTGGTGGACACATACTCTCCCTACACAGCCATCGTAGGGAGGCCTTGGCTACACGCCCTGGATGGCGTGGCCTCCACCTTGCACCAGAAGGTGAAGTTCCTGTCAGGGGACCAGGTTCTGGAGATCCGAGGTTGCCAGTCCACGGCTAGGCATTGCACAGTGGCTGCCATATCTCGTCGGATCGATGCGCAATCCTCGGCCCCATCCGAGGAAAATTCATAGCAATCAAAGACCCAGGTGGCGCCCCCAGGTGCACCTGCCGAGGATGCCAAATGCGAAAACCTGGAGAAGGTGATAATTGGCGATGATGCGGAGAAGTTTTTCCAGGTCGGGATACAACTGCCTCCACGGGAGAAGGAGGAGTTACTCGAATTCCTCAAGAGAAACCTTGATGTGTTCGCATGGGATCCCTGCGACGCCCCTGGGATTGATCCATCCTTCATCTGTCACCACCTCAACGTCAACCCATTTGCGATCCCCAAGCAGCAGCCACCTCGGCGCCCGTCTAAAGAGCACGCTGATGCGATCAGGGAAGAGGTCGATAAGCTTAAGCACGCGGGGGCTATCAAGGAGATCTTCTACCCCACATGGTTGGCCAACACTGTGGTGGTCAAGAAGAAAAGTGGGAAGTGGAGGGTTTGCGTAGACTTCACGGACCTGAACAAAGCTTGCCCCAAAGACCCCTTCCCGATGCCACGAATAGACCAGCTAGTGGACGCGACTGCAGGCCATCCTCGGATGAGCTTCCTGGACGCTTTTCAGGGTTACCATCAAATTCCCCTAGCCTTGGAGGACCGAGAGAAGACGGCATTTGTGACACCCATTGGGAACTACCACTACAAGGTCATGCCGTTTGGCCTGAAAAATGCCGGATCCACCTACCAGAGGATGATGACGAGAATGTTCGAGCCGATGTTGGGCAAGAGCATCGAAGTCTATGTTGACGATATGGTGGTGAAAAGCAAGTTGGTGTCCGAGCACTTGGAAGACCTCGGCCGCACATTTGGCGTCCTGAGGGAGCACAAGCTCCGCCTTAATGCATCGAAATGCTCATTTGGCGTAAGCTCTGGCAAGTTCCTGGGGTATATGATCACTCACCGTGGGATCGAGGTCAACCCTGACCAGATCAAGGCCATCCACAATATGAAGCCTCCGCAGAATCCCAAGGAGATCCAAAAGCTTACCGGGATGATCGCGGCGCTGAACCGGTTCATTTCCAGGTCGGCCGACAGGTGTAGACCCTTCTACCTCCTG
This sequence comes from Quercus aquifolioides, assembly GCA_019022515.1. Classification (NCBI taxonomy): domain Eukaryota; kingdom Viridiplantae; phylum Streptophyta; class Magnoliopsida; order Fagales; family Fagaceae; genus Quercus; species Quercus aquifolioides. The sequence continues at coordinate 8,118,266 of CM032332.1, read as the reverse complement.
ATCAACAAGTGGAAGGGGTTTGAGTGGTCTGAGGATTGTGTCGCGGCTTTCCAGCAACTCAAGGATTACCTCTCCCGACCGCCTATCATGTCCCATCCCGAGGTCGACGAGGTCCTGTACGCGTACCTTGCTGTGGCGCCCCATGCGGTGAGCCTAGTACTGATACGGGAAGATAATGGCGTTCAAAGGCCAGTCTACTATGTCAGCAAGTCGCTGCACGAAGCGGAGGTGAGATACCTACCCTTAGAGAAGGCCATCCTGGCTGTAGTCCATGCTACGAGAAAGCTCCCCCATTACTTCCAAGCTCACACCGTGGTTGTCCTAACCCAATTGCCTCTGAAGTCTGTGCTCCGGGCCGCTGATTACACAGGCAGAATAGCGAAGTGGAACACAATTCTGGGAGCTTTTGACGTCAAGTACATGCCTCGGACCTCCATCAAAGGCCAGGTTCTGGCAGACTTGACGGCCGAGTTTGCCGAACCAACTGAAGAGGTGACGGCCGAGGGTAAAAACCGTAACGAGAAGTCAGTCGGGGCAATCTCCATCCCAGAGGCACCATGTTGGAAGGTGTATGTGGATGGCGCGGCAAACCAAAGGGGGTCCGGAGTGGGGCTGGTCCTAGTATCCCCTGAAGATCATGTCATTGAGAAATCCCTAAGGCTCGGATTCGCGGCCACGAACAACGAGGCCGAGTATGAGGCATTAATACAAGGGATGATCATGGTACAAAAGATGGGAGGAAAGTCGATAGAGATGTTCTCGGATTCGAGGTTGGTGGTAGGCCAGGTGAATGGGGAGATGGAGGCCAGGGATTCCAGAATGCAAGAATACCTGGACCAAGTCAGACGCTTGCGAGTGGGGTTTAGCCTCTACAGCCTGTCTCATATCCCCAGGAGCGGGAACAGCCATGCCGATTCATTGGCCACGCTCGCGACCTCCTCGGCAGGGGTTCTGCCTCGGATAATACTCGTGGAACATCTGGGGAGGGCAAGCGAAGTGCCAAGGGAAGGGATCCCCGTCCACCAGATTGAGGTGGGTTCCAGCTGGATGGACCCCATAGTGAGATTCCTGAAAGACGACATCCTACCCGAGGACAAGTCGGAGGCCGAGAAAGTTAGAAGGAAGGCCCCTCGGTTCTGGTTGTCCGAGGATCACAAGCTATATAAGCGCTCCTACTCTGGACCATACCTACTGTGCGTCCACCCCGGAGCGGCGGAATCACTACTCGAAGAGCTGCACGAGGGAATATGTGGGAGCCACACAGGGGGGAGATCCCTGGCTCACCGAGCCATCACTCAAGGGTATTGGTGGCCGGGAATGCAGCAAAAGGCCCAGGAGTACGTCAAAAAGTGCGACCAATGCCAAAGGTTCGCCCCAAACATCCACCAGCCAGGAGGGGTCCTCAACCCGTTATCCAGTCCATGGCCGTTCGCCCAATGGGGCTTGGATATCGTGGGACCCTTCCCCAAGGCACCAGGGAACAAGAAGTTTCTGTTGGTGGCCACGGACTACTTCACCAAATGGGTCGAGGCCGAACCATTAGCCAACATCAGGGATGTAGACGTGAAGAAATTCCTTTGGAGGAACATAGTTACGCGATTCGGGGTCCCTCACACCCTCATCTCGGATAACGGACTCCAGTTCGATAGCAAAGCCTTCAGGGAGTACTGTTGCGAACTTGGGATCACGAACAGGTACTCGACGCCAGCCTACCCCCAGGGGAATGGACAGGCCGAGGCAGTCAACAAAGTCATCGTCAACGGGCTTAAGAAGAGACTGGATGACGCCAAAGGGAGATGGGTAGAGGAGCTGCCCCATGTCCTCTGGACATACCGGACCACGCCCCGACGCTCAACAGGGGAAACGCCTTTTGCCATGACCTATGGTGCGGAGGCAGTGATCCCCCTGGAAACCAATTTCCCGACGCTAAGGACGAGCTCCTTCGCCCCAAGCAGCAATAATGAGCTACTGGGGCGGAGCCTGGACATGGTGGACGAACGAAGAGAGCAAGCAATGATCCGGCTGGCCTACTACCAGCAAAAGCTCAAGCAGGGATATGACACCAACGTAAAGCTCAGACCGCTAGCACCGGGAGACTTGGTGCTGAGAAAGGTTGTAGGAACTGCCAAGAACCCTTCCTGGGGAAAGCTCGGGCCTAACTGGGAGGGCCCCTATCGAATCACCTCAGTGGCAGGGATATGAGCGTACTATTTAGAAGATTTAGATGACAAATCTGTACCTCGTCCGTGGAATGTAAACAACCTGAGAAGGTACTACTATTAATAAAGGAGTCGCTTTGATTCATATTGTTTGCATATCTTAGTTATTTGCCTCGCGTCCTAATCACTTTAAGAAACCTAAGTGTTAGACAGAACCAGGGAACTGCATGGTCCTCGGACTCATTCCCTTGGGGAAACTAATCACTTTAAGAAACCTAAGTGTTAGACAGAACCAGGGAACTGCATGGTCCTCGGACTCATTCCCTTGGGGAAACTAATCACTTTAAGAAACCTAAGTGTTAGACAGAACCAGGGAACTGCATGGTCCTCGGACTCATTCCCTTGGGGAAACTAATCACTTTAAGAAACCTAAGTGTTAGACAGAACCACGGAACTGCATAGTCCTCGGACTCAGTCCCCCGGGGAAACTATCTACTTAAGAATGCTAAGCTTTAGACAGAACCAAGGAACTGCATGGTCCACGAACCCAGTCCTATGGGGAAACTAACTGCTTCAGAAAACTTAAGAGTTAGACAGAACCAGGGAACTGCATGGTCCTCGGCCTCAGTCCTATGGGGAAACTAACCACTTAAATAAAACCAAGTGTTGGACATAAACATAGGACTGCTAGGTCTTCGGACCTATGCCTAAGGAGAAACTAACTGCTTAAAAAAAAAAAAAGAAAAAAAAAAAAATCCTAAGTGCCTACTTCAAATTTTCACCTTACGTTGTAATTATCGAATGCTGCAATTGGCCGAGGTACAAGTGAAGTTAAAGTTATACAAAAAAAAAAAACTGAATAGCGTGCAAGTAAGAAAATGGCCACAACAAATAGAAAAGAAGATAAAGTGTTCATTTCATTAAGCACAAGGGAATTGCACCCAAGAAGTTGCATTACAAATAAAGCAAAAAAGGGAAAAAGAAAGAGATGTAGAAATAAAGTGCAGCAGGCAGAAGGGCCATAGGGCCTAAGTGGCTGCTTCAGTGGGTGGCTGGCCCGTAACTGCCTCAGGGTCCCCTGAGCCCTGACTGATGGGAATGGCCTGCAGAGGCACAGCAGGAATAGCCGCCCCCTCGGCAGAAGAGGCCTGGGCGGCAGGTGAAGGCTCTACAACCTGCTGAGGCGCGTCCTCATTGGAGCCATCACTTAACACAACCACCATGGGGGGATTGCCCCCTTGGATTGGCTCATCAGCAACCCCAGCATCCGAGGCCTCTTCGCCCGGAGTAGCAACGGTTTCCACAGCGGCCTCCTCGGCTTCGGAGCCATCGTGGGCAGTCTCGCGGATAAAAGGAGGGTAGTACACATTCTCCTCTTTCCACAAATCGGAAGAAGCATCCACTCCAGCCTGCCTGAGGGCTTCGTTCCAAGTTTCGGAGCAATAGCGCCTACATAACCCAGGGACTTGGGCTTTGTAGGTAGCTGCTGTCTCAGCTGCCCCGGCAGTGAAGGCTGCCTCCTCAGCCTCCTGCTTAGTGGCCCAGGCTTCCTCCCTGCCATGCTCGGCCTCAAGCTTGGCCCTCTCAGCCTCCTCTTTGGCCCACTCAGCCACCCTCTTGGCCTCCTCGGCAGCTGCCACTTTCTTCGCCAAGCCAGCTATCTGATCCTCGGCGAGCTTCAACTGCTTCTCTGCCTCACCCAGACGCCTTGTCTGAGTCTCGGCCTGCCTTTGGGCACCCTCAAGGCCTGACGTTGCGCTTTCCTTGGCCTGGGTCATTGCCTTCAGCGCCTCCCTAGCCTTGGCAAGGTCCTCCTCCGACTTCTTGAGGGTCCTGGTGGCCACCATGCGCCTATCGCGCTCCTGATCCAGGGCCTTCCCATGTTCAGAGGCCGTCTCTTCCAGCCTGAAGGTGGCCTGTACAGCCTGCCAAACGAAACAGACAAGTTGCAATTAGCCGAGCTCAAAAGAAATAAAAGCAGGAAAAAGGCAAGAAAAGCACAAGTGTTAAAGTCTTACCATCCCCAAATACCGCTTAAGGCAAAGAAAGACGTCCCTGCTCCTCATGGTCCCGAGCTCCGTCATGTCCGCAGGCAGGAGCAGGCACCTCTCCACAGCGTCGGCAACGTACGCGCCCTCACCCTCTTTAAAGTCCCTGAGGGAGGAGTCATCCCTCAAGGGAGCCCCGCGGAGCATCGGGGCGGGAAGCCAGGCCTGAACCTCAGGCGGGGCAGCGACCTGTTTCTCCTGCGTTGAGGGGCCTATCCTCAACTGCTTCGGTGGCCGCTGATTGCCCTCGCCCTCCCGCGTGGGCCCAGACTTGTCCTCTATGGTCCTCTTACCCTTATCCTTCTTCTGCTTAGGGTCAGCGGGCTCGGGCCTGGACGACGGGCTCGCCTGAGGCGGAGGAGGAGGAAGCTTGGGCTGTGTTGAAGCTGACCTGGTCTGAACAGGTCGATTCTTCGGAGATGGGGGAGGGAGCTTCGGCTTGGACTTCCCCGACGGCCCTTCCAATAGCTCGGATAGGCTTGGCTGGTACTTCTTCTTGTAGCCCATCCTGCGCCGAGAAGACTTCTGTGCCGCGAAGAGGTCTGCCTCGGTTAGACGAGGATCACCCAAGTCACCAGGTGGGTCCTCGGACTGATTGAGTTGCTCAAAAACGCTGAAATCCTCCTCGGCAGCACCAAAGTCTCCAGGCTCCCCTTCCCTCTCTAAGTTCTCTTCTGTGGCCTCTGGGAACGAATGGGAAGACGAGGGGACTGCTACCGTGACGCCTTCTGAAGTGGAGGTGTCCTCGGGAAACTCAAACCCGTCCTCGGTCACCACTATTTTCTGTAGCCGAGGATCGTTTGCTCTGATTACGTACTTCGGGGCCGCGAATGACTTCTGGAGCGGAGTGTACCCCAGAATCTTGTGCGCAGCTCTGACTTGGTGATCTTCCTCTTCCTCGAAATCCGCCGACCTGAGCGCCTTCTGCAAGTCCTCCCTATTGATCAAGTTATAATGGCGCGCATAGGAGTGCAGATCTACAAAAAAAAAAAGGGGTACAAGTCCGTGGTTAGAGGCCAAACAGTATAGGAAAAAATGACGCAAAGAAAGAAGCTAGAATCTACAAATCCCCTTTCATTCCCCTTGCCCCACCTGGTTCTCCCTCCTCCGTCGGGCAGTGAAGGCCATCGTGCCACGCCCCGGACACGATGAGGAAATCCTCATTCATCCCCTTGTTGGACTCGGGGAGGCACTGGATAAGCCGGACCCTGTCGTCCCTCGTCCTCATGTAATAGGACTTGTTCCTCAAATGCTGAAGATTGTAGCAGTAGTTGACATCATGATGGGTCAGCCTCAGACCCATTTTTTCGTTAAGGGCGTCCACGCTGCCCAGGATCCTGAACATGTTGGAGGCGCACTGGGTGGGGGTCAACCGGAAGTAGGTGAGGTAACCCCTCATCACTGGCCCCATGGGGATCGTCATCCCCCCTTCAAGGAAAGCGATGATGGGAATCGCCACTTCGCCCTCTCGCCTCTCGAGGTACCACTCCCCCTCCCTACAATACCTTAAGCCCACATTGGCCGGTATCTTGTAATCGGCGATGAACTCCTCCATCGCCTCCTCAGTGTCAACAAACCTCTTAAGTCTACCCATCCTAGATGACGCCTAAGTGGACTAAAAGATGAACAAATGAAAGAGAAGGACAGAGAGACTTACAGAAATGAGGAGGAGTCCTCGGACTGGCTTTTTGTGCTGGAGGTGGAAGTTTGGCTGGACTCAGAGTAAAGACGCAGGAGCTCTCGATTGCAAATGAAGAGTGAAGAAACGGTTCTAATGGGTACTTATACCCTAGAAAGGAGAGCTGCGCAAGTTTTCCCGCCCACAAATGCCAAACGCATCCCCACCGTTAGATTGTCATCTGTCCGTTGAACGTGGGAAGCATAAAGCCGCCCGAATTTAATGCAAGACACGTTACGCACATCGAAGCGCCAGTAACGCACCTTGGGAAGTTGAAAAGGCGCCAACGCTGACGAGGGATAAGACTTGATTAGACGCGGGGCAGGTCCGGGGATATCAAAATCCTCCTTCCGCCCGAGGATGCGGACAACACGATTTTGAGGGGCTATTGTGGGGCCAGAACAAGCCAGCAGCCCCGGCCCACTCCAGGCCCAGCCCAACGGCCCATGCCGAGGACGCCTCGACGATCCGAGGTCCGAGGACCAAAGTTTGGAGCCCAGTACCCAAGGAGCGTTGCCGAGGATGGTTACATCCTCGGCATGCCGAGGACAGAAAGAGGGCACACGTCACACCTTTAAGGGGGGTCTCCCCAAGCATCCAAGGAGCAAATAACGAGAACCAATGGCCGGACATTGGAGCATGGCGGAGGAGCAGGTCCCAGGTGAACTGTCACCTCCACATTAAATGCCCTCAACTAACGCTCTGGCCGCATTAATGAGGACAGGACCTCTGAACAGTGCCGTCTGGAGCGCTGCAACCCACTGGAGGTATGGGAATGCGGCTGATGGGACAGACACTCGAGTAGAAGCCGGATTGATCAACAAATGTAGGGCTAGGATCAACTGAGTGAGGAGTATATAATGTAAAAATCCCTCTTGTGAGGGGGGGAGGGACGAAAAACCAGAGAAAAAGGAATACTGTAGCAGAGTATTCTCTCCCAACTCTTGTAACCCTTCTGAAAAGAGATAATAGTAGTTTCCAACTCCATAAGGCACGTCCGAGGAGCCCCATGGTGTGTTTAAGCCCACGTTCTAGTTATTGGCAACCACGTACTACCATGCATGGCCGTTGCCTTCCTTACTGAGGCCTAGCTCTTGAGTCCACAACTCTACAAATTTATTGAAGGGTTAGTTGGGCTTGGGCCCACTCTCTCGATCCTTAGAGAGCGCTCGAATCCACCCCCTACAATATATATATAAGTTGGATTTAAGTTGGCTAGTTAAGGATGCGCTATAAATTAACCATTTTGATATCTGGTCTTTATCAAAGATACATGTCGCTATCACTGTGACATGATACCCTTAAAATTAGAATAAAAAGTTAGCCTTAAATTCTCATTAAATCCTTTTTTAACCTATTCTTTTAATGTAATCTAGATATAAAATTTGAAAGTTCTTTTATAATTAGTTAGTAAAATTGTTAATTTTGTACTTGATAAAAATGTATAATATTAAAGAGTAATACTTATTACACGCACGTTAATATATGTACCTTTACAAATATGAAAAAACAACTTAAATTGTAACTTAAAGTCGAGATTGTTTGAAAATCGTGACTTCACTATTTCAGATGTTTTTTGTGTGCATTAATGTATGTGCATCAGGTTTTTGGTTGATATTAAAGTTTGTTGCAACCTAAAAGTTGTAATAGGTTATTGTAACCATGCAATCATAGTAAAATACAACTCTAAATTTATATAATTATAAAAAATATTTGAAATCTCTTTTTGTCCTTTTTCTTTTTTAGTTAAAGAAAAAAAATTATTGAATTTTATGGTAATTTCAACTTAACCATCTCTCTCTCCCTTTATTATTATTTTTTTTTGTTAGGAAACAGATTTGTAGTTCAACTAATTTGTTTTTCTTTCTCTGCTCAATATCATAACAAAGAATGGCTTGACTAAGCATCAACAACTTTTGCTTAACATTTGCGACTCACTCAAGCCAGTGTTCTACAATCAGCAAAGCTACATTGTTAAGGAGGGAGACCCAATTGATGCGGTATTCTTGATTACGGACGGCATTGCATGGGCCTATTCAAGCAGTAATAATGGTGAAGGAAATCATGCTGAGCGCCTTGAGAAAGGTCACTTCTTTGGAGAAGAACTTCTTGAATTGCTTTGGAATCCTTCCTCTTTCGACGTGTATAACCTATCCAAACTCCCCGTTTCCTCCAAAACCCTCAAAACCCACACAAAAGTGGAAGCCTTTGCTCTAATGGCCAACGACTTGAAGGATATTGTTGCAGCTTCCACTCAAGGAATCTTGCTCCACGATCAGAATCCAACAGAGCTTGATGTTGTTGTTGAATCCAAGGAAGTTTCTATTTAATTTACAACGAGTCCGGTGCTGCAATCAACCAAGTGTTGGTGCTTCAAGAAAACTTCTGAATCCAGTAGTACTTGACATTGTTGTTGCAAAGCAATGGATTGTTTTGTTGTCTTTGCTGTATTAAGATTTGTTTTTCTAGTGATGGACAAGGAGAACGTGTGAAATAATAATGGTAAAAATTATGTTTCTTTAATTAATTCATGTATTAAGTGCTCATATTGCTAGTGTAATATGATTAAAGGTTAATTAGGTTCTACTTTTGTGGCAATTTCAACTTCAGCATCTCTTTTTTTGGTTATGAACTAGACTTATACTTCAACTTATATTTGTTTTTCTAGATCAACTGAATATCATAAAAGACAGTGGGTTGGCAAGCATGAACCACTGTTGCTTAAAATTTGCAACCCTCTCAAACTAGTGTTCTACAATGAGCACTACTACAATGTTAGGGAGGGAGACCCATGATTAATTGATGCGGTATTTTTTGATTACGGAAGGCATTGTATGGACTTGTACAAGCAATAATGAGGCAGGATCTGACTCTCGACATGTTGAGCGTCTTGAAAAAGGGCAGTACATAGGAAGAAAACTTCTTGAATGGGTTTTGACACCTACCTCCGACGACATGTACAACCTATCAAAACTCCCTATTTCTTCAAAAACCCTGAAAACACACACAAAAGTGGAAGCCTTTGCTCTAATGGCCCATGACTTGAAAAAAATATGGCATTCTAAGTTGTCAAGATTAGGCCAAGAGCAGCTGCAGTCCAAGCTTAAGGCAGCTGCTCGTGTACAGCGAATCTGGCGCCACAATCACCCGAAGATGGATGATAGCAATAGCGTTGGTGGTGGTTCAAGAAAACTTCAAAATCCAGCAAAGCCAGCACTGTTGTTACAAAGCAATAGTTTTTTTTTTTTCATGTCTTTGTAGTATTAAGTTAGTTTTTCTAGTCATACGATTGCTACTTGTTTGGATTCTGAAAATGATAATGGTAGAATTAGAAAAAGAGTAATGTGTGAACGATACATTATTTAGGGTAACATTTTTAAATTCAAATAAGGATTTTGCCTAAAGTCTTATGTTTACACCTTTTAATTATTTTAGTTTGTAAGTTATAACTGATGTTATAAACATCCCATTTTGTTCCGCATGGCCTATATATACTCGAAGTCCCCCATCCTAATGACGATAAATTAAATTACTAGCAAAATTATTAGTATTGTGTATGAAACTCAATGACCAAAAACAAAAACCCTAGTTTTAACCCAAAATTCCATTTCTAACCCATTTTTGCAAATGGCTTAGCAAAGATGCTTAAGCACCAAAGTTGTGGCATATGCATCTTTGTGACAAAAGCCTAAAATCACTTCACTTTTAGAATCTTCTAATCAATCAGCCTGGCCAAATGGCCGGTCAGAATGTCTCACCAAACCCTAGAGCCTAATAAACTCCATAGATACCCCCACTTTCCACCTTCAAAAGATCCCACTTTTTACACTCATAGCAAAGTTTTGCCAAATCATTCTAGAATACTTTTAAGTTTCAAAGAGTGTAAGAACACTTTTTGTAAGAACTTGATTGAGTTTTCTGACCTTTAGTAGCTAGAAAGCTATTTTTTTTTTAATGATTTCTCAATTAAACTCACTATTTTTATGATCATTTAGCCATCATTTCATTAGTCTTAAGTTTCTCCACCAAAACACCAAAACAATCTCACCTTTGTTCAAGATGTTGATTCACAAACATAGTTGCAGTACTTCAAAAAAAAAAAAAAGGTTCATCTCAACCATTAGACTAGTCATTTACATCCATGTAAGGTGCTAAAAGAGTGAGGTATGGATCTTTTCTCATGACCCATATTTCTCCTCCTTGATGATGATGATGATGATGATTATTATTATTATTATTATTATTATTATTATTGCTTTGTGTCATTTTTTTAATTTTTTTTAATTTTTTTTTTTTAATGTTTTGTTATTAATATGATGTGTGATGCATAGTTTTATGTTATTTTTTATTTGTTTTATTAATATGATGCCTGGTATATTGTGTTATGTTCTTTTTTTTTTTTCTTCTTTTTTTCCATTCGTTTTTATATTTTGTTATTAATATAATGCATGATGTATGATAATTTAAACGATAACATGTTGTTTACTTATGTTTTAATTTCATTTTCTAGAAATAATATGAATCTGAAAATCTGGTTGAAGCCTAGTTACTTATTCCGACATAATGACACATTACGTACGCATTTTTTAACATAACACAGATTCTGACTTTCTTTCCCTTTTTTTTTTCCTTAATTGTAATAAGTGTTGTATAGTTTTCCCACTTATTTTCTTTTTATAATTAATTTATTTTCTGCCATTGTTTGTTTTCTTTTAATTTTATTTATAAAACCTAAAACACCAAAAATATTTTAATCTTTTGTAAATATTTTCCTTTTATTTTCCTTCCCTTTCAGTTAGTCTTTGCTTAATTCTAGGGTTCAGTCAAATAAGGCAAGTAAAATGAGGTCCAAGTTAAATCCCAAGGATATGAGAGGCCATTACTTTAAATTCGTGATTGAGCTAAATTACATTTTCTAAATATATATTTTTGCTAATAGCTTGGTAATTTAAAAAAAAATAAAAATAAACGCTAGACATTTTGTTTATTAAAAGATAGAAAAAAAAAACTATTTAAAACCCTAGCAAAAAAATTTATTAGGTTTTGACAGTAAAGAAATTAAATATTTTTTTGAATTCTTTGATTCTTTCCTTAAAAAAAATAATAGTTTGATTTTTTTATCTTTGAAAATAAAATTTTTATTAAAAAAAACTATTAAAAAGCCTATGAATAGCCAATTCAACCTAACTTGGTAAACCAGGCCACTAAAGATAAAATGAACATTACCCATAAGCAGGGCTATAGGTTAAGATTTTCCCTTTCAGCATGGCCCATTTCCTCCTATTGACTTGTCAACAGCTCACTTGACCCAGCCCAATAGGCCTATGGGCCAAGTAAAAATAGGCTGGACTAGCCCATCGACAACAATTATTAATCGCAAATCATTTGAGGCCATCAAATCGTGACATCAACCGTACTGAATTTTGTCAAGGCGTGGAACTATTTCATAGCAGCCATCAACACTACCATCTTACAAAAAACATGGTTTTTCTAATTTAGTTGCTACGGATTTCAATGGAACATGTTGAATTGTATTTGTATGGCTATTGGCTCCAATAAGAAACAATTTTTGCATACTCATAGATAAGCCCTCCTCATTTTTCTTTTTCCACCAAGCCAGGAGTTCTATTGGCTTTGATTCATGTATGTGATGATATTGCTTATTCAACGAGGATGTGGTAGGATGAATAATCAACTATGAGAGAGAGAGACAGAGAAAGAATAGTTATATAGACAAGCATTTGAAGCCAGCCAAGCATTGGAACAAACTAGACATGTGAAAGAGGCTCTCTAGGAATAAAAGACAAGAAACTTTAGGGTTCGTTTGGTTTAGAAATAACTCAGTTTTCTAAACTCATAACTCAAACCCAAAACTAATAACTCTTAACTCAAACCTCACATTCACTCAAAAACTACAAAACACTTGTTTGGTTTAAAAACTCAATCACATATCTCATTCTAATAACTTAACTTTTTGCCAAAATTGTGGACCCCACCCACAGAAAATCAGTTCTCAGTTTTTGAAAACATTCAAATGTTGTTTCCGAATTCCATCACTCAAACTTAAATTTTTGAGGTTTGAGTGATGGAAACAAGTACTTAAATCCAAGCCAAACACAAGATTTTTTGTGGGACTCACGTGTTTTGGGGACTCAGTGATGAAAATTGAGTGATATTATTCAAAATCAGTGTGATCCAAACAGACTCTTATTCTCTTCCTTACTAAAAATATGGATTATGGCCTACAAAAGTTTTCCCTATTGCCTAAAAGTTGAGATGACAAGTTTTCCAGAAAAAGAAGCCATGTGATCAAAGTACTCCCTTGTCAACTTGGGTGCAATACAATATTTCCATGGCACATTGAGTAAATCCATGCAACCAGGTTATTAGTCACTAATAATTATCTTATGCAGCCTTTCTATCACAACATGTGAGTCACACAAATTGTGGAGTTCACTTCACATTTAGAGGGAGAATGTTTTATATGCCGGTCGCAAAAGATACCTTCTCGTCAACAACACTCCACCTTAACCAACTTGATTTGTACCCCCCATTCACAAACATTACTTACCATGCATAAAGAATTCTAAACGCAGTTTGATTTCAGACATTGCTAATAATTATGGATTCTGACCAGCTCATCGGGGCCATATTACAGTGATGATACAGGTTACAGTTGTGAAGACCAACTATGGTGTTACAAGTGTAAACTGAAATGTGAACTGAGGTTGCCATCTGTTTACAAGATTAAGGGTTGTAAAGAAGAGGGTTGCGAAGTACTTTAGGCAAGATTGACTAAAACTAAGCTTGTTTTAGACTAGAGTTGGAGCTGCCTTAAATAGACTGAAGGGAGCCTTGAAATCCGTTGAAGATTGTTGAAAATCCAGAAGGTGAAATGCTTTTATTGGGGGTAAAAATCTTTTCAACTAAAAGCAAACAATAACTTCTGGATTTTGTGTTGGGTACTATAGATGAATAGTAATGGTCACTGTTCATGAATAGTAACCTATCACTTTGTATTTATCCGGCTGCTGGTGCAAGGTACTGTTCATGTATAGTGATTGGTACTGTAGATGAATAGTAACGTGTCTAAAAACTGTTTTGAATAGTGACTGATTCTATCCAGAATGACTTAATCGCTATCCAAATTGTAACCATCATACGGATCTTGGGAATCCTGGAAGGGATCAATTGGATTGCGGTTGACTGAGGCTTCTGAAGAGGCAGGAGAAACCTTTTCTTCTGACTCTAATTTCTCTGACTGAATGAGCAATTGCTGGGCAAGATCTTTTTATTCTTTACTAGATTTTCCGACGATTTGGATGGAATCTAGGCTAGACTAAGACCATGTATTATAAGCAATGGCTTTTTGAACTGGAGGAGGGAAGTCCTTATGAATTTGACTGATGACATCATTGATTCTAAAGCTGTCCCACCATTTTACTGAGAATTCCCTGTCTAAAAGGTTAGAATTGATCTTATAATTCTACATGCTAATCTAGTGGATCCTGTATTTGACTATCATATGCAGGATGGCTGGAAACTGGGAACCATGGCTTGAAGGTTGGAACCTGGAGCTGAAATACCTGAATGCATCCTGTAAAGGTTCTGGGAGAATCTGGGGAACTGGGCCAAACATTTCCCACCACTTTAGGAACCATGAAGGTATCGGACTGGAGAACTTCTTGTCGAACATCAAGAACCATGAATGGTCAAAGTTCTTGTTTTGGTAGAAGAGAACTTTCTCAAAGGCATCCATATAGTCATAATAATTGTAATGGAGTTCTGAACCTGTGAGAACTTTGAGCAAAGAGGGATGCTGTCCCCATTCTTCGCAACTTACAAAACCTGTGAAGATGAACTTATAATAAAGGACTTCAGAAGGGTTTTCTTTGTTCATGATATTTTCTATTCGAGCAGACTTTTCTTGGATGAGGATGCTCTTATAGAATCTGTTATTTTTATCTAGGTGTTTTGGGAGGAAGTGCCATCCTTGGGGTAAAACTTCTATGGCCAAGGCTAAAGTGTCTTTTATATGAACTAGATGTGGTTCAATATAAGAGATATGCTAGACAAAAGGTTTCTTAATGTAAGAAGACCTTCCTTTTCTAGATGGGTAGGAAGAAGAAGGCTTTTGGGTTACTATGGGGCCAAAATGATCTTCTACTGTGTAGGGGGTGACTGCCCTAGGAGGAGGGGTTGCTAAGGCTGAACTATAATTGGGTTGACCATGAGGTGGTCTCTGGTAATTTGGTTTGGGGATTGTGGATACTACATATCGGTTGGCAATGGTTGATGGAGAAAGGGGAACTAACTGACCAGGAGGGTTCTTTGCCTGACCGGTACTACTGGTGGTTTGCTGTGTAGGCAATTTTGGAGGTTGGGGGTGTACGGGCCTTTTCCTGGACATCTTGGTTTGGACTCCGCAAAAATTCACGGGTTAGGAAGTCAAGGATGCTGTTTTGAGTTCCTTGGATGAATTCAATGTCAAAGTTAAAAATTGAAAGGATGCCTTGCCATCGTGCAAAAAATTGTTTTGATGCAATGTTTTGAACATCTTTTTCTAAAACATGTTTTGCAGATTTGCAATCAATTCGTAATAAAATTTTTGATTCAAAAGATCACTTTGAAATTTTGAAATGCATAGTACTATAGATAAAATTTCTTTCTTAATAGTGCTATAATTAATTTGAGTGGGAGTCCAAATTCCTGAGTGGAAGCAGACAATCTGCTCAGGGGAAGTGGGACTAACACGCTAGAGAAGAATGCCACCATAACCAATGTTAGAGGCATCTATCTAGACAATCTTGAAGGAATCAATTGAGGGGATTCATAAGCAGGGGAGTGTCTTGACATATTTTTTGATGTTTTGGACAATAGCGATATGGTTGGGGTCCAAGGAGGAGGATTAGCACGAAGTCTATCAAAGAGGGGTTTGCATTGTTGCCTGCGATTTTGATAGAAATCTTCTATGTAATTGAGAGATCCTAGAAATCTTTGGAGCTGAGTTTTATCTAGGATTTCATCTGGAAATTTTTTTGCAAACTGGATAGCTCTATCTATGGGTTTGATGACTCCATGATGAATATCAAATCCTAAGAATCGAATTTTAGTTTGGAAAAGCTTGATTTTTGGAGTTGAAACAGTAAGACCATTGAGCTTGATAGTATAAAGGAATGCTCTTAGGTGCTTCCAATGTTGACTCAGAGATTCTGAAAAAATGAGTACATCATCGATGTACACAATAATATGACTGGAGAATGGATTGAAAATCTCATTCATGATATTTTGGAATTCAGAAGGTGCGTTTTTTAGTCCAAAGGGCATCACATTCCATTCATAATGGCCAAAGGGTATGGTAAAGGCTATTTTGTACCTATCAGACTCTCTAATTTGTATTTGCCAAAAACCACTCTTCATATCAAACTTACTGAAAACCACTGCTTTACAACGCCTATTGACTAAGTCTTTCTTGTTAGGAATTGGGTACCTTACCCATTCTAAGGCTTTGTTAAGGGGCTTGTAGTTGATGACTAACCTAGGGACACCTCTCTCAATCTCAGCGTTTTTCTAGACATAAAAGGCTGAACAAGACCAGGGGAACCTAGATTTCTTGATGACTCTTTTGCTAAGGAGATCCTCAATTTCTGCTCTACAGGTATCCATAAGCTCCTGATTCATTTGGATAGGTCGAGCTTTGGTCGGGATATCCTTTTCTTGGAAATCTTTGACATACGAGAGAGGAACTTCGTGTCTTTTCCTATGCCAGAAAGCCGTGGGTAAATCAGAACAGACTTCTTGTCTAAGTTTTTCTTCAAACTTTCTGATCTCTGCTTGGATGGTTTTACAAGCTAATTGTTCTTCTACTCTCTTGTACCTCACATCCTCCTGGAGGTATTTAAGATAATGGGTCTTGGCACTAATCAGGTTAAGGGTCTTGGAGAAAGAAACTTCCTGGAGACTGCTAATCTCTCTAGGTTCAGGGCTTCGAAGAAACTTAAACATAACTGGCTGGCCAAAAGAATGGGTAGTAATTCCTTCGCTATCTGTGGTGAAAGGATACAACAAACACATGAAAGGGTTTCCTAAAATTACCCTATTTGTCATATTCTTGACTAGGACAAATGTGGTTTTGAAGCATGTGTTGTCCTAGCACACATGAGCTTTTGGGATATTGAATTCAATTTGCATTTTACCTCCACTTGCAGAAGTTAACTTTTCTTTGGTCTTTCTGAAGTACTTAGAGGGAAAGATTCCTTCTTGAATGCAATTGAGATCAGCACTTGAATCCATTAAGGCTATGACCTTGAATTCAAAATCTTTGCTGATGACAATCCTGACTTTGGAATGCCATTTCTAGAAACTAATCCTACTGATGGTTACTAAGAACTTATCACTGGATTGCTCTTGAACCAGATCTTGTTCTTGAACCATATCTGTAGTGGGGTTAACTGTTTCATTATCTTCATCATCAGAAGGGTTCTGAAATGAGGGTCCTTCCTCATTGCCTTGATGAGAAGTGTTTTCTAGGTGTTTAACCTTTTGATCAAGGAAATTGTGATCAACTCTAAGGATGGTCAGCTCTTGCTTAAGGGTTCTAACCTCAAATTTTGTTTCCTTGATTTCTTTCGGAAGGTCGCTAACTGTAACTTCCTTCTTGGATTTGGTAAACCTATTGTAGATTTTCTCCAAATCAACCTTGGGTTCTTGTATCCTTGGTTCGGGTTTACTGGTTTCCTTAACTAAGGTTTTCTTGAATTCACTAAGCTTTTGAGCTTTGATGACAGGGTCTTCGATCTGTTCTATGAGATCTAAGAGGAGTTCTTCTTGCTTAGAAAGGACATTGATAGTCTTGTTCCTACAACAACTATCCATGCAAGGTATGGGTTCATCTGAGCCACTAGAGGAACTAGAGGAGGCTCTAGAGGATTCAGAGGATGACTAGTAGATCTGACAGATTTCACTACTGAAAGACTCACTTTCTGAGTGGTCAAGCTCTAGAAGTTTAAAGATCTCATCCTTACTGGTTTGATCACTAATAAGGGTGTTGATAAGGGATTTGGCCTTAGCTTTACACTCTTTTCTGAAATGACCTCTCTTACCACAGTTAAAACATTTTCCTGATGCTTTAGGAATGGGTTTTCCTGTGGATTTGGATTTTCCTTTCTTATAGAAATCATCCTTACTGTACTTTTGTTTTCTATAATACTTGGCTGCAGTTTTCTTCCTGTGGAATTTCTCAGAGGAGTCTTTGCCTCTGTATTTGGATTTTCTCTTAGGAATAATTGAAAGTAAGCCATACTATGATAAAAGTTTCCTATTTCGTACTTGGCTTTGCCTTTGCTGGCTTTGCTTTGGATTTTTAAATCTCTGCACATCTTCATTCCTTCACTCCGAATGATGCTAGAGATGTCTCCATAGGTTAGGTTATCATAATCTATGACACCTAACGGGCTACAAAGGGTTTCTTTGACCTTCTCGCCAAAAAGTGATAGGCCAAAAACGAATTGACCCCTTGTGATTAAATCAATTGATTAATTAGCCAAGTTATTAATCAATCAAATTAACATGCAAACTAGTGGTAGCACAAACAAATCACCAATAAACTAATTATGTAGCGGAAAATAAATAATACGGTGATTTGTTTACGAATGGGGAAAACCTGACGGCAAAAACCCCACTAGGTGATTTTCAGGTCATCACTCCCGAAATTCCACTATTATCACAACAAGCGGTTACAAGTAAAAGAATCCCAAGTACCTTACCAACCTACAGTTGAACCCTTACCCCAATACCCAATTGGACTTAATCTGTAGTGACAATTTTCCTTTTTTGATGCACGGCTCCCAAGTACGTGACTAACCAATGCACGGATCCCAGTACGCGACTTCAAACACCAACTAAAGAGAGTTGTTGGCTACAAAAGTTCTTCAGTTCATCCACGATGAAGATCAAGAAGATGCTTGGTCACAAAACCCAAAGGTGCACATACATAGCAACTTCTTCAGAAGAGATGAACTAGGATGAAACTTTGTCTTTGGTCACAAATTGCTTGAACAGACTTTGCTCAATGCTTGTGCAACTTGTGTACTCTTTGATGGCCCTTAAAACAATCATTTTATATGTCTAGGGTTAGGAGAAAAGAAGGCCCAAACACATAAACACGGATCCCAAGAAATCATATAAAAAATTCTAATTTTTGTAAACCTCGACAGATAGAAGCTGTTGAGTATCAATCGAGATAGCTATCGAGCCACGGGCAGAATAACTTCCTTAAACCTTGACACATGCTAGCCGTTGAGCTAGCTGTCGAGCTTTAGTAACTTTGCACTTTCAGCTTGTTTTCTTGGACAGACTTGAAGGCTTCATCTACCCAAATACAAGTAAAGTACGTTTTGTCAAAAGATTAGCCAATTACATAAAATCATGACATATGTTCATAACATGTGAACCACATATGTCCTAACAAAAAGTGTGGGTAATCCATTGATGAACTTCTCCTTCCAAAACGGAGAGTTACAATCACTTCTGTGCATGACTCTGGTAGTGAACACATCTTCATACCACCTAAAGTCACCAAGGGTTTTGCATCTAAGGTTACTCAACTGGTCGTAAATCCTAGATGTGATGTTGCTCGGTTTTCCTACGAAGTGTTTCATGATCGTATAAATCAGGGTATTGACTTTGTCAGGAATTCCTCTACCTATGCTTTCGTCAAAGATGGGGGTTCCTTCCTCATCTTTCTGGATAGCATGCTTGATGTCTTCTTTAGACTCTTCTGTAAGGAAATTGTTCCACCATTGCAAAAGTTTTCCTGTGAATCCTAAGGCTATGAGCTCTATGACTTCAGTATGGAGATGTCCTTCACTGATGTAGTTATTGGCTACCATGGTCATATGCTGCATCTTATTAAGGATTTCTTGTTCTGACAAACCATCTATGTTCCACTCATAGAGTTTACCAGAAGAGACTGAGAACTGGTTACTAACATTCCTTTCCTCGAACTAGAGGTCAGGGGGTGTAGGTTTGGGATACCAATTCTTGGTCTGGTTGGTTGGGGTTACCCTAGGGTGAAGGAGCTTATTCACATGTAAACCCTTAAACTGGTCTTCTAGGTGTTCTATCTTCTTTTCGTTGTCTGAGGAGGTTCTGCTAGAACTACTAGAGGCTGTGTGGATGTCTAAGACTACTAGTCTGGTACCTAGTCGGGGATCAACACTGGCTGGAGTAGTAACTGGTGAGGTGGTGACTAGTTCCTTCTTCACAAGTTCGTCAAGCTTTTGGTTGACTATTTCTAAGGCTGTTTTGTCCTTAGGTCTAAGGCTTGGTTGCCTAGTTGTGGGAAGCTTGACTAAAGGTTTTTCTAGAGTTTGGACAGGTTTGCTAGGGTTTCCTGGCTGGAAGATAACCTTGTTGTCTATCCTATCTTCTATCCTATCAAGCTGTTTTCCTATAACACCTAAACACTAATTTGTGTAGTTATTCTGCTTTATCACCTTCTTTACTACTTTCTCCTCGGCTGTAGGATACTTGAAGGGAGAGGCAACTACTTTACTTCCACGGTGTTCAAGGGTTATGTTTAGCTGTGGAAGGTGACTAGACCTAACAACTTCTTTG
Source organism: Quercus aquifolioides (assembly GCA_019022515.1). Classification (NCBI taxonomy): domain Eukaryota; kingdom Viridiplantae; phylum Streptophyta; class Magnoliopsida; order Fagales; family Fagaceae; genus Quercus; species Quercus aquifolioides. The sequence goes on along the minus strand of CM032332.1, from coordinate 8,098,764 downwards.
TTTCCTTTGTTGTCTTCTGTGGTCCAGTTAGTTTTGGTGATGAAACAAGACTTTTTGTGCCACTCAAAATGGTTCTCAAAGTATTCAAAGAAAGGATCATTGCTGGATATCTCTTTCATGAATTCTTTCCATTTTTCCAAAACTTCTACCTTTTGTTCCCTGGTGTGGTTGGCTCTATAGGCTTCTCTTTTGAGTCTGTTTTCCTCTAACTCAAACTCTTTGCCTAGGGCAACTAGATCAGGGGTGAACTTTTTCTTGATGACCATGAGCTGGTGATCAATTTCAGTTTCTTGCTGAAAAGGATCTTGGAAGTCCATTCCTGAAGGGGAAGGGGGTTTTTGACTATTATTGTCGTCTTCCTGATCGACAACTGAGTCCTGTTTGGCTATGTAGCAGGGTGTACTAACCTGGGATCTGGTCTAGACACCTTGGAGCTCTAGTCCTAAATTTCTTCTAGATTTGGGAAAAGGTGCCAAAGGTCTAGATGAGCTACACTGGGATGCATGTTTATCTCTTAAAAGGATAGGTGGCTGCCTAATGGGTTGGTGTAGATCTACTAGGGATCTAAACCTAGATTTATCAAATCTAATGGATGAATCTAAATGTGTTCTAAACCTATACTGGTCAAAGCTTAACCTAACTGTACCATCGGCTAGTTGCTAGACAAATTCTAAGTCCGGATTCTGGGTTGGATTTTGGATCTGTAGAGGATAATTCTCATTCTCTAGAGTCCAATTTGTGGGGAATATGACCTTGGACCATTTCAGGGTTTTTGGAACCTGAATCTTGGAACTAGGGTCAGTGGTCTGAATGAGAGTGGTTTCTCCCTTTTTCTTGGGTTGAGTGCTTGAACATTCATGTTCATTCTGATGCACTTGTAGTATATCCTGTATATCAAGGCTATCTGGTAAACTCCTTGTACCATGAGGGTACCATGGGTCTTGATATTGAGTGTGAGGGCTTTCATGATATGCTCGTCATGTAAGCAAACTGTAAAGTTGGGGAAACAGTCGAAATGAATTGGTCCACCACTAAGACTGGATTGGATGGTGCCTAGGAGACTATCATCAAACCTGATGTGTCTAGTGTCTCTAAGGGCCATGAGAATGGAGCAATCAAGTCCTTCTCTGATTAAAGGTTTAACTCCAATCTGGACTAAACCTATGTGCAGGTAATTGTGTCCTTCCTTCTTGTGTGCTTTCAAGGTAGAAGGTGAAAACAAGTAGCACGTCTCGTACTCCTTATTGATTCCATACACTTGTTCTATGGTTCTAACATGGTAGTTTGTCTTGAACATTTTGCTCAAGGACCATGAAGACTTGTAGATCTTGTGGGTGGGAATCTTAGGGATATTCCAATCTCCTAGCTTTAGATCTAGATCTGATAACTCATAAGACTCAAAATTGAGTATTCCACTTTCTTGAGGAATCTCTAGGAGGGATGATCTCTGACTGGTAGTAGAGTTACTTCTGAACAACCTATTCAACATTCTGGATTAAAAGCTTAGTTAAACAATCACAACCTAATTACCTTTAACCTCAAACTTTTGGATTTATCCTTAGATTTGAAACAAGGGTGTTCTACAAGACAATCGCCTAATCTCGTGCAACACAACCTCTTATTGCCACAATCCTTTCCACTGAGGGACCACCCTAAACGCCTGACACACGTCTAACACGGGTTGACCAACACAGACAGGAGCGAATACCGGGTCTAACTGGGTTGACAACGGCACAGACTTGGTCTTACGTGTCTCAGCAGTACACATCTGCAACAGATTTTCTGGACAGGAACAGAAACAAGAAGAAGCAGATAACTGGGAAACAATTGGTCAACATGAACAAATAATCACAGAATGATAAACAGATAGGTAAAGAAGGAGGCTCAGCCTACCATTAAGAGAATAATGCTAAAGAAGATATAGTAGATGAAGAAAATAATGAATGGTAATGGAAGAGTTATTAGAAAATAGATGTAAACAAAATAAAACTATCAAGAGATATATTCATGAAAATAATCTTTATACGAAAAATAATGGATAACTATGGCGGTTGAACCAGCCAACTACTTGATTGAAAATAAAATGTAACTTACAACACTATTACCGGCCAACTTGGCTCTGATACCAAAAGGGGGTATATATATATATATATATATAGAGAGAGAGAGAGAGAGAGAGGTCATGCTAACGAGTACCTTTAGGGAAAATGTTAACAATCCATTTTAGGAAATTTTTGACAACACTTTAATGGGAAATGAAAAAACTATCTAAATATTAATTTTTTTTTTCCATAAAAACTTTCTTTAAATGGATTATTAACCATTTCCCTAAAGGCATCCGTCAGCATTTACCATATATATATTTCGTGTCATTTAAGTTACATTTCGTGTCATTTAAGTGAGACTCAAAGATGGTCTTGGATTATAGAATTAATGAGGATGGTTCCACAAGATTGGCTTGTTTTATTGTGATATCTTTACAAGGAAGCCCCTAGACACTAGCACCGAGTCTATATCCTTGGTTTGCTTCCGTCCTAAGTGGTGTTATTCTAACTGTGTTATGCTTTATTTCAATAAAATCCTCAGTTTAAGCACCAAAAAAAAAAAATCACCCTTGAGCCTTGGCCGTCCAATGTCAAGATGAGATTTTCACAAATGAAAATTCGGCAAAATTTCCTCTAATTTTTAAATTGCAAATATACCAGAGTTCCACGTTTGCACACACGACATGCAACAACTTTTTGCACGCACAAATGAGCAAAAGATTATCTTTTAACCAAAGATGGCTGAAGATCAATCCAATGCTCACATGTTTTGCCCTTCTAGAGGTATTTCGCCAGAGTTTCTATAGTTATTGAAAATTTGGACCATTTGGATGGTGAAAGTATATAGGAAATATTGAGATCTAGGATTAGGTTAGATGTTTGGGCAGCTAGTTGATCAGGCTAGTTGCCCTAAAATCTCACCAAAATGGAAATTGAGTGATTTGAGGCTTCTGTCCAGAAGGTGTGTATGCCACAAATTGAGTGCGTACGCATCAAATACCCAACGTACGCACCTTTTGTAAGTCTTGGCCTAATTAGGTCAAAAATGGGCTTTTAGGCTTTTAAGCTTGATTCTTGAGTCATAGTTGGGCTTGGGCTTGAACTGTATTAGGCTACTTTGGGGTTTGTATGCTCACTGGGCTCCACGCACAATGCTAATCAAATTGGTAGCAACTGGTTTTCTCGACATTGGGACTAGAGGATTTAGGTATAGGTCATAATGAAATGGGGTCTCTACAAGACATAGTCATGCATTAAAATTCATTTTAAGAACAAAATCAATTATTCAATATTATTCTAAATCTAAATATAAAATGCATGAATTATAAAAAAATAAGTATAATAATACTTTCTGATAATGATATAAATATGCAAAATTAAGCTATTATTATACCTCTTGTTAGGAACTTGGTTGTTTCTATTGGGGATGGGCGGAAAGCGTATAGAAATACATGAGAGTCATATGTGCAATGCCTTAATTCAAGATAGTTACACTCTATAGAGAAATATTAAGAAAGAAAGGAAGTGCACTAAGCAAGGAATTACATTTTTTTTCAAGATATATCAAATTATGGTTCCATGCACTCTTTATACAACTCAAGCTCTCCTTCTATTGGCCACACATGTAAGGTTGTCCACGGGTTGGGTCAGATTGGGTTTAGGCTCAAGCAGAACTCGACCCAACCTAATCAGGTGGAGCATATCTCAACTCATTGCCTACTAAAATGGTGGATCAGACTGGGTAGATCGAACCTCCAATGAGTGGTGGTCAATTCGGTTGCAGTCGTAGATCTAGAAAACAGAGAAAATTAGGCTAGTTAACTGCAAAAATCGTAAAAAATCTAGTGAGATTCCTCCAAATCTGACAAAAATCTCACCATATCCAATGAGATCTCTCCAAATCTTGCCAAAAAACTCATATATATTCCAGTCAGTTTGGGTATTTTGGGTTTTGAGGAAGGAGACCTGCAACCGACTTGCTGCCATTAGTTTTTATAGGAAGAGACCTGCTGCCGACCACTAGAGTAGTCGGGTCAGGTTGCGATTGACCAGGATCCAGTGGGGTTTATCACTTAGGTTGGGTAATCGAGTGGGTTGGACAACCCTACACATATAGCTCTAACTCTATCATAATCCCAACATGGGTAACTAATTTAATCCTATCTACTTTACTTGGAACTTAACTACTAATTGAAGGGATGTAAGGATAAGATTATTTGGGTAAGAGGATCTTACAAGAAGTGTGGGGTTTCTAACATAACTTCTTCCAGCAAATGGCGTTGCGATCAACAAAGTTGTGTTCTCTGCATTAGAAGCTAAATAGGTTAGTATTTTTTTTGCATATTCCACAAGCTAGCAACTAGTTGTTACCCTTAGGGAACTTTTTCGCATATTGCACAAGTTGGTGACTGAGTTGTTAGTACTTTCTTTTTGGGGAAAGTATAAAAAGGGCACCATAGTTTTATCATTAGGACACATTAAACCTTACACTTTAAAATGGGACTCATTAAACCCAAGACTTTCATAAATATACACAAAAATCCTTTCAAACAAATTTCACCCTCACATGTGAACTGTAAATTTATAAAAGTCAGGAGTTTAATTACAGGGTCTCAAATCTCAATTGAAAGTTTGGAGTTGAACATGTCCTAATTATAAATTTATGAGGTTTTTCTTGTACTTAATCCCTTTTTTTATTTTTTTGGCTGAATCTTGTTCCCTTCGTTTTTCCCTCCACAAGATTGTTTAAGTCTATAAATTCTACCCCTTTTTCCTATCTACATCTTTTTTTTCTTTATCTTTTTTTCATTTATTTATTTTTTTGAAAAAAGAAAAGGTTTATTTTTTATTTTTTGAGAAGATGGAAAAAGAAAAGTTGCGTGTGGAAGTAGAACTTTGAGATGTATAATTGTAAAATATTATTAGTTTTAATGCCTAAACATAGTAAGATTTGGTGAGTTGAACTGACAAGAAGAAGTGGGACGACAGATGTACATGCAGTGGAGAACAACAAAAGATCAAGAAGAAAGCCTTAAATTAGTCAAAAATTGGGACGAGGTACGCATGAAGAAGAAGTGGAGTAAACGACAAAAAAAAACCTTGAATCGTGGATTTCCTAACACGACTTTGATAGTACAACAAAAGGCAAGATTAATGACTACATAGATCAGAGCTATGAAGCAGACGAAGACGTTTGTGTAGAGACCCTTATCCCTCATCTTCCTCCGGAACTTCGAAGCGATGTCAAAAGCCATATCTGCTTACATCTGCTCAAGAATGTGAGTTTCATTACCTTCATAAATTTGCTAAATAACTGTTTGTCCCTTGCATGGTGACAAAGTACTACACTTTGGAAATATTCTAATTGAGTAGTTAATAAAACATAGAGGGATACCATTTAACCTAAAACTAAAACTTATAAGTTTTGTGCCTTCCAATACGTTCAATTAGTAAAGTCTCTTGCGATCGAATATATTTTTGTAATTATACTCATTACAAAAAAAAAAAAAAATGTCATTTTTATAACTTATATGTAATTTTATAGCTTATGAAAAAATATTTGTTCCCTTTCGCGTTAGTATGTTTGGTTATAGTCTTGAATAACAGTTAAAAACAAGTATTTACTAGCTTTAATATATATTTTATTGTGACAATGACTAATTTTTGAAAATTAATAGTAAAATCCTACCAGATTCAATCTAATAATAAAATATCATTTGAGAATTGTTAAATATTAGTATTGATACACCATGTTGAATATACTAATATGGATGCGAAAACGAAAATATAAAATATAGAACACAATAACACACAAGGATGACGTGGTTCAGCCTAACAGCCTACATCCATGGAGGAAACCCTAAAGGGTTACATCAATAATATATTAAAGTGTAGTACAAATCCTATGTTACAATGAACCATAACATGTGTATATATAGTAGACTAAACCCTAGACTAAAAGACTTCTAGTACAAGTAAGAGACTTGACTTACACACAAAGTAGAATTAGGTTTGGGCCTATACTAATGGACTAATATATCTCTAACACCCTCTCTCAAACTCAAGATGGAAGTTTGATGAAACCTTGAGATTTGATAAGGTTGAGAAGATCCCTTGAATGAAGTTTGACTCTATGACGGTGGTTTGAGGAAAGCAATGGTTTTGCAGTGTGGATGCGACTTCTAACGGTGGCATGACTATACCGGAGAGTTTTGACGGAAATAGTAGGAAGCCAAAGAAGATGAATGCAGTGAAGAAACACCGAGGAAGACAAAGATTGCCCTTAATACATCGTAAGGACAGAAAATTATGGCCACAAGAAAGTAGCTTTGATACCATGTTAAATATTAGCATTGATACATTATGTTGAATATGCTAGTATGGATGCGAAAGCGAAAGCATAAAATATAAAACACAATAACACACGAGAATTACGTGGTTCAGCTTAACGGTCTACATCCACAGAGGAAACCCTAAAGGGTTACATCAATAATATATTAGAGTGTAGTACAAATCCTGTGTTACAATGAACCATAACATACGTATATATAGTAGACTAAACCCTAGACTTAAAAGACTTCTATTACAAGTAAGAGACTTAGCTTACACACAAAATAGAATTAGGTTTGGGTCTATGCTAATGGGCTAATATATCTCTAATAAGAATTAAATAAAAATGTTGAATACATAGATTTTAGAATTTACTAGTGTACTGTGTACATAAGAACGGTCGTGGCTACGTTTGATAAGTTTGGGAAAATAGAAATTCTAGTAATATAAAATTCTAACCAAACGAAATATGCAAAATACATTGTTTGAAGAAATAAAGTTTTAAATAATGGATCTCAAAAAAAAAAAAAAGTTTTAAATAATGCTCAAATAAGTGAGAAAATAATTATGCTCATTAAAATGCGTTTGATTATGTTTTTTGAGAATATATTTTTCGTAAAATGATAAGTTATTATTAAAATTTTCTACGATATGTTAATCATTTTAGTAAATAATAGATCAAGCACAAGTAAAAAAAAAAAAATTAAACACTAGAGCTAGTATAATTAGATCTACGAAAAAAATTATAACAAAAAACTCATTTTTAATTGGATAATTTGTACAAAAATGAGAAGAAGAAAACAAAAAAAGCCAAAGTGATTCCCCTAACATCTATATGAGTTTTCATAATTTTTGTAATTTATGTAGAATTTTGCACAAGTTCTTAACAATTTATAGAGATATATGCACAAACAATTTTACACAAAAGTCGTGAATGGGTATGGGCTTGCAGCATAGACAGCAGTGGGTTGCTATGGCTTGTGAGTTAGGTGGGTGGGTGGAATGAGAATCCTCGGCTCCAAGGATTACTGTTCTTTTTTTTTAATAAGAATTACATTTCTGATTTAATTAATTGTAGAGGTTAGGGACAATATATTCTTAGAATCTAGTACAAAGTAGAGTTAATAAACACAACCAAAAAACAAATTCAAAATGTATTCTTTATGACTAGAAAACTACTAAATGCATTCATAGAGTAACTATAATGAAACAGTTTTAATCGACTAGAAGTAAACAGGCTGACCTAAAAGTATTTTTTCTAGAAAAAATAAAATATTAAATATTTCTTAGCACCTTTACTTTTATTAAAAATTATTTGGGGAATTATATAGATATTTTAGAAATTTTAGTTAATATAATAAAATTTGGTTTTACAGTGTGTTTATGTCAAATGACTCAATATAAGCATTAAACTTGACATGCTTTTAGTATGTAATTTATTATAAGTACAGTAACATTATTAAGACAATTTGCTTTACGTGAAACTCAATTACCAAAATATTAAGAGGTATAAGTTAGATTTACACAAACTTAAAAAAGGGGTTTTTTTTTTTAGCAGCTCAAAATTAGACATGGCAATACGGGTCAGAATTTTCTGACCCGACCCGACCCAAAAAATACCTGACCCAAACCCGATTTTTTTGACCCGAAGCAAAAACGGGTTGACCTGTGACCCGACCCGATTTTTTGTGGGTCAACCCGACCCGACCCGAATAACCCGTGACCCGACCCGTTAAAAAAAAAAAGCAAATTTTTTTTTTTTTTTTTTTTTTTTTTTTAATTATGTCCTGATACTTTGTACATAAAGCACAAAGTATCAAAACTAGTAATAATTAATAAAGCACAACCATCAATGCTTGACAGTAGACAACTAAGACTAAGACAAGACAAAGTCAGTAAAGTCACTACAAGTCTAGTAGTCTACAAACACAACACACAAGTGACAAGGGCAAGTTAACTAGTCAAGGGCCAACCGGCGAAGTGCTTAGAAGTGCTCAGAAGGCTTTCTCACAACCATTAAAAATAAAAAAATCTCATTCAATTTCAATGCTTTATGCTTGTTGCTAGCTGTAGTCCACTTCGATTCACTACATTGTCCAAAGCCACAAAACAATGAATTAATCAGTTATACAAACAAAGTAACAAACAGTACAAACCTGAAAGCTGAAAGTTGAGTTCCTCTCCTCACCTCCTCTACTTCTCATCTCTAGCGCCTCCAGAGTCCTCAGTCCGGCCTGGCAGCCTCTACCCTTCTTCAGTGAATCAGTCTTCACACATTCGGCCTCTGCCCTTCTACAGTGGCAACACTACTCTGCTTTCTCACTTCTCTCAATTCTCTGTCTCTCGCCACCCACAAGCCACACGGCCCACACAGCTGCTGACCCATTTAAGAAGAGCACAAGCACAACCACAAATCATCAATTATGGTGAAGGTAAGTTAAATCCTTCTCATCATTCTCTTCAATTCCTAAATGTTTTTAGTTTTTGGATTGATTTTTTAATATTATGAATTTATGATTTAGCAACAATAATAATATAGTATACTGCTCTGCCTCTGCTAAAAAATATTTAATTGTTTGTGTGTTTGATTGTTGAATGGCTGTGTCATTTGGAATCTTGGATGAATGTGTCATCAAATATAGTATACTGCTATGCCTTTGCCTCTGCCTTTGCTCTGCCTCTGTGTCATTTGGATGAATGTCTTATTTGTTATGTTTATAGTTTACAGTTTACAGTTTTTTTAGATGTCTTAAATAGATAGAATTTTAATTTTAATTACATATTTTTCTTTGATAATTAGAGTACAGCGACTTCTCCGGCTATAAATTTGGAAAGTAATGATGATGCGGTAATTATGGATACTTCTACTAATCCTTCACCATCTTTAAGAGTTAATTCAAAATCAAAGTTTAAGAAACCAAAAAGTGTTTCAGGGAAAAAAAACAAAGGGAAAACTACACACTTCTACAGTTTGGAATGAATTTGTGAAATTGCCTATTGATGGAGAAGGGTTAAATAAGGCTACTTGTCAAGGGCGTGGGAAAATGTTTTTGGCGGATAGTCATCATGGAACATCAAACTTGCATCGCCATCTTCTTAAATGCTTAAAACGAAAAGAAGTAAAACAAGATGGTGAAGAAAAGGGTAGTGTTAGTGTGTTACAAAACAAGATAACTCAAGAAGAGTTTCGTGAGATGTTAGCAGATGCTATTATTAAACATAATTTACCATTTAGCTTTGTTGAGTATGAGGGCATTAGAAAAATTTTTAGCTATCTAAATTCAGATGTTAAACATATTTCTAGGAATACTTCAAAAGCTGATGTTCTAAAACTTTACAAGAATGAGAAGGATAGTGTTAAAAATAAGTTGAAATCAATTCCTGGTAGAATATGTTTGACTTCGGATTTATGGACCTCTATTACAAGTGAAGGATATATCTGTCTTACGGCACATTATGTGGATGAGAATTGGAAATTAAAAAACATCATCTTGAATTTTTGTCATATGCCACCTCCACACAGGGGAACTCTTTTATCGGAGAAAATTTTAAGTTTCTTGGAAGAATGGGTTATTGAGAAGAAAATATTTTCCATTACTTTAAATAATGCATCTAATAATGATAATTGCCAAGATTTCATAAAGCAAAAGCTTAATGAGGGGGGTTTATTGTTATGTGATGGTATCTTTTTCCATGTGCGTTGTGATGCTCATAAATTGAATCTTACTGTTCAAGAAAGATTGAAAGTAATAGATGACTTGGTGATTAAGATCCGAGAAACTATGAAATATCTTAAAGGATCAGAGAGTAGAATGTGCAGATTTGATGAATGTGTCAAGATAGTTGGTATGAAGAGAACAAAGGGTTTATGTTTAGATGTGTGTACAAGATGGAATGCAACATATGACATGATTGACAGTGTTATGAGATATCGTTCTGTGTTGAACCGTTTAGCAGAGGAAGATGCTAATTTCAAGCATTGTCCATCGAGGGATGAATGGAATAGAGTTGAAAGGATAACTCGGTTTTTGAAACCTTTCAATGACATTACAACTCTATTTTCTAGAACCGATTACCTTATAGCAAATCTATATTTTCAAGGAGTGTCTCGAATTGAATTGCTCTTACTTGAAGAAATGGAGAGCCAAGATTCATTTATCAGTAACATGGCAGAACAGATGAAAGTTAAATTTGACAAATATTGGGATTGTTATAGTGTGGTGTTAGCTTGTGCCATTGTTCTTGATCCAAGGTATAAGTTGGATTATGTGGACTATATTTTCAAGAAAATAGAGCCAATTGAGCACATTGCCGAAATGAAGGTGGAGAGCATTGAGACTACATTGTATAAGCTTTTTTCAGAATATGAACGCCCCAAGCCTATGGCCACTACAAATGTTTCATCTTGTGTTGGGAGTTCTAGTCATACTAGTGGTGCTATGAATGATCTTGATGATGATGAAGATAAAGAAGATGATGTAAGTGAATTGTATTTTGTTTGGTATATGTTGTGCTATGTTTTTTTAATAATAAAGATTGTAATGTTGTGTGGTATTATTTTTCATTGCAATTTTTTTTTAATGATTAGGAATTTGATCATTATGAAAGTGGTCGTGGTACCAAAACAAAAAAATCTCAGTTGGACTTGTATTTAGAAGAGCCTAGACTTGACAAAAAGGAAAATTCAAAGTTGGAAGTTCTCTCTTGGTGGAAACAGCATTACAATCGGTTTCCAGAGCTCTCTTTAATGGCACAGGATCTCATGAGCATTCCGATAACCACTGTTACTTCTGAATCAAGTTTTAGCATTAGGAAAAAAATTCTTACTCCATATCGATCACATCATTTACCTGATAATGTGGAAGCTACGTTATGTACTAAAAGTTGGCTATATGGATTTGAAGGTAATTTAATTTATTTTATAGTCATAATTATACAATTTTAATTCTTTATTGATTTGCTTTCATGGTACATTAAGTTATATTAAAATATTGTATTGTAGATGAATATGCTAACGAAATTCGCCAACTTGAGCTACAATTTGCAAGTATGAATATTTGCAGTGCTGAATCTGCTACCAACGTTGAGTAGATTGAGATTGAGGTGTAATTCTTCTTTACTTAATATGTTATGTTTATTTTTAAATCTTTTTTTGTTTAGTTTATCTTTCTAAGTTATCTAACTTTTTTTGTTTAGCTCGGACTACAACAGGGTGCCTACTGGAAGCTGTGGTGGAAGCTAGCCTCACTGCAACTACTCATAACTTCCAAAGAGTTTTGTTTATAAGTGATTGTGGAGGACTTATTAGAACCCTCAACAGCAAGAGAGCTTCTAATTGGCAGGATTCTACTAGACTTGCTGACTTTAACTTTCTTGTTCAAGGTGGTTTACTCTACAAAGTGATCTTGGTGCCCCCTTTACTAGTTAATCATATAAGTATTGTAGCTAAGCATGCAACTTTAGTGCCTTTTAACCAACGCTGGTTGAATCCAGCTTTGTATATGAACTCTTAATATCGTTTGTTTTGTACTCCCTATTTTTGGTATAAAAAAAAAAAAAAAAAAAAAAAAAGAAAAAAAAAAAAAAGAAAGATGCTTGTCAGAAATTTTGAGTTGGTTACTTGATGACAAAGGCGGTGGAAGGCTTGTAAGTCGTATATGAAAAAATATGTGCTTAATAGCTTAAGTTCCGTGCATTAAATCAAGATGTAGTTGTTTTGCTTCTGCTAAAAGTTGAATATAAATCTAGATCTTTTGCACTCTCAATGTGAGTTGCTCTTCTTTCTTAGTCTTTTTAGTTTGATATTAGTCTTTTTGTAATTGAAAAAAAAAAAATTGTTTGAAAAATACGGGTCAACCCAACCCGACCTGCAACCCGATTGACCCGTTTAAAAATGACCCGTTTTGACCCGTGACCCGTAAACCCGATTGACCCGACCCAACCCACCCGTTTTGCCATGTCTACTCAAAATCATAAAAGATAATGGCTTGGCGAAGCGTACACAACTGTTGCTTAAGATTTGTGACTCTCTCAAACCAATGTTCTACAACGAGCACTGCTACATTGTTAGGGAGGGAGACCCAATTGATGCGGTATTCGTTATTACAGAAGGCATTGTATGGACTTATACAAGCAATAATGGTGAAGGATCTGACTCTTGACATGCTGAGCGTCTTGAAAAAGGTCAGTACTTTGGAGGAGAACTTCTTGAATTGGTTTTGACACCTACCTCCGACGACATCAACAACCTATCAAAAGTCCCAGTTTCTTCAAAAACCCTGAAAACACACACAAAAGTGGAAGCCTTCGCTCTAATGGCCCTTGACTTGAAACTGTTAAACTTGATGAGACCAATCTCAATGCTGGTGATGCTAGGACTAATGCTAGTGCTGTGGAAGATAAGTCCAAGATTGATACCAGTGCAGTGAAAGGCAAGACCACGATCTCAAAGGCAGAGCATGAGGTAATGGACATGAGCTACTTAATGGAGACAATAGAAGCCATACCTTACCATGACTTGTTTATACATAGTTATGAGGAATTGCTACCACGTGGCTTAGGGAGATAAGGCTGTGATATAAATTCTTGTAATCATAGGTAGTTGTAGTATAAGCTTGTAACCACTTTTCCCTTCAAAAGTGGAGATTAGTTTTTTTATTCATTATTTTGTATCAGATAGCCTTTTGTATATATAGAGCTAGGCGATTGTACTTATTCATTCTAAAAAGTTGTATTGCTTAGTCTTCTTCAATAAAACAGAGTTTTTTTTTTCAGAGAGAGCTTTCGCCTCTTTTTACATGGTATCAGAGCTGCGGCTAGCACAGATTCACTGATTTCCTAGCCAATCTCTCTTCAATTTTCTTTCTTTGATCAGATATTTTTCCGAGAAAATCCATTCTTTTAACTTCTGAAGAATTTTCTTGAGAAATAATCTGGTTGTCTCTGTCTTCGTCTCCCTCAATTGAGTTTTTGAGTACCATCCATGGCGTCTCCTGAATCGAGCGATCAAACCAGTCGTACCTCTCAACCAAACACTGAAATCAATTCTTCAAATCTTCCAAATCCATATTTTCTCAATTCCAATGAAAATCCAGGCAACATCTTGGTTACACAACCACTGCTTGGAATGAAGAATTATCACTCTTGGTCAAGGGCTATGATCTTAGCTCTCACTGCCAAGAAGAAGATAGGTTTCATTAATGGCAAAGTTGCTGAGCCAGATCCAGAATCTCCTCTCTATGAAGATTGGTTAAGCTGTAACACAATGGTGAGTTCATGGATGATCAACTCCATGCACGTTGATGTATCTAGCAGTATAATGTATTGTCAAACTGCCAGAGAGATGTGGCTTGAATTGCAAAAACTCTTTTCACAAGGTAGTGGTCCCAAGATCTACAATCTTCAGAAGGAGATTTCTAACATCTCTCAGAACCAGATGACAGTCACAGAGTACTTCACAAGATTCAAGAAGCTAAGGGATCAACTACTCAATTTGGAGCCATTACCAGAGTGTACCTGTGGAGCAATCAAAACCCTAAGTGCTTCTCATGACAAGACTTATGCTATGAGGTTTTTGATGGGTTTGAATGAGAATTTTGAGACTATAAGGACTCAGATTTTGATGCAGGAGCCTTTTCCTTCGATTAGCAATATTTATGCCTTAGTTCTTCAAGAAGAGTCTCACAAGAGTGTAGGACATGGAGGATCTTACACTGCAAAGCTTGATTCAGTAGCAATGTATGCTAATTCGAAGGGAAGTAATTCTGGTAATCCTACTTGGAACAAAGGAAACAACAAAAAGGAGAGACCTTTATGCACTCACTGCAACATGCTTGGACATACAATCGACAAATGTTACAAGTTACACGGTTATCCACCAGGATATAAACCAAAAGGAAGATCAAGTGCTAATCAGGTCACTTGCAATCCAGGAACAGTAACTGAGAGTGGTTCAGTTCAATGTCCTATTTCTAAAGCTCAGTGTGAGCAATTGTTGGCCTTCCTCAATGCTGGTTGTAACTCTGGTGAGAATCATCATGCAGCCAATGTGAGTACTGGTAATGGATTGGATAATTTGGTTTCTGGAGCTGTTGATGTGTGTTCATTTGCTGGTGTTCCTGCTACTGCTGGTGTGGCAGCCACTAATCCACGTCCTCAAGTTCATAACAATTACCTTGAAACTATGTCAGGTATTGTTTCTAATCTTGCTTTCAGTCCAAATTTGACACATTCCATCTTTTCAGCCAAACTGGTTAATAGAACCTGTTTTGGAACTACTGATTGGGTCATAGACACAGGTGCTACTGACCACATGGTGCATTCTGTGTCTTGTTTCACCACAATAATTGCCACATTGAACACTCATGTAAATTTGCCCAATGGTGAGGTAGCCTTAGTCACACATATTGGGACTGTCAAAATTAATGAAAACCTCATCTTATATAATGTTCTTTGTGTTCCATCTTTTAGCTTCAATCTCATATCAGTTAGGCAACTTGCCAAATCTGTCCTATGTTGCCTTATTTTTTTTGGTAACTTGTGTTTCATCTAGGACCTTGCCCATTGGAGCACACTTGGTCTGGGTAAAGAGTGTAATGGCCTCTACCTGCTGGAAGATAGCAATTCAGTCTCTTCTTTTGTTTCAGCTGCTTTTTCTGTTAATAAAACTCAGCCACATATATGGCACTTGAGGTTGGGGCATCCTTCCAATGCCAAGCTGAATTTACTCAAGTCAAATAATGTACAGATTTGTGATTCAAATAAAGATTTCTTTTGTGATGTTTGCCCTCTTGCCAAACAGAAAAGATTGCCTTTTAATGAAAGTTTACATATTTCTGAGAATTGTTTTGATTTGATTCATTGTGATTTGTGGGGTCCATTTTCTATTTCTACCATTGATTCTTGCAAATATTTCCTCACTATAGTGGATGATTGCTCTAAATGTACATGGGTTTATTTGTTGAAGCACAAATCACAAACTCAGTCCATATTAGAGCAATTTTGCACTATGGTTGAAACTCAATTTTCTACGAAAATAAAGGTCATTAGAACTGATAATGGAACTAAATTCATCATGAGTGATTTCTTTGCTAAAAGGGGCATTTTGCATCATTTGAGCTGTGTTGAAACTCCTCAGCAAAATGCAATTGTAGAGAGGAAACATCAACATATCTTGAATGTAGCAAGGTCACTCATGTTCCATTCTCATTTGCCTTTACATCTTTGGGGGCATAGTGTGTTAACTGCTGCATATTTGATTAATAGGATTCCTAGTACACCTTTATCTCACAAAACCCCTTATGAGGTCCTTTATGGAAGTCCTCCTTCCTATGCTCATTTAAGGATCTTTGGCTGCCTTTGTTATGCTTCTACACTTGCACATAACAGGTCCAAATTTGCAGCAAGAGCAAGGAGGTGTGTCTTTCTAGGCTATCCTTTTGTTATAAAAGGTTACAAAGTTTTAGATTTGTCCACAAATGCAGTTTTCATATCTAGAGGTGTGGTTTTTCATGAAAACATATTTCCTTTTATTGATGGTAAAGCCTCAATTTCAGACCCTTTTACTTCAATTACTGAAGTTGATGGTCTTGCATCTTCCAGCTCAGGTAATGACTCTTTTGTCACTCCTATTACTATCCAAGATGAGTCTATTGCTTGTTCAAATCCTATTCCTGATCCTATTCCAGTTCAGGTTTCTTCTCTCAGCTTTTGATTCTACTAATATTTCAATTCCTTCTTTACCTATGTCCATAGTTCCTACTTCTGTCACATAAGTACCTACTTCTACATCAGCTTATGAACCACCATCAGCACCTATCAGAAGATCATCTAGGTAAACCACTTAACCAGTCTACTTACAGGATTATGCTTGTGTTACTACTCATATTTCTGGTGCACCTTATGATGTAGCTAATGGGCTTACTTACTCCCATTTAGAGCCTTGTTATCAATCATATCTATTGGCAGTTAGCACATCACCTCAAGAGCCACAATTTTTTTTTCCAAGCTGTTAAAGATCCTCTTTGGAGAGCAGCAATGGACAAAGAAATTTAAGCACTTGAACAGACTCATACTTGGGAGCTTACCACCTTACCTCCTGGTAAAACCCCTATTGGGTGTAAATGGGTGTATAGGATTAAGTTGAATCCTGATGGAACAGTGGAGAGATACAAGGCTAGACTTGTGGCTAAGGGGTACACACAAAGGGAAGGCATTGACTTTCTTGAGACCTTCTCCCCTGTTGCTAAGACAGTCACTGTTAGAGTCCTTATTGCTTTAGCAGCTGCTAGGTGTTGGCCCCTTCACCAATTGGACATAAACAATGCCTTCTTACATGGGGACTTAGATGAAGAAGTGTACATGTCATTGCCTCCTGGTTTTCACAGTAAGGGGGGGACTTCTATTGCCTCTTCTTCTTCAAATTCTTCTGCTCCTCCTGTTGTCTGCAAGCTACTTAAATCCCTTTATGGTTTGAGACAAGCTTCAAGACAATGGTATACAAAACTGTCATATACTATTCAGCAACTTGGATTTGTTCAATCTACTGCTGATAACTCTCTCTTTGTTCATGCTAAAGGCTCTTTGTTCATAGCTTTATTGGTCTATGTGGATGACATGGTCATCACAGGAAATGATCCTACTTGTGTAGCAACTTTAAAGTCAATTTTGGATGCTAAATTTGGAATTAAGGATCTTGGATCACTTAAGTTTTTCTTAGGACTTGAAATTGCTAGAAGCAAGAAGGGAATAAGCTTAAACCAAAGGAAGTTTGCTTTAGACATTTTAAAGGAAACAAGTATGATGGGTTGTAAGCTTGCTAAATCTCCAATGGAACAACAATTGAAACTGTCAAAGGACAGTGGTGAACTTCTACCAGATTCAAGCAAGTATAGAAGGCTCATAGGTAAATTGATGTACTTGACACTTAGTAGTCCTGATATCACATATGACGTGAATAGGCTAAGCCAATTTTTAGCCAAACCAAGAGTTCCTCATATGCAGGCTGCAACAAGAATTTTGCAATATGTCAAAGGTACACCTGGACAAGGGATTTTCTTTCCAAGTGATTCAGATTTACAATTGAGAGCATATTGTGATGCTGACTGGGCAGGATGCCCAGACACAAGGAAATCACTTACTGGATATTGTGTTTTTCTTAGTGATGCTTTGATTTCATGGAGATCAAAGAAGCAGTCAATGGTATCAAGATCTTCAGCTGAAGCTGAGTATAGATCTATGGCTAGCACCACTTGTGAAGTTACTTGGATTTTATTTTTACTAAGAGATTTGTAAGTGAAGCATGAGAAGTCAGTTTTGCTTTACTGTGACAACCAGGCAGCGTTGCATATAGCTGCAAATCTAGTATTCCATGAGAGATCAAAACACATAGAAGCAGATTGTCACATTGTTAGAAACAAAGTTTTAGATGGTACAATCAAGACTTTCCATGTTGCATCCAAGAATCAATTGGCAGATATTTTTACTAAGGCACTTGGTGTCGACAACTATGTTAGAATGGTTAAGAAATTGGGATTGATTAATATTTTTGCTCATCAAGTTGAATATCCAGAGTATATTGTGGATGATCAAGCAGCAAGAGCTTTGCTCTTGAGGAGGGGTGTTAAACTTGATGAGACCAATCTTAATGTTGGTGATGCTAGGACTAATGCTAGTGCTGTGGAAGATAAGTCCAAGATTGATACCAGTGCAATGAAAGGCAAGACCACGATCTCAAAGGCAGAGCATGAGGTAATGGACATGAGCTACTTAATGGAGACAATAGAAGCCATACCTTACCATGACTTGTTTATACACAGTTATGAGGAATTGCTGCCACGTGGCTTAGGGAGATAAGGCTGTGATATAAATTCTTGTAATCATAGGTAGTTGTAGTATAAGCTTGTAACCACTTTTCCCTTCAAAAGTGGAGATTAGTTTTTTATTCATTATTTTTGTATCAGATAGCCTTTTGTATATATAGAGCTAGGCGATTGTACTTATTCATTCTAGAAAGTTGTATTGCTTAGTCTTCTTCAATAAAACAGAGTTTTTTTTTTCAGAGAGAGCTTTCGCCCTTTTTTTACAGAAACAAATATGGCTCTCTCAAAAAAAAAAAAAAAAAGTTGTCACGATTAGACACAAAGCAATTGCAGTCCTAGGTTGCAATTCGTGTATGTCGAATTTGGAGCCAGCGTCGCCCAAAGACAGATGATGATCAATACAGGGCAGCTTCTATTTGAAGAGCAGACGATTAGAGATGATTTTGATAAAGACAATGGAAACGGTGTCGTGTTGAATCCCATTTGTCAGGTGCACCGTATCACTAAAAATCATGAGTTTGTAATCAAGAGAAAAACGCTGTGTTTCATTTATTCAGTTATTTTAGCTTTTGATTTCTGTTTTTCACACGTGTAATAGGTGGTTAAGTTGTTAAGCCTGTTGTAACAGAATCTCCACCTTTTTAGCTTAGCTTTCTCTCTCCTCTGTGACTATATAAACAGAGCTGGACACAATGATTTAATTAGCTAGCCATTTTATGCAATAATAGAAATCTTTCTATTTAGAATTGTTCACTATTACAGTCTGTTGCTGCAATCAACCAAAGTGTTCGTGCTTCAAGAAAACGTCAGAATCAAGCAGTGCCGACACTGTTGCTGTAATCAATAGTTGGTTTTGATGTCTAATTACATGTATTAAGTTAGTTTTGATGGATCGGTTAGTTTTTTCTAGTCATATAGCTGATACTTTCTTTGGATTCTGTGTAGGTGCACCATTCTGAAAATGATAATGGTAGATTTAGAAAAAGAATAATATGTGAAATAATAAACCCTTTAGGGTAACATTAAATAAGGATTCTGCGTAAAACCTTTATCTTGTAATAAGCATTAACACATGCGATGCATATCTAATCTTATTTCATACAATAGGATCCCATTATGCTTCATTCATTTGTTACTAGTGGAATGTATGGACACCATGATACATAGGGCATTTTTTTTTCCACATTATAAAAGATAAATTACACATACTACCTGATGAGATAGCAAAAATTACCATCTTTGGTTCGTCCAGAGGTATCGTCCATGAGCATCAAATAGCTGAATGACCACAGACCGTCTGGACAAAAGATTCGTCCACGTGCAAAGCGCATGGACGACCACACAACATCAGTCTGACAATGAGTCGTCCATGGGCATTGCACATGGACGACCACACAACACTTGGCAAATTCTAGAGCGGTTAATCAACCTGTGTTCATCGTCACCAATTTCTCTTAAGTATATAACTTCCACTAGCGGTTGCAATTCATATAACCGTTGAGGAAGTTATTTCCGGAATTTTTGATTTCCACGAATCTTGGGGAAGTTACTAAACCAAATAACTGCTCCAAGGTTCTCTATATAAGGACCGGTTTGAATCAAGCAAAGGTAAGTACAGTCTAATATTTTTACTCCTAAAAAGTTAGAACTCCGTTCTTATGAGAAACTAACTTAGCCATCGGAGAGTATTTGGCCGGTCCACCCCGATCTCCTTTGATAGAGTGTTCATTTTTGCAAGCCTTCGCTACAACTATCAGCCCATCGAAGCCGAAGTGTTCAGCCTACTGATTTTGTGAAGCATCAGTTGGCGCCGTCTGTGGGAAGGGAGAAACTCCGAGTTTTGCAGTTTATCTTTCTCCGACAAAAGGTTGAATGGTTCGAACAAGATCAAGGGCCACTAGTCCAGGCCACCAAGAGCGTAGGGATGCTTCTAGCCATCCCCACCGAGATCACCAATCAGCGCTTGTCGCACAGTCGCCTTCCATCCAACACATACAATCCATGGCCACCGCTATGGCAGAGTTAACTTGTCAGAACCAAGAGTTGACTAGGGATATTAATCTGAGGCAGCGTCATGAAGGATTTGTTGAAGGACAAGCCCAGAGTCAAGAAGATAGAGGAGGGAACGTTGAGCCCGAAAGCCAATTAAGAGGTACCACTTCACGAAGGGTGCCACACTTGGAGAAGGAGATGGACCAGATGAGGAAGGTTATGGACGAGATGAGGGAGAACATGAGAAGGGCAAATCCTGTAGAAGATTTGGTTCATCGAATAGATTCCCCTTTTACGGCTTCCATCAATGGTCATCCCTTGCCCCCAAAGTTCAAGATGCCTTCCTTGGATTCATACGATGGAGCGCGCGATCCTTTTGATCACATAGCTATTTTCAAGACAACAATGCATCTTCAAGGAGTCCCAGATGAAATTATGTGTAGAGCATTCCCTACCACCCTTAAAGGACCAGCGCGAGTATGGTTCAGCAAGATACCTCCGAGCACAGTTAGTTCTTTTGAAAAATTGAGTAAGTTATTTGTCAATAACTTCATTGGAGGACAAAGGCATAAGCGATCCTCGTCCAGCCTTTTAACTATAGAACAAGGGGAGAATGAAAGTCTGCGGTCCTTCATCACTCGTTTCAACAGGGAAGCCCTGATAGTAGACAATGTGGATGACAAGCTATTATTGGCAGCCTTCCACAATGGGGTTAACTCGGACTTATTCATTCACAAGCTTTATGAGAAAGAGCCTCAGACAATGGCAGAACTCGTCCATTCAGCCCAAAACTTTATGAATGCAGAAGACGCAATCATAACTAAGAAGAGGCAAAGAGCTGGGAGAATGAAGGTGAACCCCACACGTCACTCTGAACAAGGGCCTCGTCCAAAGAAGGGACGAACGGAAGATAAGAAAGATCGGGATAGCAGGAAGACAGGTCCTTCAGCAAGGAATCAGAATTATACACCCTTAAATGTCCCACTCGATCAAGTGCTCATGCAAATTAAAGATGATCCTTCCTTGAAGTGGCCTGAGAAGATGAAAGGAGATCCTAACAAGCGCAATAAGAATAAATATTGTCGCTTCCATAGAGACCATGGACATGACACGGACGAGTGTTTTGATTTGAAGCAGTAGATCGAGAACCTCATTAGACAAGGGAAATTAGGCACTTCGTTGGAAGGGATCATAAGGATGAGAAGTTGAAGGGGAAGATAGAAGAATCATCGTGACCCCCACTTGGAGAGATCAGGGTTATCATAGGAAGGACTTCTACAGGGCAATCTTCCAGATCAAAGAAGACGTATCTCAAAGTGGTACAAAACGTCATTCTCTCTGGACGATCCCCAAGGACGAAGGAGACAGATGAGCCAACCATTTCTTTCACGGATGAAGAAGCTAAGAGAATCCATCATCCACATGACAATGCAATTGTCATTACCCTACTCATTGCTGATTACACAACCAGGAGGGTGTTGGTGGATAACAGAAGCTCAGCGGATATATTGTATTATCCCGCCTTTCAGCAGATGAGGCTTGGATGAGATCAACTTCGTCCAGCGTGTTCACCACTGATAGGATTCGGAGGAATGAAAGTGCACCCCGTGGGCACCATTACATTGCCTGTAGTGGTAGGGTCATACCCACAGCAGATAACTAAGGAAGTGAATTTCCTTGTGGTGGATTGTTTATCCTCATACAATGCCATCATTGGAAGACCAACATTAAACAGTTGGAAGGTAGTAACATCTACCTACTATCTATCAGTCAAATTCCCTACGGAGTACGGGATTGGACAAGCACAAGGAGATCAGTTGGTAGCCAGAGAATGTTATCTAGCCATGTTGGCTGTGGACGAGCAAATGCAGACTATGAGTATAGAAAAAAGAAGAGTCGTTGCAAAACCGACTGAAGTATTGAAAGATGTTTTTATACAAGAAAATGATCCTGAGAAGTTCACTAGGATTGGAACAAATATGAAGGAGAAGGCGAAAAAAGACCTCGTCCAATTTTTGAGGAAGAGTATCGATGTTTTTGCATGGAGTCATGACGACATGCCAGGTATTGATCCAAGTGTAATTACTTATCGATTGAATGTGTTCCCCTCTTCTAAGCCTATTCATCAAAAGAAGAGGGTGTTCGCTCCTGAACAAGATAAGGCTATCAAGGAAGAAGTTCAGAAACTGACCACAGCACAGTTTATCCGGGAAGTCTATTACCCGGATTGGTTAGCAAATGTAGTGATAGTGAAGAAGGCAAATAGCAAGTGGAGGATGTGCGTAGACTTCACTAACTTGAACAAGGCTTGCCCTAATGATAGTTATCCTTTGCCACGCATTGATCAATTGGTTGATTCTACAACTGGCCATCAGGTGTTGAGCTTCATGGATGCCTTCTCAGGATATAATCAGATAAATATGGACGAGGCTGACCAAGAAAAGACCTCCTTTATTACTAGTCAAGGTTTGTTTTGTTATAAGGTAATGTCATTCGGCCTAAAGAACGCAAGGGCAACTTATCAAAGGTTGGTGAATCACATATTCCGTCCACAGATAAGACGGAATGTGGAAGTGTATGTTGATGATATGCTTGTGAAGAGTTTAGACGAGGGAAGCCATTTGGATGATCTTCAGGAAACATTTGAAACACTTAGGCGATATAAGATGAAACTGAACCCAAGTAAATGCACATTTGGAGTATTGTCAAGAAAGTTTCTGGGATTCATGGTTTCACAGAGAGGAATTATCCAGACAAAATCCAAGTCATATTGAACATGGAACCACCGAAGAACATCAAGGAAGTCCAATCCCTCACTGGACGAGTTGCAGCTTTGAACAGGTTTGTTTCAAAAGCCACAGATAAGTGTTTACCTTTCTTCAAAGTTCTCAGGAAGGCATTCGAATGGACGGACGAGTGTCAAAAGGCCTTCCATGATCTAAAGAACTATCTTACCACAGCTCCATTGTTAAGTCCATCCGTGCCAGGAGAAGAGTTGTATCTATACTTAGTAGTATCCTTACATGTCGTGAGTTTAGCATTGATCAAAGAAGAAAGGAAGGTGCAAAAGCCTGTATATTACACTAGCTGAGCACTCAGAGGAGCAGAAGGAAGGTACCCACTAATAGAGAAGTTAGCTTTTGCATTGATAACAGCTTCTAGGAAGTTAAGACACTACTTCCAAGTTCATGTCATCAATGTCATGATGAACCATCCACTCAAGAAAGCAATGAACAAACTAGAAGCTGCAGGACGACTAATCCAATGGGCAGTCGAGCTCAGTGAATTTGACGTCTGGTACCAACCGAGGAATGCAATAAAGGCTCAAGCCCTGGCATATTTCATTGCAGAGTTTACTCCAAGTTATGAGGACATAAGTGAGAAAGAAGGCAATAAAAAATGGGTCGTCCATGTAGATGGATCGTTTACGCTGCATGTAGGAGGTATAGGAGTTGTTTTGCAGTCACCAGAAGAAGATAAATTGAAGCACAAGGTTCGCTTGCAGTACTAAACAACTAACAATGAAGTGGAGTATGAAGCCCTTCTTAAAAGGTTGGAGTTGGCTAAATCAGTAGAAGCAGACTCAATACTCGTCTTGGGAAATTCTCAGTTGATCATAGGCCAAGTGAATGGGACATGCGAAGCCAAGGAAGATAGAATGAAGAGATACTTAAAAAAGGTGGTACACCTTGTAAAGAAATTCAAAGAAGTCGATTTCATTCAAATCCCAATGGAAGAGAATATAGAAGTAGATACTCTAGCAAAGGAAGCCTCCGCGAATGAAGCAATGGATGGGTTTGATGAAATACAATACATGCCACGCATAGACCTTCCAGAAATGTTGCAGATAGAAGGGGAGGAAAATTGGATGACCCCGATACTATCATACCTGAAGGACGGAAGGCTTCCAGAGGGGAAGGACGAGGCCAGAAAGCTCAGGGTTAAATCAACCAGGTACATCCTTATGGACGAAGTCTTATACAAAAGCGGTTTTTCCTAGCCTTACCTAAGATGTTTAGCTCCAAACGAAGCAAATTATGTATTAAGAGAAGTTCATAAAGGAGCATGTGGTAACCACTCAGGAGCCAGATCTCTCGTCCACAAGGTCGTCCATGCAAGATACTACTAGCCGACCATCCAAGCTGATGCTAAGGCATATGTTAAGGTATGTGATCAATGTCAATGCTTCAGTAATATTCCTAGACAGTCGTCGGAATATCTTACCCCAATGATGGCCCCTAGGCCTTTTGCACAATGGGGTTTGGATATATTGGGACCCTTCCTAACTGGAACTAGACAGATGAAGTTTTTGGTGGTGAGAATAGATTATTTCACTAAGTGGGTGGAAGCTGAACCCTTAGCTAAAATTACACAACAGAATATCAAAAACTTCGTCTAGAAAAACATTATGTGCAGATTTGGAGTACCAAGAGTACTAGTGTCTGACAATGGACGACAGTTCGACAACACACCTTTCAGGAAATTTTGTGAACACTTTGGAATCAAGAACCATTACTCCTCACCTTCCCACCCACAAGCCAATGGACAAGCAGAAGTGGCAAACCGTTCCTTGTTGAAAATCATCAAGACTCAGCTTGAAGGGGCAAAGGGAGTATGGCCAGATGAATTACCAGGTGTTTTGTGGGCTTACAGAACAACAGTGAGGACCCCCACCGGGGAAACTCCTTTCAAACTAGCTTATGGGAGTGAAGCAGTCATACCTGCAGAAGTGCACATGGCCAGCCATAGGGTGATGAGATATCAAGATGAAGAAAACAAGGAACAGATTCGTCTTAACCTCGATCTTATAGACGAGGTAAGGATGGACACGGAGCAGAGAATAGCAAGGTACAAAAATCTCATGGCAAGGCAGCATGATGCCATGGTAAAACCTAGGTGCTTCAATATTTGGGATCTCGTCCTAAAAGGGGTTTCTTTGGCCACCAAAAACCCGGCCCATGGGAAGTTGGGACCAAATTGGGAAGGACCTTATAAGGTTATCAA
Source organism: Quercus aquifolioides (assembly GCA_019022515.1). Lineage (NCBI taxonomy): Eukaryota > Viridiplantae > Streptophyta > Magnoliopsida > Fagales > Fagaceae > Quercus > Quercus aquifolioides. Next base: position 8,073,575 of record CM032332.1, on the reverse strand, counting down.
CTGCAAGAGGCAAAGATCCTACTACTTGGAAGCCCTGGATGGAAGGAAGCTGGAACACCCTTGGAATGTTGAACACCTAAGAAGGTATTATCAATAAAGAGTGGCCATGGACAAACATTGTCGCAGGACGAACTCCATGGACGTTTGAAGTAACATATTGCTTGAAGTGTTATTTTCTTGTGTTTGCTTATTACTACTATTATGTGTTTTAGATGTGTAAGTATTGTGTTACCCATGGACGAATCTGTGTTGTATAAGTATTTTTAATTCCCTAAAGGCACTAGCTCTTAAGCATGTGCCATGCCTGTGGACGAATGATTACATTGTGGATTTCCAAATATATATATATATATATATATATATATATATATATATATATATATATATATGTGCAATATTTTCAAGTATATGTATGATTGTATGGGAATCCTTCATTTTTGTGATTTCATTCAAAATAATCTACAGAAGGCAAACAACCAAAGACGAATAAAATCCTTGGACACAAGGATGTACCGTCTATGAGCTTTCCTTCCAAATAAGGATAAAGCAGGAAAAATAAACCTAAGGTATGTCCGTCTAAGCTCAAGACAAGATAAAACCTAAGGTATATCCGTCTAAAGCTCAAGACAAGATAAAACCTGAGGTATATCCGTCTAAGCTCAAGGCGAGATAAAACCTGAGGTACTTTCCTTCCAAATAAAGATAAAGCAGGAAAAATAAACCTAAGGTATGTTCGTCTAAGCTCAAGACGAGATAAAACCTATGGTATATCCGTCTAAAGCTCAAGACGAGATAAAACCTGAGGTATATCCGTCTAAGCTCAAGGTGAGATAAAACCTGAGGTATGATCGTCTAAACCATGGACGAATGATGTACTTGAAAAAACACCACAAGCCCATAGACGAATCTAACCAACCTAACAATCCAGCACATGGACGACCATTTGTTAGGAACAATTTTGCTAAGGACGAGTAAATGATCGTCCCAAGTTTGAATAATGAATAAAGCTGGCAAAAAGACGTCACTCATGGACGATGCAAGAAGAAATTCGTCCATATGCTCAAGACGAGATAAAATCTCCTTAAGTGGGTGAACCCCAACCACAGAAATGGCATGGACGATATAAATAAAACTTGTTCACAATGCTTATGACATATTCAAACACAATGAACAATGAAAATAAAAAGCATTCATTCATTCATAGAATTCAAAGGGTAGACGACCACCGTCCAAAAACCCTTGGAAGTAATGAGTAATTATTCATAAAGCTCGTCCATAAACTTGGACGAGAGAATTGTACTTGAATAAATTTTAACAGAAATAAAAGCCCAAAACAATGGGCACCTCCAAACAAAATTAAAATATAAACTTTCTAAAGGAAAAATGAAATCACTTGGATTGATCTATGGGAGCACTGCCTTTCTGTGGATCGTCTTGGGTCACCCCGTTGTTAGCGTCGTCCACCACATTGACGTCCTCAGAACTCGTCGCAAGCAAGGAACTCTCTGTAGCGAGGGGAATCTTGAATGTGTCAAAGTTCAAGTCAGGAAATGCTTCCTTGGCATCAGCGCGGAAGTCTTCATACCCAGCAGCATAGTGACTGTCTAGACGATTCTTGTACTCGTCAGACTTCTTGAAGGCTGATATTGCTTCTTCGCGTGCTTTCTCCAAGGACGAGGCAAACCCTGAGACTTGTAACTCCAGATGAGCAATGCGAGTATCTTTCTCGATGGCATCAACCTTGAGTTCCTCCACCTCGTTCTTCAGCTTCGTCTCACTTGCTTGCAGACGATTGAAATTGTCAGTCAACCTAATCACCTCCCTATTTTTTAATAGAATTTCATTGTTCAGCTCCTTAGCCTTCTCCTTCACCTTCTTTACCTCCTCACATAGTTCCTTGGCCTGACACGTCGCTGTATAAAACTTTGACATAGCCTGTGTGGACGAGGGAAAGTTAGACATTTTCATTTTGAAAAACTTACTGAAAACACACAAGGACAAATGAAATTCCTACCTTAAAGAGGTCATGAATACCAGAACATTCAAATTCCTTCACTGACATATTATAACATTCATTAACTTTATTGTCAGTGATGATTCCTTTAAACGTCCTCCATGCGTAGCCCTCATCCAGCACCAAGTTGGAAGGACGATCAAATGGCTCTGACGGATGAGGCTTGCGAGGAGTCTTGGCTGGAGGGGGAATGGGATCAGTTTAAACAGGATGAATTATTTGGACGGGCTCCACATTGGCTTGTGGGTCGTCCAGATTTACCATCAGCGATGTAAACTTAGGAACCTTAGGAAGTGAAGTCTTGCCAGGCTTTTGCTTCTTAGGACCTCGACGACTTGGAAGGTCGTCCAGATCCACAGCACTAGATATAAACTTGGACTTTCTCTTCCTTGTCTGGACGAAAGGTTTCTGGACGACTGGTGGTGCAGTTGCATCCTCGTCCCCACTAGTTATGGTTTTCTCTTTGTTCTCCCTCATCGTAGTTATTCCTGTGACGAGAAAAATTAAGTTAAAAAAGAAAAAAGAAAGAATGGACGATAATTACTTCGACGGGTAGTTTCCTCATGACCAAGATTCTCAGCAGTAGGTTCTGGGCCAAGCCCCCACGTAGCTAGATGACTGAGATTGACTAGATCGCGAAAGGTTCTCCCAGGGAAGGCGCGCACTTGGTCAATTCGATCCAAGTGAAATTTGTCCAAGCGTGGACGAGCAACAGCTGCGTCAATAAAAAGAAAAAAGGGTTAGACGATTGAAAGTTGGAAAATATAAAGAAAAATAAAGTAAAATGGAATGAGACATACCCTTAGGACGAAGACGACCTAGAGGGCCAGTAAAAGGTGGGAATGGGGCATTACCCACATCAGTTGGGTCCCCAGCCCAATTTCTAGAAATAATAAAAAATTCTTTTTTCCAGAGCCTGTCAGATGAGCTACGGCTCTTTATTAAACTATAGTAGGAGCCTCTGGACGAGAACTGGTAAAAACCAGCAGACTTCTTTATTTCTAAGGGCTTATAACAGTAAAGGAACTCGTCCACTGTGATAGGACAGTCTCCTTCCAACGCCTCACGCCATAGCACTTGCATGGCAACCACCGTCCTCCATCCATTGGGGTTGAGCTGGTTAGGTCTAATACCCAACCTATGGAGAAGGCCTCTACAAAAAGAATTTAGAGGAAACCTAAGGCCAGCTAAAAGGTAAGAAGTATATACTCCTAAACCAGAAGAAGGAGAGCAACACCACTCTCCTTCCTTAGGTAGACGAGGGTTGAATTCAAGAGGGATCTGATATCTATCTACAAGGGTTTTTAATTTAAGGGCGTCTAGGGTGGACGCTACCTTAGGGGCACAACTGTATATGATATTGTCCTCTTCCTCATCCTCGTCTTGAGAAACGCTAGGTGGCTCTCTAGATGAGCTAGTCCCAGCCCCAGATGCCATCCTACGTTGCATTTCCTAGAATTCCTCAAAGGGAATGCCAGGAACCCTGGACGAGTATTGCTCGTCCGAAGAACTACTACTGTGGCTCGTGCTACCCTCACCACTCTCATAACTCCCAGAAGAAGCGTCCTGGTACTCGTCTATTTCTCTCTCTATACTACTAGACAAAGACATGAATGAAATAAAGATTAAGACGAAAAACCTAAGAAAGGAAGAAGAAATACCTGAGAATTAGGATGAAGAGCTAGACGAGACTCTTAGACGAGATGGCAGAAGGGAGATTATGAGAAAGATGAAGGGCAAGAAAGAGAATGTACCTATTTATAGGGCCCCGAAACAGGTCAACGAAGCGACGCCAGCCATTCAGAAGAAGACATGTGGCTGTACCTTTGAAAAACGCAATCGACGTGATGGGTCAGCCAATGAAATCATGACACGTGGTCTAAAAAAATAAAAAATAAAATAAATAAAAAGAGTGGAAAGCATTGGATCAGAACCATAAAAATGTAAAGTAAATTGATAGGCCACAATCTGAATGACCCCTTGTGATTAAACCAATTAATTAATTAGCCAAGTTGTTAATTAATCAATTAATCATGCAAACGCGTGGAAGCACAAACAAATCACCAATAAACTAATTAAGCAACGGAAAATAAATAACTCGGTGATTTGTTTACGAATGGGGAAAACTCTTGCGGCAAAAACCCCACCGAGTGATTTTCAAGTCACTACTCTCGAAACTCCACTATTATCAAATCAAGCGGTTACAAGTAAAGGAATCCCAAGTACCTTACCAACCTATAGTAAAACCCTTACCCTAATACCCAATCGGACTTGATCTGTAGTGACAGTTCCCACCTTTGATGCACGACTCCCAAGTACGTGACTAACCAATGCGCGGATCCCAGTACGCGACTTCAAACACCAACTTAGAATGAGAGGTTGGCTGCAAAGTTCTTCAGTTCATCCTACAAGATCAGGAAGATGCTTGGTCACAAAACCCTTTGGTGCAAATACACAGCAACTTCTTCAGAAAAGATGAACTAGGTCAAGAACCTCGTCTTTGATCACAATTTGCTTGAATAGAGATTGCTCAATGCTTTTGCAACTTGTGTACAATTTGACGGCTGTTAAAACAATCCTTTTATATGTTTAGGGTTAGGAGAAAAGAAGGCCCAAAAGCATATTCATGAATCCCAAGAAATCAGATCAGAAAATTTGATTTTATAATTCTCGACAGATAGCAGGTGTCAAGGAGTTATCGAGCAGGTGTCGAGATTTAATGAATTTTCACTTCAGCTTGTTTTTCTTGGACAGACTTGATGACTTCAACACTCGATCTTGAAACCTTGTTTCTTGATGTATTAAAAACACCTAGAACTACCCAATTACAAGTAGAGTGCGTTTTGTCAAAGGATTAGCCAATTTACATAAATAAGTGACATATGTTCTTAACAAGTGAAAACACATATATCCTAACAATCTTCTCCTTTGGCAATCCGTGACAAAACCACAACAAACAAATGAACATATGAGAGAAGTCATAAATCACTTAACTCATACTCACTTGTTGAATACAATAAAATCTATCCTAACACAAACTCTTGAAAAACTTTGTAAGAAGAGAGTTTATGGCAAGTAGACTTTGGCAACCTGTATTTTTGAAACACTTTAAACAAAACTCATCAAGGCATCTTGTGTGAAACAGAAATAATAGATTGCATACAAGTATAATGAACATGTGTATAAAGATAGAGAAGAAACAACACATGAAGAAAGAGGTGAAAGAAACATACATCCACATCTAGAGAGAAAATAAGTACAATGTATGTAAAACTGGTCACAAGACCTCATATACAAGATCAATGTATCTATAAAGAATAGAAAAGAAAAGATACATCAAAACCTCACTACATCCCTCAAATATCAACACTCCCCCTATCAAAAATGTCCTATACTAACTCTCCCCTAAGATGACTACTCTCATAACCCAAAACTACTCCTTCTTTGTGTCACGAGTGACAAAGGGTAGAGTGTCATGTAGACATCTCATCAGTAGAGCTAGCATCTCTATCATCATCATCCGAAGCGTCATCGTCATCACCATCATCATCATCATCATCATCCTCAGAGTCAGAAGCCGCTGGAGAAGGTGGTGAAAGAGTAGCCTCAGGAGCAAAACCACCTGTGGTCGCCTGCCATCGTGCAATATGACCAACACGAACATTCACCTGATACAACTCAGAGGAGAGTGTATCGAGGCGAGCATCCATGCACTGCAGCTGCGCCATGATGTCTCCAAGAGATACATCGCCAGTAAAGGAAGAAGGAGCAGATGTAGATGAAGCAGATCTAGATGGAGCTGAACGGGAGGGAGGAGTGGAATCCGTCTGTCTCGACCTAAACTAAGCCTCACTACGTTTTACGGTAGCGGCATCTATGGCACAGATGTGTGTGAAGTGGTCGGACACAGGAAAAGGGATAGAAAAATGGCGTAAGATCCTCGTGACAGCGGAAGGAAAGATGAGCTTATCACGGGACGCCGAATCTAGATGAACATCTATGATAGAAGGGATGAAATGAGAAGGAAAATCTATAGTAAGATACTCAAGAAGAGATAACAAAAATCGAGCACGAGGCTCTGTGATGGAGTTGTAGTGAGAGAGTGGATGGAGTACAAAAGTCATCACCATTTTTAGGAATTTAGGACCTTTAGCAAAAGGTCTACATGATATGTACTGATGTTCACCCCAATCAGCCGGGCGCTGACAAAAAGCAGAAATGAGCTCATCTTTGGACACAGTCCTCAGACGCTCACAGGAATGATAGTCAGGAAAATCTATCCTAGGAACCCTAAGCCCATCCACAACTAGCTGCGGTGTGACAGGGATGCGCGTACCTCGAACGCGAGTGAAAAAGAGAGGTACTGAACTATCGATCCCGTGCATGTTGGAGTAAAACTCCTGAATGAGCACGAGAGGACATGTGACCAGGACGTCACACAGTGACTCCCATCCCCTACTGTGAATGACAGAGGGAAGGTCAGTGTCGGCGAAGTCCGCCAAAATGACTTGGCGTTCCGAATGAACACCTCGTCTAGAAAAGTTCTCCGAAAATGCCTTGTGGGCATCTCCATCATGGAACCGAAGATTTAGAGGAGCAGAATCAAAAGAAGAGGAAGCTCCAGAATGCAGAGGGTTCCGAGCCGGGGTGGATTTACATTTGGGTGCTATAGACACTACTAACGTAAACAGAATGAGAAAGAGATAGAAAAGGAGACAATCTGAAAAGTCCCAACACAGTTCACATATATCAAATATATTGAACAAAAAGTACGTATGCATGGGGAATGCATGAACATGTGACATGCAAATTAAAAAGCATCATGGGCTCAGCCCAATCCAATCCTACCAGCACACAAACATAGAACACACATCTAAATGCATGTAAATATCATTCTAATGCACATGAAATGTAATGTATGACATTTTGAACACATTTAAGTGAAAACCCAACCCATAATTTCAAGAAAAACTCATTTATTTTGAAAAACCCCAAAAAATTTCGAAAACCCCAAAACCTAAGCTTCAAAACATGAAATGCATGAAAATGGAAGGAAAAAGAGATCTTACCAAGTGATTTGAACCAAGGAAGGGCCGAAAATCACATGGGTTGGAGGTTTTGAGTGAGAAAAAGAGGTTAGGGAGATGAACAGCCGCAGACAGATCGAGAGAGATCGAGAGAAATGAGATCTGAATCACGACAGAGCCTTTTATAGGAACCTCAGTGATTCTCGACAGCTGAGGTGTCGAGAGGTGTCGAGGTAGGTGTTGAGGAAAAAGCCTTCGACAGCTGAAAGTGTCGAGAGGTATCGAGGTACAAGAACCACTTTCAAAGAACAGAAGCTCGATCGATCGACAAGGTATCGAGAAGGTGTTAAGGAGACAGGAACTTTCTCGATCGATCCATCAGGTGTCGAAGAGGTGTCGAGATTACAATAAGAAAAAGGCTTAAGAATCTCGACAGATAACAAGGTATCGAGGAGGTGTCGAGCCAACAATTAAAAGCAGTTTTTCGAGAAGTGAAAAACACAGACATGAATGCAATCCAACATACACCTCAACCATTGATCCAATCAACATATAAAGCTCTCAAAATCATCTCTCAACAAAAATTTAAGCACATGGATCCTCAAAAACACACACACACACACTAAACAAGTCTAACCAATTTTATTTTTCAAAAATAAGTCAAGACAGTTTAGTGAGCATACATTAGCACATGTAAAACCTTTACGATGGCCAAATCACATTGTACCTGTACATGTATCAAAAGTAGCAAAGAATATTGCGTGTTGTGTGTGAAAAACATCACAAGATTGCATATATATATACAAGTTATGACGATCTGAGATATGAGAAAATAACTTTAACTCACACACAATCATAACTGTTTGATGGGGACTATCACCTTCGAGGTACATCCTATAACTTCCACATCTCCTAGAATACACGCTTGCAACCATATTTAAAGCATTTTTGATCTTTTTGCTTTTTATTTTCTTTGCTTATTTTCTTTTATTTAAGCATATCATGCATGGGCATAAAAGAGAGAAAAGAAATACCCAAGATGTTAAGCTTTTGACACTGCACTTTTGCTATGCCAAAGCATACAGGTGTCTTTGACACTGCACTTTTGCTATGCCAAAGCATACAGGTGTCTTATTATGATTGGCGGGCAACAGTGGTGAGATGGTTATTTATGTCTTTCTCTTAGGATTTTCTAGTCCTACCCGTCAAAAAGAGTGATATGAGTGTTAAGTTTTAAGAGATAACTTAATCTTACTCATCACAAACAAGAGCCACAAAGCTCACTTGCTTAGTTGTGCATAGAGATGCTCATCTAAGCTACAAGAGATACAAAGTTTAGAAAACTCTGTTTCATTGGCCATCCAAGGTACACAAGTACCAAAGTACACAAAACACACACTGTTTTTGTATTTTTCTGATTTTTCAATTTTTTTTTTATATCAAAAAACAAAATAAACAAAATTGAAAGTAAACACACAAAAACATGTTAAACAAAGCAAAGCATAATACTAGATGCAAATGCATGAGGAAGGGGAACAAGAGAAGGAGATCAATCCATGGAGATGACACCAATGTTTTGACGAAGGAATTCAAAACGTTTGCTGTCAAGAGGTTTGGTGAACAAGTCAACCTTCTGATCATCAGTGTGGATAAACTCAAGAGTGAGAGTACCATCTTCGACAAGCTCCCTAATGAAGTGATGTCGAATCTCTATGTGTTTGGTTCGAGAATGTTGAACTGGGTTCTTAGAGATATTGATGGCACTGGTATTGTCATAGTAAATAGTGAGATGCTCTTGACAAATACCATAATCATGAAGGAGTTTTTGCATCCAGAGGAGTTGGGTGCAGCAGCTACCGGCAACGATGTACTCAGCTTCTATAGTGGATAAAGAGATGGAGTTCTGCTTTTTGCTCATCCAAGAGACAAGATTGTTACCCACATAAAAACAACCCCCCGAAGTACTCTTTCTATCATCAGCATTGCCAGCCCAATCAGCATCAGAGTACCCAGCTAAGACACCATTAGTGTCCTTGCTATACCACACACCGAACTCAGCAGTGGTTTTGACATACTTTATAATTCTTTTTAAAGCAGTCATGTGGGATTCTTTGGGATTAGCCTGATATCTAGCACACACTCCAACACTGTAACTAATGTCAAGTCTACTAGCAATAAGGTAAAGAAGACTACCTATCATGCTTCTATAAAGAGAAGGATCAACACTCTTACCTAACAAGTCTACAGTGAGTTTAACATTTGGGCTCATAGGGGTTCTAACAGAACTAGCAGATTCCAAACCAAACTTTTTCACAAGATTCTTAGCATATTTAGATTGAGAAAGGAATATACCTGAATCTTGTTGGCGAATCTGCAATCCTAGGAAGTGAGTCAGCTCTTCTCGAACTCGGCTTGCATGAGTTTTGAGAAGCCATGAGCAAGTTCATCCTTAGTCGACCCAAAGATGATATCATCAACATAGACTTGAGCAACTATCAACTCACCATCTTCCTTTTTGATGAAGAGAGTTTGATCAGCCTTTCCTCTTGTGAACCCATGTGACACCAGATATTGTGTGAGTCTATCATACCAGGCTCTAGGAGCTTGCTTCAACCCATAAAGTGCCTTTTTAAGGTACAACACATGATCTGGAAAGTGTGGATCAATGAATCCTTTTGGTTGAGCCACATAGACATCCTCTTTGAGTAACCCATTCAAGAAAGCAGTCTTTACATCCATCTGATAAAGTTTGAAATTCAGCTGACATGCTAGGGCAAGGAGAATTCTGATTGACTCCATTCGGGCAACTGGGGCAAATGTTTCATCATAGTCTACTCCTTCCATTTGCGAGTATCCTTGAGCCACAAGTCGAGCCTTGTTGCGAATCACATTGCCTTCTTCATCAGTCTTGTTGCGGAATATCCACTTTGTACCAATGATGTGCTCACCTTTTAGTCTAGGTACTAGAGTCCAAACATCATTCCTCTGAAACTGAAGTAGTTCGTCATGCATTACTTTGACCCAACTTTCATCTTGTAATGCTTCCTCAACTTTCTTGGGTTCAACCTGTGACAAGTAGCAAGAATAAGACACAAAGTTAACAACACATTTATCAACTGTACATTTCCTTAATGTGAGTTCATTCATGTTTCTCAAAATAACTTCTGGAGGATGATTTAATTTGATTCTAGAGGAAGGTCTTTTTTCTTCATGAGACTCAGAATCTGGTGAAGTAGGAGCATTTGCAGAGTCTTCCATAATACTACGAGTACTTGAGGACACAGGTTCTAGTTCAACAATATCTTGAACTTCCCTAGGCTCAGGAGGAAGAATTTCTTTAGAGAGTTCCTCAATGCCTTTCTCAGAACTGGAATTTGAAGACTCAGCAATGATGACATTTACTGTTTCCATTACCTTCAGCGTTCTCTTATTGTATACCTGATAAGCCTTGCTTGTAGACGAGTATCCCAGAAATATGCCTTCATCACTTTGAGAGTCAAACTTTCCCACATTCTCTCTATCCTTAAGAATGAAGCAAGTACTTCCAAAGATCCTGAAATACTTCACATTTGGTTTTCTTCCTTTTCATAACTCATAGGGAGTCTTTTTGGTACCGGGTTTGAAGTACACCCTATTAACCATATGACATGCAATGTTTACGGCTTCTCCCCATAAGTTTCGAGCCACATCTTTGTTATGCAACATGGCTCTAGCCATCTCTTGAATAACTTTATTCTTTCTTTCTACCACACCATTCTGCCGAGGTGTAATAGGAGCAGAGAATTCTTGAGATATACCTAATCTTATGTAGAAAGACTCCATGTATGAGTTCTCGAATTCTTTATTATGGTCACTTCGAATTCGATTAATCTTTAAGCTCTTTTCATTCTGCAGTCTTGTGCACAAAGCCTCAATGTGCTCAGGAGCATCAGACTTGGATCGTAGTAAGATGACCCAAGTGTATCTAGTGAAGTCGTCCACCACCACCATGATATATCTCTTACCACCAAGAGACTCGGTTCTAGTTGGACCCATAAGATCTAAATGCAAAAGCTTCAATAGTCTAGAGGTAGCTGGTGTCTGAGTACCTGGATGCTTAGCTTTCATTTGTTTCCCAAGCTGACATGGTCCACACACCACATTGCTCATTCTACTAAACTTTGGTATCCCCAAGACTGATTCATGCTTAGATACAATGGATAGATGCTTGTAACTAACATGTCCCATTCATTGATGCCATAGATCTTCATTGGGCAAACGAATGCTATTACACACTATATCAACATCAGGAACCAATCCGTAACAGTTGTCCAAAGTGCAAACCCCACTAATGAGCTTCTTTCCAGACTCATCCATGACAAGACACTTTCCCTTTGAGAATAACACCATGAAGTCTTGATCACATATCTGACTTATACTCAATAGGTTCACCCTTAGACCTTCTACATAAAGAACATTAGCAATGTCTGGCAGTCCTAGTAGGGATATGATTCCTTTCCCTTTAATTTGTGACTTGCTTCCATCACAAAAAGTCACATTACCACCTCTCTTAGGCTCAAAAATCTTGAAGAGAGATCGGTTTCCAGTCATGTGTCTTGAGCAACCACTGTCAAGATACCATAGACATGTATCCATCACTTTAAATGCAGACTTCATCATGAAACACACTTCATGATTAGATGACAAATCAGAGGGAATGGTTCTTTCACTCAACTGCCTTTTATGAGCTAAGCCTTTAACTTTCACTCTTCTCAAACGAACTCCTTTGTACATTTTCATTCTGAGACAGTCTAGTTTCTTCTTAGCCAAACTAAGATCTTTTCTAATAGTCATTATAAAAGAATTCAAATAACTTTTAGACTTGTATTTTCTGAGACACTCAAACAAATAGTGATTAGAAAAACAAGATGTATTTGAAAACAAAGATCTCTTCAAGCCAGTTATATCCATGACAACAGGGGTCAATGGATCAATACAGCAAAATTAAACCTAATCAGAGTGTGCTTGCTCTGATACCACTTGATAGGCCACAATCTGAATGACCCCTTGTGATTAAACCAATTAATTAATTAGCCAAGTTGTTAATTAATCAATTAATCATGCAAAAGCGTGGAAGCACAAACAAATCACCAATAAACTAATTAAGCAACGGAAAATAAATAACTCGGTGATTTGTTTACAAATGGGGAAAACCCTTGCGGCAATAACCCCACCGGGTGATTTTCAGGTCACCACTCCCGAAACTCCACTATTATCAAATCAAGCGGTTACAAGTAAAGGAATCCCAAGTACCTTACCAACCTACAGTTGAACCCTTACCCCAATACCCAATTGGACTTGTTCTGTAGTGACAGTTCCCACCTTTAATGCACGGCTCCCAAGTACGTGACTAATCAATGCGCAGATCCCAGTACGTGACTTCAAACACCAACTTAGAAAGAGAGGTTGGCTGCAAAGTTCTTCAGTTCATCCTACATGATGAAGATCCAGAAGATGCTTGGTCACAAAACCCTTTGGTGCAAAAATACACAGCAACTTCTTCAGAGAAGATGAACTAGGTCAAGAACTTCGTCTTTGATCACAATTTGCTTGAACAGAGATTGCTCAATACTTTTGCAACTTGTGTACAATTTGACGGCTCTTAAAACAATCCTTTTATATGTTTAGGGTTAGAAGAAAAGAAGGCCCAAAAGCATATTCACGGATCCCAAGAAATTAGATCAGAAAATCTGATTTTATAATTCTCAACAGATAGCAGGTGTTGAGGAGCTATCGAGCAGGTGTCGAGATTTAATGAATTTGCACTTCAGCTTGATTTTTCTTGGACAAACTTGATGACTTCAACACTTGATCTTAAAACCTTGTTTCTTGAAGTATTAAAAACACTTAGAACTACCCAATTACAAGTAGAGTGTTTTTTGTCAAAGGATTAGCCAATTTACATAAATAAGTGACATATGTTCTTAAAGTGAAAACACATATGTCCTAACATAAATCTATCCTTGGACGACTCCTGGACAAGGGGGCAACTAATGGGATAGCAAAAATTACCATCTCTGGTTCGTCCAGAGGTGTCGTTCATGAGCATCGAATAGCTGAATGACCAAAGACCGTCTGGACGAAAGATTCGTCCACGTGCAAAGTGCATGGACGATCACACAACATCAGTCTGACAAAGAGTCGTCCATGGGCATTGCACATGGACGACCACACAACACTTGGCAAATTCTAGAGCAGTTAATCAACTCGTGTTCATCGCCACCAATTTCTCTTAAGTATATAACTTCCACTAGCAGTTGCAATTCATATAGCCATTGAGGAAGTTATTTCCGGAATTTCTGATTTCCACGAATCTTGGGGAAGTTACTAAACCAAATAACTACTCCAAGGTTTTCTATATAAGGACCGGTCTGAATCAAGCAAAGGTAAATACAGTCTGATATTTTTACTCCTAAAAAGTTAGAACTCCGTTCTTGTGAGAAACTAACTTAGCCATCGGAGGATATTTGGCCGGTCCACCCCGGTCTCCTTTGATAGCGTGTTCATTTTATAGGCCTTCGCTACGACTATCAGCCCATCGAAGCCAAAGTGTTCAGCCTACTGATTCTGTGAAGCATCACTACCCATGTGGTATACCCTTATAAAATGAGACTACTTTGTAGTTTATTGCATGACTTCTACTTCCCTTGTAATTTGCCTTATGAGAATACATTTATCTCTCTTGTATTTTTTTTGTAAGAAATTTTTATCTCACTTTTGTTATTCGACATCTATAAATATCTATAAAATTGAATATGTTTGACTAATAGTTGACTTCTACATGTTGTGTTACATAAGTTTTAAAACCTCCACAATTTTCCACCTCATTACTATTTTCTTTTTAAATTTTAATATCCTATTTTTAAAACTATTCCTCTCCTCTATCTCATGCTTAAAAAATGCAGACCTCTCCCTCTGCTCTCTCACTAATATTTGTCTCTATATTTCTCTCATGGTTGCAAAGCCCTCCACCTCGCTTACTACTTCACCAAACCACACAACCAACCCAATGTTCATCATCCCGCTAGCCTCAGACTTCTAGGATGGCTACAGGTATAATATTTTATATTAATTTTGGGCATTTAATGGTATTTAGGTTTGGCTATTTTAGTTGGTTTGTTTAGATTTAGAATTGGTTTTTATCAAATTTTCAAGACCCTCAATCCCAATATCATCTTCCCATCAGTGGCCATGGAAGACTGACCCACTCTCTAACAAACTCTTCTACTGACACCCCCACTCCCAGTATCAGTGGTAATTTCACTTTCTTTCATTCGTTTTAGGTCCTGTGATCGTAATTTGATATGTTTCAAATCATAGTTTACCTCGGTTTATTTGGAAAATATCTCATGTCTCATTCTTTTAATGTGTTGTGACCCATTAGAGATTGTGGCTCATGTTGATTACAGACGGCATTGCATGGACCGATACAAACAGTAATATTGATGAAGAAAGGCATGCCAAGCGTCTTTAAAAAGGTCACTTCTTTAGAAAAGAACTTCTTGAATGGGCTTGGAAACCTTCCTCTGTCAACATATACAACCTATCCAAACTCCCACTTTCCTCATAAACCCTCAAAAGTCAAAACCCATACAAAGGTGGAAGCCTTTGCTCTAGAGGCCAACGACTTGAAGGGTAATCTCTATTCTAGGTTTTCACGATTAGACACATACAGCAATTGCAATTTGAGGCAGCTTCCACTCTACAACGAATGTGGCACCGCAATCACCCAAAGACGGATGATAGCGTTAAATCCAAGGCAGCTTCTATTTTACAACGAGTCTGGTGCTGCAATCAACCAAAGTGTTGGTGCTCCAAGAAAACTTATGAATCCAGCAGTCCCTGACATTGTTGTTGCAAAGCAATGGGGTGTTTTGATGTCTTTGTGTATTAAGATTTGTTTTTCTAGTGATGGAGTTGCTACTTGTTTGGATTCTGAATGATAATGGTGAAATTAGGAAAAAGGACAACGTGTAAAATATTAAACTGTCAGTAAGGATTGTGCGTAGAGCCCTATATTTATACTTCGTGTGATGGATTTGGATATGGCACATTTTTCCCCCTTATTATAAATGGTAAATTACACATATAACTACCTTTAAATCAAATACAGAATTACCATGTAATTTATTTCGCGACAATTACCTACCGGGACGGAGCCAGACAAGATGAAACTTTTTCTCTCTTCGGTAGGTAAAAGTTAAGGTTTTTTTTTTCTTTGAATTTGATTGAACGTATTAACTTGATCTGACTGGGATGTTCCATTTTTTTTAGGGCTAAGGGTCTGTTTGGGATCCACTTATTTTGCTGAAACTAAAAACTTTTTACTTAAAGTACTGTAGATAAAGGTAAAAATTAACTGAAATAGCATAGTGAAACCCATAAATAGTATCAAAAAGTGCAGTGAGACCCATAAATAATAGCAAAAATAAACTGAATAGTAAAATAAGTTGACAAAATTAATCATGCCAAACAACACTTTAATGGGCTAAATTTAAAATTTTTGTTTATAAAATTTGTTGATTTGGCTTATTTTTTAACTACTCAATTGATAATTTTTGTTCTTGGGTTTTTTTCCTTTTGCTTATGAGGGACAAGGATGTTGTTAAGGTGGGCAAGTTTAATTTTATTGAGAAAAAGGAAATCTTGAACAACAAACAACCAAAGCTAGTATTTACTACATCACAAAATTCCACGAGTGTTCTTAGGTGCCCTTAGGGCATTGGTTAATAATCAATTTAAATAAAATTTTTATAGGAAAAAAAAAAAGCAATTAATGTTTTTACAGTTTTTTTCATTTTCCATAAAAGTTGTGTTAAAACTTTTCTAAAATAGATTGTTAACCAATGCCCTAAGGGCACTCATTAGCATGACCCTATAAACTCTCACAAATATAAATGTGCTCACAATCTCTTAAAAAGGAAAGCTAACTTAATGTTGTTACTCTCAAAACAAACTTTCAATTTTCAAATATGAACATACAAACTTGATACTCGAGTCGAATGAAGAGGATACCAATCCCGCATATACAGAATGATATTCTCATACTAACATAATAAACAAAATTTTAAGTCATACATGTATATCTTTCAACCCAAAAACTACTACAAGATATCTTTAAACGTGCATGTCTCAATTCATATTTCTAAATAGTAGTATAGGGCTTTAACATCTAAGCCTAGTGGGCAAAGAATACAAAATTAAGTTACTTATTTGACAAGGAAAAAACATTTGCCATGAAACCCATGAAGAGACCAAGGGGACCATCCCCTAAAATTTAAAATTTTAAAAATAGTGTATATATATGTGTGTATGTATAGCTAATCCATTATTGTGGCTTGCAGCCCCTACCAAGGAAAAAACCCTTATGTGTAACAAATCCTTAAGCGTTACTAGAATATAAATTTTAAATAAAAATATAATCAAACTACTCTGTTTTGGGGCTTTTTATTTTTTTATTTTTATAAATATATAAATGACAATGTATTTATCGCATTGATTATTTATTGTTCAGGACCTTAAAAATTTGGGACTTTGTGCATGCTGTTGCTTGGCTTTGTCAAAACCATTCAGTTGTGCATTTTAAAAGAAATTTTTGAGGCTTGAATTCGACTGAGCTTTGATCATTGAAGTTTTTGGAGGCTTCGAACCTTGATTATAATAGAGTCTCGAGACTTTTGAATATTCTCCTACGAGACTAAGGAGAACTTCTATTTATTGAATTATTGAGGAGTTTAATGACACATGATTGATTCTCATTTGATAAAGTAAGTCATAATTTAAATTGAGAGGTTTTATCTCTTGTTCTCCAAGAAATACATGACATAATTTGATTACTCAAAATGTCTTGATTTAAAATAATACTTGGTTGTATTTTCTTTTCTTTTTTTGAGAAAAAAAGTAAGGGAATTTCAATTAAATACTTAGTAGTACTTAATTAAACTGCTTATGTCATTATCAGTACAAGTCGACGTGCGATTGACTCTCAAATATTATTTTCAACTTTTATTGGAGGACACTTGGCAAATCTCCATTTGTCTTTCAACAATGATGGTGAGACCCATTGTGTAGGACACAACACTTTGTAATTGGTCATTTTGAACATACGGCATGGACTTGGTAATATAGCACGGAAATTTGCAATTGGTTGAAAATTCCACTATATAGGGAAGAAGGGAAAAAAAAAAAAACATATAAGTTTTTTTTTTACCTCATGCCTTAATATTAAATCATGGATTATCCAGGTTTTATTATAATTTAATTCAAATTTCATATTTTACAGCCAAACTTGGTTATATTTCATACTCAATAAATTTTATTGTAATAATTACTAAATTATATAAAAAGAGAATGGGTTGGCTAAGCATGAACAAATGTTGCTTAAAATCTGCAATTCTTTTAAGCCAGTGTTCTGTAACAGGACTGCTGCTACATTGTTGGGGTACTTGGGGAGGGAGAGCCAACTGATGTGGTACTCTTGATTACGGAAGGCATTGCATGGAGCTATCCAAGCAGTAATAATGGTGAAGGAAGACAAAAAGTTAGTTCTTTGGAGAAGAATTTTCTTTAATGGGTTTTCTAACGGACCTTCCAAACTTCCCGTTTCCTCAAGAACCCTCAAATCCCATACAAAAGTGGAAGCCTTTTTTCTATTCTAGCTTTTCACAATTAGACCCAAAGCAATTGCACAGCTCAAGTCAGTTTCCACTATACAACGAATCTGGCGCCTCAATAACCCAAAGAAAGATGAAGTACATTGGTGGTTCAAGAAAACTTCAGAATCCCGCAGCGCCTGATGTTGTTGTTGAATTTGAATCCAAGCCAGCTTCTATTTTACAATGAGCCTGGTGTAGCAATCACCCAATGTGTTGGTGCTTCAGGAAAACGTCAAAATCCAGTAGTATATGTTGAAAAGCAATAGTTTGCTTTGATGTCTTTGTATTTTTTTGGGGGAAAATTGATATTTACCCTTAATTTGAAAAATTATGTAGCAAAATTTTACTGTTTTGAAATTATTTAATAAAATGCTCCTATTTTGGAACTACTCAATTTTAACAAATTCAAGTTCTGTGTAAAACTCTGTAGGGTCAGATTCTGCAGCCCAAGCCCAAGGAGATGTGGATTTGGAGCCCACTGAACCCAAAACAATAAATTTGTAGAGAGTGGGTGAAAGAGCTAGGCTAATAATGAAAAATAACAGTATTAAACGGCACTGACGATAGGAAGATTTGAACTAGTACGTGCTCGGACAGAGGTGAATGTCTCGTCCGAGGAGGTGATTTTCATTGGACTTAGGTTACAAATGTTGGAGCTACAGTAAAATAATATGCTCTTTTTTCTCTCCTAATTTTCGATCCCCCTATCAGAGACCTCTCTCTCTTATATAGTGCTGCCTTTCTACATCTCCACCGTCCACTTGTTCACCATCTGGGCGCCCACTTGAGTGCATATCCCATCACACTCCCCCTTTAGCCCTGTCTGAGTGGCGGTAGCTGAGGATGCACTGTTCAGGGGTCTTCTCCACATAAATGCGGCCAGGAGGGTAGGTGCAGTGCATTGAATGCGGTGGTTGAAGTCTGTCTCCTTGATATTTCTCTGTTCCTGTCACCTTCTTGTGTGTCCGGGGTCCCTTTTCTCCCTTGACACTTGTCAAACAGATCGCTTGACACGTGCCGGACAAAAACCTCGTCGGGTCCGAGGGTATCGGTATTCTCGGACGTATGAGCATCTCCTCGGACAGTGCACGTACTCATCTGCGGACATTCTCCTTTCACATGGGCCTCTGACTGCGTCCTGGTCTCCTCGGACTAACAGTTGTCCTCGGATAGGGCCTTGGGCCCAATAAGTTGGGTTGGGCTTTTCTCCCCCACAATAGCCCCTCAAAATTGTAGTTTTTCCCTCGCATCCGAGGAGGAAAAATAGGATTTTGACTTGCCACGGAGCAAAAGCCTAGAAGCACGCACAACTGAGCTGGCACGTGTGTGAACGTGGGAGCAGACGTCTCATTAATGCCGCTGCGGTTTCCTTATTCCCAAGGCGCTGCATTAACTGCACCAGGTGACGTTTCGTCCTTCGCGTCCAACGGTGGCTGATTGATCCAATGGCTGTAGTTTTTCTTCATGATTTGGGCGGGAATGCCCCTGACCCTTCGCTTGACCGCGTATAAAGCTTCAGAGGAAATCATTTCCTCCTCACTTTTCCATCTTCAGACGCTCCAGCAAGAACAGACTCCTCACTCCGTCCAAATCTCTCCGCCCGAATCTCTCAGTCGCCGGTGCCAATCTTATTCAGAATCCTCGCGAGTCCTCCTACGAGCCCGCCGTCGCTTCTCCGGTCTGACCCTTGTAAGTCGTCGCCCACCGAATCTTTTAGTTTTCTCTTCGGCCAACTGTTTCACTTGAGTACCATGGGGAAACTCGAGTACATGATGGATAGCCCTGAGCAAATAGAGGCGTTTAGGACCGCGTACCGCATACCCCCTAACGTGGGCGTGAGGTATTGCCCCCCAGAAAAAATACTAACAGACCGGGAGACGGGAGAGGTGGTTATCCCCCTCATCGCCTTCAAAGAAGGGGGAATGACAATCCCCATGGGTCCCATCACCACGGCCTACCTTCGGAACCATAGACTTACTCCCTGGCAAAGCGCACCCAACATGTTTAGGATCCTAGGAGCGATTGAGGACCTTGAGCGCCATTTGGGGCTGGGACTCACCTGGCTTGACGTGGTACATCTGTACGAATGCCATAGCCAGCGAGATGCTGGGTACTACTTGAAATCCCGGTCGGATGTTGTCAGGCTCATTTCCTGCCTTCCCAAATCCAACAAAGGGATGAAAGACGACTATGTGATCGTCTCGGGCGCCTGGCGCAACGGCCCTGGTTGCCCAACCAAGCCTGGAAAGCCAGGTGTGACATGTAGATTTAGGCGCACTGACCATAGGCTTAGGGCTCTCGTCTTTTAACTGTCTTTGATTTCTCTTCGGTCTCTATTTCTGAGTTTCTAACCATTTTATCTTTTTACTTGCAACAGATAAGAACCAAGTTTCTCCTCGGCTCAGCCAAACGAATATCGTTGCCCTCAACTACCTTTTAAGGTCGGAGATCTTCGTGAGCGAGGACGGGCAACTACGATCTGCTCCCCTTATTCTTGGATATAAAGCGAAGTCAAAAGGTTTTCAACCGGTCGGCAACGCAATCGTCCAAGGAGATCATCGCCTTGCACGTATCGACGTTGGTCGGAAAGGCTTCTTGGCGCCAGACGATCTTGAACCTGTACCCCGTCCAATTCCTCGGGCTGCACCTCCCCTTATCCAACCACTCCAGCAAGTTCCCCTCGGACAGGAGATTGAAGGTGAGGGGGCTGGTTCTTCTACTTCCTCGCTAGAAGAACAGATAGACGAATTTCAGTTTGAGGGAGAAGCTTCAAGGGTAAATCAGGTGGTAGAGATCTCAGACGCTGAGGAAGAGGCCTACGTGCAGTCGGGCGCCCAGCTTAATTTGTTAGCCACTCACTTAGAAGACTCTTCGGACGAAGATATGGATCTGAGGAACTTGATGAAGGGTAGAGGCAAAAAATCCGACCCGAAAGATGCCGGGACATCTAAGACACTGGTGACACTTCCTCCGGCGCCTACCCAGATCCCTGACCCAAATTTGAAACCCATGCCAACCCTGCAGAAGAAGAGACCCCACACTGAGGTTGAGGAAAAACAGGTGCCACCAGCCAAGGTAGCCAAGCAGCAAAAGGTGGCACAGGACAACCGAAGTCGCAGGGCTCCGTCTACTGAAAGCCGAGACGAGGGCACGGTGGCAGAGGCGCGCCGAGGAGAAGGGGGACCACGGATTTGGTCTCCAAAATTGGAGTTGGAGGGCGCTCCAATCCTCTGGGAGACCTCCCTTAGGAATTATGATGGAGGGAGAGCCGGCTACGTTGCTGAGGCCCTGCAGCAACCACTTCTCCTCCCTCATGACATGGAGTCTTTCAGGCGTTTCAATCAGCCGGAGCTCTTTCGATCCCTGAAGAGGGATTTAGCCATCGTAAGTAACCTCAATCCGATTAGCTGAATCATTGACTTTTGCCTTTCCTATTTTTCTGTGTTTGACACTTAGAGTTTCCATCATGCAGGTCACTCAGCAGATTTACGTGGCCGAGGAGTGGGACAAGAAGAATCGCCTTGAAACCCAAGCGGCGCTCTGCTCTCGAGATGAGGCGGAGAAATCTCTGGGCCAACTGAAAGACGATTATAACCGTCTGTCCGGGGAGCTCGCGGACATGACCAACCAGAAGAAAAGCCTTGACGCTGGGATAAAGAACGCTGAGAAGCAGGCTGAGGATCAGCGTAAGTTGCTAAAGGCGGTAGAGGCCAATCTGAAGACCGAGAGGGAGCTGGTAAACGGGCTAAGGGATGAACTCCGAAAAGCCAAAGACAGCGTCCGATATGCCGAGGATAAAGCTCAGTTGGCCCAGGAGGCGGTTGAGGCTGAAAAGAAGACAGCTTACCAGCTGGGGGTAGAGATGGCCACGTCCCAGCTTCTAGAGCAGTTCGCCTCGGTCAGCCGAGATTACTGCGACATAAGTTGGGGCAAAGCCCTGGACGCAGCTGGAGTCCCTGCCGACTCGGAGCTGAGGCTGCCTGGGAGCGTATACTACGATCCTGATATCCGAGAGCTCCCAGGAACTGACCCCCCTCCTGCTCCACAGCTTCCAGAAGCTTCGGAACCAATCCTGGTCAGCCACGCTCCACTCACTCTGGGAGCAAGCAAGGAAGCTGGTCAGCCAAGCGGCAAGGATAAGCCAGCTGAGCCAGCCAAAGAGAAAGGCCAAGGGTCAGGCGAAGAGAAAATTCCTTCTGAGCCCAAGGACCGAGCCCCTGACGCAACTGCTCGGATAGGCCAGGCTGCTGACCCCGTGCTCCCTTCGGCAAAGAAATAGACGTATAGGGCTTTCACTTTTTTGCACCTGTGTTTTCTTTTGTTTTATCCGAAGAATTGTAAACCATCCTTTTATTAATGGAATAGATTTTCATTTGTCTATGATGTCTTTAAATACATGTCTTACCAACTATTATTGTCATATACAACTGTACATTGCACTTATAACCAAATAATGCAAATAAATCTATTTGACACATCATAACCAAGATTATTATTGAAAAGGATAGGCCAACCAAGAGTTATTGATGAATTGCATGTCTTTCCAAGTTAAACCTAAGTTGTCATTCCTCGGTTTCAAGCTAAACACGACTAGGGGAGAGATTTATAAGTTAGAATCAATTTAAACGCGTGGGGGTATTGCCTAACCTGTCGTCCGGTTCAAAGATTACAGGATTCGAATGTACTCGTGTTAACTAACCCTAGTCATCTGGTCCGAGGACTGCAGGCATGACTGGATTTAAGTTTAAACACGAACCGCACCGGAGTGTTAACTAACCCTAGTCATCTGGTCCGAGGACTACAGGCATGACTGGATTTAAGTTTAAACACTAGAACTGCAACTGAGTGTTAACTAACCCGAATCATCTGGTCCGAGGACTACAGGCATGATTGGATTTAAGTTTAAACACTTAAGCTAACGGTGTTAACTAACCCTAATCATCTGGTCCGAGGACTACAGGCATGATTGGATTTAAGTTTAAACACTTAAGCTGGTGGCGAATGAGTGTTAACTAACCCTAATCATCTGGTCCGAGGACTACAGGCATGATTGGATTTAAGTTTAAACACTATAGAACTGTAACTGAGTGCTAACTAACCCAAATCATCTGGTCCGAGGACTACAGGCATGATTGGATTTAAGTTTAAACACTTAAGCTGGTGGCGAATGAGTGTTAACTAACCCTAATCATCTGGTCCGAGGACTACAGGCATGATCGGGTTTAAGTTTAAACACTATAGAACTGTAACTGAGTGCTAACTAACCCAAATCATCTGGTCCGAGGACTACAGGCATGATTGGATTTAAGTTTAAACACTTGAGCTAACGGTGTTAACTAACCCTAATCATCTGGTCCGAGGACTACAGGCATGATCGGATTTAAGTTTAAACACTTGAGAGAAAACCTTACGCAGCGAATTGGTATATCAATTGAAGAGAAGACTTGATTAATAGAAGTACCTCTTGAGGTTATTTACATTCCAAGGGCGAGGGATTACATGACTATCCAAGTCTTCTAAGAAATATGCTCCAATACCAGCGCCTGAAGTGATACGATATGGTCCTTCCCAATTGGGTCCTAATTTTCCCCAAGCTGGGTTCTTCGCGGTGCCCACAACTTTCCTCAGCACCAGATCACCGGGCTCTAAAGGCCTCAGCTTCACGTTAGCGTCGTAGCCTTGTCTGAGCTTTTGTTGATAGTGTGCCAACCGAACCATTGCATTCTCCCTTCTTTCCTCAATCAAGTCTAAGCTCTCCTGTAGCTGCTCATCGTTGTCGGCTGGACTGAATGAGCTAGTCCTTAGTGTTGGGAACCCTGTTTCCAGAGGAATTACAGCTTCAGCCCCATAGGTCATCGAGAAAGGGGTCTCTCTAGTGGACCTGCGGGGCGTAGTTCTGTAAGCCCAAAGCACATGTGGCAACTCTTCCACCCATTTGCCCTTTGCATCATCTAGCCTCTTCTTTAAGCCGTTCAGTATGACCTTGTTGGAAGCTTCTGCTTGGCCATTACCCTGGGGATAGGCTGGAGTGGAGTATCTGTTTGTAATTCCCAGTTCGCTGCAGTAATTCCTGAACGCCTTGCTGTCGAACTGTAAACCGTTGTCCGAGATGAGGGTGTGAGGAACCCCAAACCGTGTGACAATGTTCTTCCACACGAACTTTTGCACATCAACGTCTCTGATATTGGCTAGTGGCTCGGCTTCAACCCACTTGGTGAAATAGTCTGTTCCGACCAGGAGGTACTTCTTGTTTCCTGCAGCTTTGGGGAAGGGTCCCACAATATTCAAGCCCCACTGGGCAAAGGGCCATGGGCTAGACAGTGGATTGAGGTTTCTCCCTGGCTGGTGAATGTTTGGAGCGAAGCGCTGACATTGATCGCACTTTTTGACGTATTCGTGTGCCTCCTTCTGCATGTTAGGCCACCAATAGCCTTGGGTGAGGGCCCGGTGAGCCAAGGACCTGCCTCCGGTGTGGCTCCCACAGATTCCTTCGTGCAACTCTTCTAGCAGTGTCTCAGTCGCCTCGGGATGCACGCATAACAAATATGGTCCCGAATAGGAGCGTTTGTATAGTTTCTGGTCTTCGGACAACCAGAACCTAGTCGTCTTCCTCCGAACTTTATCGGCTTCTGCCTTCTCTTCAGGTAATATATCTTCTTTGATAAATTTGATCAACGGGTCCATCCAGCACGGCCCGGCCCTGATCTGGTGAACCTGGACTCCCCCTGACCTCGTCTCTGTAGGCCTGTGCAGGTCCTCGACGAGGATGACCCTCGGCAGGTCCTGTGCCGAAGAGGTGGCCAGCGTGGCCAAAGAGTCAGCATGTGAGTTGCCACTCCTGGGGATGTGCAGCAAACTGAAAAATTCGAACTCTGATTGCAGACGTTTAACTCGACCCAAGTATCCCTGCATTCTTTCGTCCTTTGCCTCGAACTCGCCTTGTACTTGACCTACTACCAGTCTTGAGTCCGAGAACAGCTCTACGGACTTCCCACCCATTCTACGGACCATAGTCATCCCCATCAGTAGGGCCTCATACTCTGCTTCATTATTCGTTGCCGAGAAGTCCAACCTTAGCGATTTCTCGATAATAATTTTCTCGGGGGATATCAATACTAGCCCAACTCCAGAGCCTCTTTGGTTTGCCGCGCCATCGACATACACTTCCCAATGGGAGGGATTTTGTTGAGAGACCACGCCAACTGATTTTTCATCCATGCCCGACGTGAGCTTCACCTCTTCTAGCTGGGGCTCCGTGAACTCAGCCACCAAATCTGCGAGGACCTGTCCCTTGACCGATGTGCGGGGCATATATCTTATATCGAAAGCCCCTAAGATTGTACCCCACTTGGCAATCCGACCAGTGTAATCGGCACTTCGGAGTATAGCTTTGAGTGGGAGTTGTGTGAGAACGATCACCGTGTGGGCTTGGAAGTAGTGAGGTAGCTTCCGTGTGCCAAGCACTACTGCTAAGATTGCCTTCTCTAGTGGCAAGTAACGAATCTCAGCCTCATGCAGCGACTTGCTTACATAATAGACGGGCCTTTGTACACCAGAGTCCGACCGTATCAACACCAGGCTCACCGCATAGGGAGCTACAGCGATGTAGGCGAACAGTACCTCGTCTGGCTCAGGACTGGACATGATTGGTGGCCGAGACAGGTAATCCTTGAGTTGCTGGAACGCCAAAGCACATTCCTCAGTCCATTCGAATCCCTTCCACTTGTTGAGCAGAGAGAAAAAGGGCCGACACCTGTCTGCTGATCTTGAGATGAACCGATTGAGGGCAGCAGTCATTCCGGTCAGTTTTTGAACTTCCTTGGGATTCCGAGGAGCTCGAAGGTTGTTGATGGCCTTTATCTGGTCGGGGTTGACCTCAATTCCTCTGTGGGTGACCATGTATCCCAAGAACTTGCCGGACCCTACCCCAAACGAGCACTTAGAGGCATTTAGTCGTAGCTTGTATTTCCGTAGAACCTCAAAAGTACTTTCAAGGTCCTTCACATGCTCGGCTATAACTTTGCTCTTCACCACCATGTCGTCTATGTAAATCTCAATGTTCTTGCCCAGCTGTGGTTCGAACATCCTTGTCATCATCCTCTGGTAGGTAGCTCCCGCGTTCTTCAGGCCGAACGGCATCACTTTATAGTGGTAGTTGCCAATAGGGGTGACAAAAGCGGTTTTCTTCTGGTCCTCCAGGGCTAATGGTATCTGGTGATAGCCTTGGAAGGCGTCCAGGAAGCTCATCCGAGGGTGGCCGACAGTGGCATCAACCAGCTGATCGATTTTCGGTATAGGGAACGGGTCTTTGGGGCATGCCCTATTCAGGTCCGTGAAGTCAACGCATACTCGTCATTTCCCATTCTTCTTCTTCACCACCACGGTATTCGCTAACCATTCGGGATAAAAAACCTCTTTGATAGCCCCAGCTGCTTTGAGTTTCGCCACCTCGTCCCTCACTGCGTCAGCATGCTCCTTGGACGGGCGCCGAATAGGTTGCTGCTTGGGGGTGACCAGTGGATTCACCTTCAAATGATGGCATATGAACTCGGGGTCCACCCCTGGGGCCTCGTAAGCACTCCAGGCAAACACGTCGAGATTTTGCTTGAGGAATTCTATCAGCTCCTTCTTCTCTTGAAGAGGCAGCTGAGATCCGACTTGAAAAAACCTATCAGGATCATCTCCAATGATCACTTTCGTCAGATCCTCACACCGAGCGCTTTCATCTGGTTCTTCAAAGGGCAATCCCCGGGACTGTAGTTGCTATAAATTCCTTCCAGCTACGTCCGAGGACTCGGCCGGGGCCTCATGCTGAATGGCGGCTACCAGGCACTGTCTAGCAACAGACTGGTCTCCTCGGATTTCGTGTATCTGTCCTCCTGATGGATATTTGACCTTCTGGTGCAAAGTAGAGGGGACAGCCCCAAGTGCGTGAATCCAAGGTCTGCCTACAAGTGCCGTGTAGGGCGAATATGCGTCCACGACGATAAAGTCCAACTCCACAACCTCGGAGCCGGACTGCACAGGCAAGCGTATCCGGCCTTTCGGGATGACAGGCCTTCCTTCAAAGGTGAATAGGGGGGAATCGTACGGCGTCAGGTCCTGGGGTTTTAGGCCTAGCCCCTTGTAGAGGTCCGGGTACATTATCTCCACGGCACTGCCCTGGTCCACCATTACCCTCTTTACATCGTACCCTCCTATTCTGAGGGTGATGACTAGTGCGTCATCATGGGGTTGGATGGTGCCGATCATGTCCTCGTCCGAGAATCCCATAATCAGCGGGGCACCAGACCTAGCTCTCTTCAGCCCCCGACTCGACTCCCCTGCGGGTGGTCGGCCTACTGACATAACTTTCAAAGGCCAGGACCCTGTTCTCCCCGGCGCAGCGAAGATGACGTTTATAGTCCCAAGCGGTGGCTTTGAGGGATCGTCCCTGCGTGGCCCTGAGCCTGTCGGCGCTCGGCCGCTGGAGGGGTGCAGAAGATGTTTCAGTTTACCATCGCGGACAAACTGGTCCAGGTGATCCCACAGACTCCTACAATCTTCCGTTGTATGCCCATGGTCTTGATGGTACTGACAGTAGAGATTGTGGTTGCGTCTCTCGGGGTTTCCTACCATCTTGTTCGGCCACCTGAAGAATGATTTATTCTTAATCTTTTCCAAGACCTGATGCACTGGCTCTTTGAACACAGTGTTGACCGATTGAGGATTCATCGATCCTGATTGTTCGGCAAAATCCCTCCGCGATTTATTGTAGTTGTACCGGTCCGACTGCGAATCTCTCCTTTCCGGAGGGATAATCTTATCCTTTCCCTTGCCCTGCTGCTGATCTTCTTCAACCCTCTTATACTTCTCTATGCGGTCCATCAGTTGACGCACGTTTGTGACTGGTTTGCCAGATAGGGATCCCCTCAAACCGTGGTCAGTAGGGAGGCCGAGCTTGAACGTGCTGAGGGCCATTGCATCGTTGTTTCCCTCCACCTCATTGAACATCTCCCAATATCTGTCGGAATATGCCTTCAAGGACTCGCCTTCCTGCATGGACAAGGATAGCAGGGAAGAGAGAGGCCTGGCCACTCTTCGGCACGTAACAAAACGGGAGCCGAATGCCTGAGTGAGCTCTTTGAAGGAGTTGATGGAGCCCGCCTTTAAACCATCAAACCATCTCATAGCAACGGGCCCAAGACTGGAAGGGAAAACTTTGCACATCAGAGCTTCATCTCTGGAGTAGACAGCCATCCTCTGGTTAAAATGACTCACATGCTCCACGGGGTCAGTTTTACCATTGTAGACGGTGAATGTTGGCTGGTTAAAGCGCCGAGGGAGTCTGGCCTCCTCTATCCTGCGCGTGAAGGGTGATCTAGATATCTGATTTAGAGCCCTGTTCATGGCATCATTCTCCATGTCCTCGCGTGATGGGCTCCTACGCTCCCTTTTATGATGGGACTCCTCTACATAGGTGTAGGACTCGCTAGCTGGTGTCTTGGACTTGTGTTGATAAGAGACGTCCTGCTCATCATCAAGATCATCTTCAGAGTACGAGGAAGCCCGCTTCCTCTTTGCGTGTCGCAACTCCCTCTTTAGTTTTTCCACTTCCAGTTGTAAGTCACGGTTCTTCTCTGCATGGGACATGCGACTTCCGCTCTGTGATTGGCTCTGGCTAAGGCGCACAGTGTGTACACTGCCCTCACGGTTTTGTCTCCTCCCTAAGTTGCCAGAGCGGTCCACGTGTTGGGATGCCCTGGATTCTGCTTGTTGCTCACCTTGTTCTGCCATTATCAACCGTTTATTCCACTCTTGCACAAGCTCTCCCCACAGACGGCGCCAATTGTAGGGTCAGATTCTGCAGCCCAAGCCCAAGGAGATGTGGATTTGGAGCCCACTGAACCCAAAACAATAAATTTGTAGAGAGTGGGTGAAAGAGCTAGGCTAATAATGAAAAATAACAGTATTAAACGGCACTGAATATAGGAAGATTTGAACTAATACGTGCTCGGACGGAGGTGAATGTCTCGTCCGAGGAGGTGATTTTCATTGATGGACTTAGGTTACAAATATTGGAGCTACAGTAAAATAATATGCTCTTTTTCTCTCCTAATTTTCGATCCCCCTATTAGAGACCTCTCTCTCTCTTATATAGTGCTGCCTTTCTACATCTCCACCATCTGGGCGCCCACTTGAGTGCATGTCCCATCACACTCCCCCTTTAGCCCTGTCTGAGTGGCGGTAGCTGAGGATGCACTGTTCAGGGGTCTTCTCCACATAAATGCGGCCAGGAGGGTAGGTGCAGTGTATTAAATGCGGTGGTTGAAGTCTGTCTCCTTGATATTTCTCTGTTCCTGCCACCTTCTTGTGTGTCCGAGGTCCCTTTTCCCACTTGACACTTGTCAAACAGATCGCTTGACACGAGCCGGACAAAAACCCCGTCGGGTCCGAGGGTATCGGGCTCCTCGGACGTATGAGCATCTCCTCGGACAGTGCACGTACTCATCTGCGGACATTCTCCTTTCACATGGGCCTCTGACTGCGTCCTGGTCTCCTCGGACTAACAGTTGTCCTCGGATAGGGCCTTGGGCCCAATAAGTTGGGTTGGGCTTTTCTCCCCCACAAACTCAATAACCTCAAAATCAAGTTCTATATATATTTTTAAGTAGAACTCGATATTAGTAATGTCAAGTTTCACTTAAATTTTTAAAAAAATTTAAATGACAAAATATGCATAGAACTCAACATTACTAATGTCGAGTTCTCAATTTTCTTTTAATTTTCTAATGATTAAGAGATTCTTATTTTACTTACACTAAAAGTATTACTTTTTTTTAATAACTTGATAATCTCATTTAGAAAAATGAGAAGAAGATGACAACTAATTGAGTTATAAGATTCTAGATTTTACTAAAAGAAATTAGTTATATAAAAAATAGATTTTTTTTAAAAAAAATATTTTTTTTATTAAAAAGTTCTTTTATTTAAAGGAGGGCCACACGTTGTCCTAAATCTTTTATTTTTTTTACTTATTGGGATTAATTGAATTTTAGGATGAAAATCTAACATAGTTATTATAAAAACTATTTATAGTAGTGGTAACATAGCAAATAAATACAATATAATGAATGTGCTATCTTTGTATAGTTTTTTGACATGAAAAATAGGCAGCATCTTGTTGTCCATATTAGACTTAAGTGTGCCATATATGTGTATATGTGTTGTGCTTTAAACATTGTGTAAAAATCTGTATGTACATGGGTGTATAATGATATGATAAAATTTAGATATAGTACTTTAAGTGCTTTTCCTTAGGCTTCTCTCTTTAAATTTAGCCATGTAGCTTTTTTTTTTTTTTCATGGGATGGAAGTGGTTTTAGTTAATGATGAAGCCAAATTCGTCAGTTGATAGGTTCATCCAGATGTAGTTTAGCAAGAATGATCTTAGTTTTTGCAAAAGAATAACTATGGTGTTTCCCTCCAAAGGTCACCGACATGGTGCCAACCAATGAAACTCTGATGATAAAGTCAGATAACTATTTAGAGAGAAAACAATCTATAAAAGTGTGTAATTATCTATATCTGTACCTTTGCTTAGGTTCTAAGGTGGTTTTTATAGTTCTTTACTTTTCTAGCCATTGGAGGTCTTTAAAGGAGGCCTAAATGGCTTTGGTAATGCCTCTTGTGGTTTAATGATGTGCTTTGAATATCCGTGCAACGGTCATGCTTACGCGTCTAACCGTTAGTAATGGTTTACGCATTAAATGCGCATTTATGGCGCATTGGCCATCCAAAGGCTTCCTTAGATGATGGGAATTTATTGGTTCATTAGTTAAGTAGTCATATGGTTGAATTTTAAAAAGTGAACCTAAATAACAATACTTAAGTATGTACCTAAGTTTTTCCTATAATGAAATATGTAGGTCAATTATAAATTTTATCTTCTTGAAGTCAAATCTTGAATTCACCACTATTCCATAATATAATCTCTACCAATACCTCTTAATTACTAATATGGAAAGTAGTATTTTGCTGATCTTTAGTGAGAATTTACTGTTCTAAAAGGGTGTAACTTTAGTTAAGTTAGTAATGGTGATGCTAAATTGCTAAATATCTATTTTTAAAATCCCACATCACAAAAACACACTACATTGGTGGTGCTATTCCTAACTATCGTTCAATCTACTATTCTCATTGTATGTTCCATTATTAGAGTACTAGCATCAGGTGTACTATGCTAAATGTCATTTTGTTTTATCAATTTTAACACATTATTTTACAATACGCTATACATCATATCTTCTATTTTAACATAACACCACATTAAAAAAAAAAAAAAAATTAGCTATTGTACTATAGTAATTTTACAGTACAATTTTACTAGTACAAATTGTTATTTAATTTGGAACACCTCATGCTCCTGTAGAATTGTTATTTAATAGAGAATAAAAAAAAAATTATTTAATTATACAACATGCTACAGCACAATTCTATCAATACAATTGTACTATAGCAATTTTGCTTATAATGCTAAAACTTTTAGCATTTAAAACACATCATAAACCCTTTTGTTTTTTTTTTAAATGTTTGATGTGTTAAATACTAAACAATTAAGGCCGTGGCTTCTATCCAATACCTTCAATGTACTAAATCTACTGCAATCATGATTCATACATATGTCATAATGGCAACGAATCCAATATCATATGACACCCGCAACCAACAATTAAAACTAGTGCTCTATAGAAGCTTTACCAATCTATAAGTGGTGACTTGACAACAATGCCAGCTGCCTTATCCATTTAAAACTAGGGATGTCAATTCGGGTTAGCATGTCGGGTTCGCGTCATGTCGAGGTAGGGATATTCGACTAAATGGCTCAACCCTAACCCAATCCATTTAATAATTGTGTCATGATCTTTCAACCCTAACCCGACCTGTTAATAAGGCTAGTTGACCTTACCCAACCCATTTGACCTGCTTAATAAACAAGTTGTGTTGGGTTGACATGAATGTAATACAACCCATTTCAACATGCATAATACTAAATATAACATCCATCTAGAAATAATTTTTTTTACATCTCAAAAACACTGCATACACTTCAAGTTTTCAACCCACATTCAAAATAATATAGTTCAACAAAAATATAACATTCATCTAGAAATAAGTTATTTACTCTCCAAAATAAGTGCATACATTTCAACCCAAATTCAAAATAACATAGTTTAACAAAAATATAATATTCTTGGAACTCGCCAAATGCTAAGTATCAATATTGAAAGAATTGGAGCAAATAGTAGGCTAATCCTGACTATGACTACAATTATCATCCATAGATTCTAGTTTATAAACTATCTCAATAAATCCACTTGCAAGACATGCAGACGATGTCCAACACTAATACAAACACACACAAAAAACACACGGCACAAGACAAAAGCTACAACTGTGGCCTTAATCAACAATTAATATATCTCATATATTAATAACGACACATGAGTTCAAAGTTAATAAAACAAAAACATTACGAAGAAAAAATTACTATAGAATTTTGAAACACCAAGAAAACGGTTTTCTTTCATTCTAAAACTCACTAAACACATGAGAGAGAGAGAGCAATAACCGGTTTGAGACTTTGAGTTTGAGAATTGAGCGTGAGACTATAAGATAGTAGAGTGAGTAGTATGACTGAAATTAAAAAAAAAAAAATTAGATATTTATAAGAAGGTTTAGACATTTAGGGTTTGTAGGGCTTCGAGATTTAGGGTTTGTAAAGATTCAATTTCTAATTATATCCCTTGTAAATTTTTTTAATTTATCACTTTTCTTTTTAAATTTAAAATATATGTTGAATATAAAAGGTATTTGACAAATTTAAAATAAAATGAATATTTATTTGTTATACGAGTTAAACGGGTTGTATTAAATGGGTCATTTCATGTTGACACAAATAAATTGACTTGTCAAACGTATCTATTGCGGATTGACCCACTTATGACACGTTTCTTATCGTATTGCTTTCAGATCGACCCGTTTATAACCCAAGCACATTAAGGCTCAATCCTAACCCACAAAAACTCATGTCGAGTTCGTGTCGTGTTCGCAGATTGAGTTGAACATTGATACCTAGACATGGCCCGACTCGACCCGAAAAATACCTAACCTGAACCCGATTTTTTTTACCCGAAGCAAAAACGGGTTGACCC
Source organism: Quercus aquifolioides (assembly GCA_019022515.1). Classification (NCBI taxonomy): domain Eukaryota; kingdom Viridiplantae; phylum Streptophyta; class Magnoliopsida; order Fagales; family Fagaceae; genus Quercus; species Quercus aquifolioides. The sequence goes on along the minus strand of CM032332.1, from coordinate 8,040,646 downwards.
GTGACCTGACCCGAATAACCCGTGACCCAACCCGTTAAAAAAAAACGCAAATTTTTTTTTTTTTTTTTAATTATGTCCTGATACTTTGTACATAAAGCACAAAGTATCAAAACTAGTAATAATTAATAAAGCACAACCATCAATGCTTGACAGTAGACAACTAAGACTAAGACAAGACAAAGTCAGTAAAGTGACTACAAACACAACACAAGTGATAAGGGCAAGTCAACTAGTCAAGGGCCAACCGGCGAAGTGCTTACAAGTGCTCAGAAGGCTTTCTCACAACCATTAAAAATAAAAAAATCTCATTCAATTTCAATGCTTTATGCTTGTTGCTAGCTGTAGTCCACTTCGATTCACTACATTGTCCAAAGCCACAAAACAATGAATTAATCAGTTATACAAACAAAGTAACAAACAGTACAAACCTGAAAGCTGAAACCTAAAGCTAAAAGTTAAGTTCCTCTCCTCACTTCCTCTACTTCTCATCTCTTGCGCCTCCAAAGTCCTCAGTCCGGCCTAGCAGCCTCTGCCCTTCTTCAGTGAATCAGTCTTCACACATTTGGCCTCTGCCCTTCTACACTGGCAACACTGCTCTACTTTCTCAATTCTCTGTCTCTCGCCACCCACAAGCCACACGGCCCACACAGCTGCTGACCCATTTAAGAAGAGCACAAGCACAACCACAAATCATCAATTATGGTGAAGGTAAGTTAAATCCTTCTCATCATTCTCTTCAATTCCTAAATGTTTTTAGTTTTTGGATTGATTTTTTAATATTATGAATTTATGATTTAGCAACAATAATAATATAGTATACTTCTTTGCCTCTGCTAACAAATATTTAATTGTTTGTGTGTTTGATTGTTGAATGGCTGTGTCATTTGGAATCTTGGATGAATGTGTCATCAAATATAGTATACTGCTCTGCCTTTGCCTCTGCCTCTGCTCTGCCTCTGTGTCATTTGGATGAATGTCTTATGTAGTTATGTTTACCGTTTACAGTTTCTTTAGATGTCTTAAATAGATTAGAATTTTAATTTTAATTACATATTTTGCTTTGATAATTAGAGTACAGCGGCTTCTCCGGCTGTAAATTTGGAAAGTGATGATGATGCGGTAATTATGGATACTTCTACTAATCCTTCACCATCTTTAAGAGTTAATTCAAAATCAAAGTTTAAGAAACCAAAAAGTGTTTCAGGGAAAAAAACAAAGGGAAAACTACACACTTCTACAGTTTGGAATGAATTTGTGAAATTGCCTATTGATGGAGAAGGGTTAAGTAAGGCTACTTGTCAATGGTGTGGGAAAATGTTTTTGGCGGATAGTCATCATGGAACATCAAACTTGCATCGCCATCTTCTTAAATTCTTAAAACGAAAAGAAGTAAATCAAGATGGTGAAGAAGAGGGTAGTGTTAGTGTGTTACAAAACAAGATAACTCAAGAAGAGTTTCGTGAGATGTTAGCGAAGGCTATTATTAAACATAATTTACCATTTAGCTTTGTTGAGTATGAGGGCATTAGAAAAATTTTCAATTATCTAAATTCAGATGTTAAACATATTTCTAGGAATACTTCAAAAGCTGATGTTCTAAAACTTTACAAGAATGAGAAGGATAGTGTTAAAAATAAGTTGAAATCAATTCCTGGTAGAATATGTTTGACTTCGGATTTATGGACCTCTATTACAAGTGAGGGATATATTTGTCTTATGGCACATTATGTGGATGAGAATTGGAAATTAAAAAACATCATCTTGAATTTTTGTCATATGCCACCTCCACACACAGGAACTCTTTTATCGAAGAAAATTTTAAGTTTCTTGGAAGAATGGGGTATTGAGAAGAAAATATTTTCCATTACTTTAGATAATGCATCTAATAATGATAATTGCCAAGATTTCATAAAGAAAAAGCTTAATGAGGGGGGTTTATTGTTATGTGATGGTATCTTTTTCCATGTGCGTTGTGGTGCTCATATATTGAATCTTATTGTTCAAGAAGGATTGAAAGTAATAGATGACTCGGTGATTAAGATCTGAGAAACTATGAAATATCTTAAAGGATCCGAGAGTAGAATGTGCAGATTTGATGAATGTGCCAGTATAGTTGGTATGAAGAGAACAAAGGGTTTACGTTTAGATGTGTGTACAAGATGGAATGCAACATATGACATGATTGACAGTTCTATGAGATATTGTTCTGTGTTGAACCGTTTAGCAGAGAAAGATGCTAATTTCAAGCATTGTCTATCAAGGGATGAATGGAATAGAGTTGAAAGAATAACTCGGTTTTTGAAACCTTTCAATGACATTACAACTCTACTTTCTGGAACTTATTACCCTACGACAAATCTATATTTTCAAGGAGTGTCTCGAATTGAATTGCTCTTACTTGAAGAAATGGAGAGTCAAGATTCATTTATCTGTAATATGGCAGAACAGATAAAAGTTAAATTTGACAAATATTGGGATTGTTATAGTGTGGTTCTAGCTTGTGCCATTGTTTTTGATCCAAGGTATAAGTTGGATTATGTGGACTATATTTTCAAGAAAATAGAGCCAATTGAGCACATTGCTGAAATGAAGGTGGAAAGCATTGAGACTACATTGTATAAGCTTTTTTCAGAATATGAATGCCCCAAGCCTATGGCCAATACAAATGTTTCATCTTGTGTTAGGAGTTCTAGTCATACTAGCGGTGCTGTGGATGATCCTGATGATGATGAAGATAAGGAAGATGATGTAAGTGAATTGCATTTTGTTTGGTATATGTTGTGCTATGTTTTTTTAATAATAAAGATTGTAATGTTGTGTGGTATTATTTTTCATTGCAATTTTTTTTTAATGATTAGGAATTTGATCATTATGAAAGTGGTCGTGGTACCAAAACAAAAAAATCTCAGTTGGACTTGTATTTAGAAGAGCCTAGACTTGACAAAAAGCAAAATTCAAAATTGGAAGTTCTCTTTTGGTGGAAAGAGCATTACAATCGGTTTCCAGAGCTCTCTTTAATGGCACGGGATCTCATGAGCATTCCGATAACCACTATTGCTTTTGAATCAATTTTTAGCACTGGGAAAAAAATTCTTACTCCGTATCGATCACGTCTTTTACCTGAGAATGTGGAACCTACGTTATGTACTAAAAGTTGGCTATATGGATTTGAAGGTAATTTATTTTTTTTTTATAGTCATAATTATACAATTTTAATTCTTTATTGATTTGCTTTCATGGTACATTAAGTTATATTAAAATATTGTATTGTAGATGAAGATGCTAACAAAATTAGCCAACTTGAGCTACAATTTGCAAGTATGAATATCTGCAGTGCTGAATCTGCTACCAACGTTGAGTAGATTGAGATTGAGGTGTAATTCTTCTTTACTTAATATGTTATTTTTATTTTTAAATATTTTTTTGTTTAGTTTATCTTTCTAAGTTATCTAACTTTTTTTGTTTAGCTAGGACTGCAACAGGGTGCTTACTGGAAGCTGTGGTGGAAGCTAGCCTCACTGCAACCGCTCATAACTTCCAACGAGTTTTGTTTATAAGTGATTGTGGAGGACTTGTTAGAACCCTCCACAACAAGAGAGCTTCTGATTGGCAGGACACTACTAAACTTGCTGATCTTAACTTTCTTGTTCAAGGTGGTTTACTCTACAAAGTGATCTTAGTGCCCCCTTTGCTAGTTAATTATATAAGTACTGTAGCTAAGCAGGCAACTCTAGTGCCTTTTAACCAGCGCTGGTTGAATCCAGCTTAGTTTATGAACTCTTAATGTTGTTTGTTTTGTACTCCTTATTTTTGGTATAAAAAAAAAAAGAAAAAAAAAAAAGAAAAAAGATGCTTGTCAGAAATTTTGAGTTGGTTACTTGATGACAAAGGCGGTGGAAGGCTTGTAAGTTGTATATGAAAAAATATGTAGTTGTTTTGCTTCTGCTGGAAGTTGAATATAAATTTAGATCTTTTGCACTCTCAATGTGAGTTGCTCTTCTTTCTTAGTCTTTTTAGTTTGATATTAGTCTTTTTGTAATTGAAAAAAAAAAAAAAAAAATTTATTTAAAAAATACAGGTCAACCCGATCCGACCCGACCCACAACCCGATTGACCCGATCCAAACCCAACCGGTTTTGTCATGTCTATAATACCCTTGTTTAGAACCTTTACTAACTATCGTACATACATCAATTTATGTTAAGATGACAATATTAATTAGACATAAATATGCTAGCTGTCTTGTTCATTTAGTACCCATCGTATATACATTAATTTATGGTAGATGACAACATTGATTAGACATAAAGATAATTGTTAGGTTATTTAGCCAATAGTTTGAATTATTAAGAATTACGAAGTGTACTTTCTTTTTCTTTTTTTTCTTTTTTACCAAACGTTTTGTTAGGAAGTTGCGAACTTGAATTTTTTTTTATTCAATAAGTTTTTGTGATAAATTTTTTTTTTTATAATTATTGATGTGATATATTGTGACTTTGTATGTAGGAAATTATGTCAAGAATTAGTTTATTTGAAGGTGATAATTCTTTAAAACACAACTTTACCATCTTAATAAATTCTGAAAAAAATTATATTCATAAAATTATTAATTTTTGTTAAAAGTTTTGTATTTCAATTAACACTTCTTAATATTTTTGACTAAGATTCAATTTTTTTTCTCTTAACTATTGAATTATATAAATAAAAAAAACAAAAACAAATGAAAAATACAAGAAAATATAAAAAAAAGAAAACAAAAAAGATTGCCGATTTTTATTTCTCCCATTTGTTACGCTTAAGTGGTTGGGTTGACTGTGGAGTCTTTTTGGAGGAGTCTTCCTTCCTGGCCCACCCCTGACGGACCGGCTGAATAATAGATGTAATTAATAAAATTGTTTAAGGCCTCTAAATAAAAATAAAAATAAAAGGCTCACACTTTGATATATATATATATATATATATATAATATTTATCTATATATTTTAATTATAAAAAATATTTTAATCTTTTTATTAGTCAATAAAATGCATTTAAAAGATCTCATTATATCTTAAAATACAAAAGATTAAAAATGAAAAAAACAAAAATAACTAAAACTCAGCTAATAAAATTAAATTTTAAAAGACATATTCATTAACTCATTATTAAAATATATTAAAATTAATATTAATATTAGACAAATTCATTAATAATGCAATGTAATTACCTTAAAATATGCTAAAACAGATATTATAAATTTTTAAATCAAAAGAAAAAAGATCTCATCTTTTTTTTATCTCGGCCTCTGTATTTATATTTTTATCGCTCTTTTCTTCATCTTGTATCTTGATCATTTTCTATACGCTTTAGTCATTTATTTTAAGTTATATTTTTTAATTTACTTGATTGATAGGACAACACACTGGTTTTGCTTTTACACTTGCACAATCTGCTCACACTCCGCAGCACTGCTATCACTGCACAGTGACAAGACTTAGCACTGCACAGGCACAGTGCAATTGTTGAGTATATAATATTTTATAATATGTGGAAAACAATTTCAGGCCCCCACCCACACAGCTACAAACTCCCTCTCTCACCCACACGGGCCACACCCAATGTATACCCACTCAAATTAATATATATATATATATATATATATTTTTTAAGAAATTACACTTTTTTTACACGTGATTTTTTCGAAAAAAAACTTTATTTATTTGTAGTTTAAAAATTGACATTTTTTTAAATTAGTTCTGTTTATCTCTAGTTATTCACCTCTGTTAAAAATAAATATAAATTTGTAATTTTGTTACTTTTTTATATCTCTATCATCTTAAAGCATAAAAAACTAAAAAAATTAAAGGAAAAGAAGATTTAAAAGCTAAATTTTGTAAGAATTGGCCATTTTGGTAGAGAAGTTTGAGTAATGTTGTTTGTTTTTTTTAAAATACGTGTGGATTAAAAAGTATGTAAAAATGCGTGTAATGTTATTTAAAAACTGAAAATATATGTTTAAAATGCTCTACCAAACAGCCCTAAAACCTAACTCTTAAATCTTTGTCAACTTCTAGATCTATTTTAACACTTTGTATTGTAAAATGTTACTATTGGATTCCCTCATAACCTTCGTCGCACTTGCAACAGTACCCAGGCCTGTTTTTTGAATCCTCACAATGGCTATTCTCTCTGCATACTTTGTTCTGAGCAACTTCACAATTCTTGCAACCAATAGCCCAATCAAGAACCATCGGATGGGAAATATTTTTTGCAGACTTGTAAGATAATCTGAGGAGAAATTAAACTAGTATTTTCGGATAGCTAAGGCAAAGCTACATGGATTATTGAAAGCCAGACGTGTTTGTGGCCATTAAAGCCCTTTGCTTCTACAGTAATATTTTTCAAACCTCCTAGAATATCCATCTAGCAACACCCAATCTCAGAGCAATTTCCATTGACTGCATCACTTTTTCTTTGACAGGCCCGTTTAGCAGAAAAATTTGAGTAATATTGTTTTTAGTTTTTTGAAATACGTGTGAGTAAAAAAGTGTATAATGTTGTTTAAAAATTGAAAATTTGTTGTTTAACTACCCTACCAAACAAGGCCTAGGTCAGGCAGCTATAACTCTTTTAATTTTTGGGTTTTAATTTTTAGGTTATAAAATCTAAAAGTTGATATATGAAAAAAAGATGTAAAAATTAGGTTTTAATTTTTACAAAACCTAACTTTTAAATCTTTTTTCCCTTGATTTTTTTAGTTTTTTTATGTTTTGAGAGGAGAGAGACATAAAAAATTAATAACATTACAAATTTATTCTTTTTTTTAATAGAGGTGAGTAATTGAAGACAAACAGAGCTAGATTTAGATGGATAAAGTGTCAATTTTTAAACCATAGGTAAGCAAAGTGTTTTTCGAGCAAATCACAAGTGGGTAAATTTCTCCATATTTTTTTATTTAAACTTTTACTTTATCAATTATTATTAGATAAGATACCAATTAATAATTTGATGTATATTTTATCAACTCATTTATATTATAGTGATCCTAATTTATTACATCATTTATAAAAAAATAAGGAATAGATTTTGTAGGGTCAATTTTTGTAGCCCACTGAACCCAAAACAATAAATTTGTAGAGAGTGGGTGAAAGAGCTAGGCTAACAATGAATTAACAGTATAAGACAGCAGTGTTTGTGGATAAATCTGTATTCAAACGTGCTCGGACCGAGGCAAACGTAACGTCCGAAGAGGAGTTTGTATTTAATAAAGTTGGGTTACAATTCTTGGAACTACAGTAATGGAGCTTTCTCCTTTTTTACTTTTGATTTTCCATCCCCTTCTATCAGAGGCATCCTCCTCTTATATAGTACCCCCTTCCTACATCTTCACCGTCCACTTGTTCATCATCTAGACGCCCACTTGAGTGCATGTCCCATCATGCACCATCTTTAGCCTTGTGCGAGTGGTGGTAGCTGAGAGTGCACTGTTCAGGTGTCTTCTCCACATTAATGCGGTCAGGGAAGTAGGTGCAGTGCATTTAATGCGGTGGTTGAAGTCTGTCTCCTTGATATTTCTCCGTTCCTGTTATCCTCATGCGTGTCTGAGGTTCGCTTCCCTCCTTACATTTGTCAGAAGGATCACTTGAGCTTCCCATACACCTGTCAGGCCAAGCTTCTTCGGACCCGAGGATATTGGTCTCCTCGGACAAATGAACATCTCCTCAGATCGTGCACGTGTTCCTCTCCAGACATGCTCCTTTTACATGGGCCTCTAACTGAGTGTTTTCATCTCTTCGGACAAACAGTGGTCCTCAAATAGGACCTTGGGCCCAATACGTTAGGTTGGGCTTTTCACCCCCCACAATAGCCCCTCAAAATTGTAGTTTTTCCCTCGCATCCGAAGAGAAAAAGTAGAATTTTGACTTGCCACGGAGCAAAAGCTTGAAAGCAGGCAAATTTGGACTGGCACGTGTGTAGGCATAGAAATAGACGCTTCATTAATGCCGCTGCAGTTTCCATATTCCCAAGGCGCTGCATTAATTGCACCAGGTGGCGCCTTGTCCTTTGTATTCAACGGTGAATGATTGATCCAACGGCTGTGGTTTTTTCTTCAGAATTTGGGCGGGAGTGCCCCTGACTCTTCGTTTGACCCCGTATAAAACCTCAGAGGAAGTTATTTTTTCCTCACTTTGCAAATCTTGAGACACCCCAGCAAGAACAAGCGTGCCACTCCGTCCAAATCTCTCAGTCGTCGATTCCAGTCTTCCCCAGAATCTTCAAGAACCTTTCTACGCGCCTGAGATCCTTTCTCCGACCTAGTCCTTGTAAGTCGTCGTCCACCAAATCCTTTAGTTTTCTCTTTGGCCAGTCGTTTTTGTTTAAGCACCATGGGGAAACTCCAGTACCTGGTAGATAGCCCTGAGCAAATGGAGGCGTTCAGGGCCGCATATCGCATACCCCCAAACGTGGGCGTGAGGTATTGCCCCCCAGAAAAGATACTAACAGATCGGAAGACAGGAGAAGTCGTTATCCCTCTCATCGCCTTCAAAGAAGGGAGAATGACAATCCCCATGGGTCCCATCACCATTAGCTATCTTCGAAACCATAGGCTCACTCCTTGGCAATGCGCGTCCAACATGTTTAGGATCCTATGAGCCATTGAGGACCTTAACCTTCACCTAGGATTGGGACTCACCTGGCTCGACGTAGTACATATGTACGAGTGCCACAGCCAGCAAGATGCGGGATATTATTTAAAATCCCGGTCCGACGTTGTTAGGCTCATTTCCTGCCTCCCCAAATCCAACAAAGGGATGAAAGACGACTATGTGATCGTCTCGGGCGCATGGCATGACGGCCATCATTGCCCAACCAAGCATGGAAAGCCAGGTGGGACATGTTAGATTTAGGCACACTAACCATAGGCCTAGGGTCCTCGTCTTTTAATGGTTTTTTATTCTTCTTATGCTGCTATTTCTGAGTCTCTAACATAGCTTTGTTGTGCCTTGTAACAGATAAAAACTTCGTTGCTCCTCAGCTCAGCCTTACGAACATCGCCGCCCTTAATTTTCTGTTGAGATCGGAGATTTTCGTGAGTGAGGACGGACAGCTCCGATCGGCTCCTCTTATTCTGGGATACACAGGAAAGCCAAAGGGTTTCCAACTAGTCGGCAACGCGATCGTTCAAGGAGACCATCGCCTCGCACGTATTGACGTCGGTCGGAAGGGTTTTTTGGCGCCATACGAGCTTGAACCCGTACCCCATCCACGTCCTCAGGCTATACCCCCTCTTGTCTAACCACTCCAGCAAGTTCTCCTCGGACAGGTGGTTGAAGGTGAGAGGGTCGGCTCTTCCACCTCCTCACTAGAGGAGCAGATAGACAGATTTCAGTTCGGGGGGGAGGCTTCAGGAGTAAATCGAGTGATAGAGGTCTCAGACGCCGAGGGAGAGACCGACAGACAATCAGGCATTCACCTTAATCTGCTAGCTGCTCATTCCGAAGACTCCTCGGACAACGATATGGATTTGAGGAGTTTGATGAAGAGTAGGGGCAAAAAGGCCGAGCAGAAAGGTCCCGGGACTTCCCAGCCGGTGGTGAACCTGCCTCCAGTGCCATCCCAGGTTCCTGACCCCAGCTTAAAGCCCATTCCTGACCTGAGGAAGAAAAGGCCCCACATTGATGCTGAAGAAAGGCAAGTGTTGCCAGCTAAGGGGACCAAGCAGCAGAAAGTGGTGAGGGACCACCGGACCCACAGGGCCTCGTCCACTGAAAGCCGAGACGAGGGCGTAGTGGCGGATGTCTGCCGAGGAGGAGGACCGCGAATCTGGTCCCCAAAGTTGGAGTTGGAGGGCGCTCCAATCCTCTGGGAGACCTCCCTCAGGAATTACGATGGAGGACGGGCAGGCTATGTTACTGAGGCTCTGCAGCAACCACTCCTCCTCCCCACGACATGGAGTCCTACAGGCGTTTCAACCAGCAGGAGCTCTTTCAATCCCTTAAGAGGGATATAGCCATGGTAAGTGACCTCAGTCCGATTAGCTGAATCACTGACACTTTTGCTTTTCCTATTTTTCTGTGCTTGACATTCGAAATATCCATTATGCAGGTCACCCAGCAGATCTATGTGGCCGAGGAGTGGAATAAGAAGAACCACCTCGAGACCCAGTCAGCGTTCTGTTCTCGAGACGAGGCGGAGAAATCTCTGGGCCAGCTGAAGGACGATTACGCCCGTCTGTCCGAGGACCTCAAAGAGATGACCACCCAGAAGAGAAGCCTCGATGCTGGGATCAAGAATGCTGAGAAACAGGCTGAGGAACAGCGTAAACAGCTGAACATGGCAGAGATCAATCTGGCGACCGAGAGGGAGCTGGTGAAGGGTCTTAAGGCTGAGCTGCAAAGGGCCAAGGCGAGCGCCCAAGTGGCCGAGCAGAATGCCAAACTGACCAAGGAGGCGGTTGAGGCTGAGAGGAAGGCGGCATACCAACTGGGGGTGGAGCAGACCTCGTCCCAGCTAATGGAGCAATTCGCCTCGGTTAGCCGAGACTACTGCGGCATAACTTAGAGCAAGGCGTTAGACGCCGCTGGAGTCCCTGCTGACTCTCAGCTGAGGCTGCCCAGGAGCGTATACTACGATCCTGAGATCCGAGAGCTCCCGGTGGATGATCCTCCTGCTCCACAGCTTCCAGAGGCTTCGGAGCCAAACCTGGTCAGTCAAGCTCCTCCGTCCACCCTTGATGCACCCAAAGAGGCTGGTCAGCCAGGTGACAAGGGTAAACCAGCTGAACCAGCCAAAGACAAAGGCCAAGGGTCGGGCAAAGAGAAAACTCCTGCTGAGCCCAAGGATCAAGCCCCTGAAGCACCTGCTCGGACAGGCCAAGCTACTGACCCTGTACCCCCTCCAGCAAAAGAATAGATACATAGGGCTTTTGTTTTGCACTTGTATTTACTTTTGTTTTTATCCAAGGAATTATAAACTCTTTTCTTTTATTAATGAAATGGCTTCCCCTTTGTCTCTGATGTTTTTGATACATGTTTTATTACCTATTACTGCTGCATATAACTGTACATTGCAATTATAACAGAATAATGCAAATAAACTTGATTGATACATCATACTGATGGTGGGAGTAATTGAAATTGATATTGAAAAGAACAGTCCGAATAAAAGTTATTAATAAGTAATGATTGCAGCGAGTAGTTATGTAAGCTTCACATGTCTTTCCAAATATGTAAAGTGTTACTACCCCTTGGCTTCAAATTAAATATAACTAAGGAAGACAGTCATAAGTTAGAATCAATTTAAACGCAATCAGGAATTTTAGCACTAAGCCCCAGCGACAATAGCTGTGTGGGGGTATTGACTAACCTGTGTCATTTGATCCAAGGACCACGGGGGACGAACGTATTCGAGTGTTAACTAACCCTAATCATCTGGTCCGAGGACTACAGGCATGATTGGATTTAAGTTTAAACACTTAGAGAACTGTAACCGGAGTGTTAACTAACCCTAATCATCTAGTCCGAGGACTACAGGCATGATTGGATTTAAGTTTAAACACTTAGAGAACTGTAACCGGAGTGTTAACTAACCCTAATCATCTGGTCCGAGGACTACAGGCATGATTGGATTTAAGTTTAAACACTTAGAAAACTGCACCGGAATGTTAACTAACCCTAATCATCTGGTCCGAGGACTACAGGCATGCTTGGATTTAAGTTTAAACACTATAGAACTGTAACCGGAGTGTTAACTAACCCTAATCATCTGGTCCGAGGACTACAGGCATGATTGGATTTAAGTTTAAACACTATAGAACTGTAACCGGAGTGTTAACTAACCCTAATCATCTAGTCCGAGGACTACAGGCATGATTGGATTTAAGTTTAAACACTATAGAACTGTAACCGGAGTGTTAACTAACCCTAATCATCTGGTCCGAGGACTACAAGCATGATTGGATTTAAGTTTAAACACTATAGAACTGTAACCGGAGTGTTAACTAACCCTAATCATCTGGTCCGAGGACTACAGGCATGAATGGATTTAAGTTTAAACACTTAGAGAACTGCACCGGAGTGTTAACTAACCCTAATCATCTGGTCCGAGGACTACATGCATGATTGGATTTAAGTTTAAACACTTAGAGAACTGCACCGGAGTGTTAACTAACCCTAATCATCTGGTCCGAGGACTACAGGCATGATTGGATTTAAGTTTAAACACTATAGAACTGTAACGAAGTGTTAACTAACCCTAATCATCTGGTCCGAGAACTACAGGCATGATTGGATTTAAGTTTAAACACTATAGAACTGTAACGAAGTGTTAACTAACCCTAATCATCTGGTCCGAGAACTACAGGCATGATTGGATTTAAGTTTAAACACTTGAGAGCAAGTGGCGAATGAGTGTTAACTAACCCTAATCATCTGGTCCGAGGACTACAGGCATGACTGGATTTAAGTTTAAACACTTGAGAGAACTTTACGCAGCGAATTGGCATATCGGTTGAAGAAAAGACTCAATTAATAAAAGTATCTTTTGAGGTTATTTACATTCCATGGACGTGGTATTACATGACCATCCAGGTCTTCCAGGAAATATGCCCCAATGCTTGGTCCTGAAGTGATGCGATATGGCCCTTCCCAATTGGGTCCTAGTTTTCCCCAAGCCGGATTTTTTGCGGTGCCCACAACCTTCCTCAGCACTAGATCACCAGGCTCTAGAGGCCTTAGCTTTACGTTAGCATCATAGCCTTGCCTAAGTTTTTGTTGGTAATGTGCCAGCCGAACCATTGCGTTCTCCCTCTTTTCCTCAATCAGGTCCAAACTCTTCTGTAGTTGCTCATCGTTGTCGGCTGAACTGAACAAGCTAGTTTTCAACGTCGGGAACCCGGTTTCTAAAGGAATGACAGCCTCAGCCCCATAGGTCATTGAGAAGGGGGTTTCACCCGTAGACCTACGAGGCGTAGTTCTGTAAGCCCACAGCACATGTGGCAACTCTTCTACCCATTTGCCCTTTGCATCGTCCAGCCTCTTCTTCAAGCCATTCAGTATGACCTTGTTGACAGCTTCTGCTTGCCCATTACCCTGAGGGTAGGCAGGAGTAGAGTATCTGTTTACAATTCCAATCTCGCTGCAATAATTCCTGAATGCCTTGCTATCAAACTGTAGGCCATTGTCCGAGATGAGAGTGTGAGGAATTCCAAACCGAGTGACGATATTCTTCCACACAAACTTTTGCACATCAACGTCTCTGATATTGGCTAGTGGCTCAGCTTCAACCCACTTGGTGAAATAGTCTGTGCCGACCAGAAGGTACTTCTTGTTTCCTGCAGCTTTAGGGAAGGGTCCCACGATATCCAAGCCCCACTGGGCGAAAGGTCATGGGCTAGATAGTGGATTAAGAGTTCCCCCTGGCTGGTGAATGTTTGGAGCGAAGCGCTGGCATTGATCACACCTTTTGACATACTCGTGGGCCTCCTGCTGCATGTTAGGCCACCAATAACCTTGGGTGAGGGCTCGGTGAGCCAAGGATCTGCCCCCAGTGTGGCTTTCGCAAATTCCTTCGTGCAGCTCTTCTAGTAATAACTCAGACGCTTCGGGATGCACGCATAGCAAGTATGGTCCCGAATAGGAGCGTCTGTATAATTTCTGGTCCTCGGATAACCAGAATTTGGTCGCCTTCCTCCGAACTTTGTCAGCTTCCCCCTTCTCTTCTGGCAATATATCTTCTTTGAGGAATTTGATTATAGGATCCATCCAGCAGGGCATGGCCCTGACCTGGTGGACCTGGATTGCCTCTGCTTTCGCCTCTGTAGGCCTGTGCAAGTCCTCGACAAGGATGACTCTCGGCAGGTCCTGGTCCGAGGAGGTAGCAAGCGTGGCCAAGGAGTCAGCATGTGAGTTACCACTTCTGGGGATGTGCAGCAAACTGAAAGAGTCGAACTCCGATTGCAGGCATTTGACTCGGTTCAAGTACCCCTGCATTCTTTCGTCCTTCGCCTCAAACTCGCCTTGTACTTGACCTACGACCAATCTTGAGTCCGAGAACAACTCCACGGACTTTCCTCCCATTCTTAGGAGCATAGCCATTCCCATCAGTAAGGCCTCGTACTCCGCCTCATTATTCGTTGCTGAGAAGTCCAGCCTTAACGACTTCTCGATAATGATCCTCTCAGGGGATATCAACACCAGCCCAACTCCAGAACCTCTTTGGTTTGCCGCGCCGTCAACGTACACTTCCCAATGGGAGGGATTCTGTTGGGATATCATGCCAACTGATTTTTCATCCATGTCTGACGTGGGCTTTACTTCTTCTAGTTGGGGCTCCGTGAACTCAGCCACCAAATCCGCAAGGACCTGGCCCTTGATTAATGTGCGGGGCATATATCTTATATCAAAAGCCCCTAAGATTGTACCCCATTTGGCAATCCGACCAGTGTAATCAGCGCTTCGGAGTATAGCTTTGAGTGGGAGTTGAGTGAGAACAATGACCGTGTGGGCCTGGAAGTAGTGAGGTAGTTTCCGTGTGCCGAGCACTACCGCTAGGATAGCCTTCTCCAAGGGCAAGTAACGGATCTCGGCCTCATGCAGTGCCTTACTTACGTAATAAACTGGTCTTTGTACACCACAGTCTAATCGTATCAACACCAGGCTCACCGCACAGGGAGCTACAGCAATGTAGGCGAACAGTACCTCATCTGGCTCAGGACTGGACATGATTGGTGGCCGAGCTAGATAATCCTTGAGTTGCTGAAATGCCAAAGCACACTCCTCAGTCCATTCGAATCCCTTCCACTTGTGGAGCAGAGAAAAGAAAGGCCGACACCTGTCTGCTGATCTAAAGATGAACCGATTGAGGGCAGCAGTCATTCCGGTTAGTTTCTGAACTTCCTTGGGATTCCGAGGAGCCCGTAGATCGTTGATGGCCCTTATCTGGTCAGGGTTAACCTCAATCCCTCTATGAGTCACCATGTAACCCAAAAACTTGCCAGACCCCACTCCAAATGAGCACTTAGAAGCATTCAGTCGCAGCTTGTACTTTCTTAGAACCTCAAAGGTACTTTCAAGGTCCTTCACATGCTCGGCGACAACCTTGCTCTTCACCACCATGTCATCTATGTAGACCTCGATATTTTTGCCCAGCTGTGGCTCGAACATCCTCGTCATCATCCTCTGGTAGGTAGCACCCGCGTTCTTCAAGCCAAATGGCATCACTTTATAGTGGTAGTTACCAATAGGAGTGACAAAAGCAGTTTTCTTCTGGTCATCCGGGGCTAATGGTATCTGGTGGTAGCCTTGGAAGGCGTCTAGGAAGCTCATCTGAGGGTGGCCGACAGTGGCATCCACCAGCTGATCAATTTTCGGCATAGGGAATGGATCTTTGGGGCAAGCCCTATTCAAATCGGTGAAGTCTACGCACACTCGTCATTTCCCACTCTTCTTCTTTACCACTACGGTATTTGCCAGCCATTCAGGATAAAAAACTTCTTTGATAGCCCCAGCTTGTTTGAGTTTCGCTACCTCCTCTCTCACTGCGTCAGCATGTTCCTTGGACGGGCGCCGAATAGGCTGTTTCTTGGGGATGACCAGTGGATTCACCTTCAAATGGTGACATATAAACTCCGGATCTACCCCTAGGGCTTCATAAGCACTCCAGGCAAACACATCGAGATTTCGCTTGAGGAACTCTATTAGCTCTTCCCTCTCTTGAAGAGGCAGCTGAGATCCGACTTGGAAGAACCTATCGGGATCATCTCCAATAACCACTTTCGTTAGATCCTCGCATCGAGTGCCTTCATCTGAATCTTCGACGGGCAGTTCCCGAGACTGTAGCTGCTATAAACCCCTTTCGGATATGGCCGAAGACTCGGCTTGGGTCTCATGTTGAATGGCAGCCACCAGGCACTGTCGGGCAACAGACTGGTCTCCTCGGATCTCATGGATCTGCCCTTCAGATGGGTATTTGACCTTCTGGTGCAAAGTAGAGGGGACAGCCCCAAGTGCATGAATCCAAGGTCTGCCTACGAGTGCCGTGTAGGGTGAATATACGTCCATAACTATAAAATCCAGCTCCACCACCTCGGAGCCAGCCTGCACAGGTAAACGTATCCGGCCTTTCGGGGTGACAGACCTTCCTTCAAAGCTTATGAGGGGGGAATGGTATGGCGTCAGGTCCTGGGGTTTTAGGCCTAGCCCCTTGTAGAGGTCTGAGTACATTATCTCCACAGCACTGCCCTGGTCCACCATCACCCTCTTCACATCGTACCCTCCTATTCTGAGGGTGATGACTAATGCATCATCATGGGGCTGAATGGTGCCCATCATGTCTTCGTCTGAGAACCCTATCTGCAGCGGGGCACCAGACTTAACTCTCTTCAGACCTCGACTTGACTCCCCTGCTGATGGTCGGCCTACCGACATAACTTTCAATGGCCAGGATCCTGTTCTCCCCGGCGCGGCGAAGACAACGTTTATAGTCCCTAGCGGCGGCTTTGAGGGGTCATCCCTTCGTGGCCCTGAGCCCGTCTGCCCTCCTCGGCCGCTGGAGGGGTGCAAGAGGTGTTTCAGTCTACCATCGCGAACCAGTTGGTCCAAGTGATCCCACAAGCTCCTACAATCCTCCGTGGTATGCCCATGGTCTTGATGGTACTGGCAGTAGAGATTATGGTTGCGCCTCTCGGTTTCCTACCATCTTGTTCGGCCACCGGAAGAATGATTCATTCTTGATCTTTTCCAAGACCTGGTGCACTGGCTCTTTGAACACGGTGTTAACCGCCTGAGGATTCGTCGATCCTGATTGCCCAACAAAATCCCTCCGCGGTTTATTGTGGTTGTAACGGTCCGACCTGAAATCCCTCCTCTCCTGGGGGATAACCTTGTCCTTTCCCTTGCCCTGCTGCTGATCTTCTTCAACTCTCTTATACTTTTCTATGCGGTCCATTAGTTGACGCACGTTTGTGACCGGTTTGCCAGATAAAGATGTCCTCAAACCGTGGTTAGTGGGGAGGCCGAGCTTGAACGTGTTGAGGGCCATTGCATCACTTTGCCCTCCATATCATTAAACATCTCCCAGTATCTGTCTGAATATGCCTTCAAGGACTCGCCTTCCTGCATGGACAAGGATAGTAGTGAAGAGAAGGGTCTGGCTACTCTTCGACATGTGACAAAACGAGAGCCGAATGCCTGAGTGAGCTCTTTGAAGGAGTTGATGGAGCTGGTCTTCAAACCGTCGAACCACCTCTTGGCAACAGGTCCAAGACTGGAAGGGAAGACCTTGCACATCAGAGCTTCGTCTCTGGCATAGACAGCCATCCTTTGGTTAAAATGACTCACGTGCTCCACGGGGTCTGTTTTACCATTGTAAATGGTGAACGTTGGTTGGTTAAAGCGCCGAGGAAGTCTCGCCTCCTCAATCCTGTGCGTGAAGGGTGACCTAGAAATCTGATTCAGAGCCCTGTTCATGGCATCGTTCTCCTTGTCCCACGTGATGGGCTTCTAGGTTGCCTCTTACGATGGGACTCTTCTTCATAGGTGTAGGACTCGCTGGCTGGTGTCCTAGATTTATGCTGATAAGTGACATCCCGCTCGTCATCAAGATCCTCATCAGAATATGAGGAAGCCCGTTTCCTCTTTGCATGGCGCAACTCCCTTTTTAGTTTTTCAACTTCAAGTTGTAAGTCACGGTTCTTCTCTGCATGGGACATGTGACTTCCGCCCTGTGACTGGCTCTGGCTAAGGCGCACAGTGTGTACACTGCCCTCACGATTTTGTCTTCTCTCTAAGTTAACAAAAGGGTCCACGTGTTGGGATGCCCTGGACTCTGCTTGTTGTTCACCTTGGCCTGCCATCATCAACTGTTGTTTTCACCCTTGCACAAGCTCTCCCCACAGACGGCGCCAATTGTAGGGTCAATTTTTGTAGCCCACTGAACCCAAGACAATAAATTTGTAGAGAGTGGGTGAAAGAGCTAGGCTAACAATGAATTAACAGTATAAGACAGCAGTGTTTGTGGATAAATTTGTATTCAAACGTGCTCGGACCGAGGCAAACGTAACGTCCGAAGAGGAGTTTGTATTTAATAAAGTTGGGTTACAATTCTTGGAACTACAGTAATGGAGCTTTCTCCTTTTTTACTTCTGATTTTCGATCCCCTTCTATCAGAGGCATCCTCCTCTTATATAGTACTCCCTTCCTACATCTTCACCGTCCACTTGTTCATCATCTAGACGCCCACTTGAGTGCATGTCCCATCATGCACCATCTTTAGCCTTGTGTGAGTGGCGGTAGCTGAGAGTGCACTGTTCAGGTGTCTTCTCCACATTAATGCGGTCAGGGAAGTAGGTGCAGTGCATTTAATGCGGTGGTTGAAGTCTGTCCCCTTGATATTTCTTCGTTCCTGTTATCCTCATGCGTGTCTGAGGTTCATTTCCCTCATTACATTTGTCAGAATGATCACTTGAACTTCCCAGACACCTGTTGGGCCAAGCTTCTTCGGATCCGAGGATATTGGACTCCTCGGACAAATAAACATCTCCTCGGATCATGCACGTGCTTCTCTCCAGACATGCTCCTTTCACATGGGTCTCCAATTGAGTGTTTTCACCTCCTCGGACAAACAGTGGTCCTCAAATAGGGCCTTGGGCCCAATACGTTAGGTTGGGCTTTTCATCCCCCACAGATTTTAAATAAAAATAAAAATATTTAATTAATATTATTTAATTACTATTCTAATATAAAATAGGGCCTCACTTAAAATTTTCTTCGCCGCCCTAAAGTTGTTGGGCCGTGGACCTAATAAGTAACAACAAATCGAATTCTAACCCGCTGAAAGCCTTCTAATTTCTTAGGAAAAGAAAAAAAAAAAAAAAATCTTTTTTGGTTGGTGAAGAAGACAATATTAATTGTGAGTAAGACGACAGGAGTTACTCTCATTTATTACTTGCATCTGCTTCTGCACCTCCGCATGCTTTTAAAATGCTAAGAAAGCCAGTTTCTGCCACTCTTTGTTTTATCCAGATTCCGTTCCCTCTTGTTCCGCCTTGTAAAATGCATGCTACTTGAGTTTGTGATCTGGTTCAATTACACATTCTCTTTCTTACTATGGGGTTACATTTTATTTTTTCTTCAAGAAGTATTTGTTCCATTGATCCAAGAAAGAACGAGGGGGTATGCGGATAAGGCCAATACCAGACCGATATACCACGCAGTCTCAACCAAGCCAACTTCACCATATTTTCAACCACCCACTTAAGAGATATATATTTTGTGATGCTATTTATAACTCCAAAAAAATATATATATATTTAGAAATACATGTTGTTTACTTTTATTATGTTTTTGAACAATTAGGTCAATAGCCTTGTTTTTCATTAGTATTGTTGCACTTTGAAATAAGTGAAAAGTTTGTTAGTGTTGTCTAATCTCTGTTTTCCATTTCTCCAGGGATCAAAATTCAAACTTTTTTAGTAAAGTTCGTTGGGTTTTGTAAACATAGTTCAGAGGAGGCATCATCAACAAGCTTTAGGTATGACTACTCGTAGCCAAAGTGACCAAAAGCAAGGGAACGATGCAAGGTAATTTCTTTTTCCCTACTTACATGCTAAAAATAACTTTTTTTTTTTTTTTTTGGCCAGTAGTCTAACAAATTTAGTTCTAAATTGTTGCAGTTTTCTTTTAATAAATTCTTTGGTTATTATTAGGCTATCAGCTCAAACATTTTTCAAGAAGATTTCGTATGTCTGTTCTATTCTATTGTCCACTAGTATTTATTAGGGTGTGCATGAGTAGAGTTGGGTCAGGTTGGAGGGTTTTTTCAACCCAACCCATCATGATAGGTTAAAAAAAAAATCATACCCATCATGATAAGTTAAAAAAAAAAAATTCATGGAGAACTTAAGATTTTGGTTTTATTTAGGAAGATGGGTAAAAATGTAAATAAAAATATTTATAATATATTTTTTAAATTTTAAATATATATTAAATATATGTGGGTCGGATTAAGTTAGTGCCTATTTGTTTCAGCTTTTAGAAGCTGAAACGCACGTTTTGAAGAAAGCTGGAGTCCAAAGCCCGTTTGGTTCAGCATAAAACGCAATTTTTTGGAAAAGTTGCGTTTTGGGTTTGTGAAGAAAACGCGCAGGATGGGAAAGGAGCTCAGAGCTCCATTTTGGAAAAAGCCCATCTATCTGTTGGACTTACAGGGCAATTACCAAATTACCCTTTCACACCATTCTTCATTCCTCTCATCTCTTTGCTCTGCCCTTTGCCCTCTCAATAACAAATTTTCAAATCCAAACACAAAAAAATCTATAACAAATTCCCAAATCAGCTAAGGAAAAAAAAATCAATCTCTTGCAAATTAGGATTCCTCAAAATGCAAAACAAAAAAACATTAGAATATAGCAAAATGATAGAATTACAAGATGAAATTGAAGATGAATGCGTCAACAACACTGACTTCTACTTCGATCAAATCGGTGAACCCTCCCAATCAAACCCTCCTACTCCGATTCCGACCCCATTTTCGATCTCCAAGCCGTTCCTTCTCAGCCACTTGTCGTCTCCGAACTCCACCGCCTCATCTTCGTCGCACACTCCGATGGATTCTGCGTTGCCAAAACCAAGGACTCTATCGATTCCGCCAAGAACCAACAGACGAAGTGCTAAGAAAAAAAAAAAAAAAAAAAAACACTAGGAAAAAGGAGAGCTCTACTACAAAAAAATCGGGCTGTACCGGCGTTTTTTTTCCCGGCGTTTTTCCAAACCGCCGTAATAGATAAGCTTGTACCAGTGCTTTTTGAAAACGCTGGTATAGGAAATCCTATTACGGCGGGACAAAACTGGCGCTTTAAAAAGCGTTGCAATAGGAGGCCTATAGCGGCGTTTACTAAAAACGCTGGTATAGGAAGTCAAAACCGCTGGGACAGGTCCCCCAATTACCTTATGGGAAAAGACTTGTCCCGGCGCTTTTGAAAGCGCTGGGACAGGTCCATCAATTGCCTTATAGGAAAAGACCTGTCCCGGCGCTTTAAAAAGCGTTGGGACAGGTCCATCCATTCCCTTTTGAAAAAAGACCTGTCCCGGCGCTTCTAAAAGCGCTGAGATAGGGCCATTCATTCCGTTATGAGAAAAGACCTGTCCCGGCGCTTTTAAAAGCGCTGGTACAGGTCCATCCATTCCCTTATGGGAAAAGACCTATCCCGGCGCTTTTAGAAGCGCTGGGACAGGTCCATCCATTCCCTTTTGAGAAAAGACCTGTCCCGGCACTTCTAAAAGCGCTGGGACAGGTGCATTCATTTCCTTATAGGAAAAGACCTGTCCCGGCGCTTTAAAAAGCGCCGGGATAGGTCCATCCATTCCCTTGTGGGAAAAGACCTGTCCTGGCGCTTTTAAAAGCGCTGGGATAGGTGCATCCATTCCCTTACTGGAAAAGACCTATTCCGGCGCTACTAAAAACGCTGGGACAGGTCATTCCCTTACTAAACGTCTAAAACTAAAGCCCTAGCATCTCTTTCTCGTTCAGCCGCCCCGTCCTCTCCCTCTCTCTCTCTCTCTCTCCCTCCCTCCCTCTTCACACACAGCCTTCATCACTCCCTCTCACACAAACTACAAAGCCCTGTGACTGTGACACGGAGATCTCATCTAGCACAAGCACTAGCACACTCAAAAGATTTCTCTAATTAAATCCACGTATTTTCATCTTCTTCTTCTTCTTTCGACTTCGACTTCGACGATGCTCTCTCTAGCTCCGGCCTCTCCAACTGCCTTACTTTTCGTTCATGAAAACCTGAAGGTACTACTTCTAATCTAATTTTTCATTTCTCTTTTTTCTATTTCCCCCTTAATTTTCTAGAAATACCCAAAATTTATTACAAGTTATATTAAAGTTTAAAGGACCAAAATTTTATCAAATGCAATACCATGTTGTTGACGGCGTTCTCTTTTCTGATTGATTGCTCAGGTTTTTTTCTCGTTTTTTGATTGGAGAGGACAGAGGCATTTTGCTCTTTTGGGTTTCTTTGTTTTGTTCTGTCTGTAATATGAGGCTCCTATTCTTTATCTTGAATGTATATAAAGCTCCAATTATTTTTTTGTTAATTCTTTGATTCTATGAGTGATTCAGATTATTAGAATGTTTTTATTATGGGATGGGTACAAAAAAAATATCAATTAACTTGATTATTGGTAACCTATATTAAAAAAAAATATAAAATATAAGTATATCAAAGAAAATAAAGAATATAATATATTATATTAGAAAATATGACGTAGAAAATAAAGAGCAACCAGAAACATAGGGAATTAATGTAGCAGTACTAGTGATCATGGTGGTGTGTAGCTACTTCTCAAACAAAAGCTTGATAGTAATCATCAATGGAGCAGTACTAGTGATCATGGTGGTGTGCAGCTAAGTGAATCCTAATCAACCACCACATCTATTGTTGTGCTTAGCACATTAGTGGCCGTATGTGGATCATTTACTTTTGGAAGTGCAGTAAGTACTATTACTATCTTCTTCTTTCTTTTCTTTTTTTTTTCTTTTTTTTTAATATTTATTTATGAACCTATTAATTACTATCCTTTTGTAGTTAAAGGCTGAGTTGTACTGTTAGTTTAATGAACCTATTACTATCCTTTTTCCCAATCAAATTAATGGTTGATCATTTATGATTATTTTCCAGGAGGGGTATTCATCACCATTTGGAATTGAGGATGAACTTGGCCTTACTTTGGCTGAGGTTAATTTAACTAAAGTATTATTTAAATATTTCCATTACATTAACTAAATAGTATTTAGACAATGGTCTTTTAGCTTTATATACACTTCCCTTGTGGTGGTTCAAAGTTTGAACTTCGAAATTCATACTAATAGCTTCACCTAGCAAAAAATAAAAAATAGATACAAATATTAAAACAAGTTTGAACTTCATAATTCACTTTCAAATTTCCAATTTTTTGAACACCTTTTTTGGTTTTTGAAGTGGGTTTTTTTTGTTATTTGTGTTCTGGGTTTTTGTAATATTGATTTGTGTGAAAATTTGGATGTGGGTTTGTTTGATATATAGGTGAAGACTACAAATCCAAAGAAGTACTGTGTGAGACCCAATACTGGAATTGTGATGCCCAGGTCTTCCTGTGATGTTATAGGTCTCTCTCTCTAATAAATACTTGAATTTTGTGCTTAATACATGTTATTTTTTAATTAGTTTATGCTTAGTCACAGTTTCTCTTTTATTAACAGATGGAGGTAGCATATTTTACTATTACACTCAATAAGGAATTTCAATTTCTTCTTGTGATTATTTATAGTATGCAAAGACTTTCATAATAAGATAATTGCAGGATTTTGTCTGTATATAATTTCCATGTTTTCAACTTATGTCACAACTTTCTGTACATCCAACATTTATCTTGTATGATATGAAAAAAAGTAGAAGATTAAGAGTATAATTGTAGGATTTTCCAAATTAAGTATGACATGCAAATATTTTAGAAATTGTTTCCTTTACCTAGAGTTAAGTGTTTAAAAAATATTAACTTTTAAGTGTGAAGTTGGCCAAGAATTAACTTTGTGTGATGCCATTTGTGGTTAATCATGTGTATGTAATTTAACTATTCGTTTTTTTTTTTTCCTGGATAGGTGGACTTTTACATCAATCGCCATTTATTTTGGGGTATGTGTTGCATCTTCAGTGAACCTTCTCTAATTATGAATCGTCCTCTCTGTCTCTCTCTTTCTTATCTGCATTAGTTTTTTTTTTTTTTTTTTTTTTTTTTTTTTTTTTTCTTATGATCTCAATTTCTATGTGTAGCTTGGATCATTGCTCTCCATGCGTGGCTGTTACCAATATCATAAGAAAGCTGGAGGTGACAGAGTTGATAATGCAGAGGTGGATACAGAGCAAGGTTCTTGTGTATCTACTTCAGATAGCCAAGATTCCAAAATGTCAAACCCATCCAAAATCTTAGGCCCCAATACACAATGTCATGTATGTGAACCTACAGGCTTCTGGGGTTATGTCTTTCAAATAAATTTTCAGGTAATTTGTTCAAGAATGAGTATCCGAAGTAGGAAATATATAGTGCTTATCCATTGCATGGACATGCAACTTTTTATATGCTAGCACTTGGTAACTCCTTTTAAATTTTAGACTTAAGGAAAATTTTTATTATTGTGCATGAATATAATTATATTACCAATGTAATCCTTAACCTTTTCATCACCAATTCAATTACAGAATGAGTAATGACAAGCAGGGCTTTTTCATTAACTAACAAATTTTACTTCTCAATTGAAATTGTTCTATGCTCCCACCTAGATTATGTTGCAAATTGAATAGGTTGTTGAATGAATCAGGGAGGAACCAAGCAGATAGGAGCTGAATGCTTCTAAATATTGCATTCTATTTTTCTTGATTTTTGTGTTAAAAAAATAGAAAATTTAAATTCAATGTCTTTGTACCGTTCATTTTTTTAGCACCTATAATATTACAGGTGCTAAAAAAATTAAAAAAATTTTTTTTTGAAAAAAATGACCTATCCCAGCGCTTTGAAAACCGTTGGGATAGGGTTTGGAATTTTTTTTTTAAAAAAGACCTATCCCAGCGCTTTTGAAAGCGCTGGTATAGGCCTTTTAAATTTTATTCGTTCATGACCTATGCCAGCGTTTTCAATGACCTATACCAGCGCTTTTAAAAACGCTGGCATAGTTAGTACCTATTCCAGCGCTTTCAAAAGCGCTGGCATAGGTTATATTCACATTTTCTTAAAGGCTGTGCCGACATAAGTAGAAACGCCGGAACAGGGTCTAAAAGCGCCGGGATAGGTTCGGCGACCCTATCCCGACAATCAAAAACCAGCGGTTTGAAGCGCCGGGAAAAAAAAACGCCGGGATAGGAATTTTGACCTTATCCCGGCGCTTTTTGGGGCTATCCCAGCGGTTTTGAAAACGCTAGGATAGCCCCGTTTTTTTGTAGTGTCTAGAACGTTCTAGAGTTTGGAGGAATGGCAGGGAAAAAAAAGGAGGAAAGAAGGATAAAAAAGAAAAGAGTAAGGGTATGTATGTGGAGGAGAAAAAAAGAGTGAAAAAAAAGGAAAAAAAAGAGAGAAAGAAATGTCGTGTGTGGAGGATAAAAAAAGAGGGAAAAAAGAAGAAGGAAATGTTATCACAATATTTTCACAATAAATTTTAAGGAGTAGATTATTATTAGCTAATATTGGTGAGAAAAAAATAATTTTTTTAGAAAGAGAAAAAAATAATTTTAATAGTATGTTAAAATTAAAATCAGTATCAATTTTTATCACAATATTTTCACAATAAATCTTAAGTGGTAGGTTATTATTAGCTAATATTGGTGAGAAAAATAATTTTTTTAGAATGAGGAAAAAATTATTTTTTTAGAATGAGAAAAAAATAATTTTAATAGTACGTTAAAATTAAAATCAGTATTAATTTTTATCACAATATTTTCACAATAAATCTTAAGTGATAGGTTATTATTAGCTAATATTGATGAGAAAAAAAATAATTTTTTTAGAAAGAGAAAAATTGATTTAAGTATGATGAAGTAGTTGATTTAAGTATGAAACAAACTCACATCCAAAAAAAAAAAAAAAAGGTATGAAATAAACTCTCTTATATATACATTGTCATTTTTGGTAATTTATCCCTCAAACTGTCACTTTTATAAGTACTAGCAAAATACTCAGTTTTTTCAAAAAGTACTTTTTAACAGTTTTTACCAAATACTCAGCTTTTTGAAAATACACTTTTTCATTATGTACTTTTTGAAAACTTCACTTTTTCATTATGCACTTTTACAAAAAATTGAACCAAACTCACCCTAGACGGATTTGTGAATCTTATGATACAAACCCAACCTGACGCACTGTAAAACAAAGTGACACATATATATTGGGGACCAAAATGGTAATTTACTCACAAAAAAACTAGTTAGTATTGCCAAATAAAATATTTTCAAAAAAAAAAAAAAAAAGCAAAAAGACAAAAAAAATCCAAAATATTTTTTTAGGTCAGAACAAAATAATACAATAATACTCAAATCCCACAATAATAAAATTTTAACTTTGAGCCTTGTATTCAAATTGAACAGTTTTAGACCCCTTAACACACAATCAGATTGAGTAGCCTAGTTAATTAGCCAAGTTGTTACTTAGTCAAATTATTCAATACTAGGTTAAAACAATCAAACAATCATATCATGAAATATAAAGCAGCGGAATAATAAATAACATATGATATGATCACCCAAGAAAACCAAACCGGTAAAAAACCTGGGGAGGATTTTACCCACCGATTCTCAAGGCAAAACTGAATTCACTATGAAAGAATTGAAGTTCTTACAAAAGGACTTACAAGCTCCCCGCTCGACTTCCTAATGCTACCTACCAGTAGAACTTACTGACACGACCCCGTGCAAGCTCCGAATTCACGGACTCCTTCTTTCTTGAATTCTTTGATCAACTACAAGCACCCAGGCTTGATATTCTTTAAGCTTCAAAGGCAGCAACTAAGTTGATCATCAAGATGTTGAAGTAATCTCCATCTAGAAAATCCTAAACTTTGTGTAAAGGAAAGCTCCTCTAGATCTCACAAGAGATTTACACAAAACCGCAATGTATGAGCAACAATACAACTTGAGCAACCCTAAAACGTGGCTAGGGTTTTGCCTTATATACCTAGGGTAAAAACATAAAAACCCTAAATGTTTTAATGAGCTAGGGCTGAGTTGGAAAACTGTAGAAAACGCAACCTGGTCGATTTTCGATCAATCGAATCTGTTCCTCGATCGATCGAGATAGACCGAATTGCCCCAATGCAACTACAGTCTCTCGATTCCAACTTTACAATAATTAATCAACTTTGAGCATACTTTAATAAGTCTAAACATGTTGTTTTGATCATGGTTTGCCAACATTACAAATTAGAGTTCTAAATACATAAATTCCTAAACCTTTAGAACCTAACACAAATAATTGAAGTATTTTAACTTTGAGCCTCATATTCAAATAATTGAAGTGACATGCCAATAATCACAATATGAGTTAGATGGTCAAGTGATTATTTTTTTTTTTTTTAAAGTTATATATATATATATATATATATATATATATATATATATATATATATATAAAGAATTCCAAGGGGCCCCCATTGGTTGGAACATAGCTCATTCACTATATATATTTTTATTGTATGTGATTTTTGAAAATTTACTATTAGATTACATTTCTTTCTTATATCTTTCATCATTGCAAAATTTCTAGAAGATCAAAAATTAATAACTAGTCAACAATTAAATGTTTTGTGGGGCCCGAGGGCCTGGAATTTTCGGCCCACCTCTAGACTGGCCCAAGGCCCATGCCGAGGACCAGTGGCTGTCCCAGGCAGCTGCCTAGGGACTTTTCGGCCCTCTGGGCCGCGCCGAGGACAACCCTGTCCTCGGCGTACCTATCCTGATCCCAGTACAGGCAGTCACATCCACATTTAATGCGCCTACCTAACTCCCCTGGCAATCTCAGTGTTGAGAGGACTCCTGAACGGCGGAACCTTGGGTGCCGCGATCCACAGTACGGCGGGAAACGTGGCTGATGGGACAAGTCCTTAAGCAGTGGTCTGGATGACTGACAGTTGGAAGGCTAGGATTGGCCAAAGAGGGTATATAAATGCAAGGAGCCCTTCAGAGTAGGGGGCTCCTCGGCCATCCGAGGAGCAACCCCCAAGACAATAAGAACAAAGAAGAAGCCCCCAAGAAGGAGGAACGCTTCAGGCGAGCCGGTGGCAAGCCTGTTGGCGCCGAACCCTACGACCCACTCTCTAAACAAATTTATTGCTGGGGGATCTACGACAAAACGAGCCCCTACAATTGGCGCCGTCTGTGGGGAGGGTTAGTGCGCCGACTGGTGCAACCGGCGATCGTTCTAAACAAATCACTTTGCAAAACAGAAATGAACAAGTACAGTTGCAGCAAAATGGAAGATTCAACAGCAGAAAAAGAAATGAGTAAAGAGTAATGTTATTTCATAAAAAAGAAAAGAGTTACAAATACAATCAGAGGCTCAGGCAGGCTTGTTTTACAAGCTTTATTACAAGCTAATCCTACAATCGGAGGCTCAGGCGGTCCGATCCTACAACTAGCTAGGGGAGAAGGAAGTGTCAACCCGTGCTTTTATTGGCATCAGCAGAACGGGAGAGCTTGACAATAAAAGCGGGGAAGGGGGGCTGAGGCTGGCTTGCTTCAAAGCGGAAGCTTGAACAAAGTGAGGAGCAGATGCAGGGGCACCGGAACGTCCTCCCCCGTGATGTTCCCTTGATGCTCTCCAATCCTCCCGAGCGCCGGCCGTTGGAGACGGCAACACTCGGGCACCAGACACGACGTAAGTTCGCGTATCTTCTCCACCGAAGGTGCGCTCCGGGGAAAGATGTTAGGTACTCCAACAATGTCCCACCTGGCCACCGCGTGCAACACTGCCGGTGTTACGCCGAGGCTCAGCCGCACCAGAAACCCAGTGGGGGCTGCGGCCACGGCAGCCCTTAACTCCATATCTCCTAACTCCGGTCACAATCCCGACGGGGTTATTAAAGGGGCATGGGGAGTGGAAAGATGGTTTTCTTTCTGTTCGAGTCGGGAAGCTCATGGGGTATGAAGAAACCATCCCCCCAGAAAGCCTTATATAGAGGGGGAGAGTTGGTGACAGTCAATTCGCGCAGAATTCGAAGAGTGAGTTACCGAGGCGGCGGGCAATAATGAAGCCACCAAATTCCAAGGGGGCTGCAGACCGTTGTACTTCTGTCGATTTACGAGACCATTAATGAAGGCGCGTCTCGCGCACCGAAGCGTCAGGCGCAGAACACGAACGGCCAAGAAACGCTTCCCCGATAGAAGATGGGGAAACTAATTACTTCAGAAGACCAAGTGTTAGACAGAACCAAGGCTCTGCATGGTCCTCGGACTCAGGCCTATGGGGAAACTAATTACTTCAGAAGACCAAGTGTTAGACAGAACCAAGGCTCTGCATGGTCCTCGGACTCAGGCCTATGGGGAAACTAATTACTTCAGAAGACCAAGTGTTAGACAGAACCAAGGCTCTGCATGGTCCTCGGACTCAGGCCTATGGGGAAACTAATTACTTCAGAAGACCAAGTGTTAGACAGAACCAAGGCTCTGCATGGTCCTCGGACTCAGGCCTATGGGGAAACTAGCCACTACTTATGAAGGCAGCACCTGTGCCTAGGTCTTGCGTGGTCCTCGGACCCAAGCCTACGGAGAGCTAGCCACTACTTATGAAGGCAGCACCTGTGCCTAGGTCTTGCGTGGTCCTCGGACCCAAGCCTACGGAGAGCTAGCCACTACTTATGAAGGCAGCACCTGTGCCTAGGTCTTGCGTGGTCCTCGGACCCAAGCCTACGGAGAGCTAGCCACTACTTATGAAGGCAGCACCTGTGCCTAGGTCTTGCATGGTCCTCGGACCCAAGCCTACGGAGAGCTAGCCACTACTTATGAAGGCAGCACCTGTGCCTAGGTCTTGCGTGGTCCTCGGACCCAAGCCTACGGAGAGCTAGCCACTACTTATGAAGGCAGCACCTGTGCCTAGGTCTTGCCAGGTCCTCGGACCCAAGCCTACGGAGAGCTAGCCACTACTTATGAAGGCAGCACCTGTGCCTAGGTCTTGCGTGGTCCTCGGACCCAAGCCTACGGAGAGCTAGCCACTACTTATGAAGGCAGCACCTGTGCCTAGGTCTTGCGTGGTCCTCGGACCCAAGCCTACGGAGAGCTAGCCACTACTTATGAAGGCAGCACCTGTGCCTAGGTCTTGCATGGTCCTCGGACCCAAGCCTACGGAGAGCTAGCCACTACTTATGAAGGCAGCACCTGTGCCTAGGTCTTGCCTGGTCCTCGGACCCAAGCCTACGGAGAGCTAGCCACTACTTATGAAGGCAGCACCTGTGCCTAGGTCTTGCATGGTCCTCGGACCCAAGCCTACGGAGAGCTAGCCACTACTTATGAAGGCAGCACCTGTGCCTAGGTCTTGCGTGGTCCTCGGACCCAAGCCTACGGAGAGCTAGCCACTACTTATGAAGGCAGCACCTGTGCCTAGGTCTTGCCAGGTCCTCGGACCCAAGCCTACGGAGAGCTAGCCACTACTTATGAAGGCAGCACCTGTGCCTAGGTCTTGCCAGGTCCTCGGACCCAAGCCTACGGAGAGCTAGCCACTACTTATGAAGGCAGCACCTGTGCCTAGGTCTTGCCAGGTCCTCGGACCCAAGCCTACGGAGAGCTAGCCACTACTTATGAAGGCAGCACCTGTGCCTAGGTCTTGCCAGGTCCTCGGACCCAAGCCTACGGAGAGCTAGCCACTACTTATGAAGGCAGCACCTGTGCCTAGGTCTTGCATGGTCCTCGGACCCAAGCCTACGGAGAGCTAGCCACTACTTAGGAAGGCAGCACCTGTGCCTAGGTCTTGCATGGTCCTCGGACCCAAGCCTACGGAGAGCTAGCCACTACTTAGGAAGGCAGCACCTGTGCCTAGGTCTTGCATGGTCCTCGGACCCAAGCCTACGGAGAGCTAGCCACTACTTACGAAGGCAGCACCTGTGCCTAGGTCTTGCTAGGTCCTCGGACCCAAGCCTACGGAGAGCTAGCCACTACTTATGAAGGCAGCACCTGTGCCTAGGTCTTGCCAGGTCCTCGGACCCAAGCCTACGGAGAGCTAGCCACTACTTATGAAGGCAGCACCTGTGCCTAGGTCTTGCATGGTCCTCGGACCCAAGCCTACGGAGAGCTAGCCACTACTTATGAAGGCAGCACCTGTGCCTAGGCCTTGCATGGTCCTCGGACCCAAGCCTATGGGGAGCTTGCCACTATCTTTAAAGCAGCAACAGAATCTTCTATAAGAGGCTAATCACTTGCCGGAGGATCGAAGCGCCGAGCTAACTATTTGGGAAAAACCAACCAGCGGTAGGCCTTGGGGGGAATGAGGGCCGTGGATGTCAAAACCCTCCTCCCCGTTCAAGGGAACGTGCAGCAGGATTTTGAGGGGCTATTGTGGGGCCCGAGGGCCTGGAATTTTCGGCCCACCTCTAGACTGGCCCAAGGCCCATGCCGAGGACCAGTGGCTGTCCCAGGCAGCTGCCTAGGGACTTTTCGGCCCTCTGGGCCGCGCCGAGGACAACCCTGTCCTCGGCGTACCTATCCTGATCCCAGTACAGGCAGTCACATCCACATTTAATGCGCCTACCTAACTCCCCTGGCAATCTCAGTGTTGAGAGGACTCCTGAACGGCGGAACCTTGGGTGCCGCGATCCACAGTACGGCGGGAAACGTGGCTGATGGGACAAGTCCTTAAGCAGTGGTCTGGATGACTGACAATTGGAGGGCTAGGATTGGCCAAAGAGGGTATATAAATGCAAGGAGCCCTTCAGAGTAGGGGGCTCCTCGGCCATCCGAGGAGCAACCCCCAAAAACAATAAGAACAAAGAAAAAGCTCCCAAGAAGGAGGAACGCTTCAGGCGAGCCGGTGGCAAGCCTGTTGGCGCCGAACCCTACGACCCACTCTCTAAACAAATTTATTGCTGGGGGATCTACGACAAAACGAGCCCCTACATGTTTAAACTTTAAATTTTTTTAGTCTAAAATTATGCATCAAAAATAAATTTATGAATTGAAAAGTAAATAACATTCGATTGATATAAAATTTAACATATGTTTTAAGAACATAATTAACATGCAATCCAATTGTTTAAATTTTCAAAATATATAATCATTTTAATTTTATTTTTAGTAGGAATTATTGTCATTAACTACAACAAAGTTTGTATCCAAATTTTGTCCTTAGTATGAGTCTTTGCTGGGGGGATTTGATGGTTTTAGGATAAAGAGATTGGTAGTATAAATAAATTTTACAGAAAATTGGTAATTTGGTATAATTCATGATAGACTAAAAACGTATTGACCCCTTGTGATTAAATTAATTAATTAATTAGCCAAGTTATTAATTAATCAATTTAACATGCAAACGCATGGTAGCACAAACAAATCACCAATAAACTAATTATGCAGCGGAAAATAAATAACACGGTGATTTGTTTACGAATGGGGAAAACTTGACAGCAAAAACCCCACCGGGTGATTTTCAGGTCACCACTCTCGAAACTCAACTATTATCACAACAAGCGGTTACAAGTAAAGGAATCCCAAGTACCTTACCAACCTACAATTGAACTCTTACCCCAATACTCAATTGGACTTGTTCTGTAATGACAGTTTCCCATTTTTATGCACAGCTCCCAAGTCCGTGACTAACTAATTGAGCGGATCCCAGTACGCGACTTCAATCACCAACTAGAAAAAGTTTGTTGGCTGCAAAGTTTTTCAGTTCATCCCAGCGATGATGATTAAGAAGATGCTTGGTCACAAAACCTAAAGATGCACATACACAGCAACTTCTTTAGAAGAGATGAACTAGGGCAAAACTTTGTCTCCGGTCACAATTTGCTTGAACAGAGTTTGCTCAATGCTTGTGCAACTTGTGAACATGTTGACGACCCTTAAAACAATCATTTTATATGTCTAGGGTTAGGAGAAAAGAAGGCCCAAAGACACACCCACAGATCCCAAGAAATCAGATCAAAATTTCTGATTTTATAAATCTCAACAGATAGAAGTTGTCGAGCATCTGTCGAGATAGCTGTCGAGCCACGGGCAGAACAGCTTCCTTAAATCTCGACACATGCTAGTTGTCGAGTTTTAGTAACTTTGCACTTTCAACTTGTTTTCTTGAACAGACTTGAAGACTTCAACACTTGATCTTGAAATATGGTTTCTTGAAGTATTTCAACACATCCTAGATCTACCCAAATACAAGTAAAATGCGTTTTGTCAAAGGATTAACCAATTATATAAAAGAATGACATATGTTCTTGTTAGGTTCTAAAGACTTAGGATTTAATGTATTTAGAACTCTAATGTGTATTGTTGGCAAACTATGATCAAAACATATTTAGTCTTGTTTAGATGTGCTCAAAGTTGTGTTGTTTATGTAAAGTTGAAATCGAGCTGATGCAGAATTAAATGTGCATCTCGGCCTGGCTCAATTGATCGAAGCTTAGGCTCGATCAATCGAAAATCAGGCAGATGCGTTTTTCTGCAGAATTTTCAACTCAGCCCTAACTCCTAAAACATTTAGGGTTTTATGTTTTTGCCCTAGGTATATAAGGCAAACCCTAGTCACGTTTTTAGGTTGCTCATATTGCTGTTTGTGTGAATCTCTTGTGAGATCTGTGAGGAGCTTTCCTTTACACAAGTTTAGGGTTATCAAGATTCAAGATTCGTTCAATAACTTGATGATCATTTAGTTGCTGCTGTTGATACCCATTTTCGCGACACATTTCGTACAAGCCCAATTCAACCAAGCTCAACTTTCTTATGGACTCGATTCATGTATTATATTTTATTTATTCTTTTAAGCATGGCCCAAGCCCATGCGACTTATTGGGGAAATTGAGGAAGTGTGGTTTGGAGGGTATGGGTCGATTCCTTTCGGACCTTTTGCATGAGCCCAGCCCATGCGTGCTACCAAGTGGGCAAGGGACACTGGTAGCACCTCAGGCTTATGAAGGAGGTCTTGTATCCAAAATTTCCACCCCAAAATAGCTTTTATGCTCTGTGTGACTATGGCCCAAAATTTCTGCCAAAACCATTTTTTTCCTTTAAACATAGTTGGCTCTCATTGGCCAATTCCATCTACTGGCCCTCAGTTAGGTGACCCTCCCAATGGTCTGAAATTTCTGACCAAAGGCAACCAATTAAAGAAAACCTACTTTATTTCCAAAATCATGCTAAAAGCATACCAAAGTCTTCCCTAAACAAAAGCAACCCAAGCCAAAACACCAAAATAGTATCATAGGGGATAAAAGCCTCTTCCACTACTCAAAAACCAGTCACTTAGAGCACCCCAAGTTCAATACAAAAGGCCCCAATTAGATTCAAAAGGGGGCAGCCACGTTCTACCTAGAGAGCTGAAACTTTAGAGCAAAAACCTATTCAGCCAGTCAACAATCTCACAAATCCGAACCTTAGGGGTGGAAATATGGGTACAGGGGAGCCTTCCCTCTCTTCCTCACAACCTCCCTCGATTTCCTCTTCTGTGTGACTGC
Organism: Quercus aquifolioides; assembly: GCA_019022515.1. NCBI lineage: Eukaryota > Viridiplantae > Streptophyta > Magnoliopsida > Fagales > Fagaceae > Quercus > Quercus aquifolioides. The sequence goes on along the minus strand of CM032332.1, from coordinate 8,006,485 downwards.
GGGTCGAAGTTTCAGACTTGTTGAGCCACGTTTTACTCACAGACCTGAAATTTCAGAGCAAAACCTCATTCAGTTAGTCAACAATCTAACAATTCCGAAGCTTGGGGGTGAAAATATGGGTATAGGGGAACCTTCCTTCTCTTCCTCACAACCTCTCTCAATTCTCTCTTTTGTGTGACTGTGGGTCGAAGTTTCAGACTTGTTATGTTTTTATGGTTTTCTGCACTTTTGTTATAAACATTTTGATATTCTCTTGTCAAAGCACCATTAGCCTCTTGTTCATTATACATTTAGAATTTTAGGCATGATACTCCACAATAAACACCTCTAAAGAACCAAAGGGGAGATTTGGGCCATTCTCGCATTTTCGGCCCTTGTCGCAAAAACGACCCCGACAGCTGCCATAAGAGCTTAAAGATACACAAGCGGGTGTGCTTGTATTTGCTGGAGAATCCAAGAAAGAAGGAGTCCATGGTCTCGGAGCTTGCACGTGGTCGTGTCAGTAAGTTTCTATTGGTGGGTAGCAATAAGATGTTAGTGGTCTAAGTTTTATTGTAAAACTTCAATTCTTTTTATAGTGGATTCAAGTTTACCTTGAGGATAGCTAGGTTAAATCCTCCTCAGGTTTTTACCGGCATGGTTTTCTGGGTCATTATATCTTTGTGTTATTTATATTTTCGCTGCTATATACTTGATATGATTGTTTGATTGTGATAACCTAGATTTGCATAATTTGACTAAGTTAATCACTTGGCTAATTAACTAGGTTAATCCTATTGTTTTAAATGAGTCTAAAAACAAACAGTTCTTAACAAGTGAACCACATATGTCCTAACAATCTCCCCCTTTGGCGATCTGTGACAAAACCACAACAAACAAATGAGATATGAGAGAAGTCATAAGTCACTCAACTCATATTCACTTATTTAATACAATAAAATCTATCTTAACACAAACTCTTGAAAAACTTTGCAAGAAGAGAGATTATGGCAAGTAGATTTTGACAACCTGTATTTCTGAAACACTTTAAACAAAACTCATCAAGGCATCTTTGTGTGAAACAGAAATAATAGATTGCATACAAGTATAAGAAGCATGTGTATAAAGAGAGAAAAGAAACAACACATGTAAGGTAGGTGAAAGAAACATACATCAACATATAAGGAAGATAAGTACAATGTATGTAAAATGATCATAAGACCCAATATACAAGAACAATGTATCTATAATAGAAGAAAATAAAAGATACATCATATCCTCACTACATCCCTCAAGTATCAACACTCTCCCTAACAAAATGTATAAAGAGAGAAAAAAAAAAACAACACATGTAAGATAGGTGAAAGAAACATATATCAACATATAAGGAAGATAAGTACAATGTATGTAAAAATGATCACAAGACTCAATGTACAAGAACAATGTATCTATAATAGAAAGAAAATAAAAGATACATCATATCCTCACTACATCCCTCATGTATTAACACTCCTCCTAACAAAATGTCCTATACTAACTCTCCCCCTAAGATGACTACTCTCATATCCCAAAATTACTCTCTCTTTTTGTCACGAGTGACAAAGGGTAGAGTGTCAAGTAGACATCTCATCAGTAGAGTTAGCACAGAAAGCAGACATCATCTCGTCTTTGGACACAGTCCTCAGACGCTTACAACCGGGGTAGTCAGGATGCTCTACCCTCGAAACTCGAAGCACATTCGCAACAAGCTGCGGTGTTACAGCAAATCGCGTACCTCGAACGCGAGTGTGAAAGAGAGGCACTGAAGAATCAATCCCGTGCATGTTGGAGTATGACTCCTAAATAAGCACGAGAGGACAAGTGACCGAGACGTCACACAGTGACTCCCATCCCCGACTGTGAATGACATCGGGAAGGTCAGTGTCGGCGAAGTCCGCCAAAATGACTCTATGTTTCGAATGAACACCTCGTCGAGAAAATTTCTTCGAGTAGGCCTTTCGGGCATCCTTATCACGGAACCAAATGTTAGAAGGAGTAGGATCAGAAGAAGATGATGCCTCATAACGAAAAAGGTTCCAAGACAGAGCAGACTTACGTTTAGGTGCCATAGACACAACTAACGTAAACAAAGAGAGAGAGAGGGAGAGAAGGAGACAATCAGAAAAGTCCCAAAACATTTCAAATATATCAAGATATATTGAAAAGAGAGTACATATGCATGAAAATGCATGATCATGTGACATGCACGTAAAAAAAAAACATCATGGACTCAGCCCAATCCAATCCTATCAGCACACAAACATATTGCACACATCTAAATGCATGAAAATAATGTTATAATGCTAATGTGATGCAATGCATGAGATTTTAAACACATGTAAATGAAAACCCATCCCAAAATTACAATAAACACTCATCAATTTTGAAAAACTCCAAAATTTTTCAAAAACCCCAAAACCTAGGTTTTAAATCATGAAATGCATGAATAATGAATAGATAAGAGAGCATACCAAGTGATTTAGAGCAAGGAAGAGCCGAACATCACGTGGATTGAAGGTTTTGAGTGAGAAAAGAGTGTTTGGGAGAGAAAAGAGAGAATCTGTCGAGAGAGAGATCGAGAAAAGTGAGAACCGGGTCGCACTAAACAAATATATAGGAGTTCAGTAAAGCTCGATAGATGAAGGTATCGAGATAGCTATCGAGGGAGGTGTCGAGAAAAAGAACATCGACAGCTGAAGGTGTCGAGGAGGTATGGAGGGATAAAACACCAGATTGAGGACATAAGCTCGATCGATGGGCCAGGTGTCAAGAATCTATCGAGGAGACAGGAGATTTCTCGATCGATCCACCAGGTGTCGAGGAGGTACCGGGATTATGATAAGAAAAAGCTTGAGAAGCTCGACAGATAGCTAGGTATCGAGGAGGTGTCGAGCTTGCTTTTAAAAACAGTTTTTTGAGAAGAGAAAAACATAGACATAAATGCAATCAGACATGCAACTCAACCAATGTTCCAATCAACATATTAAACTCTCAAAATCATCTCTCAACAGTAATTTTAAGCACATGGATCCTCAAAAACACACACACATGCACACACACTAAACAAGTCTAACAAATTTTATATTTCAAAAACAAGTCAAGACAGTTTAGTGAGCATACATTAGCACATGTAAAACCTTGTGATGACCAAATCACATTGTACCTGCACATGTATCAAGAGTAGTAAAGAATATTGCATGTTGTGTGTGAAAAACATCGCAAGATTGCATATGTGTATACATGTTATGATGATTTGTGATATGAGAAAATCACTTTAACTCACACACAATCATAACTATTTGATAGGGACTATCACCTTCGAGGTACATCCTGTAACTCCCACATCTCCTAGAATACACATTTGCAATCATATTTAAAGCATTTTTTATCCTTTTGCTTTTTATTTTCTTTGCATATTTTCTTTTATTTAGCATATCATGCATGGGCATATAAGAGAGAGAAAAGAAATACCCAATATGTTAAGCATTTGACATTTCACTTTTACTATGCTGAAGCATACAGATGTCTTTGACACTGCACTTTTGCTATGTTGAAGCATACAAGTGTCTTTGACACTGCACTTTTGCTATGCCGAAACATACAAGTGTCATATTATGATTGGCGGGCAACAGTAGTGAGATGGTTATTTATGCATTTCTCTTAAAATTTTCTAGTCCTTCCTGTCAAAAAGAGTGATACGAGTGTTAAGTTCAAGAGATAACTTAATCTTACTCATCACAAACAAGAGCCACAAAGCTCACTTGCTTAGTTGTGCATAGAAATGCTCATTTAAGTTACAAAAGATACAAAGATTAGAAAACTTTGTTTCAATGGTCATCCAAGGTACACAAGTACCAATGTACACAAAACACACACTTTTTTTGTATTTTTCAATTTTCCAATTTTTTTTTTTTATTTTATATAAAAAGAAAACAAGCAAAAACTAAAAACAAACAAACAAAAACATGTTGAACAAAGCAAAACATAAAACTAAACTGACTCAAAAAAAAAAAAAAAGCAAAACACACAAGTAATATAACAACAAACAAAAGCAAGAAGATAGAAGAAAGTGATAAAATTATTTAAAGTCCTTTTTTTTCCACACCTTAGAAGAGTCTTTCCTTTGATTAAACCCTTGAACCGGCGGTGAGGGGGAAGAATTGAAACCGTTCAAGTTCGAAAGGAACATGAGGGCTTTGAGAAGATTACCAAGAGGAGTAAGAGAGGATTGAAACTGATTCTGCCTTCCAGATGCGATCATGTCGTTGCTCTGTTGAGTGGCTAACCACTTATAGCAATTTGGTCAAATATGACCTACAGCTCCACAATGATGACAGAGATGCTGCTTTTTCTGTTTGGGCTTTTGAGAGTTAGACTTCTTAGCCCTAGAGTTCTTAACATCTTTCTTATCTTGCTTAGGGAGTGCTCCTAAGATAGATTTACCCTTGTCTAAGTTCTTACTAATTCAGTTTTAACATCAGTGTTCTCAATTTCAGTATTATTAGCAGGAGGAACAAACACAGTAGCACTAGTAGAAGCAATATTAGAGGAAGAAAGACCATACCCTAAACCTGTTCGATCCGAAGCAGATTTTTGAATGTTGAGCATCTCATCAAGCTTTGCACTTGAAGTCCTCTCCAATTGAGCTCTGACTTGAAACAGCTCCGCTTCAAGCTTCTTGGTCTTCTCAGCCAAGAAATTGTTCTCAAACCTCAGTGCACCAATTGTTTGATTAGCTTCATCAAACTTTGTGGAAAGCTCTTCACGATCAAGTTCCACATCACTGAGCTTCTTGGTGGCCAGCCTATACAGTTTCTCATGCTTCTCAGAGAGCTTGTAAAGTTTCTCATAGGCTGTATGGATATCATCTTGATCATCCATCTTCTCACACTTAGAATCCACCAATTCTTCTTCTTCTTCCACGTCTTCAACAATCCCTTCAGTAGGATTGACTGTGGCAGTGAAGGCATTCAAGATTCCATCATCTTCATCGTTGGAATCATCCTCAGGCTTAGTGTCACTTAACGTAGCAGCAAGTGCCTTCTCTTCCCAACGCTCTTGAGATATGTGGGGCATTCTTGCTTCATGTGACCGAATCCATGACACCCAAAACACTTTGGTCCTGCAGGAACAGTGTACTGACTGCCATCCTTAGCATCCTTTTTCCCTTTGTCTTGGCCCTTAGACTGAGAAGAACTGGATTGTCTGTGGTCCTTGTCAAAATTCCTTTCATTGGCATTTTTCATAAACTTCTTGAATTGCCTTGTAATGTAGGACTTCATCTTGGAATCTTCATCATCGAAAGACTCATCTGTGTCACTGCTCTTTGTCTTCAGTGCCATACTCTTGCCCTTTCCTGACTTACCAATCTGTGATAGTCCTAGCTCGTAGGTCTGTAGATTACCGACCAGCTCTGTCAAAGGAATCTTGTCAATATCCTTCGATTCTTCTATCGCTGTAATCTTGGCATGGAATCTCTCGGGTAGAGATATGAGCACCTTCGTTACAATCTTGGGTTCAGTTATGGTTTCTCCAAGATTGAAGGCTGAGTTCACTATGTCATTGAGCTTGGCATAGAACTCATCGAACGACTCATCATCCTCCATCTTTATTTCTTCAAAGCTTGTAGTAAGCCTTTGAAGCTTTGAATCCTTGACAGCCGTTGTACCCTCATAAGTTGTCTGGAAGATGGTCCGTGCTTCCTTAGCAGTTTCTGTGGAGGATATCTTCTTAAACTCCTCATTGGTGACTGCACTGAATAAGGCATTCAATGCTCTACTGTTGAAGTTTGCCGCCTTGATCTTGGCTTCATCCCAATCGGCTGGTGCTTCCTTTGGCTTGGTCCAGCCAATCTCCACAGCTTGCCACACTTTTTCATCTAAAGACCGCAAGAAAGCTCTCATACGTACTTTCCAGTATGCATAGTTAGTGCCATCAAATAAAGGAGGTATGATTAATGACTGTCCTCTATCTATGACAAACAGGGGTCAATGGATCAACACAACAAAGATTAAACCTAATCAGAGTGTGCCCGCTCTGATATCACTTGATAGGCTAAAAACGTATTGACCCATTGTGATTAAATTAATTAATTAATTAGCCAAATTATTAATTAATCAATTTAACATGCAAACGCGTGGTTGCACAAACAAATCACCAATAAACTAATTATGCAGCGAAAAATAAATAACACGGTGATTTGTTTTCGAATGGGGAAAACCTGACGGTAAAAACTCCACCGGGTGATTTTCAGGTCACCACTCCCGAAACTCCACTATTATCACAACAAACAGTTACAAGTAAAGGAATCCCAAGTACCTTACCAACCTATAGTTGAACCCTTACCCCAATACCTAATTGGACTTGTTCTGTAGTGACAATTTCTCCTTTTTATGCACGGCTCCCAAGTACGTGACTAACTAATTGCGCGGATCACAGTACGCAACTTCAATCACCAACTAGAAAAAGTTTGTTGGCTGCAAAGTTCTTCAGTTTATTCCAACGATGACGATCAAGAAGATGCTTGGTCACAAAACCCAAATGTGCACATACACAGCAACTTCTTCAGAAGTAATGAACTAGGGCAAAACTTTGTCTCCGATCAAAATTTGCTTGAATAGAGTTTGCTCAATGCTTGTGCAACTTGTGAACACTTTGACGGCCCTTAAAACAATCCTTTTATATGTCTAGGTTAGGAGAAAAGAAGGCCCAAAGACACATCCACGGATCCTAAGAAATCAGATTAGAATTTCTGATTTTATAAACCTCGACAGATAGAAGCTATCGAGCATTTGTCGAGATAACTGTCGAGCCACGGGCAGAACAGCTTCCTTAAATCTCGACACATGCTAGCTATCGAGCTTTAGTAACTTTGCACTTTCAGCTTGTTTTCTTGAACATACTTGAAGGCTTCAACACTTAATCTTGAAACATGGTTTCTTGAAGTATTTCAACACATCCTAGATTTACCCAAATACAAGTAAAATGTGTTTTGTCAAATGATTCGTCAATTACATAAAAGAATGACATATGTTCTTAACAAGTGAACCACATATGTCCTAACAATTCATTTATTAATTTGTTGAAATTTTGGTCTAATTTTGTAATAATTAGAAATTAAAAAAAATTAAAATTATGTTTTTTAGTGGCTTTAATGGAAAATTTTAAACGTTAGTTGATGAAAAGAATACATCGACAATGATGTTCAATAAAGTTTACAAAGATAAAATTTTAGGATCAATGAACCTAGCTATACTTAAGGGGTGTAAAGTAAATTTTAGAATTTTTAGAATTTTTAAAACTTCATTTTTATCTAACCAGGTATTATGAAATTTGTGCAACAATAATTAAAATTTTCCTCCAATTGTAATATATACATTCTTATTTCCAATGGGGTACACGAATGGCGCACTCATTGGTTTGGAACGTGACGTAAACATAGATGTTTTAAATTCAATTATCGGTCCTTGAGGTTTCCAGAGTATCTTATGGACAAAGACAGAGAGAGGGGGGCTAGCTAGGATAGCCACGACCCCCTTGAATTTTCAAAAATCCCTTATTCCTTTAATATTTTTTGAAAAAAAAATTTAAATATAATTTTTTTTAGAACAGATATAAATTTAAATAATGGTCTCCTTATATTTTTACTAAAAACATATAACTTGATAGGTGTATTTTTAGTGCTCTACTTGCACTACTATCACAGTTCTACAAAGACCATAAGGAGCAATTGTACAAAATCTTGCTTGTATCATCGCGCGCGATCGCACTATCACTGGATCCCTTGTTCTTTTTTGTTCTTGTGATCCGCGAAGACAAGAAGTGCATTAGTGAAGACAAAAAAATGTGGATCAATGCTATTTTTTGGCGATCGTTCCTAGATTTCAAATACCTAGTGCATTTTGTTGTGAAATTTTGTAAAGACTACAAAATTTTGGCAAGCACAAAAACTCAAAAAGAAAAAGAAAAAGGTGAGTTGCGGAACGAGTTTTGGAACTCATTCAGCCAAAAAGTAAAAGAGTTGCGGAACTTGTGGATGCCGCTGGTGTTCGACATTCTAGTTATTCTTCCCCTTCCGCAGGTAAGAGAGACTTCAGCTAAATTGTAGTTTGGAAAATGTTGTTTTCAAGTCTTCTTGTGATTTGGAACATAACTAACAAAAGCACGTTCAGAAATTTGTTGGTTACTCTTAGGACTACAACTGAGATGGTTTTCCAAAGCCAATTAAAAAAATCAATATAATACAAAAATTAACTTGCATTCATTAACAAAATCCTTTTATTAATTCGGAGTACTAGGTTAGATGTATTCTGGCCACATTCACGTAGAAATTAATTGCACAAAATCTAACATGATTCAACCAATATCATGTTTCATCTACATGCATTAACAATCAAAATTTATCATCAATAGCTTCTCATAAAACAAAAAATTATTATCAATAATATACATTACTATTATTTGATCAATACGTACTCATAAATTAAACCTACAAATTAACTCCCACAACTATCAATGCACTCTCTTAAAGACTCAAACTAAACTAAATCTTATATACTCAAAACAACCTCTTAAATATGAAGCTATAAAGTAACACTTTGACAACTCGAAGCCCAATATATACTCAAGGGTACTCTCATATTGTCTGAATAAACAAACTTTTAAATCACACTTGTGTGGCAAGTTTTAGTTAATTAGCTTAACTAATAAAATCTCATTGATTAAAAAATTTAGGGTTTGAATCCTAGTTACACCAAAACTAATTAGTATTTTGACTTAATAAAAAAGTAATTATCATGAAGAGAACATTATAACTTAAAATTCTATCATATTTATAAAAAAAAAAAATTGCACGCCTATGTATCTTTTAACCCCAAAAGTAGTATAATATATCTTTTAACCATCAAGTCAGCTGTGGATTAGCCACCCCCTCCCCATTATTATTATTTTTAAATAAAAAATTCTAAATAGATATTGATTTTATATATGGGTAGTACATTTTTTTATTAAAAAAAAAAAAAAAAAAAAAAAAAGATATTTATACTTATGGCCTCCATATGCCAACGAAAAATTTAATATAAATAAAATTTAGGTAAATTATACTTTTGGTCACTAAAATTTGGTAGGTTCGATCTTAGTCACTCAAATTTGGTCCTCAAATTTTTTAAAAGGGCACAATTTGGTCTCTCCATTCTCTTTACACGACTAACAGTACATTAAGTCACCCCATTTTTTAGGGACCAAGTCGAATCAACCTCATATATAGGGAATAAATTGAACCAACCTCATATGTAGGGAGCCAAAATTGAACTTACCCTAAATTTTAGGTAGGAAAACGTTTTCTCTTTGAAATTTTTGGGACTAAATCCAAATTTTTTAAATTGGACAGACCAAAATCAAGATTACACAAAATTTCAAAGACCAAAAGTATAATTTATTCATAAAGTATTTGTTAAATTATATACATTTATATGAATGTTTGAGGTTTCTAATATTCATTTGAATAAAGTCACGAACTTATTAATGATGAGTAGTGTATACTAACTACTTAAGTTAATTGGATATTCATAAATTATAATTAATATATAGTTACCCTAACCATTATCTTAAAGTTAAAGGGATAACCCAAAGAAAAAAAATATTTTGTTTGGCTTCCTCCTCATAAAAATGATAGTTGATTAAAGATAAGTTAAAGATACTGAATCATTTTGTCGATCTTGACTCAAGTTTGCTAAAGGTTAATGGGTGTATTTTATTTAGTACACATTGAATTATGAAATACTTAATTTATATTTTGAATTGTTTTTATAGCACTATATATGTTATTCTACTCTACATAGTAAGTGTGGGGCCAGAATAAGTCAGCAGCCCCGGCCCACTCCAGGCCCAGCCCAACGGCCCATGCCGAGGACGCCTCGACGATCCGAGGTCCGAGGACCAAAGTTTGGAGCCCAGTACCCAAGGAGCGCTGCCGAGGATAGTTACATCCTCGGCATGCCGAGGACAGAAAGAGGGCATACGTCACACCTTTAAGGGGGGTCTCCCCAAGCATCCAAGGAGCAAATAACGAGAACCAATGGCCGGACATTGGAGCATGGCGGAGGAGCAGGTCCCAGGTGAACTGTCACCTCCACATTAAATGCCCTCAACTAACGCTCTGGCCGCATTAATGAGGACAGGACCTCTGAACAGTGCCGCCTGGAGCGCTGCAACCCACTGGAGGTATGGGAATGCGGCTGATGGGACAGACACTCGAGTAGAAGCCGGATTGATCAACAAATGTAGGGCTAGGATCAACTGAGTGAGGAGTATATAATGTAAAAATCCCTCTTATGAGGGGGACGGACGAAAAACCAGAGAAAGAGGAATACTGTAGCAGAGAATTCTCTCCCAACTCTTGTAATCCTTCTGAAAAGAGATAATAGTAGTTTCCAGCTCCATAAGGCACGTCCGAGGAGCCCCATGGTGTGTTTAAGCCCACGTTCTAGTTATTGGCAACCACGTACAACCATGCATGGCCGTTGCCTTCCTTACTGAGGCCTAGCTCTTGAGTCCACACTCTACAAATTTATTGAAGGGTTAGTTGGGCTTGGGCCCACTCTCTCGATCCTTAGAGAGCGCTCGAATCCACCCCCTACAATTGGCGCCGTCTGTGGGAAGAGCTTGTGTGTTGGTAAGGACAACAGTCGAGCATGGTAGGATCAGGCCTTCACCAAGGAACTCCCAATCGACCTGAACCGGCAAAGTCACGGCATCAGGGCAAGTATGGCGACCCCGGGGGCGGTCAGAACGACAACAGGAGGTTTCGAGAAGGAAGCGTGCACACTTCAACGGCGAGCGAAAGCCGGGGGGACGGGCACATTCCCCAGAAGCGCGACGATGGCCACGCCACACGTTCACAAGAGGCCCACAGCCACGCTTCCCGGAGAGGGGACGATAAGGTGGCCATGCAACGTGAGATAGACGAGCTAAAGAGGAAGCTGCGCCGCGCGCAACGAAGACGATCTGAGCCTAGCCCTGACCCGCCCTCCGACGACGAAAGCGACAATGAATACCGGCAAAGGTCAAGGACGCCCCCCAGCGAGACCTTCTCCCACGAGGAGGAGCGCTACCAGAGGCGTAGGCGCGCCAACCCGACCCCAAGGGACTTGGGAGGCGATGCCATGAGCAGGGCGCTGGACCGGCTCTCCAGGTCACCCTTCACGCGTCGTATAGAGGACGCGGAGCTTCCTCGGCGGTTCCAGCAGCCAACTTTCATTGCCTACAACGGCAAGACGGACCCCGTGGAGCACGTGAGCCAGTTCAACCAAAGGATGGCGGTCCACTCCAAGAATGAGGCGCTGATGTGCAAGGTCTTCCCATCCAGCTTGGGACCTGTGGCAATGAGGTGGTTCAACGGTCTAAGGACGAATTCCATAGACTCGTACAGGCAGCTGACCCAGGCTTTCGGCTCCCGCTTTGTCACAAATAGCAGGCCTCCTCGGCCCATGAGCGCGCTGCTGTCCTTGTCCATGCGCGACGGCGAGACCCTCAAGGCTTACTCGGACAAGTATTGGGAGATCTACAACGAGTTAGACGGCAAGTACGATGCTGTTGCCATCAACACGTTCCAGAACGGATTACCTATGGGGCACGGCCTGAGGACGTCCCTAACCGGTAGGCCGGCCACCAGCGTGCGGCAGCTGATGGATCGGATCGACAAGTACAAGCGTGTGGAGGAAGACATGCTGCAAGGCAAAGGCAAGGAGAAGGCTACCCCTCAAGAGAGAAGGGATTTCAGGTCGGACCGTTATGACAATGCCCGTCCGAGGAGGGATTTCGGTGGGCATTCTGGAGCGACCCATGCGCAGACGGTAGGCGCTGTGTTCCGAGAACCCGTGCACAGGGTGCTGGAGAAGATAAAGGACGAACCGTACTTCAGGTGGCCGAACAAGATGGCTGGAGAACCTGGGAGGCGCAATCAAAGTCGCTACTGCCAGTACCACCAGGATCACGGGCATAATACGGAGGACTGCAGGGATCTTTGGAACCACCTGGACCAACTAGTCCAGGAGGGAAGGCTGAAGCACCTCCTCCACCATTCCAGCGGTCAGCAAAGCCGGAACTACCAAGAACCTCGGAGGGACGCCGCCATGGGGCAGCCCACCGGGACGATCAATATAATACTGGCTGCACCAGGAAGGACGGGCACACCCCCTCTACGAGTGTTGTCTGTAGCCCAACTGCCAGCCGAGGACCCCCAGACGTGGCCAAAGAGGTCCAGAAGGAACCCTCCCCCAGCCCTGAGTTTCTCGGAGGAGGACAAGATTGGGACCATCCAGCCACACGAGGACGCCCTGATCGTCACCCTCAGAATAGGGGGCTACGATGTGAAGAGGGTGATGGTGGACGGTGGAAGCGCAGCCGAGGTCATGTGTCCAGACCTCTACAAGGGGCTGGGGCTGAAGCAGGAGGACCTCACACCTTATAGCTCCCCCCTGATGAGCTTCGATGGGAAGCTCGTCATCCCAAAGGGCATGATCAGACTGCCCGTACAAACCGGCCCAGCGGTGGTGGAGGCGAACTTCATAGTGGTGGACACATACTCTCCCTACACGGCCATCGTAGGTAGGCCTTGGCTACACGCCCTGGATGGCGTAGCGTCCACCTTGCACCAGAAGGTGAAGTTCCTGTCAGGGGACCAGGTTCTGGAGATCCGAGGTTGCCAGTCCACGGCTAGGCATTGCACAGTGGCTGCCATATCCCGTCGGATCGATGCACAGTCCTCGGCCCCATCCGAGGGAAATTCATAGCAATCAAAGGCCCAGGTGGCGCCCACAGGTGCACCCGCCGAGGATGCTAAATGCGAAAACCTGGAGAAGGTGATAATTGGCGATGATGCGGAGAAGTTTTTCCAGGTCGGAATACAACTGCCTCCACGGGAGAAGGAGGAGTTACTTGAATTCCTCAAGAGAAACATTGACGTGTTCGCGTGGGATCCCTGCGACGCCCCTGGGATTGATCCATCCTTCATCTGTCACCACCTCAACGTCAGCCCATTTGCGATCCCCAAGCAGCAGCCACCTCGGCGCCCGTCAAAAGAGCACGCTGATGCGATCAGGGAAGAGGTCGATAAGCTCAAGCACGCGGGGGCTATTAAGGAGATCTTCTACCCCACTTGGTTGGCCAACACTGTGGTCGTCAAGAAGAAAAGTGGGAAGTGGAGGGTCTGCGTGGACTTCACAGATCTGAACAAAGCTTGCCCAAAAGACCCTTTCCCGATGCCACGAATAGACCAGCTAGTGGACGCGACTGCAGGCCATCCTCGGATGAGCTTCCTGGACGCTTTTCAGGGTTACCATCAAATTCCCCTAGCCTTGGAGGACCGAGAGAAGACAGCATTTGTGACACCCATTGGGAACTACCACTACAAGGTCATGCCGTTTGGCCTGAAAAATGCCGGATCCACCTACCAGAGGATGATGACGAGAATGTTCGAGCCGATGTTGGGCAAGAGCGTCGAAGTCTATGTTGACGATATGGTGGTGAAAAGCAAGTTGGTGTCCGAGCACTTGGAAGACCTCGGCCGCACATTTGGCGTCCTGAGGGAGCACAAGCTCCGCCTCAATGCATCGAAATGCTCGTTTGGCGTAAGCTCTGGCAAGTTCCTGGGGTATATGATCACTCACCGGGGGATCGAGGTCAACCCTGACCAGATCAAGGCCATCCACAATATGAAGCCTCCGCAGAATCCCAAGGAGATCCAAAAGCTTACCGGGATGATCGCGGCGCTGAACCGGTTCATTTCCAGGTCGGCCGACAGGTGTAGACCCTTTTACCTCCTGATCAACAAGTGGAAGGGATTTGAGTGGTCCGAGGATTGTGTCGCAGCTTTCCAGCAACTAAAGGATTACCTCTCCCGACCGCCTATCATGTCCCGTCCCGAGGTCGACGAGGTCCTATACGCGTACCTTGCTGTGGCGCCCCATGCGGTGAGCCTAGTACTGATACGGGAAGATAATGGCGTTCAAAGGCCAGTCTACTACGTCAGCAAGTCGCTTCACGAAGCGGAGGTGAGATATCTACCCTTAGAGAAGGCCATCTTGGCTGTAGTCCATGCTACGAGAAAGCTCCCCCATTACTTCCAAGCTCACACCGTGGTTGTCCTAACCCAATTGCCTTTGAAGTCTGTGCTCCGGGCTGCTGATTACACAGGCAGAATCGCGAAGTGGAACACAATTCTGGGAGCTTTCGACGTCAAGTACATGCCTCGGACTTCCATCAAAGGCCAGGTTCTGGCAGACTTGACGGCCGAGTTCGCCGAACCAACTGAAGAGGTGACGGCCGAGGATAAGAACCGTAATGAGAAATCAGTTGGGGCAATCTCCATCCCAGAGGCACCATGTTGGAAGGTGTATGTGGATGGCGCGGCAAACCAAAGGGGGTCTGGAGTGGGGCTGGTCCTAGTATCCCCTGAAGATCATGTCATTGAGAAATCCCTAAGGCTCGGATTCGCGGCCACGAACAACGAGGCCGAGTATGAGGCATTAATACAAGGGATGATCATGGTACAAAAGATGGGAGGAAAGTCGATAGAGATGTTCTCGGATTCGAGGTTGGTGGTAGGCCAGGTGAATGGGGAGATGGAGGCCAGGGATTCCAGAATGCAAGAATACCTGGAGCAAGTCAGACGCTTGCGAGTGGGGTTTAGCCTCTATAGCCTGTCTCATATCCCCAGGAGCGGGAACAGCCATGCCGATTCATTGGCCACGCTCGCGACCTCCTCGGCAGGGGTTCTGCCTCGGATAATACTCGTGGAACATCTGGGGAGGGCAAGCGAAGTGCCAAGGGGAGGGATCCCCGTCCACCTGATTGAGGTGGGTTCCAGCTGGATGGACCCCATAGTGAGATTCCTAAAAGACGACATCCTACCCGAGGACAAGTCGGAGGCCGAGAAAGTTAGAAGGAGGGCTCCTCGGTTCTGGTTGTCCGAGGATCACAAGCTATATAAGCGCTCCTACACTGGACCCTACCTACTGTGCGTCCACCCCGGAGCGGCGGAATCACTACTCGAAGAGCTGCATGAGGGAATATGTGGGAGCCACACAGGGGGGAGATCCCTGGCTCACCGAGCCATCACTCAAGGATATTGGTGGCCGGGAATGCAGCAAGAGGCCCAGGAGTACGTCAAAAAGTGCGACCAATGCCAAAGGTTCGCCCCAAACATCCACCAGCCAGGAGGGGTCCTCAACCCGCTATCCAGTCCATGGCCGTTCGCCCAATGGGGCTTGGATATCGTGGGACCCTTCCCCAAGGCACCAGGGAACAAGAAGTTTCTGTTGGTGGCCACGGACTACTTCACCAAATGGGTCGAGGCCGAACCATTAGCCAACATCAGGGATGTGGACGTGAAGAAATTCCTTTGGAGGAACATAGTTACGCGATTCGGGGTCCCTCACACCCTCATCTCGGATAATGGACTCCAGTTCGATAGCAAAGCCTTCAGGGAGTACTGTTGCGAACTTGGGATCACGAACAGGTACTCGACGCCAGCCTACCCCCAGGGGAATGGACAGGCCGAGGCAGTCAACAAAGTCATCGTCAACGGGCTTAAGAAGAGACTGGATGACGCCAAAGGGAGATGGGTAGAGGAGCTGCCCCATGTCCTCTGGACATACCGGACCACGCCCCGACGCTCAACAGGGGAAACGCCTTTTGCCATGACCTATGGTGCGGAGGCAGTGATCCCCCTGGAAACCAACTTCCCGACACTAAGGACGAGCTCCTTCACCCCAAGCAGCAATGATGAGCTACTGGGGCGGAGCCTGGACGTGGTAGACGAACGAAGAGAGCAAGCAATGATCCGGCTGGCCTACTACCAGCAAAAGCTCAAGCAGGGATATGACACCAACGTAAAGCTTAGACCGCTAGCACCGGGGGACTTGGTGCTGAGAAAGGTTGTAGGAACTGCCAAGAACCCTTCCTGGGGAAAGCTCGGGCCTAACTGGGAGGGCCCCTATCGAATCACCTCGGTGGCAGGGATAGGAGCGTACTATTTAGAAGATTTAGATGACAAATCTGTACCTCGTCCGTGGAATGTAAACAACCTGAAAAGGTACTACTATTAATAAAGGAGTCACTTTGATTCATATTGTTTGCATATCTTAGTTATTTGCCTCGCGTCCTAGGTACTTTAAGAAAACTAAGTGTTAGACAGAACCGGGGAACTGCATGGTCCTCGGACTCATTCCCATGGGGAAACTAATCACTTTAAGAAAACTAAGTGTTAGACAGAACCAGGGAACTGCATGGTCCTCGGACTCATTCCCATGGGGAAACTAATCACTTTAAAAAACCTAAGTGTTAGACAGAACCACGGAACTGCATAGTCCTTGGACTCAGTCCCCCGGGGAAACTAGCTACTTAAGAATGCTAAGCTTTAGACAGAACCAAGGAACTGCATGGTCCACGAACCCAGTCCTATGGGGAAACTAACTGCTTCAGAAAACTTAAGAGTTAGACAGAACCAGGGAACTGCATGGTCCTCGGACTCAGTCCTATGGGGAAACTAACCACTTAAATAAAACCAAGTGTTGGACATAAACATAGGACTGCCAGGTCCTCGGACCTACGCCTAAGGAGAAACTAACTGCTTTAAAAAAAAAAAAAATCCTAAGTGTCTACTTCAAAATTTCACCTTACGTTGTAATTATCAAATGCTGCAATTGGCCGAGGTACAAGTGGAGTCAAAGTTATACAAAAAAAAAAAACTGAGTAGCGTGCAAGTAAGAAAATGGCCACAACAAACAGAAAAGAAGATAAAGTGTTCATTTCATTAAGCACAAGGGAATTGCACCCAAGAAGTTGCATTACAAATAAAGCAAAAAAGGGAAAAAGAAAGAGATGCAGAAATATAATGCAGCAGGCAGAAGGGCCATAGGGCCTAAGTGGCTGCTTCAGTGGGTGGCTGGCCCGTAGCTGCCTCAGGGTCCCCTGAGCCCTGACTGATGGGAATGGCCTGCAGAGGCACAGCAGGAATAGCCGCCCCCTCGGCAGAAGAGACCTGGGCGGCGGGTGAAGGCTCTACAACCTGCTGAGGCGCGTCCTCGTTGGAGCCATCACTTAACACAACCACCATGGGGGGATTGCCCCCTTGGATTGGCTCATCAGCAACCCCAGCATCCGAGGCCTCTTCGCCCGGAGTAGCAACGGTTTCCACAGCGGCCTCCTCGGCTTCGGAGCCATCGTGGGCAGTCTCGCGGATAAAAGGAGAGTAGTACACATTCTCCTCTTTCCACAAATCGGAAGAAGCATCCACTCCAGCCTGCCTGAGGGCTTCGTTCCAAGTTTCGGAGCAATAGCGCCTACATAACCCAGGGACTTGGGCTTTGTAGGTAGCTGCTGTCTCAGCCGCCCCGGCAGTGAAGGCTGCCTCCTCAGCCTCCTGCTTAGTGGCCCAGGCTTCCTCCCTGCCATGCTCGGCCTCAAGCTTGGCCCTCTCAGCCTCCTCTTTGGCCCTCTCAGCCACCCTCTTGGCCTCCTCGGCAGCTGCCACTTTCTTCGCCAGGCCAGCTATCTGATCCTCGGCGAGCTTCAACTGCTTCTCTGCCTCACCCAGACGCTTTGTCTGAGTCTCGGCCTGCCTTTGGGCACCCTCAAGGCCCGAGGTTGCGCTCTCCTTGGCCTGGGTCATTGCCTTCAGCTCCTCCCTAGCCTTGGCAAGGTCCTCCTCCGACTTCTTGAGGGTCCTGGTGGCCACCATGCGCCTATCGCGCTCCTGATCCAGGGCCTTCCCATGTTCAGAGGCCGTCTCTTCCAGCCTGAAGGTGGCCTGTACAGCCTGCCAAACGAAACAGACAAGTTGCAATTAACCGAGCTCAAAAGAAATGAAGGCAGGAAAAAGGCAAGAAAAGCACAAGTGTTAAAGTCTTACCATCCCCAAATACCGCTTAAGGCAAAGGAAGACGTCCCTACTCCTCATGGTCCCGAGCTCCGTCATGTCCGCAGGCAGGAGCAGGCACCTCTCCACAGCGTCGGCAACGTACGCGCCCTCACCTTCTTTAAAGTCCCTGAGGGAGGAGTCATCCCTCAAGGGAGCCCCGTGGAGCATCGGGGCGGGAAGCCAGGCCTGAACCTCAGGCGGGGCAGCGACCTGTTTCTCCTGAGTTGAGGGGCCTATCCTCAACTGCTTCGGTGGCCGCTGATTGCCCTCGCCCTCCCGCGTGGGCCCAGATTTGTCCTCTATGGTCCTCTTACCCTTATCCTTCTTCTGCTTAGGGTCAGCGGGCTCGGGCCTGGACGACGGGCTCGCCTGAGGTGGAGGAGGAGGAAGCTTGGGCTGTGTTGAAGCTGACCTGGTCTGAACAGGTCGATTCTTCGGAGATGGGGGAGGGAGCTTCGGCTTGGACCTCCCCGACGGCCCTTCCAGTAGCTCGGATAGGCTTGGCTGGTACTTCTTCTTGTAGCCCATCCTGCGCCGAGAAGACTTCTGTGCCGCGAAGAGGTCTGCCTCGGTTAGACGAGGATCACCCAAGTCACCAGGTGGGTCCTCGGACTGATTGAGTTGCTCAAAAACGCTGAAATCCTCCTCGGCAGCACCAAAGTCTCCAGGCTCCCCTTCCCTCTCTAAGTTCTCTTCTGTGGCCTCTGGGAACGAATGGGAAGACGAGGGGACTGCTACCGTGACGCCTTCTGAAGTGGAGGTGTCCTCGGGAAACTCAAACCCGTCCTCGGTCACCAGTATCTTCTGTAGCCGAGGATCGTTTGCTCTGATTACGTACTTCGGGGCCGCGAATGACTTCTGGAGCGGAGTGTACCCCAGAATCTTGTGCGCAGCTCTGACTTGGTGATCTTCCTCTTCCTCGAAATCCGCCGACCTGAGCGCCTTCTGCAAGTCCTCCCTATTGATCAAGTTATAATGGCGCGCATAGGAGTGCAGATCTGCAAAAAAAAAAAAGGGGTACAAGTCCGTGGTTAGAGGCCAAACAGTATAGGAAAAAAAATGACGCAAAGAAAGAAGCTAGAATCTACAAATCCCCTTTCATTCCCCTTGCCCCACCTGGTTCTCCCTCCTCCGTCGGGCAGTGAAGGCCATCGTGCCACGCCCCGGACACGATGAGGAAATCCTCATTCATCCCCTTGTTGGACTCGGGGAGGCACTGGATAAGCCGGACCCTGTCGTCCCTCGTCCTCATGTAATAGGACTTGTTCCTCAAATGCTGAAGATTGTAGCAGTAGTTGACATCATGATGGGTCAGCCTCAGACCCATTTTTTCGTTAAGGGCGTCCACGCTGCCCAGGATCCTGAACATGTTGGAGGCGCACTGGGTGGGGGTCAACCGGAAGTAGGTGAGGTAACCCCTCATCACTGGCCCCATGGGGATCGTCATCCCCCCTTCAAGGAAAGCGATGATAGGAATCGCCACTTCGCCCTCTCGCCTCATGAGGTACCACTCCCCCTCCCTACAATACCTTAAGCCCACATTGGCCGGTATCTTGTAATCGGCGATGAACTTCTCCATCGCCTCCTCAGTGTCAACAAACCTCTTAAGTCTACCCATCCTAGATGACGCCTAAGTGGACTAAAAGATGAACAAATGAAAGAGAAGGACAGAGAGACTTACAGAAATGAGGAGGAGACCTCGGACTGGCTTTTTGTGCTGGAGGTGGAGGTTTGGCTGGACTCAGAGTAAAGACGCAGGAGCTCTCGATTGCAAATGAAGAGTGAAGAAGCGGTTCTAATGGGTACTTATACCCTAGAAAGGAGAGCTGCGCAAGTTTTCCCGCCCACAAACGCCAAACGCATCCCCACCGTTAGATTGTCATCTGCCCGTTGAACGTGGGAAACATAAAGCCGCCCGAATTTAATGCAAGACACGTTACGCACATCGAAGCGCCAGTAACGCACCTTGGGCAGTTGAAAAGGCGCCAACGCTGACGAGGGATAAGACTTGATTAGACGCGGAGCAGGTCCGGGGATATCAAAATCCTCCTTCCGCCCGAGGATGCGGACAGCACGATTTTGAGGGGCTATTGTGGGGCCAGAATAAGTCAGCAGCCCCGGCCCACTCCAGGCCCAGCCCAACGGCCCATGCCGAGGACGCCTCGACGATCCGAGGTCCGAGGACCAAAGTTTGGAGCCCAGTACCCAAGGAGCGTTGCCGAGGATAGTTACATCCTCGGCATGCCGAGGACAGAAAGAGGGCACACGTCACACCTTTAAGGGGGGTCTCCCCAAGCATCCAAGGAGCAAATAACGAGAACCAATGGCCGGACATTGGAGCATGGCGGAGGAGCAGGTCCCAGGTGAACTGTCACCTCCACATTAAATGCCCTCAACTAACGCTCTGGCCGCATTAATGAGGACAGGACCTCTGAACAGTGCCGCCTGGAGCGCTGCAACCCACTGGAGGTATGGGAATGCGGCTGATGGGACAGACACTCGAGTAGAAGCCGGATTGATCAACAAATGTAGGGCTAGGATCAACTGAGTGAGGAGTATATAATGTAAAAATCCCTCTTATGAAGGGGGGGACGAAAAACCAGAGAAAAAGGAATACTGTAGCAGAGTATTCTCTCCCAACTCTTGTAACCCTTCTGAAAAGAGATAATAGTAGTTTCCAGCTCCATAAGGCACGTCCGAGGAGCCCCATGGTGTGTTTAAGCCCACGTTCTAGTTATTGGCAACCACGTACAACCATGCATGGCCGTTGCCTTCCTTACTGAGGCCTAGCTCTTGAGTCCACACTCTACAAATTTATTGAAGGGTTAGTTGGGCTTGGGCCCACTCTCTCGATCCTTAGAGAGCGCTCGAATCCACCCCCTACAGTAAGAATATAATTTATTAAAAAAAACACTTAATCATCAAAATTATACTTCGATCCACGTGAGCTAATTTTTGGCTTCACCACTACTCAATATGTTCGCACTAGTGGCGGCTCTACATGCAAGCCATAGCAGTTACAGTTCATCCTAACTTGCAAAAAAATGTATATATACATTTGCCAAAAAAATATTATATACTAAATTAATCTATTGTAACTACCCTAATAAAAATTTTGAACACCTTAACTTGAGAATTACAAAATTTTGGGTTCAATAAAAATAATAGCTAGTGCTACTACATTCACAATAATTTTACAACAAATCTAATGTAGTAAACTGTTATTGATTCTAATTTAGGCCAAATACTAATATTATTTTTTTACCTACTAATAACAACTTTTTGCATAAGATTTATTGTAAAAATGTTGTGGACATAGCATTATTCCAAAATTAATTTTGCCTCTAAACATAATTCTTAATCCTTGTTTTTTTTAAAACTTAAATAATGACAATAAATATTAGCTCAAGTAACAACAAATATAAACCCAAAAAAAACAAACAGGATAAGACCAAACAACAAGAAGTAAAAAAATTATTCAACAAAAATTCTATTATAAAACAAAAAGATAATATTTGTAACTCATCCAACCTATTCAATAAAAATAATTTTTTATTTCATTTTACTTTAAAAAATGGTACTAAGAAAAATATTTTGATAATTTAAATTTTTTAGTGACCACCCTAAAAACAATTCTTAAAGATGCCACTGCACACTATGCCAATGTTCCTTACTTCTACTTCATAATAGTAGTGCCTATAGAATAACACTCTAACATGTAATTTTTATAGGTTTGAGTTAACTCAACTAATAACGTTTCTTATTATCGAATAAAAGATTTAAGGTTCATTCCTTGTCTATAACAAATTGATTGCTGTCTTGCCCTGATGATAATAATCAATTATTTTGGAACTGACATCATAGGTTAAAATTTTATATATATGTATATATATATATATATATATATATAAAACACCTAATTTTCAATTGACAAAGAATACTTTCTTTTTGGATAAGGAACGTTATGTTACTTATTTGACAACAAAAGTTCTTTTTTTTCATAGTCACTAATTTATTTAAATTAATGTTATCCTACACATTATTAGATTTTATCCATTGACTCTAAACACGAAAGTTCTTGTAATCCGTTCAGGTGTTAATGTCAAACATACTTTCAGAAATGAGACGCGCGGAATGTACAAATTATGTAACAATCTTGAACGCTGTTATTCTTATCCAATATGTGCCAAGAGTTCTTCAAATCTACCTATCCTTGAAGGAACTGGACAAAAATAAAAATATTCCCATACGGATCAGAGCTTCATTCAATTTCTTTCTATACATCCTTGCTGGTTATGTAAGTTTTAAAGTTTGCTTACGTAGTAATTTCGTTTTCTATTTTACATATTTGCATATTGAGGATGACTTATTAATATTACTTCTTTTTAAATTCAAAAATAAAAATATATTTTATAGAAATTAAGTGGAAGCTTCATATTTATACAATTATTTTTCCCTCTTATTGATATTGTTTTTTTTTTTTAATACAAGATAGAAATTCTACTCTAACTTAATCTAAGTATAGAGACTTGAATCTTGATTCTTGCTCTTCACACCTCATAAACACTTATATTTTTGAAGTGACCATTATACTAAGTGTGTGTGGTGGCCTCTTATTGATATTGTTGATTATTAGAGCATCCACAGCAGTGGAGCAATAATTATAGCTATTTGGCACCACAACAAACCACTTTATCTATTTTAACTACACACGTGCTGCAGCAGTGGATCTATTTTAGCTTTCAACACAATAAAATAATATAAACACCACAATAAAATAATATATATCCACAATCAGCTATTTATTATTTTTTTCACTATTCATCTTCTCTCTGTCTTCTCCCTCACTACCCTCTCTTCAACCCACAGCCCCTCACGACACCACCACCATCACCGCCACCACCACCACCACCACCACCACTAGCACTAACACCACCACCACCACCACAGCAGGAAAAAAAAAAAAAAAAAACCCACAGCACCACAAAACACGGCACAACCACCGCCAACACAGCACCACAAAACAAACCCACTCTACCATCAGCCACACCCACAACCACCACCACCACCACCACCAGTCCACAGCAGGAAAAAAAAAAAAAAAACTCACAGCACCACAAAACAAACCCACTCTACCATCAGCCACAGCCAACGCACACCGGAGCACAACCACGACCCAGCAGTGGAGTGGAGGTGAGGGAAGCCACTTCGATCCACGAGGCCGGAGGCGATCGGCGGCGTGGGTTTGAGGCGATCGGCGCTGGGTCGGCGCTCGGGTCTGAGGCGATCGCTGCTGGGCGGCGCTTGGGTCTGAGGCGATCGGCGCTGGGCAGGGGCTTGGGTCGGCGCTTGGGTCTGAGGCGATCGGCGCTGGGCAGGCGCTTGGGTCTGAGGCAATCGGCGCGGTCGGCGGCGAGTGGAGGAAGGAGGAAAAAGAAAAAAAAATGGCGAAGGAGGAGAGGAGCATCGGGTTGAAATGGGGAAGGAGAAGAAAGAAAAAATAAATAAAATATTCTAATCCCAGTGTGAACGCAAAATAAAATAACATTTTTTTTTTAGATGTGAGCTACAGTGCACATCTATTTTTAGATGTGCACTGTAGCGAATCATCTATATTTTTTTGCTTTAGCTCTACTGCTGAAGCACCATTTTAATGAAAGTTGAGCTAAAATATAGCATTATTGCTTTATACCACCACTATCTGCAAAATTTACTAATGTTTTAACGGATTTTTCTGTTCGTTTAGGTATTTGGAGCCTTTTGGTATTTTTTCTCAACTCAACGACTGACATATTGTTGGCGTAAAGCGTGTTTACATCGTGGTGAATGCGTCCAAGGTTCTTTAAACTGTGACCACAGTTTTGGAAATTTCTCTGTTTCACACGATTTCTGCTCTATTGATACAACAAATACAAGAACCTTTGATTTTGGAATATTTCTCGAAGCCCATCAGTCCGGGATCTTACAGTCCACAGATTTTCCAAAAAAATTAATTTACACTGCCTGGTGGGGCTTGCGAAATTTAAGGTTTGCACCCTTTACTATTCCATATATATCAGTTGTTACAACAAATAAAGGGACTTGATCCATAGATCTCCTTGTGATAGAAACTCAGCAATATCACTGAGTCACAAGGTTCATGGCATTTTCTATCAATTCATTTTTATAGTTAAAATAATTATTGGTTCTCCTAGTTTTTATTAGTGATCTCATTTAATAAAAATATGGTTTTATTCTTTTTTTCTTACGTGGTGAAATCGTAAAGTAGAGTCACTCATCCTCACACATTTGTAAACCATGAATCGCCTGATAAACATTGGATTGGAATAGAAAGAAAATACTTAAACCATGAATTGTTTATATATAAATATCTGTATTGAGTCTTTTTACAAATTTTTTTATAGATTTGGATCTAAATTACAAGTTTATATATATATATATATATATATATATATATATATATTAGGTATGTAGATTTCAGTTAGCTTAACTAGTAAAGTTTTTTGTTATTAAATAACAAAACTGAGGTTCAAATTCTATTTACACTAAAATCCGATTGGTATTTTAGTTTGATAATAAAAAGCATGCATCATGGAGTTGATATTATATGTTGAAACTCTATCGTGTGTGTGTGAGAGAGATGTATTCTTATTAGACCAGGTAAATGGGTCGGGTCAGATCTTGTTCAGGTTCGAGTCAGGGTAAAAAACTAGTCTATAATAATAATAATAATAATAATAATAATTATTATTATTATTATATTGTCTTCTTATTTTAAAACTTAAATAATATATCAATTTTTAAATTTATGTAATCAAAAGTTCACAAATGATATCATCTAAAAGAGCAACAAATAAATCGCAAATACCCATGCATATAAGATTTTGTTACTTTTATATGCTTCCACGTCTGCATATGTTCTCTTAACTTATGCATTTCCCGTATAATTTTGTAAATTCTCACTTTATGCATTGTAGTTATAAAATTTTCAAGTTTAGTGTCTCAGACTCTCATACATCATAGTTGTGCCTGCAGTTCTTTTGGTTCAAACCTCCAAACAAGTGCGTACATATGGGAAAACGCCTTTGCATTTGGAATTTCTATGTTTGGCCTGTTATTATTTCTTTATCTCTTGGGAAACTTGCAGGTAAGTACCCAATCCTTTTCCTTTCACTTCTTTTTAATTCTTTTCAAAATTGTTCAAGTGTCCTTGTTGTCAATTGAGAGAGAGTGATACCTCATTAATTCGCTAAGTAATATACTAATTACTTTTATTTTAATATAATTCAATAGCTACAACAATATAGGAAAGGAAATGATGGATTTAAACTGTGGACATCTGTTGTATGGCAAAGGGCAAAGAATAAAAAATAGCAAAAAATTAGAAAGAGTAAAAATTAATTGAAAGATAGAGATTCTGCTTTTACCATGATATCTAAATTTCGTCTACATAATAACATCTAAACATTAATGTTCCGATCGAAAATGAAAGTCATACACAATATGGAACCAATCTCAACGACAATATTTTATACCCATATCACTCAAATTGATTGAATCCATCAATCCCTAGTATACGCAATCCAACTATTTCATTAGATAAATAGACAGTTAGGTTTCACAATAACATTTTATAGATAGCAATGTGATTTTAAAGCTGGGAAAATCCTTTTTTTTTTTTTTGAGGAAACAGTAATACTTAAAGGTCTATTTGGGATCCGCTCACTTATTTTGCTGAAACTGAAAACTTTTTGCAGAAAGTACTATAAATAAAGGTAAAAGTTAGTTGAAATAGTACAGTGAGACCCATGAATAGTACCAAAAAGTGCAGTGGAGTCCATAAATAGTAGCAAAAATATGCTAAATAATAAAATAAGTTGACTTTTTTAATTTGGAGCCAAATGTACACTTATTAGAACACAAGACCACAAAAGCTGGGAAAATCAGAAGTAACAGACAGTGCACCAAGCCACCAGCCTGCTCACATTTCTACTATGTACTAATGTCTAATGGCAACCGTATCTGACTGACTTAAACGCAGATCAGGCAAAACCTGATACAATTAAATCCCATTAGCTCCATTAATCCAGAGATATACATATTACTATTATTTTGATAAATAACAGAACTTAAAAACAAGAAGAAGAAGATTCCCCAAGTGCACAGGCTGTATACTATGAGACCATAACAATCACAACCAAATATTATTAGAACTTTTTTTGTCCTACCAGTGATATTATTGTTACTTTATTATTGTTTTTATTGTCATTTTACCGTTGTTAGTATTACTATTGTGATTGATGCTAAAATTGCTTTCAGTCCACAAATTTTTGGAATGGTTTCATTTTGGTCCTTATAATTTTTGTTTTTGTTTTATTTGAGTCCTAACTCTTTCGAAGCGTGCATCTTTGTATCCTTGTTTTCATTAGCTAACAAAAAGAAGGCACATCACCTAAAAATTTACTCTCAAAATAAGGAAATTTAAATAAAATTAGTTTAGCCAACAACTTAGCTAACCAAAAGCATATTTCTGCTTTATATATATATATATATATATTGAGAGAAAGAATACTATTTTATTCTCCAAGGAGCTTATGCCATCATTTGATTAGTCAAAGGTGTCTTAATTGAATTTAAAATAACATATGACAACATTTAATTAAACTACTTGTATTTTAAATTAAATCTCAGTATATGTTGACGTGTCATTGGCTCTCGAACATTCTTTGGAATTTTCTTTAGTGACACTTCGCAAATTTCCAATAACCTATGAATTAAGATAGTGTAGCCTACTAAGTAGTATACAGCACCTTCCTCTCAAAAAAGAAAAAGAAAAAGAGAGTAGTATACAGCACCCTATAATCAGCCCTTTTGAATGCACTACATGAATTTAATGATATGATGTGTCAAACCATAATTGGCTGAAATTATTACTCTCTACAGTAAAGAAATAAGATAGACTCAAAGAGTCGATACTCACTTGAGGAGAGACTCCCTCAACCTCTCTAATGGTGTATTTAGAGACTCACTCACTTAATGATTTTGTTAATAAATACCCCAAGGGCAGTAATTATGATGCATTTAATGTTATATTAAATCATATTTATACTTTTTTTTAAATGATTTGTCCGTGTAAGTCAATGAATCATTAACATATGTATTTTATTTAAAAAAAAACTTGTATTAGAGCTTATAATTGAGCATTTATTAGTCTTTGACTAGTGTCTTTAGAGCACTCCCTAATTTGACACATATATTAACAGTATTGGACATTTAATAAGAAAATTAGATGAACTTGTCTTGGATCTCTTTACTTCAAAGTTCAAACTTAACCACCTATGAATTCCATACCATTTATTGTTTTTGTTCTTCATCAAAGATTCTATTATTATGCCATGTGCATGACCACCATCGAAGGTCTCCCCTCTTTTTATTTTTAATTTTTTTAAAGAGAATTATTATTTAGCTATACTTCTCAATTTTAGGGTAATGGAGTTTAAAGAAAAAAATATATATACAACAATACCAAGAACACAAACAAAATGTCATAACAATTTTATAACATTCTCAAATTAACACGTCAACTTACACATAGGCCCACAATAATCTCCAATTAATTTTTTTAATGTTAATTTAAAAATGTTGTGAATTTTTCTTGTGTCCATAACATTTCTAAAAAAAAAATCAGCAAATTTGTGTGTGGAGGAATGAGATGTTTTATACTTGTATAATATACCTTTTTTTTTTTTTTTAATGCCTAAATATATGCTGTAAGATATCCCGAATTGAACTTACTAACAGAATTTTGACAGGATTACATGCAGGGTAGTGCTTCAAATAAGAAAGATTTTGATGCTGCTGTTGAAACATTACTAAAAGAATTGGAACAGTACAAGCAGCGTGGTGCTTCAAAATCACTTGAAAATTCTGAAGGAGTTCAGAATTTGAAATTGACAGCGGAATCACCCCAAACCGTACGATGCTGTTGTTGAACCCAAGACAACTTCTATTTTACAAAGACTGATTGCTGATGCTTTAAGAAAACTAGTTCTGAATCCAGGAGGAGTACCTGACATTGTTATTGCAGAGCAATGGTTTGTTTTGATGTCTTTGCTGTTTTCAGATTTGTTTTTCTAGTGATGGAGTTGTTACTTGTTTGGATTCTGAATAATGATGGCAAAATTAGGAAAAGGACAACGTGTGAATTCTGTTTGATGAACGGTATTAAATTCAGTAAGGATTGTGCTTGTGTGTAGTTTATTTACACCTTTTGTAATCCTAATCCGTGTGATGTGATGTATAGGATTTGGTTATCTAAGCTTATATTTCAGAGTCATGCTTGACTATTCATTTAAGTAACTAATGCAATGCATGGGCACCCCGGTATATAGGGTAGATTTTTTTTTTTTTTTTTTTTAAATTTTTTAAATTACACATTCTAACTATAGATAGGGTATACCTTTCAAACATAGAACTACAATGTGATAGTTTTATAACACTTATTAATTCCATTGTGATTCGTTTTATAAGACATTTACTTCTCTCATGGATTGTCTTATGCAGCATTTTTGCTAATTTTGATTATTTGGCAATTGCCAACATCACATATAGAAAAAGAATGAAAGAAAAAGGCGTCGTACCTTCATATTTCTGGTTCTCTCTCTAATTTTCTCTTTTCAATTCCTGACATTTGGGTTTGTGTATATTTAAAAGAGAGAACGTTTAAGGTAATTTTTTCTTTAATTCTTTCCCAGTGAGTGTTGGTAGCACTTGCCACATTACAAAATTCCTCTGAAGGCAGCAAAAATAGTCAAAATACCTCATTAAGCAAAGTAGCAAACCACAATAGAGGTGAATGCCATATTAAGCAAACCAAAAGAGAGATATGGTATGGATGATATAAATTGCTTAATAAAGAATTCTTGAATAACAATTAGAGCTAGTACTCACTACATCAAAAATATTTTATTAATAAAAAATGTAAATCCATTGAAAAAATATATTCACTTTAGATGAAATTAATGCTTGTGAGATAAAATTTAAGACGTGTCATTTAAATATTTTTTTGTGAATGCAGTGTTGTAGACAATTAAAAGAGTGTCACATTAATTCCTTGCATTTTTTCAGTCTCATCTTTTTTCATTCTCATCTTATTTTTAGTTATTCCTAATATTTTTATATTTTGACATTATATCATAACTATGTCTCACATTCTTAAATGCTGAGTTTTTTTTAATATTTTTATATTGTTTTTTTTTTTAACATTATTTTGTTAGGAAGTCACCAATTAAGTGGGGTCTTTTTAATTTATTGCACTACCACGTCCCAAGGTCAATCTTTTAGTCAATTGTGAAAAAAAAAACAATAAAATAAATAAAATTTTTAGTCAGTTATTTATATATTAAACTAATTGCATATATATACAATACTAACACTTACAAAATGGTCTACCTTATTTCATTCAATGCATACTATACTATGAAATATGTATAGTATCCATTCAAAAAGGAAATAAAAAATAAAAAATTAATGGGTAAGGATTTGATGCAAACTAAGTTGCAACAAATCCTGCAAAATAATGACGTGTTAATATCTGAGAACAGCACCTGTCCAGGGCAAGGCAAGGTGTTGAATTTTGCAAGACAGGTGTTGTTCTCAAATATTAACACGTCATTATTTTGTAGGATTTGCTGCAACTTAGTTTGTAGCAAATCCTTGCCCCTTTTTAATATGCTTAATTCCTATAAATAAAAAGCTCTAATTTTAAATTTTGCAGGACATGTGTTATTCTCAGATATTGACACGTCATTATTTTGCAGGATTTGCTGCAATCTTAGAATAAAAAGCTCTAATTTTAATTCTTTAAAATTGGGAATATTAATAAGTTTTTAACATTTATCCTTTTTTTTTTTTTTTTTTTTTTTTGAGAAAAAGGAAACTGATATTATTGAAGCAAACTCAGCCAAAGTCGGCTAAAGTTATAGAAAGTATGTGTGAAGGAACATCCTCCTTCCACCCTAATAAACATCTAATATGTCTAGTATACTTAGTTAGGTTGTGAACTACGGAGTTACATTGTCTATACGTACGGGAGAAAGTGACTACACAAGTCTCTGCAAGGAAGTAGGTGTGAAGTAACATCCTCCTTCCACCCTAATAAACATCTAACATGTATAACATGCTTAGCTAGGTTGTGAACTACAGAGTTACATTGTCTACACGTACGAGAGAAAGTGACTACACAAAAGGTCTCTGCAAGGGTCTTGAATTCGTATACCAAGTGGCCAAACGAAGAGAGGGGAGACATCTTCGCAGCGAGGTGGTTTATATATCTTGTACCCGGCATATATGTCGGGTACAGGATATACAAAATCCTTCGCAGCAAAGAGTTCTATACATAGTTTTAGAATCATCCTCCAAGATCATAGAGGAGAAAGCACATTCACTGGCAAATTGAAGAATTCATACAGCTACCAAACACTCCACAGTGTCAACCGAAGAAGGGAGTGTTACTTTATCCATTTCTATTAAATTCATGCATGACTATGATATTTGATTTTTTGTACAAAAATAATCTTAATTAGTTAGTTTGCATATTTACATAAGGCAAGAAAAAAAATTAAGTTAAATATTTTATGATATAAAAAAAATTTTAAAAAAATTAATAATTATTTATATGAAAAAAAGCTTCTTTTTAGTTATCGTCTTAAGCCTGTCATGTGAATAAAAATTTTAAAAAGCTTTTAGTCAACAACACAAAGAGCATGCAACAAGCACAAACAAATTCACAACAATTAAATTAGCAAGTTTGTACTAGTTGTTATCTAAACCTATCACTTATATTAATTTTTTATCTACCACATAACAATGTTCAAGTGGAAAAAAGTTTCTCTTCAAACTAGTTTGGAGAAAAATCTTTGGAGATAAACCTTTCAAACTGCTCTTATAGTTTTTCTTTATTGAATGTTGTACGTTTTTAGACCCCTTACCAGAATATGCTTAACCTAATATTATACTAAGTTGATTAACAAGATTGTTATTTAAGATTAGATTTAGCACAAATAACCATAAATAATAAAGCAATGGAAAATAAAGAACACAAAGATCTGATGACCCAAAAAAACCAAACTAGTAAAAAACCTGGGGAGGATTTAACCTAGCTATCTTCAAGATAAAACAGATCCACTATGAAAGAATTGAAGTTTTTACAATAGAACTTAGACTACTAACATCCTATTACTACCTCGAATAGAAAACTTACTACCACGACCACATGATAGCTCAAAGTCCACAAACTACTTCTTTCTTTGATCCACAGCAACCACAAGTATTCCCACTTGTGACTTTCTTTAAGTTCTTTATGCATCAACTGAACGATCACCAAGCTCTTGACATGAATCTTGATCTTGATAACCCTAAGTGTGTATAAAGGTAAACACCTCTAAATCTCACAAGAGATTCAATACACAGCACATCAAAGACTTCTAAAACGTAGCTAGGGTTTTTCCTTTTATACTTGGAGTAAAACATAAAACCCTACACGTCAAACTGGGCTTGGGTTGAGTTGGAAAAATCTAGTGAAAATTAATCAGCATAAGGTTCGATCGATCGAGCCTTGCAAATTTACACCAATAAATCTTGCAATCACTCGATTCCAACTTTACAATTAAACACACTTTGAGCAGCTTAAAGTTAGACTCTAAGTTTTGATCATAGTTTGCCAACACATTACTATTTGAAGTTCTAATACATTTAGATCCTAAAGTCTTAGAACCTAACAAATGTGAATTTCGAAAATATAACAATTGGATTTTATGTTCTTATTATATTCTTCATGCTTGCAAAATTTTAAGAAGAACAAAGATCAATAATCTGCTATCAATCAAATGTCTAAACTTCAAGTTTTTGTGGTCTAAAGTTATGCATAAAAATAAATTTATTGATTGAATGGTAAATAACACCCGATTTAAATGAAATTTGACATATATGTTAAGAACATAAAAAACATGCAATTTAACAGTTAGATTTTAAAATTTTACATTCAATAAAAAGATATAAGAAGAATTTGAAGGATTTCTCTCTAAACTAGTTTGGAGAGAAATCTTGTTCCAACCAAGTAGGGATGGAGTTAGAGCTTGATGTTAGGGGGGCCGGCTTTGCTTCTAGTTGCATGTGGCGGCTTTGACCTCTGACTTTGTTACTTAACTGCTTAGGGTTATTTTATTTATTTATTATTTATTAATGTTTTTGATGTGTGCAGTTGCTACTGAGTAAAAACAAAATTATTTTGTTTAAAAAAGTTTTTTTTTTTTTTGTAAAATTGGTTAATTAAGCTTAATTGTTTGAAGCTTTTTTATTGGCAATTTTTGTTGTTGGGCGGTATATTTTGTTTTAAATTTTAGATCTATAAATTTTTTATGGCCTTTAAAAGGAGTTTTTTTTTTTTTTTAGAAAGTCATTTTAAAGAAGTTAAATGCTAGAGTTATAAACTTCTTTACAAATTATTAATGTGGTGAGTAATTATTAGTAAGTAAAAAAAGTGATATAAGTGGTGGGTCTAAATATAAACTAATAAAAATTTACTACCTTAACATTTTATGAAAATGTTATAAAAAAGCTTGTCATTATAAGGTTACTTTTAAAAGAATTAATAATATTATGAGGAGACACAAAATATAATTTTATAGAATAAATTTACTAAAATTGATACATGTGAATATTCTAAGTCTTCGTTTGACAAAAATTATTTTTGTTAACTTATTTTACTATTCAGCTTATTTTTGGTATTATAATACTATTTATGAGTCTCACTGCATTTTTGGTACTATTTATCAATTTTACTGTACTATTTCAGCCAATTTTTATTTTTATTTTTATTTTTATTTATAGTACTTTCAATAAAAAAATTTCAATTTTAACAAAATAAGTAAATCAAAAAATCTTAATATTAAAAAAAAAAAAAAAAAAAAAAAAAAAAAAAAAAAAAAAAAAAAATCACTAGGAGGGGTCATTGGGCCCCCGAGGTCAAAGCCTCCTCCGTCCCTGTAACCAAGTGTGAAATTTTGTGGGTGCACAGACTTTCTCCCGAGCAAAACAAATAGCATAGCACACTTTACACGTGCATCTAAAATAATAGGAAAATATAAAGTTGTTAACTAAAAAACCAAAAACAAATACGATGTTGTTGTCTTGTCAGATCAATAATAAAGCAAGCAGAGCTGTGTACCACTAAAACTGCAAAACTTCATACACTGATATTCGGCCGCCAATCACACATATACCCAGTAGTATTTTTTTTTTTCTTTTTATGTTATGGTTTCTCATATACACAGTTATTCACAATATCGATCACTCAGTTCATTCTACATCTAAACGAAAAATAGAGAGAGCGAGAGAGAGTCAGATACCACGGCCAGCAGGCAGCAACTCCGGGTGCAAGCTATATCTGCATTCTGCAGTGTAAGGGATTCTTTTTCTCTAGTTTATTTTCTTAGTAAACCAGAGATATATGTATTAAAGCTGGTTTTTTTTTTTTTTGGGTTTGGTATTAGGAAGAGTTTTGATTTACTTGAAAGTGGAGTAGTGAGTACTATTGATTTACTAAGGATTTGTTTGTTATGTTTTATGGAAAATTATTAATTAAGTAGCTCTCTTTTCAGCTTTTTCATACATTTGTGGACTTATCGTGAATTTAATTAATAGGACCATTGTGGATGTGAAAGCAAAGAGCACATTATTGATCCTACTAATGGGTCCAAACGTGAAAAAATGGAGCTCACGACTTAAAAAGTGTTTTATTTTGGGATAGGGAAAAGCTGATCTAGGACTTTGTTAAAGTTGTTTGTTTTGGAGAGGCTATGGACTGGGCCAGATACTTGCTATTATTATTTTTGGATTTTTTTAATCAATTATCAGTTTCAGCTTATTTAGCTGAAAAAGTGTAGAAAATAAGGTTAAAAACTAGTTGAATAGTATTATGGAATCTATAAATAGTACAAAAAAAAAAAAAAAAAAGGTAATGGGACTGTAAATAATACTAAAAAACAGGCTGTTGGAGATCGAGTTTGAAAGAAAGAAAGAAAGAAATAATTTGTGTTGGGTTTTTCTTAATCAACTCTTAAATTTGAGGGAGGCTCAAATGAATTTAAGAGAGGAGGACTAACTAAAGCACTAAACCAAACCAGTAGCATTTTTTAGGCCCAAATGAATTTTTCTTAATCAACTCTTAAATTGTGAATGGTTAACACACTAGTACCAACTGTTTTAAGAGCAGGGCAGGAGTTGCCATATATGGATTATAATTTGCAACTGTTTCTGCACCTGCACTTGTGCACTTTTAAAATCCCATAACAAAGCCAATTTCTGTCACTTTATGCTTTCCAAATCCCATTACCTCTTGCTCTGCCTTGTAAAATGCATGCTATTTGAGTTATTCAGGTTCAATTTACATTTTATAAATACACATTCTCATATTTAGAACATTTTTTTTTAATTAAATATTTAGAACTACATAGTGTTTAGGTTTACTACATTTTCTGAACAATCAGGTGTAGGACCAAAGCTTTTGTCTAGAGCATTGAACAGGGGACACAATGTGAACACGTGATCAATTTTGAAGACGTGTCAGATTTAGTGCATAGGACCCAAATCAGACCCCAGCCAAGAGCCCTATAGTGAAGTAATATGGTTATGAGTTATCAGATTCTCAAAAAAACTGGTAGTGTTATGAGTTATTTTTGCCATCAGCAAGGGAATGGCACAAGGTTAGTTTCTTTTGCTCTTGACATTATTATCGATATTATGAAATTGTTGTGTCTTTAGCTTTATTTTATTATTATTTATCATTTTCCAGCTTTAATGCTGCTTATTTGAATACGCTGATATTTAGTCCATTCTTTTTTTCTCCCTCTCTCTACTTATGTGCTAACAATAACCAGGGGCGTAGCCAGGAATAAATATATGGGGGGGCCGGGTTGTAACATAAATATACTAAATATAATTTTTAAGTCTATTGGATACAAAATTATCAACTTTCAAATAGCGAAAACAAAACGCCAAAAGAAAAACAATCACACGCACAAGACAGTATTTATGTGGTTCGGCAATTTGCCTACGTCCACGGAGTTGCAGGGATTTCACTATTATAAAAAAAAATTACAATGTGCGGCTACAGTGCTTTTCTTTCTCAAAAACAACAACAAGACAAAACCCTAATCACAAAAAAAGACTTTTATATCCTGCGCACAGGATTCACAATGGGCTACAAAACGGGCCAAAATTTTTTTGTCTGCCCAAGCCTCTGCTCCATGGACTAAGCCTCAGTAAATCTCCCATTAAAATCCACACAACATTATTCAAGTCAAGTCGGGTCATCAACCGGATCAAATCATGCCTGACGACGATTTTTCATGGAATAAAATTCATCCATTATCATCTCCATAGTGAAATTCCCTGCAATTTCCTTCTCTATATAAACTATCATATTATCTGCCAAAAACTCATCCTCCATTCTATTGCGAAGTCTTGTTTTTAACAACTTCATAACTGAGAAAGCTCGTTCTGTAGTTGCTGTAGAAATTGGAAGGGTCAACACAAGACGAATAAGTCTATCAATCAAAAAATAGATATTAGACTTTCCTGAAGTTTTTAATCCCCTACATAGCTCGAAAATTGTACTCATATTCTGAAAATCTGGATGTTTTATCACATCAAGCTCATAATGTTGCAATTGAGACTCCAAAAGTTCTTGTTCATGTTCAGTAAAATCTTGAGGATAATATTTCTTAACTAAATTGCATATATGAACAATTTTGAATAATTTAAAAGTATCATTGGGATTTAAAGCTGAACTAAGAATGACAAGTCCCGTTGTTAGCTCACAAAATCTACTTTTCAATTCTTGCAATTGAAAGTCTATTGCAACTGTAAATATGCAAATTCTAAAATGATGTTCCATTGTTAAATCTTCATCTTGACGACGATATCTACCTCGACCTTTAGTGTAACGAGCATTCATATCAGGAATATCAATTTCATGTTGCTCACAAAATGCTATAACACTAGCAAGTAAAGGCTCCCATCCATCATCTCTCAACTTTTGAATAAGTGATTTTGTAGTTGAAACTAAATGCATGGCATTTAAAAGGTCTTGAGAACGTTGTTGCAAAGCTTGACAAAGAACATTAGTAATTCCCATTATCTCTTTCATCAAATGCAAGATTAAAATAAATTCAAATGATGTTAATACCTGATAAGCTCCCTCGGCATCACCGCGTTGTTTATAGTTAGCCCCTTCCTCAAAGATAGTGTTGATAACTTTGCAAGTAACATCAAACATGTTAATCAAACTACAAATAGATTGAAAATGAGATCCCCACCTAGTATCTCCAGCTCGTTGCAAAGTACCAATCTGGTTTGCACCTCTTCCAGTCTCAATTTCATTAGAAGCAATCATATTCTCAACTTGTTTTGCTTGAGCATGTTGCAATTCATCATTACGCTTACTAGAAGCAACAACAATATTGATAATATTAACCAAATGATCAAAGAACTGATGAACATCTTTTACTTCTCTAGATGCTGTAACTAGAGCTAATTGCAACCTATGAGCCATACAGTGTACATAATAAGCATATGGGCACTCTTTAAGAAAAAGAGCTTGTAATCCATTCCATTCACCATGCATGTTACTAGCCCCATCATATCCTTGACCTCAAATATTTTCAATGTGGAGGTTGTAATGAGAAAGGACAGCACATATCTCATTCTTTAAAGTCAATGCAGTAGTGTCTCTAACATGCACAACATGAAAGAAACGCTCTTTAATGAAACCTTCTTTATCAACAAACCTCAAAATGATGGCCATTTGCTCTCTCTTCGACTCATCCCGAGCTTCATCAACAAGAATGCAAAATTTTGGATCCCCAATTTCTTCACGAATAGCATTTCGCACATTACTAGCAAGAATATGCAAAATCTCCTTTTGAATTGTGGGTGATGTATATTTGGCATTTCCTGGTGCATTTTCTAAGACAACACTAGCTACTTTGTCATTGAAAGTTGATGTGAATTTTATCAATTCAATAAAATTACCTCTATTTTTTGAATCAAGGCTTTCATCATGACCTCTAAAAGCACAAGCTTGGAATGCTAGCCATGGAGCACACTCTACTGAGGTTTTGAGCCGCAACCGATTATTCTCTAATTCTTTTGACGTTTGTTTCTCAATCAGCTTGTCAATATGCCGTGAATGATTCTTTAAATTCTCGCAACAGTTCATAGCAATTTTATGTGGGGAGTTTGGTTCTTTCCCTTCATGACGAATTAAAGGACAATTCATTCCATCTTTCACATTTTTCCAATTGTTAAAACCTCATGAAATGAATACATCTGATCCAGGACGACCTATTGGTTTCTTACTAAAAAGGTAGCAAGGTAGACAATATATCGCATCCATTGAAGGTGAGTATTCCAACCAATCCTTATGTGAACCAAACCATGAAGGTTGAAATCGACGACGATGAGTATCATCATTGTATGGATAGTCTATATTTTCAGGTTGATATGGACCTTCTTTGAGATAACCTTGTCGGATTTCATCTTGTTGGTTGATAAGAAATTCACATATTTGTTTACGTGATCCTGGATCACGATCTATCTCTTCAAATTGAAGTTTTGGACATTTGGAGGGGTGTTCATCAGGTATTGAAGTATTAAGATTTGTTTCTACAGCCACAGGTGTCCTAATTTCTGAATTGCTAGCATCTTTTTTCTTAAAGAATGCATCAATTGTTTTTCGTTTGCTCATAATTCTTTTAGCTTTAAGAATATGACTCAAAAATTAACCTGAAAAGAATTTAAAAAAAAAAATTTTAATTAGAAATTTTTACTTAGTTATATGAATGTTATTCATACTCAAGAAAAAAACAAAATTTTCACTATAATTTAAACAGTCAGCCCATTTTTAATATAAATTTAATTAATAATAACCCCTCAAACAAAAACAAAAATAATTTAATTAATTTGTCTTTTATAATATATTGGTTAATTTAATTATATAGCTTTAATTATTATTGTTTAGCTTTAATTTAATTTTCACTATAGCTTTAATTATATAGCTTTTATTATATATTGGTTAATTTAATTATATAGCTTTAATTATTATTGTTTAGCTTTAATTTAATTTTCACTATAGCTTTAATTATATAGCTTTTATTATATATTGGTTAATTTAATTATATAGCTTTAATTATTATTGTTTAGCTTTAATTTAATTTTCACTATAGCTTTAATTATATAGCTTTTATTATATATTGGTTAATTTAATTACATTACTTTAATTATTATGCTGCACACCCGGCCCATGTGCCCATAGCAACAGACAAGCACAAAATGCGCCCCAATCACAATAGCTAGCTGCAATCAGAAAATTTCGCAATGCCAATTATAAATCATAACACACGTTACACTAACTAAATGACAATTAATATTTTACCAAACACCAAGTCACTGACCAACAACAAAAAGGATAAGATAATGCCAAATTTAAAAAGACAAAAACACTAAAACAGGCAAAAAGCAAAACCAGCCAATGAGCCAATCAGAGAGCCACAATTCAAAAGAGAGAGAGAGACACTTACCGAAATGTGAGATGAATCATCAGATAGGCTTAGATAAAGAATAAGGAGTCTTCATAAATATTCATTTCAATTTTTTCCTTCAGTGAAATAAAGAGAGATAGACTGAGAGAGAGTTAGAGAGAAAAACCTTGAGGGAGGGCCGGGCCGGAGCGGAGGGAGCAACTGCCAACGAGCGCCGCTGCACCGGAGCACGATCTGCGATCTCCGATGGCAATGAGGCACTGACAGCTACGATCTGCGAAAAAAAGATTTCAAATTTTCAGTGAGATAAAGAGAGAGAGACTGAGAGAGTTAGAGAGAAAAAGTGAGAAATACCTTGAGGGAAGGCCGGAGGGAGCACCGGAGCAGAGGCAGAGAACTCTGCGATCTCCGATCTCCGATCTGCGATGAGCGGCGACCGGGCGAGCAACGACGACGACGACGACGGCGACGTGACCGTGGTTACTGGTTTTGGTTTGCTGGGGACCTGGGGTTTGGTTTTGGTTTGTGTATTGGGGTTTTTTTTTTTTTTTTTTTTGAGAAACACCTTTGTTTTGCGTTTTGGTTTGCTGGAGTGTTTTGCGTTTTGGTTTGGGTTTGCTGGAGTGTTTTGCGTTTTGGTTTGCTGGAGTTTGATGTGCATTGGGGTTTGATTTCTCTGCCACTGCCAGCGACGTGATGGGTTTCGACGTGATGCTCTGTACTGGTTTTTTTTTTTTTTTTTTTGGTTGAGAATCCGTGGGCTTGCCGTGAGCGAGCTTGGGCTCGCCGTGGGCTTGGCTTGCCGTGGGCTCTGTTACATTTTTTTTTTTTTCAGATTTTAGTTCAAATTTGTTTTGGGCTTTTTTTTTTTTTTTTTTTTTTTTTCTTCTTCTCTTGAAAGTAGAACAGATACATATATATTTTTTTTAATTTGAGGTGTTCCTAATTTTTGATTGGGGGCTGGGAAAATGGTTGAGAAATGGGTAGGGGGGCCAGCTGGTTAATGTTGGGGGGGCCTATTAATTTTTTCTTCCTAGTCTAATGGGAAATTTTTTTTTTTGCAGGGGCCTCGGCCCCCTCAAGCCACTATGTGGCTCCGCCCCTAACAATAACATTTTTCTTTTTTGGTCATATTCTTAGGTGTAGTTTGTTTTGGCATACAACCTTTTTTAGAAAATATTTTCCTTATTTTTGAGTTGTTTGGCACTTGAAAATTTTGGTCAAAGCAAAACCATTTTTCACTAAGCAGGAAAAATACTCTTGTTAACACGTAAAACATTTTCAGCCATTTTCAAATTCAAAAGAACATAAACTTAAAAAAAATATCGCAAAAATCTTTAGAAAGACCATAGTACCTTCAAAACCTCCAAAACAATATTTAAACCTTCAAAAGGACTGAAATACTCCCAAAATTATTATAAAAAAAAAAAAAATAAAAATATATCAAAATTAAAATCAAAATTCCATTGAAAATCTCTTTGAAAAAAATACCCAACAAAACCTCTAAAATTACAAAAATACCCTCTAAAATGTCCAAAATGACCGAAATACACTCTAAACCTCCAAATACACAAATGCCCCTTTAAACCTTTATAATGACCAAAATAACATGAAAACCTTTGAAATGATAGAAATAAAACAAAATGCTAGAACATACATTAATATATAAACCTCCAAAATGATAATTTTTCAGTATTAATATTTTAAAGTAGTGAATTAAAGTTATATATATATATATATATGCAATGTTACACCAGCTCGTAAATTTTATTGAATTAATATTTCAAAACTCTTACTGTTGGATTACAATTACATTTTCTGTATGTTCTTAAACTTACATGCCAAATTTCAAGCTAATTAGATATTATTTACTCTTCGATTCATAAACTCATAGTTCACACATGGTTTTAAAATACAAAAACTTAAAATTTAAACATTATATATAAAAGAAGAGCTTATGCACCCTTGAAGATATTAGTAGTGTATTTTTTATGAAATTTTTCCAGAGCTTATAGGCATTTTGGGAAAAGTTGTTAAAGATTCCCACATTGGTTGAGTGTGGTGAGTTGACCTTCGAGTTAACTTTCATAAAATAAACTACTTTGAGAGAGTTCAGAGCTCATTCTCAACATCTGAATTTATACAAAGAAAGGTTTTGCTATAATTCCTGCATGACATGTTCCTTTTTTTTTTGGCTGCCACATACCCCTGTATGCAACAATACAAGTATGCAGCAAAACCTTTCCCAAGAAAAAAATGTACTAACTTCTTATATTCTATCTATAAAACTAACCATAATTGAAACTAATCAAACTAAACATTAATCCAAACTAATTTATTTGAATAAAAAAAAATACCTCTATTATTATTTATTTTACACTAGATGATAGTAAATAAGAGTCAATAATTTATTTTGTGTTTGCCTTGTTTTATTCAGGAATAATCAAGACATTGAGAGGCAATTTCTTAAGAATGGTGGAGGTGATTCAGTGAAAGAAACAACGGCACGGAAGAAAATTCTTGATCCAAGGAAGGCATTCCTTAAAAGGTGGAATGTAGGATTTGTATTGTCGTGCGTGATTGCAGTATCATTGGATCCTCTGTTCTTTTATCTTCCTGTGATCAATGAAGAAAAGAAGTGCTTTCGGTTAGACAAGAAGTTGTGGATCACAGCTATCGTTTTGCGATCCTTCTTCGATATCATTTACCTACTGCATATCATATTGCAATTTCGCACTGGTTTTATAGACAAGAAACTTCTGAGAAGTGGAAAATCTGAGTTGAATACAGATGCTTGGAAAATAGCTCAGAAATATTTATGGCCGTGGTTCTTATTCGACATTATAACTATTCTTCCCATCCCGCAGGTAAGGGAGACCTCTGCTAATTGTTGTTCACTTCTTTGGTTTGATAAATGTTGCTTACATTTATTTATTTTTTAATAATTTAAAATTTCAAAAATAATATATATGTGTATGTGTTAGCTAATCCATTATTGTGGCTTGCAGCCCCTACCAAAGAAAGAACCCTTATGTGTAACAAATCTTAAGTGTTACTAGAATATAAAATTTAAATAATAATAATAATCAAACTACTCTGTTTTGGGGCTTTTTTATTTTATTTTTATAAATAGATAAATGACAATGTATTTGTCGCATTGATTATTTATTGTTTAGGACCTTAAAAATTTGGGACTTTGTGCATTCTGTTGTCTGGCTCTGTCTAAACTATTCGATTGTGTTTTTTAAAAGAAATTTTTTTGGCAATACACTAGAAGAAAAATGGATATAATATAGAACATAATACAAAGAGGCTAAAGCTTAATAGTTTCAAAAATTTGTTTGTAAGTCAAAGTAATTTTAACCAAGAGTTTTGTAACTCAACTAGTGCCTCCCAGTGTTTCCAACGGAGAGTCTAAGGCTGTGTTTGTTTCGTGTAAAACGTTTTCCGGAAAATACATATTTTCCGGAAATGCTATTTTCCGGAAAAGGAAAATATTTTTAAGTGTTTGGTTGAATTATGAAAATTGTTGTGGAAAATTGAGTTCATGTGTTTGGTTCTATTAGGAAAATGCTATTTTCCTACCATTTTTTCACATTGATTCCGGCAACAACAACAAATTGATTCGGCGACAACAACGCAACAACAACAACAACAACAACAACAAATTGATTCCGGCGACAACAACGAGTGATTCCGGCGACAACAACAACAATCAAACTTTAAACAAACAAAACTAAGATGGGTCTGGGTTTGGGTCTCAGCGATGGGTCAACGACGACATCTGGGTCGAAGGTCTGGGTCGTCGAAGGTCTAGGTTGTCAGTCGAAGGTCGAAGGCGATGGATCGAACGTCTGGGTCGAACGCCTGGGTCTGGGTCGAACACTTTGGGCTTTGGGTTTGTGGGTCGACGGCAAAGGCGAGCTCGAGCGGAGGCGATCGAAGGCGAGCTCGAGCGAAGGCGACGAGCTCAAGCGAAGGCGACGCGGTGCTTGGTGTGGATCGGAGCTTGGAGCTTGGAGCTCGTCGGAGAGTAGATCGGAGCTTGGAGCTCGTCGGTGTGTGGATCGTCGGTGTGAGCTTGGAGCTTGGAGAGCAGTTGGTCGAAGAGTGCGTGTGAGAGATGAGAGAGCTGTTTTCCGGAATTTGTTTGAAGTGAAAATGAGAACTGAATTCATTTTCCACCTTCATGCCTCCATTTTACGGTCAAAGGGGAAATGCATTACAGTTGACCGAATTTCACAAACCAACCAAACACACTAATTTTCCGGAAATACTTTTCCGGAAGTGGTTTGAAGCCAAACCAAACGCAGCCTAAAGTTCAAAATCCCCCTCCCCTATTGAATTATTAATTTAAAAAAAAATTAATTTTTAACTTTTACTTGACTATATTAATTAGTTTTCTAGTTATCAGAATATTGGAAAAATATTGAGGTAATATATATAACATTTATTTTATTTGTTGATTATGGGAAATTCAAGTATAATGTTTGACTTTTCCAATCAAAAAATTACCGAAACTAGGTTTTTCAACAAAGTAAAATAAAATTTTCTTTAATAGACAATTGAGTTGTTTTAAAAATCAATCATTTTGTGTCGTTCCATTTATTTATATTTTGCCAACAATTTATATTGGTTTTCATGTATAAATTTGATGTTGAATTTTAGTCTATTTCTTATTCTTTGAATATTAAAAAAAAAAAAAAAAATTTGATTCAGACTTTGACCGCTAAAGATTATATCCTAGTTTAATTTCCACTACATCCATAATCTGTATTTTCTTTAAGTTATCATTGTCCTACAGATGGACTCTATCCATTGGCTCTAAACACTAAATTTCTTATAATATGTTCAGGTAGTGACTCTGGCTATTTTTTCAGAAATGAGGGGCACGAAATCTTCAAAAAAAGTAAAATTCTTGAACTCTATTGTTCTCTTCCAATATGTGCCAAGAGTCTCTCAAATCTACCTATCTTGGAAGAAACTAATAACAAATAACAAGAAATTTGATAGAATCGTGCTGGTCAAAGCTTCATTGAATTTCCTTCTATACATCCTTGCTGGTCATGTAAGTTTGATTTGGGAGTAATTTCACATTCATTAAATTTAATCTTGGCAAGTTTTGATATTTTATCAATGTTTTGTCAGCTTTAATAAACATTTATTTCAAATGAACCCACATGAAAAAAATTATAGATTCCAAAGGTTTCACTTTATTTGTTTTTTGGACTTGTGTGGATTAAACCTCTTATATGAATGCCTGGTGCAGTGGTGGAAATGTAAAGGCTATAACTCATGTCTGTGTGCGATTTTTTTTTTTTTTTTGAGAGAAAGTTTCAACCTATGACGTCCACTTCTGATTATAGCTTTTGATCATCAGACCAAGACACCAATCGGTATTTGGTGTAGGCGGGAATTGAACCTCAGGTCTTTTGCTCAACCATTAGAGAC
Source organism: Quercus aquifolioides (assembly GCA_019022515.1). Classification (NCBI taxonomy): domain Eukaryota; kingdom Viridiplantae; phylum Streptophyta; class Magnoliopsida; order Fagales; family Fagaceae; genus Quercus; species Quercus aquifolioides. The sequence continues at coordinate 7,962,496 of CM032332.1, read as the reverse complement.
TTTCCCAGTTAAGCTAACTGAAACCCACTGTCTGTGTGTGATCTAAGGCACTTGTTTGTGAGATTTCTCTTTGCGTTTTATAATTAATATTAATGATTTACAATACCTGGTTTATATCCCCTTTGCTTTGTTCAATCTGTTAGTCGATTTATGCCGACTAAGGGACTCAAGGGTTGATCCTTGACATTTTAACATGGTTTATATCCCCTTTTCTTTGTTCAACCCGTGAGCCGATTTATTTAGGGGGAAGACCGAGGGTCAGGGGTCTGGAGCTTGACCCCTGACATTTCAACAAATATGTAGTAATCCCTTCCAACAATCAGGGTTGATTAAATTTTTTGTTAGATATATTTTTCAAGTATCTTATCTTTCCAACCAAGCTGATTGTCATTTGAGATTATTGAATGTTATTAATTTTCACAACCACTATATTGACAAATCTTTCAAAAACTCTATCCTTTTTTAAATGGGATGAACGACGCGCTGCAATGAACTTAACAAACAATGTGTACAACGACTGTCCAATATCTTAATGCAACTAGAAGCAAATTGTTGTTACTCGCTTCAATACCGAAGCTGAATGTTATATTAACTTCTCAATTGTAGCAATGTATTTTATCTAGCTGCATTAAGATATATGAGAATCCTCAAGTTGAAACAAAATCCCATGATGGAACGATGATCACTGGGATCTCCTACCTAGTTGGCATTAGTGTATGCCCGGAGTGCTAGTAGTGACTGGAAGAATAAATTAATTCTTTGAAAAAAATTCCTTTAGATCTCGAAGGATCCTGAGAACAACATAATAGGATGATTGAGTTGCTGCCATGAATTGATCGACAATGTGTATTGTGTAAGAGATATTTGGTCAAGTGAGTATTAGATATAGACTACACTCCCAACCAGTTCTGCTTGTTAAGTGTAGATTGCGAAGAGGATCATTGTTGTAAACATGTAATCGAGTGTTGATAACAGCCATCAGATGATGAGGTTAGAGGTGCAGTTGGCCTGAGTAAGATAATAGCCATCAGATGATAAGGAATTCTCAATTAATAAGTAGAAGTTTCATGTCTATAGAATTCTCTTTTTCTCTTGTTATTATTGTTCTTGTTGTAACAATTAATAATATTTCGCTGGGACATAGGATATCTACAGAATTTATTGATGTTTAATGATTTTCTGGTCTTTTAGGTACTGGGAGCCTTCTAGTATTTTTTCTCTACTCAACGACTGGCGGCTTGTTGGCACAAAGCGTGTGATCAAAATCATAGTAGATGTGTTGGAAATTCTTTTGATTGTGACCACAGTTTTGGAAATCTGTCTTTTATAAATGATATTTGCTCTTTAAATACCGAAAATACAACGTCCTTTGACTTTGGAATATTTCTTAAAGCCCTTGAATCTGGTGTCTTAGAATCTGAAGATTTTCCACAAAAATTATTTTACAGTTTCTGGTGGGGCATGCGAAATCTGAGGTTTGCACATATTAGACTTTTTGCTATATTCCATATTAAAGCTATCTCAATCAATTCTTAATTTGATGTTTGAACACACAAGGACTAAAATAGTTAATTTCCCCTAGTTTAAAATTTTCAAGAACATTAGTTGTCCTTGCACGTTTCTGTTGTTTTTTTTTTGTATATGAAGCCGGTGAAAGATTGATCCTCACACATTTGTTAAACCAATAATTTCCCTGCTCTTTGCTCCTTTGCTAATAGATATTTTTAAATATAAAAGAAGTGTCGAACTAGGCAAATATATTTATAAAAAAAAAATGTTGTGGTCAAGAAGTAACATCTGTGTCACGGTTATACTTTCTTGTCTATTGCTTATAGTCATTTCCCGATACATTTTTGGTGTAGCTTTTGGTAGCTTCTTCTCTGCCATATACACAGAGGTATAAGATACTGACTCATCCGAAATAAAAAGGAAATAGCGGTATGTGATAGAGTTTGAGTTCAATATTGGTCTTCAATTTTTGTTTTCTTCCCTTAGGCCTGTGGTGATGGTTGTTTTTCTTTTCTTTTTTCTTTTCATTGAGAAAATTTTCTCATTAATGTAAGGGGAGGTCGTATTTCTCCGAAGGCCATAATCCTGCTGTGATCTTGAAGGCCCAAGCATAGGATTGCACATCTCCTCCTAACTTATTCATTTCCCCTAAAAATGTTTAGATTCTTATTTTATGCATTGTAGTTATAAATCTTTAAGATTAGTATCTCATACATTATAGTTATGATATTTTTGCAGTTCTCTTGGTCAAAACCTTGAAACAAGTAACTACATATGGGAAAACTGCTTTGCACTTTGTATTTCCATCTTTGGATTGGTACTATTTCTATATTTCATGGGAAATTTGCAGGTGAGTTCCCAATTCTTTTCTCTTCTCTTCTTTATAAAAATCTTTTAAGGCTCATTATTTTTTGACCTATACAGTACATCTAATGTATAACATGTTTCTCTCACATAAAAGTAACCCTATTAAGCATTAATTTCATAGATTGGACTTATATTAATGTGAGAGAGGTTTGTAATATACCATTTACAATACTAAATGAAGGATAGAGAGTGTGTGATTTCTAGACAAGAAGTATGACACATCAATAATTTAATATGCTAATCAACCAATTATTTTTAGTAGTATTAAATTGATACTATTAATTTTTTGATAAATTTAATAGTAATAATGGAGAGGTGAGATTTGAACTCTAGACATTTCTATGGGAATCACCTAGATTAATGGAATGTCACAAAATTTTCTAGACTAGGTATGGGCAAAATCGTGTCTTGAAACAGAAACATGAGTTTAGAACTTTAGCTATGCATGGAGGCACTTCTCGACGCTCATCTCACGATGGTGCCTCATTTTTCACTGACTCTTGGTGACTAATCAGTAGAAAATGCATCAACTCATTGACTTTCAATTTCCGGGGTAAGTGTTTTATGGTGACATGTTTACATAAACAATGATACAAACAGGAAACATCGATTGCTTTATGATGTATGCTCAAAAATTGGGAAAACATTTCAAGTTTTGGAAAATCATTTTAAGAATCAAATGTAAACCTCCTCTCTTTATCTTATTTACTTTCTTTTGTTTATGAAAGCTCGGATTTGTGCTAAACCACAAGAGCTTGTTCAGACTCCCAATTAAAAATTTCGGCTAGATTGCTTTTATTCTAACTTAGACTAAGTGTGGAACAAGAGTAAATAAGCACAATGAACTTATAACCCTACCCTAAGCCATATTCATCCATCACCAACAATAAAATAAAAGCTTGAAGAGTAGAGAAGAGAGATGCAAATACAAAACACCGAGACGTGTTATCGAAGAGGAAACTGAAGAACTCGACGAAAAACCTCTCCACAACCCTCCAAGTCGAAATTGATTCACTAGAGAATAAAGTTGAAGTACACGAATAATAAAAGACCCTCTAAGCATAGTCTACCCTATGTACTTGAGCCCCCTAAGTTCTGGCTACCAACTGACTTCTCGGAATCTTGTCTTCTCTAACTTTCCAGATCCCGCAATTCAGCTCGATTGCATCCGCCAATGAATGGCTTATTCTAATGCTTCCTAATAGCACCAAAATCTCACTTTACACTCAGAATGGGTGTAGTAAGTGTTTAAGCTAGCGATCTCTCAAAGATCTAGAAATGGAGAGGTAGGAGTTAAGGAAAATCACAAGGAAATGTGTAGATGATTGTGGGTATAACAATCTCTAACTCTCAAGTGTATTTTCTAGGGTTTTCTCTCTGAAAAAGCACATCTTACAATTTGTGGGTAATTTGGGTATATATAGTGTAGGTAAAGACTTGGTAAAACAAAACACAACTTTTTTCCAAACAGAAACTTTCGCGGGTCCTTCACGGGTTGGCCCTTCTCGCGAGACAGTTGCGAAATTGATAGCCTGACACGACTCTTCATCTTCCAGTCATGTACTCTACACATGGCCTTTTCGCAAGTTGCTTCTCGCGAACTAGTCGCAAAATCCACTGATTCAACTATTGAAGCTTGATTCTTCATCGATCTCTCACACTCATCCCTTACAAATAAACCCACATGCATATAAGGAAAATGATTGAAGAAATTACAATCAAATTTAGCACGGAATTAAAGCCAACACAATATAGTTGGAAATCACAACTTTACCGTTTATATTTTTTGAGAAAATAAACTATTACTCAACTACAAATGTCTCAATTTCATGATAATGAAGTTTTGTTTTCTAACCTGAACCCAATGGAGTTGTGTTGAACAATGAGACGTATGATTGTAAAATTTGGTGAATTGAATTGACTAGTAGAGGTGGGTTAGATGTACATGCAGTGGACAGCAACAAAATCTGTTAAAAATTGGGATAAGGTACTCAAAAAGATGAAGTCAAGTAAACGACAAAAACAACAAAAAATCATGAGATCTTGGATTTCCCAACGGGGCTTTGATAGTACCATTAAAAGCGAGATTATAAGGAACATAGATCAGAGATTTGAAGAAGACGAAGATGTTTCTGTGGAGAACCTGATACCTAATCTTCCTCCAGAACTTCAAAGCAATGTCAAGCGCCATCTCTGCTTAAATCTTCTAAAGAATGTGAGTTTTATACATCCATTATACTTTTTTAAATAAAATATGAAATATTTTTTCGTACCTTTATTTTCAATAATACATATTTGGGGAATTATATAGATATAGTATAAAGTTTTGGCTAATATAATAAAAATTGGGTATTATACATTCGATATCTTGCAATGCACTAATTCGGGATTGATATCCCTGCTAAACTCTAAGGAGCATTATGCTTCAAAGGCATATTTTATTTTTCGGAGATTCTTCGCTTGGTCATTTTAAATTTGTTTTGTTTTAAATTCTTGTAATCGAGCAACTCAAGAGGCTTTATTTGGGTTTGCAAAAGAGAGTGAGGAGGAAGTGTGTCCCTCATTTCTCCTTCCCTTTTGTTCAAAAATATTTGGTTGGAATAAAAGAAATTAAAAAAAAAAAATTGACTAAAAATTTATTGCCAAAAGTCTTACGAAATTTCAAAAGAAAAATTCATTGTTTTTTTTATTATTTTAATCATTTACCATAATGGTTTTTTTTTTTTAAATGGAATCATTTATCATAATGTTAGCTATTGAGATATTTGGTCTGACATAATGTATTTATGTGATGTAACATAAGATAATTTTTCTTTTATTTGTATTATCATTTTATTTTTTAATTTCAATGATATTGCATTAATCATTTCTTCAATTACTTTACATATGTTAAAAATTTCAAAAACAGTATTGCCCTGTTTTGGCGACTCAGTCGCGGGTAGGTCCAGTCGCATGCTTCAGTCGCGAAGCTCACTCCGAGATTTTTCGCGGGTCACTGGCGAGTCAAGGTCTCAGTCGCGAAAAATACTTAGAAAATTTTTCAAAAATTTGAGTTTTTATGATTTTCGCGGCTCAGTGTAGCGACTTGTTTGCGGGTGGAAGGTCCAGTCACAACGATTACTCAGAGATTTTCGCAGCTCATCTCGCGACTATATCGCGGGTAGACCTTCCAGTCGCGAAAAACACTTAGAAGATTTTTTGAAAATCTTGGTTTTATAGTGTTTCGCGGCTTAACCTGGCGACTTAATCCAGTCGCGAAAAACGCGTGTTTTGCGTTTTAAAGACAGTTTTAAAATTGTTTTTCAGTTTTTCCCTTGAATTTCATTGACTGTTCATTGTCTTCCTCATTTCTCTCTCTCATACACTCCGTGCTTCTCTGAAAAAGCTTTCATTTCTGCATCATGTCTTCATCAAACACCAAGAAAAAGGTATGGGTTTTCTTGTCTTCACTTCATTATTCATGTTTCTATTGTTGTTTTCTCGTTTCTGGGTGTTGTGATGTTGGTTTGTGTTTTGAGGGGTTCGAACATGGGTTTGCCTAAAATGTTGGGTTTGATTGTTTGTAGTTGTTTTCTCTTGTTGCAGAGGTGTTTTAGTGTTATGTGTTTTCATCAGTTTGCTAATCTTTGGTCTGAGCATAGATATTTGATAGATTTTTGTTCTTTGGGCATATGGGTTTGGGGTTTCTATATTTCTCTCTGAATGTGGTGTTAGGATTATCAGGTTGTTTGAATTTTTGGTGTATGTGGCTGGCATTGTTTTTATTTTAAATCACCATATCTTGTGTGTGCTGCTGCTTTTGTTTTCTTTCTTGCACACTTCATACTATTATGTCATGTCTCATTGACATATGCTCACATCTATCTGAATGTGTTTTACAATGTCATTTTTTTTTTGCTTGCTCTTGTCTGCACTTATACTGATTAAACTTGTTTGATTTGATATATCCATCTTTCGGTTATCAACTATGCTTGATCTGTGTGCTGTCTTGACACTCTGTTAATCTCTTTGTAACTAACTTGTTACTAATATGTGTGCATTTCCACATATTGTGTTTTGTTCTTGTTGTGGCCACTTCTGCTTGTTTACAGATGGTTGCATCTCCTACAAAATGGATCCCAACCTATTTAGGTCGGTTCAACACTTTGAGAGATATAGGGACTCTTTCTTGAACGGAACCATCATTCAGGAAAGATTTGTTGATCTAAGAGATTTGAAAGATACCTTTATTCCAAGCTGTTTTGAGGGTAGAGGTTGGGAAAAATTGTTGAGTGACCTACCTCCTATCTGTGAGCCTCTCATCAGAGAATTCCGTGCCAATGCTGTGATAAGGGAGGAGGAGTTAAGTTGTTGGGTGAGAAGAAAGGAATTCACCATAGATGCTCATGACATTGATGAGGTGTTAGGTCTTGAAGGTTTAGAGGACTCTGACTTCATTAATTACAAAGATAGGATGATGTCTTTAGACACTGTCCAGGCTAGGATTGGTGGTGTTAAAGAAAACAGATGTCTCAACACTACTGATTTTCCTAAAGACATGAGGTGATTGACCACCATAATGATGTACAACCTGTATCCAATAAGGAAGATGACTACACTAACAAATGCCAGAGCCATTTTCCTCATGGAACTTAAGGAGAAAACATTCATTGACATTAGCTCACACATCTTTGACACTATAGTGGATAAGACTAAAACCTCTTCTAGGCCCAAGCTGATTTTTCCCAGCCTTATTATAAGGCTTTTCAGGTTAAAAGGTGTTAAGATCCCTTAAGACATAAGTCCCATGACTCCTCTATCTGCCATAAACAAATTCACTCTCACAAGGATACAAGTTCGTCTTCCAGAAGATGAAAAGGAGGGTGACCAAGGAGAAGGTGACCCTATGGAAACTGAAGCAGAGGCTGCAGGACAGACTACTGCCACACCCAGAAGCAGAGCCAAGAGGAGCAGAGCTTCTACTTCATCAGATGTACCTCCTGATGCATTTCAGATCATCCTGGAGAGGCTTGATGGACTCGAAGAAATTCAAAATTAGCATACTGAAAGGATGACAACAATGCAGGATCAACTTGATGTACTTTCAGCCAAGTTTGACAGCATCCACACCAACCAGGAGCACTGACCCTTTGGCCATTCCGGTTAAAAAGGGGGAGAAAATTTTTGGGTTACTCTTGAGGGGGAGTGCTTGTTTGAGGGGGAGATTTCTTTATCATATGATGTTTTGTGTATAGCTTTGTTTTTATTTGGTTATCTGCTGTTATTATTAGTTTGATACACTGTGGTGATAGTTGTTGTTTGGCTAAAACTCTTAACTCTTGGTTAGTTTGAATCTTTGGTGGTAGTTATTCAGTATATTATATGATGTTATTCAGCATATCTTTCTGTTTGTTTTGGTTTGTACCTGGTACCTTTGTAGGTTGTTAAGGTTTCTGTTTTTGTTTTGTACCCATATTGCTTTTGTAAGCTTTTAGGGTTTGTTTCCAACCTGTGTGCTATGTTAATTCAGTGCTTCTAACTAAATGTTATGCATTTCCTTTTAAGTACTATCACTCTTATGCCCGTGTAGGATTTTTCCTAGATGCATATACTTCATGTACTGTGCATTGGTTGACCTTTTAAGTACTATCACTCTTATGCCCGTGTAGGATTTTTCCTAGATGTATATACTTCATGTACTATGCATTGGTTGAGTGTTGGCCATTCAAGTGATTTACCTTGTGTTTGTCAGCTTGAATGTCCGGATGTTCATTCCAAGTGTGAATGAGCGTTGTGATCACTTGTCTATAGTGATTGCTTGTTTTGGTCTTGCCGTGGTTTATTGCTTTAAACCATTGTGCTTGATCGCATTGTGCTTGCTCCATATGCATTACAAATTTTTTGCATACAATGAACTTATTGTGTTGTTATGTTTCAGGAGATACTTGTTCGTATGGTTCAAAAGCTTCACAGATTCTAGAGTTAGGTGTGAGTGAGTTTTCCAACTGTTCCCAACTCACGTGTTAAGTTTAGAGTTTGTTTTTAGGGTTTTGTCACGGAATAGCCAAAGGGGGAGATTGTAAGGTTGAATTTTATCAACCATCTTGTTGGCTTTATTCCGTGCCAATTTTCTTGCAATTTAGCACTTAGTAACCCTGTATTTAGGTGGGAAACTTGTAAGGGTAGTGAGTGAGAGAGTGTGAAGAAATGCTCAAGATTGTGCAAAGAAACAGAGACTCGCAATTGGATCTCGCGGGTGACTCGCGGCTTGCAAGTCACCAGAAGTTGCACACGTGCCAAGCATGTCAGAAGCTGAAGAGTCGCGCCAGTTGTTGCACTACAGGACAAAAGTCCCAGGCTGGCCAGGCCGTTAGCTCGCGGCTTGAACTCACGACTCAACCCAGTCGCGAGGTAAAGTCGCCAGAATGCCCTGTTTAGGAAAAATTGACGTTTCACATTCCATTCTCATTCTAGTATAAATACCCCTCATTCCCACGAAATGTAAAGAGCTTCCAGAGAGAAAAATTGAGAGAGAAACCCTAGTAGAAAAACAAGATTGCCTCATCCCCAATCTTCACTAAGAGACTCCTTAAATTCCTCTACTCTCTTTCTCTCCATTGACACATCTTTGAGAGGTCATTGATCAAATCTTTTTCTCATCACACCCACGTCTGTGAGAAGGTTCATTTGGTGCTAAGGGAAGCAGTTTGGAAGGAACCAATATTCATTGGTTGATCCTATGGTTTAGTAGCGGAATCCGGTAAGTTAGAAAAGAAAAAGGTTCAGCACAACCTCATTGAAGCAGGAAGCTTGGAGGGCTTAGGTACTTGGGTAGATTAGGCTTGGAGGGTCTATTGCTGTTCATGTATCCCAACTACATTTTCTAGTGGATTATTTACTGCTTTGAGGGCGGCGGAGAGGTTTTACGCCGAGGGCTTCGGTTTCCTCTTCGATAACTGATCGGTGCAAAACTGCAAGTGCACAGTATCGTAGTTTTATAGTAAAGTGATGAGAAGAGTATCATCCTCAGAGATTGGTAACTTACTTTTGACAAATACCAAAATTATGCTAATCTCGATTTTATCTAGAGAAGTCACTAAGGTTGTTGTAATTGGAATTTAAAATAAAATCAAATTAAAGAAAATACGCAGAGGAAAAGAACGATAATGCTCGAAAATCAAATTAATGGGAAGAAAATTTCTAGAAAATCGATTTCACCTAATTCCTCACTATGCTTTACTCATCTAGCTAATTGAATTTAATTCTCTCTGTTTGTTAGCAATTTCCAAAAAACATCCAAAAGCCTCTTTCGATAGTCAATTGGAAACATTCTTGTTCATCAATTTACACAAGAGTATGCAATTTAATAAAGCAAGAAAGCATTAAGATTAATGATTTTAATACTACATAGGTTCATACAAGTCTTTCGATCTCTATATTTACCTATGCCGAAATATTCAAGATCTATCCTATAATTCCCTCTTTCGACAGCAAATCACAAGATCAAAATCATCTAATTAATGGCTGGTTAATTAGAAGCAATAAGCTCAGAATAAATCAGACAAACATGAAGAGAATTAATTCGATTTAACATGAAAAAGCAAGCATAGTTCGGATTTAGATTACATCGTTTTCCTAGAATAAAGAAATTTAGTTCATGCTAAAAATTAAATTCAACATAAACGAATTCACCATAATTTTTCTGAGAAGATTTAAAGGAGAAAATGAACACAAAAATCTACTTCAGCCTCCCCTTTCTTTCTGCGTCAGCTTCAGCCCTCTCTTTTTTCTGTTTCACCCTTTTTTTCTTTTCAGATTCAGCGCCTCCCTCTTTTAGTTTTAGCGTCCCTCTCTTTCTTTTGTCTTTCACGTGTTGCCCTTTTTTTTTCAGCCCAACACATTGCTCTCTTCAGCCCAAAACATTCCTCTCTTCAGCCCAATATTCTCTTTTCAGCCCAAAACGTTTCTTTTATTTGAATAAATCTTCATTTTCTTTAAATCTGCAATAAAATTTAAATAACAATAATGAAGTCCAAAATCAATAAAAATAAATAAAATTAGACTAAAGTTTAAAGTTGAGAAGTGATAAATTATGCTAAATTATGCAAGTCATCAATAACACATCGCGTGTTGTCCTTGTGTTTGCATCTCTCTTCCCTTTATCTTTACCGTTTAATTACTGCTGTGATTGTGATTATTTATGGTTTAGATTGTTTATTAGTTCTGTTATAAGCTTGTTATCATTTTCCGCACATACATTGTTTGATATAAAGCTTGAATTGGTAATCTTGTAATTGGGGGTCTAAACGTTCAATGGTGTTTTAGACACATATTGAACTTTCAATTATAGACAAGGATAATCATGCGGCCACAACAGTCTTAATGGACACATTAATTTCGGGATTTACTTCACCCCAAAAGGAAACCGATCTCACTAATGATGAAGGAGACGTAAGCTTGATAACTGTTATTCAAGAAACGGATGCGTTAAAGACAGCACAACCATATGAAATCGGAAACTTGATCAGTGCACCTGTGGATTACATATCGATGGATTTGAATCAGAGCACAAACATTAAACAATCACGTGGGGCAGCACGTGAGACACAAAAAACACAAGTAGGGTAAACGTGGAAAAGAATAGCACGTGACCCTACCTTCTCCACACCTGCTTCTTCTGCAGGTTCAATTGTCGTGGGTTCAAAGAGGATGTACAAGGAAAGTGTATTAGACAAGGATGAGATTTTGGTGGAGGGATGTTGCAAGAGTATCAAGCGTGGCAGACTTGTGGGAGACAACCATGATAGCAATTTTCCAACGGCGGAGGCTGATGAACAGCCCCGCCAAGCCCAATGAATCTCTTAAACTGGAACTGCCGTGGGCTTGGGAACCAAACGGCAGTTGACGTCCTCTCTCATTTAGTAAGGGAAAAAGCTCCTAGTGTTTTGTTTCTGATGGAGACAAAACAATCCATGGAAGAGATGCGAAAGGTGCAAGCTGATTTACCTTACCGATGTATGGTGGCTGTTCCAAGTATTCATAGAAGGGGTGGATTGGCTCTTTTATGGAAGGAAGATGTTGATTTGCATGTACAAACTTATTCACCACATCATATTGATGCGTTGATTAAGGATGAAAATTCTGTTTGGAGATTTACCGGTTTCTACAGGTGGCCGGAAGAACAAAGAAAGCGAGAGTCATGGCAGTTGCTCAAGCACCTTCATGCTAGGAGTTCACCTCCATGGCTATGTTGTGGGGATTTCAACAAAATTCTATGCATGGAAGAAAAACAAGGCCGAATCCCTAGGCCTCTAAGACCGATGCTAGACTTTAGGGAGGCACTCTTGTTTTGCGGATTAGCAGACTTGGGTTATCGTGGTAATATTTTCACTTGGGATAATGGAAGGTTGGGTGAGGACTTGGTGCAAGAGAGGTTGGACAGGGCGTGTGCAAACATTGAGTGGAAAGCCCTTTTTCCCCATGTCAAGGTTAGTCATCTCCAGGTGTCATATTCTGATCGTGTGCCTATTCTAATATCAACAGCTGAACCCATTAATCCTAGGAGAAACAGGAGGATGCCAAGGAGATTTGAAGAGAAGTGGGTTGCTCATCCAGATTGTGAAAGGGTGGTCCATGAGGCTTGGGAATTACCTGTCCGAAATGGGAGCCCAATGTTTAAACTTTTTGAAAATATCAAGCAATGCCAACATGCTTTGGTGGATTGGAGAAGAAATACTTTGGGGAATTCTAAGACAAAATTAAATGAGAAAAAAGCAGCACTTGAAGAGCTATCAAGGGAGAACAAGGCCGATCACATGCAAAGGATTAGAATACTAAAATCAGAAATTAACACCATTCTACACCAAGATGAATTGTTTTGGCGGCAAAGGTCTCGTTCCATTTGGTTACCTGTAGGAGATAAAAATACAAAATTTTTCCACCAACGGGCTAGCTAGCGGCCTCAAAAAAATCGTATATCAAGTATCCAGGATGTTGATGGTAGCTGGAAAACATCTGAGGATCAGATTACACAAGTTGATGAAAATTATTTCCAGGATCTCTTCACTTCAGTAAATCCCACGGATATGGGGAGTGTACTGGATGTGGTGGATAGGAGGTTTACATTGGAGATGAACGATTCCCTATTACAGCGGTACACGACTGAAGAAGTCAGACAGGCCCTATTCCGAATGCACCCATCAAAATCCCCTAGCCTTGATGGTATGTCCCCTTTTTTCTTTCAGAAATTTTGGAATATTGTGGGGGCTGATGTAATTGAGGCTATTCTTTCAGTATTAAATTCTAGACATATGCTGCATAAAATGAATTTTACTCATATAGTTCTTATTCCAAAAAAGAATGATCCTTTGATGATGGCCGACTATAGGCCTATAAGTTTGACTAATGTTGTATCTAGAATTTTATCTAAGGTGATGGCAACTCACCGGATGAGAAACAAAAGGAAGGGCAATGTGGGAAAAATGGCAGTAAAATTGGATATTAGCAAGGCATACAATCGGGTGGAATGGGGCTTTTTGCGGAGTATAATGCTAAAGCATGGATTGGACCGTGGATGGGTAGATATGGCAATGGAGTCAGTTACTACAGCATCCTACTCAGTCCTTATCAACGGGGAACTGAAGGGTTTTATTACTCCCACAAGGGGAATAAAACAAGGAGACCCGCTCTCACCATATTTGTATCTATTATGCGCCGAAGGGTTGTCTACTTTATCGAGGAAAGCTGGAGAGAGTCTAGCACTCAAGGGTGTATTGTCTAGCCAATAGGGGGTACGTATCTCCCACCTTTTATTTGCCGATGATCCTATGTTATTTTGCCAAGCCACGGTTGAAGAATGTCAAAGATTGCTAGATCTCTTGGGCAAATATGAAGCAGCATCCGGTCAAGCAATAAATAGGCAAAAAACAACATTATTCTTTAGCAAGAATACAAGGCGGGAGGTGAGGAATGACATCCAGCAAATGTTGGGGGCTAGAATAATGTCAAAATGTGAGAAGTATTTGGGCCTCCCAATTCCTAAAGGGAAATCAAAGGTGGGGACTTTCAAAGAGCTCCAAGAGAAAATCACAAAGAGAGTTCTAGGGTGGAAGGAGAAATTTATTTCAAATGCGGGACGTGAAATTCTCATCAAAACAGTGGCACAAGCTATTCCTACATATTCAATGAGTTTATTCAAGCTTCCAAAATCAATATGTGATAATATCAACTCCTTGGTGGCTAGATATTGGTGGGGTCAAAACCGGAAGGAGAGGAAAATCCATTGGATAAATTGGGGTAAGTTATGCACTTCAAAGAAGAAGGGAGGAATGGGATTTAGAGACCTCCATGCTTTTAACCTCGCAATGCTCGCCAAGCAAGCATGGCGCTTAATCCACAACAATGGGTTGCTGTTCTACAGGGTTTATAAGGCACGGTACTTTCCAAATACCTCCTTCTTGGAAGCTGAGTTAGGCCATAATCCATCAGTTGTGTGGCGCTCATTATTGGCTGCTAGGGACATCATCCATGCTAGGTCACGTTGGACAATTGGGAATGGCAGGAGTATCTCTGTGGCTTCTAGCTCTTGGCTACCTCACTCACCTGGTCTTTTTAGTACACCCTCACAAGGGATGAAAGTGGCTGAGTTGATAGACAATGACACACGGCAATGGGACAGGGGAAAATTATCAGCTACTTTTGATAGAAGAACCTGCGACACCATCCTAGCGCTACCCCTCAATAACCCAAATTCCTAGGATAAGCTGATTTAGAAAGAAAACAGAGCACAGAGGTTCACGGTCTATTCGGCTTACCAAGTTGCTCTCTGCTTAATACATCCAAACCAGGCTGAACACTCACTAGTACAAGCCCACGGGTCCACCTGGAGGAAGATTTGGAAGTTAAATGTGCCACCGAAAGTTCACAATTTTCTTTGGAGGGCCTGCTCAGGATGTTTACCCACAAGGGAGAACCTCCACAAAAAACAGGTCAGAGTCAACGAAAAATGCGAGCTTTGCTGTCACCATTGCGAGACAATTTGTCATGTGTTGTGGGAATGCCCATTTGCAAGGAACGTCTGGGCTCTGTTCAAAGGCACGCTCCAGAAGTGCAGCAACGAAACAGGCGATTTTTTTCTTCTGTTCAAAATGCTGCAGAAGAAGCTTGGCTCACTCGGCTTGGATAGATGGGCAATAACGACGTGGATGATCTGGACTGCTAGGAATAGGTTCTATTTTGAGCATGTCCAGGCACACCCAAAAGTAATGTTTGACAGTGCAATGGGTTTACTGGAGGAATACCAACGCCTAAATGCAGCACAACGGGTATAGGAATACCCCTCCTTATGAATGCAGTCAGGTTTTGCTCCCTTTGGGACATTACAGTGATGTTTTCGTTGTTGTTAATGTTCCCCACACCACTAGATGGTGTTGTATCTAGTTATACTTGTACCACTCTCAGTTTATTATTTTAATAAAATTTCTATCGTCTCTTAGCTCAAAAAATACTGTAGTACGTAATAGTGTAATACGTATTTTTTTTAGTGGCAAAAGTTTACAAAAGCTTCTATCAAGTCCACGAAAGTTTACCTATCACTGAACACGTATTTGATCGAATTTTTGAAAAGAATGTGCGAATTTGAACTAGACAAAGAAAAATGATTGGAGGGAGTTTGTTCATGGAAAAAAAAAATCTTACTATAGTATAAAAAAAATTAACATTTGACTAATTACAGATGTTTAAATTAATTTGATATAATCTAAAGATTAAAAAAGACAAATAATTTATAGTGTGGAAAAAGAATGAGTATCTGTTTAGTGTTGTGTGCATTACATAGTTGGACATATACTATACAATCAAATAGAAAAATTCCTAGAATGATATGTGAATAAATTTGAAATATCCATGAGAGTAAAGAGTTATTATTGAAAGGTCTAAAACTAAAAATATATTTTATAAATTTTATAAATCATAGTCTATAAAAATTTAAATATAATCATGATCTAAAAGAAACATATTTCCTTCTCCAAAAAAAAAAAAAAAAAAAAAAAAAAAAACGTATTCATTATAGATAAACATAGTTAAAATAAATAAAAAAGAAGAAAAAAGACCCCCTTGATTCGTGGAAAGAATTGCCAAATGCCCTTTTCGGGCAAAAATAGCAGCTCTTTGCCCCATTTCCCAAACTAATTAGGGAAATGCCTCTCTTTTGAAACTCGATTTGTGATAAATTGAGTTAGGCCCTATAGCAGCGTTTTTAAGGAGCCTATAGTGACGTTTTTAGGACCTATAGTGGTGTTTTGTAACTCGACCTCTATGAAATCGAGTTATAGGTAAAAAAAATTGCCTATAACTCGATTTCATGGAGGTCGAGTTACAAAACACTACTATAGGTCCTTAAAACGTCACTATAGGTCCTTAAAAACGCTGCTATAGGGCTCCAGAATTTTTTTTTTTTTTACTCGATTTATCACAAATCGAGTTACAAAAGAGAGGCATTTCCCTAATTAGTTTGGAAAATGGGGCAAAGAGCTGCTATTTTTGCCCAAAAAGGGCATTTGGCAATTTTGTCCCTTGATTCGTTATAATCCATTAATTTGATCTTCCGGTATTAATAATATAAAAAATATGAAATAAGGGACTTTGCAAAAATGAGTATATTTCTCTTTTTACCCAAAAAATCCCCCCCCCCCCCCCCCCCCCCCCCAAAAAAAAAAAAAAAAACCATTATTTCCTACCATGGAGTAAGGGTTCGTTCTTATGAAAATTTTTATAGATATAGTTAGAATTGTTGGTATCTTGTCAAAGTCTTGTAATTTAACTGACATTTTTGTATGTTTTTAACTGACATTTAGGGTGCAAATTGCCCCTTCCCCAATTATCAAATTAAAAAAAGAAATTTGATAGCATCCTATACTTCAAATTGTCGAACAGATGAGATAATAATTTAAGAAAATTTTATCCTGTACCTCAAGTTTGGACTATTTATTGTAAGTATTATATATATATATATACACACACACAATAGAATTTTAACTTATAACATCCACTCTATGATGATTTCTTTTTTAATTTTGGAATAAGTCAGATTTAAATCCCATGTCTATTTTTCAAAGAGAAGATGCTTTAACAATTGACCTTAACTAGAAGCACTATATTGTAAGTATGCTTGGAAAAAATGGGGATGGGAAGAGAGAATGAAAAGGAAAGGATAGCCAGAATATAATAACAAAGAGAGGTAAGGAAGGATGGGAATATAAACGCATGCAGTGCAATGAAACATATATGTTTAACTTCTACCCTCGCAATTGAAGAACCAAACTAACCAACTTGTGTTTAATGTACACGCATTGAAGAGAGGAACAATTAAAGTATGGCTTAAACCTTATATATTTATGGGTAACACTTGCTTCACACAAGTTTTTTACATGCACCTTTTTTTAAAACTAAATCTGTAACTTGATGTGATGATTTGTATCAATTTTTGTGCAATAAACGCAACCCTACATTTATTATGACACCACAAAAAAGAGCTTCTATCAGTCCTATGTCAAGCCCAAGCCAAGACCCCATCACAACCTTCACCCACCCAAGAGCGAGTGTAAGGTGGAACCCTTTTCCTACGAAGGTGGTCGGATATATGTGATTTGGGATAGGGCAGTGAGTACAATTATTTTTTGTAGTGCGTGGATCCATACAATGTGCCCAATAGATTTTACCGTTTGGTATAGAAGGTGAGCACCAAAAGTCATAATAAGGTTTTTTTTTTTTCTTTCACTTTTTCATTTTATATATCCCTGTCTCCTGGACCTTTTTTTTTTTTTTCTTTAGTGTACAAATTTTCCATACATCTCATATATTATGAGTTTTTTATTTTTTAAGAAACAAACTAACTATTAAACATGTAAAGTTGTTATTTACAACTATGTGTTTTGTTGGCTTTTATTCCGTGCCAAATTTGATTGTAATTATTATCAATCGTTTATACCCTGTATTTGTTGTGGGAATTGATGTAAGGGTTGTGTGATAGAGTGTGTGAAGACTCAAGCATTTGGAGGCTGAAGGATTCTCGCGGGTATGTCATGACTTAGCTTCCCGCGAAGTGAAGCATGTGTCTTGCACATGCTGAAATGCGAAGAGTCAGGCCTGGTGGAGACAGCTGTTTCTCGCGAGTATCTCGCGGGTAAGGCCTTCCCGCGAGACACCCGCGAGACATGCTGTTCTGCCAGCCTGTACTGACTGACTTACACATTTTGCACCTATCCTATATATACCCTCATTACCCACAAATGTTGAGGAATACTTCAGAGAGAAAACCCTAGCCAAACACATTTGGAATTAGAGATTGTCATCCCCACCTTTCTCTATACACTTGCTTGTGGTATCTCCTCAACCCTTCCCTCTCCATTTCCACACCATTGAGAGGTTGATAGCCCAAACACTTACCACACCCTTTGAGAGTGTTGAGTGACGTTTTGGTGCTGCTGGGAAGCATTGGAAGAAGCCTGGAATGGCAGATGCAACATGGAGCTTGTTGCGGGATCCGGGGTGCTAGACAAGACACGGTTCCGAGAAGCCTTGTTGGAGTAGGAGCTTGGAGGGCTTAGGTACATCGGGTAGATTAGGCTTGGAGGGTCTCTTGCTTACTCATGTATCCCAACTGATTGTCTAGTGGATCGATTTCCGCTTGGAGGGTGGCAGAGAGGTTTTTCGCCGAGTTCTTCGGTTTCCTCTTCGAAAACACGTTTCGGTGTTTTCTGTGTTTGCATCCTTCTTCCCTACTCTTGTTTAATTCCATTATACTGCTGTGTTGCTTAGTTTATGGATTAGAGTAGCTTACTTGTTCATCCACTCGCTTTTACACTATTCCGCACTTTGTATTAAAGTTGTGTAAAATCTATCGAGCCGTAATTTTAATTGGGGGGGGTCTAAACAGCTCTTGTGTTTTCAACACGTTTTTGAGCTTTCAAAACACATACACACACTTAATTACACTATGTTACCAAGTTCAAACACATTACTTAACCGAAAGTACCACTACAAAATGGCCTAACTCATGTAGTGATAGAGTGGGGTTTTAAGCAGTAGGATAGAGAGCAATTTGGGACAACACTCACTTTATTTTTTTCAGAAACAAACTAACTATTAAACACACACACACACACACACATGTCAAACATGACAACACCCACTGTTGCTTATTTCCCGCATTTTGATCATAGTTACATTGTTTAGCACTGATAGCATGTTGTTTTACTTATGTTTTGGACTAACTTGAATCTAATCAAGTTTTGTGTTCTGTTTTATTTATTTATTGCACTTTCCTTTCCCTTGCTTGGTAATTATGTGTGCAGATGTCTCCATTCAAGACTTCAGTAGTGAAAGGAGGCAACAACAAAGGAAAGGAGCCTGTGATTGATGTTGATAACCTCTCACCAAGGCCAAAGAGGACTCGATCACCGATATAAATTTTTTATCTGAACTATTTCAGATCCTATGCAGCATCTCAGAACTTTGAGAACTATTTTATGGAAGCTCCATTGTTGGTTGAAAGGGTTGTTGATCAGCCATCTCTCTTTGACACCAATATTCCAAAATGGTTTGCCACCAAGGATTGGAACTTTCTCCTTTCTAATCTTGATGACGCATATGAGAACTTGGTGAAAGAGTTCTATGCCAATGCCATTGTTGATAGAGAGGAGCTAAAATGTTGGGTTAGAGGAAAGAGTTTCTCAGTAACACCGGTTTATTTGGCGGAAATCCTACACATTAACCAGCCAATACTCCCCATACCACCGGTATATGATGAGCTGAATCCGAATGAGGAGGTTCTTAAAGAAGCTTTAGGAGATAATTTGGAGTTTGTATCCAATGGAAAGTCAATAAGTGTGGCATCTCTATCTCCCGAATTGAGACTACTCACAATGATCATGTTCAGCAACCTCTATCCTTTGTCAAGCACTGGGTTCATGAATCTCGGTCGAGCATTATTCTTGCATGATCTGATCACTGACGAGGAGATTGATGTGTGCTCTCATATTTTTTACATCTTGGTAAAAACGGCTGAACGGACTGCTTCACGGAATTGTCTTCCTTTCTGCGCCTTATCTCAAAGATTTTGAAGCTCAAAGACGTGCATCCCTCGGAAGATGAGCATTCATCTCCTCGGCCAAGTCCAATTAACATTCGCACACTTCATGCCAGTATGAGTCACACCAAGAAGAGTACCAAGCAAGAAAGTCATGCTGCTCCGGGAAATTCAAGCTCTACCTCCCATGCCTATGATGAACAGCTAGACGACATCATGGCTGCACTTCAAGAAATCAATACCAAAATATTTGGACTAGCTACCATCATGCACTCCCAATACATTCGCTTTGACATAAAGTTCACATCTCTCCAAACTCAGATGGACCAAATTCAAAGGAAACTGGAAGAACATGGAGACTAGCCATTCCATGACAAAAAGGGGGAGATGGTGTCGTTGATAGGGGGAGTGTAGTGATAGGGGTAGGAGAAGCTAGAAGCTGCTGTTTGTTTACTGTTTTTATTGCTTTCTTTTAAAGCTTTAATACTCTGTTTTTTAATTCCAGTTTGTATTAAGTATTTGTGTTTATCTCAATGCTTTGTAGCATTTTTTTAAGTACTTTTAGATGTTGATTATATATCTTAAGTACCTCACTCTTGTACCCTTAGTAGGATTTTGTATCCTAGATGCAAATACTTCGCGTATTTTGTATCGGTTGAGTGTTGGACATGCAATTGATCCTTGTGATTGATCTTAATTGCATTGCGTGTCCGGATGAGCATTTACTAGTTAAATGTTCAATGTAGTCATTCTTTAATGACTGTTCTTGTATGATCAAGATATGCTCACATGTTTTATAGTGTTTACAAACTTGATCGTACTTTACTTGCTCATGTACATACCATGTATTCAACTTGTTATAAGCTTAATGAAAGTTTTGTTTGTGTGCAAGTGTTTCAGGTTACAGGTATATACGTGCAAGTGCTTCACAGCTTCTAGATTAGGTGTGAGTGAGTTTTGCCATTGTTCCCAAACTCACGTTTAAGTCTAGAGTCTGTTTTAGAGGTTTTGTCACGGAATAGTCAAAGGGGGAGATTGTAAAGTTGTAATTTACAACTATATGTTTTATTGGCTTTTATTCCGTGCCAAATTTGATTGTAATTTTATTCAATCTTTTGTACCCTATATTTATTGTGGGATTTAATTGTAAGGATTGTGTGTGTGAGAGAGAGAATGTGAAGACTCAAGCAAATTGAAGACTGAACAATTTTCAAGGGTAGCTCGCGACTAGGCATCTCGCGAAGTGATGCATGTGACCAACACATGCTGGAATGCGAAGAGTCAGGACATGTTGGAGACAACTGTGTTTCGCGAGTAGCTCGCGGGTAAGGCCTTCCCGCGAGACACCCGCGAAACATTCTATTTTGCCAGACTGTCCTATCTGATACACACTTTCTGTACCCACACTATATATACCATCATTACCCACAAATGTTGAGGAGTGCTTCTGAGAGAAAACCCTAGCCACAAACCTTAAGAGTTAGAGATTGTTATACCCACATTTCTCTACACAATTTTTTGTGGATTTTCCTCAACTCCTACCTCTCCATTTCCATACCATTGAGAGGTTGATAGCCCAAACATTTACCACACCCTTTCAAAGTGTTCAGTGAGGTCTTGGTGCTGCTGGGAAGCATTGGAAGAAGCCAAGGATGGCAGATGCAACATGGAGCTTGTTGCAAGATCCGGAGAGCTAGACAAAACAAGGTTCCAAGTAGCCTTGTTGGAGTAGGAGCTTAGAGGGCTTAGGTACATCAAGTGGATTAGGCTTGGAGGGTCTCTTGCTAACTCATGTATCCCAACTAATTGTCTATTGGATCGATTACTGCTTGGAGGGCGGTGGAGAGGTTTTACGCCGAGGACTTTAGTTTCTTCTTCGATAACACATCGCTATGTTGTCTTTGTGTTTGCATCATTCTTCCCTTCTTTTATGTCCTTTAGTAGACATACTAGGACACGTGCCTTTTCATCTTCACAGCCAAAGACTCGTGCTGTTTGGGTGAAAAATGAGCCTAAGACTTAATTGTCTTTTCTGTTTGTCCTCTACTTTAATTCTGTCTATCTATAGTATGACTCTCTTTGCTTGATTTCTTATCTGTTTTTGGAATCATGCTTTCATGCATCTGCACATTTCTATCATGCCTTCATGCATATGCATTTCTCTTTCATGCATTCATGTTGTTTGTCTATTTTTGTTTGGTTGTTTAGTTTTTATTTTGTTTTGTTTTTCAAAATAAAAATAAAAAGGAAAAATCAGAAAAATACAAAAATAGTGTGTTTGTGTACATTGGTACTTGTGTACCTTGGATGGCTATTGAAACAATGTTTTCTAAACTTTGTATCTTTTGTAGCTTAGATGAGCATCTCTATGCACAACTAAGCAAGTGAGTTTTGTGGTTTTTGTTTGTGACGAGTAAGATTAAGTAATGTCTTGTACTTAACACTCATATCACTCTTTTTGACGGGAAGAACTAGAAAATCCTAAAAGAAATGCATAAATAACCATCTCACCACTGTTGCCCGCCAATCATGAAAGACATCTGTATGCTTCAGCATAGCAAAAGTGTGATGTTAATGACATTTGTGTACTTCGGCATAGCAAAATTGGAATGTCAATTATCATTGGGTATTTCTTTTCTTTCTCTTATATGCCCATGCATGATATGCTAAATTAAAAAAAAATATATGCAAAGAAAAATAAAAAGCAAAAAGATCAAAAAATGTTTTAAATATGATTGCAAGCGTGTATTCTAGGAGATGTGGGAGTTATAGGATGTATCTCGAAAGTGATAGTCTCCATCAAACAGTTATGATTCTGTGAGTTAAAGTGATTTTCTTATATCTCAAATCGTCATAACATGTATATACTTATGCAATCTTGTGATGTTTTTCACACACAACACGCAATATTCTTTGCTACTCTTGATACATGTGCAAGTACAATGTGATTTGGCCATCACAAGGTTTTACATGTTTTAATGTATACTCACTAAACTGGCTTGACTTGTTTTTGAAATATAAAATTAGTTAGACTTGTTTAGTGTGTGTGTGTGTGTGTGTGTGTGTGTGTGTGTTTGGGATCTATGTGCTTAACATTTTTCTTGTTGAGAGATTTGTTTTTCACATGTTTTGCATCTTTCTATTATCTTGTCATCCATAGCATCTTGTTTCATTACATTCATGCATTTTTATGGATTTCTTGTGCCCCCTTAATCATCCTTGATCATCTTTATGTTTCTCGGATGAAACTTTCTAGTTTCTTGTACCCTTTGTCAATCATGACAAAAATGGAGAGAAATTGTGGAGAATATGTGATTTCTTTTTGGAAGATTCTACATGTTAGGGGGAGAAATACATTCCTTTGTAAGGGGGAGATGTCTTTCATTTTGTTAGGGGGAGTGCTTACCTCCTTCTTCTTGTACCTTGGGTCTTGTGACCATATTTACATATATTGTGCTTATCTTTGATATTTATATGCTGATGTATGTCTTCTTCACCTACCTTTACATGTGTTGTTTCTTTTCTATCTTTATACACATGTTTCTTATTAATTGTATGCAATCTATTATTTTTGTTTCACACAAAGATGTCTTGATGAGTTTTGTTTAAAGTGTTTCAGAAATACAAGTTGTTGAAGTCTACTTACCATAAACTCTCTTCTTGCAAAGTTTTTCAAGAGTTTGTGTTAGGATAGATTTTATTGTATTAAACAAGTGAATATGAGTTGAGTGATTTATGACTTCTCTCATATGTTTATTTGTATGTTGTGGTTTTGTCACGGATTTTCAAATGGGGAGATTGTTAGGGCATATGTGATTCATGTCAGGAACATATGTCAATATTTATGTAGTTGTCTAATCCTTTGACAAAACGTACTTTACTTGTATTTGGGTAGATCTAGGATGTGTTTAATACTTCAAGAAACCTTGTTTCAAGTTCAAGTGTTAAAGCCATGCAAGTCTGTCCAAGAATCAAGTGAGAAAGTGTTGAATTTTAAAGCTCGATAGCTGCTCGACACCTCCTCGACACCTGGCTATCTATCGAGCTCTTCAGCTGATTCTTATCGCAATCTCGATAGCTTCTCAACAACTGGTCGATCGATCGAGAAAGCTTTTGTCCCCTCAACACCCGCTCGACACCTCCTCGATAGTTGTATCTGTCGAAGTTTAAATCTCGACACCTGCTATCTGTCGAGGTTACGAGAATTCAGATTTTCAGATCTGATTTTCTGCCCATGTTTTTGTATTTGTGTAGAGTTTCTTTTCTCACAACCTTAGACCTATATAAGGCTTATTTTAGAGACCGTCACATAAGAGAATAAAATGAGAACATATGCAAAAGGTAACCGATGCCTTATTCTCTCTGAAAGAAGCTATTGCATCTTTGCACCTTAGGGTTTTGTAACCAAGTGTTTTTTGATCTTCATTGTTGATGAAGTGAAGAATTTTGCAGCCAACAATCTTTTTTTAGTTGGTGATTGAAGTCGCGTACTAGGATCCGCGCAATTGGTTAGTCACGTACTAGGATTTATGCATCAAAGGGTGGCGTTCATATATTGAAGAGTTCAGAGGTTCTAAAGCGGTAGAAGGTTTCTACTGTGAGTTCATCTACGAGGATTGTAAAGTCTAGGGACAAAAGTTTTGTACTAAATCTGAAACTTCTTTTTATTATAGTGAATTGCTTTTCGGGAAGGTTTCCCCCCAGGTTTTTTACTGTGAAACTAGTTTGTTTCATTGGTTTTCCTGGGTCATCATATCTTGTCTTATTTATTTTTCCGTTGCATGATTTTGACATGATATTGATGTTTGTTTGTTTTAACAAGTTTTATTCATAATAAATCTAATTAGCAACTTGAGTTTAAAACTTGTTAATTCTATTAACCGGAGTCTAAATTTCCCAACAATTGGGTAGATCTAGGATAAGTTTAATACTTCAAGGAACAAGGTTTCAAGTTCAAGTGTTAAAACCATGCAAGTCTGTCCAAGAAACAAGTGAGAAAGTGCTAGATTTTTAAAGCTCGACAACTAGCATCTATCGAGGTTTAAAAGCTATTTCAGCCCGTGGCTCGACAACTAGCTCGATAGATGGCTATCTATCGAAGTTTATGAAACTCAGTTTTTCAGAGCTGTTTTTCATCCAATCCGTGAGTATGTGTTTAGTTTTTTTTTTTTTTTTTTCCTCACAATCCTAAAAATATATAAGGATTATTTTAAGAGCCGTCAAAGGTGGCACAATTGCATGAGTGTGAAGCAAAGTTTGTTCATGCAAATTGTGACCGGAGACAGAATTTGCCCTAGTTTATCTTTCTCGCTGCTGTGTTTGTACAACATAGGGTTTTGTGACCAAGGAGCTTCTTGATCTTCATTGTGTGATGAACTGAAGAACTTTGTAGCCAACATTCTTCTCAAGTTGGTGATCAAGTCACATATTGGGATCCGCGCATCTATTGGTTAGTCACATACTGGGAGTCGTGCATTGAAAATGAGAGATTGTCACTACAAAACAAGTCCAATTAGGTATTGGGGTAAGGGTTCAACTGTAGGTTGGTATAAGGTATTGAGATTCCTTTACTTGTAACCGCTTGTTTTGATAATAGTGGATTCTCAGGAGTGGTGATCTTAAAATCACCCGATGGGGTTTTGGCCGTGTAGGTTTTCCCCATTCGTAAACAAATCACCATGTCAATTTAATTTCCGCCACATTTAGTTTAATTGGTGATTTGTTTGTGCTATCACGCATTTTACATGTTAATTTGATTAATTAATAAACTTAGTTAATTAATCAATTAATTCATCACAAGGGGTCAATACATTCTTGGCCTATCACGGCTTATCATTTCTCTGTCCTTCTTGGGTCACTTCTTTCCTCGGACTAATATCTTCTTCAGACTAACTCTTTCCTCGGACTATTTAAACCCGGGTACTCGTATGAATGTTTAGTTGGATCTTTCCAGACTTCTGTTTAGGCCTAATATCCTTTAACTCACCTTCCCCACCCCCCCCCCCACACACACACACACACACACACGCCCACACACACACCCACATATATATAATTTTTATTGGTTTTAAATGTTATTTTTTTTTGTTATTTCACAATATTTCATTCAATTTCATTTTTCGATTATTTTCCAACTGTGTATTCCCTAAGGAAAAAAAAAAAAAACTATGAAATATGTTTAGTATGCATTCAAAAAGGGAAAAAAAAAAAAATTTAATATGCTTAATTCCTATAAATAAAAAGCTCTAATTTTTTTTTTTTTTTTTTTTTGAGAAAGAAAAAAAAAAAAAAAAAAAAAAAAAAAAAAAAAAAAAAAAGCTCTAATTTTAATTCTTTAAAACCGGGAATGTTAATAAGTAATATTTTTTTACATTTATCCATTTCTATTATTTTTTTATTATTATTATTATTTTTTTTTTGTTTTGAGAAAAAGGAAACATATATTATTAAAGCAAACTTAGCCAAAGTCGGCTAAAGTTATAGGAAGTAGGTGTGGAAGAACATCCTCCATCTATACCAATAAACCTCTAATATGTCTAGCATACTTAGCCAAGTTGTGAACTACAGAGTTACCTTGTCTACGCATATGGGAGAAAGTGACTACACAAAAGCTCTCTACAAGGGTTTTGACTTCGTCTACCAGGTGGCCAAACGAAGAGAGGGGAGACATCTTTGCAGCAGGGAGCTCTATACATAGTTTTAGAATTACCCTCCAAGATTATAGAGGAGAAAACACATCCACTGGACACATGTCTGCATTTCAACGTGTCCAGTAGAATTGGCCACTAAATACATGCTCAACCCTTTTAATTTTTTGGTGTTATTTGTTTTGTACTTTTTTGGTGTGCTTATTGTTGTTACAGAATACAAAATTCTTCTTATACGAAAAACTTATTACTAACAGAATTATTTTACCTTGGCAGCCTTTTCTTTTTCTCAGCAATTTAGATATAGCCTTTCTTCTGACATTTTGGAGTTGTATTTAGGGCCTTCGAATGGTTGTAACTTGTAAATATGAGTGACACTTTGATGGAAAAAGTTAGTGTTTTTTATTTATTTATTTATTTATTGAGAAATGAAAGTGCTTTTGGTGAACACCTTAAGATAGGAGGTCCCGTGGTGGGCCGAAAGATGAGTACTGTAGGCATGAGCTTAATGAGCTTTAGTTCCTTTCGTTGTCCTCTCCCCGAGTCTCTGACACATTCCCACTTTGGTTCTGTTTTTGTTGTTGCATTGCTGCATTAAATCTTCGTTTAGTCAAAAAGAAAAAATTGTTGGGCCCCAATAATAAAGTAGAGTATATTTCTTTGCTTGTAAACTTAGCAAATAAATATTCTCAGCTTATGATATGGATTCTTGAAAAAAGGAAAAGGTTCCTTTGGAGTATATTTCCCCTGCTTGTTACTTGCATTTGCACCAACACCTTCACCTGCGCAACCTGTAAAATGCATGCTACTTGAGTTTATCAGGTTCCATTTACGTTTTATAAATGAAAATGCTCTTTCTTTTTGAAGTCTATGGTGGAAATCCTTTTGCTTCTTCCTAGGGGAAAAAGTGGAAAATAAATAATTTGTCTTATGATACAGTCTTGGTACTTCGTACTTGAAGCAAATGAGAATTGGTTGTAATTATCTAATCTGATTTCAATTTATATCCAGGTTCAAAATTCAAAATTTTCCGGTAAAGTTCGCAGGGCATATGCATAGTTCAGAGGTGGATTCTTTATTTTGGAAGTTGTGTCATCGATAAGATTTAGGTATGAGAAATCTTTGCCATCGCCGAGGGAACGGTGCAAGGTAGTTTCTTTCACCAGAACTTCTTCTTTGTTTTTTGTTTTGTTTTGTTTTTTGTGTTCCCCCGTGGTCAGCTTTCGTGTTGTTAATTTGAAAAATGTTGACAAATTTAGTTCTTCCTCTAAAAAAAAAAAATCAAACAAGTTTAGTTTTAGTTTGTTTCGTTTTTTTTTTTTTTTAGTAGAATAAATTGGTTACTATTAGGCTATCAGCTCAATTGTTTTTCTAGAAGATTTTATATGAAAGAAAGAAGATTATATATATATATATATGAAAGAAAGTAAAGCGAAAAAAATTATTGGACGCGGCGAGGACACGCTCGGGACACGGTGAGGAAAGGGAAAAAAGAAGAAGTGAAAATCCTAAGCCTAACACCCAAAATCATATCATTTCTTTCCTCTCTCTTGATCTCTCTCCTTTTAGTCTAAGCTCACTAACTCACTTTCACTCTCTCACGTTGATCTTCTCCACTTCTTCTTATTCTTCTTTTTCTCACGTCACTCCAACTAAATCTATGTCTCTTCTTTCCTCTGCGTTTCGTCCTCTCTTCTCGTTCTTCACTTCTTCACTAACAATTTCTTTTTACTTTTTTTGTTTTGTGTGCCTTCATGTGATAACATTTAATAAGGAAGCAGAAAGTTTCAGTTTCATTGAGTTTTGAAATTTGAACCTCCTCCACTCCTATGTCCACGTAATTATCATCTAGTTTTCTCTAAAATTCAAGTATCTGCTAATCTTACATGGTGGGCATAAGTGCAGAAAGCCCTTTGAGATTAATACCGACACACAATTAAATTAGTAAGGAAATATTTGTATGTCTACACACATACATACATATATAGTTCACTCAGCAAGACTACCTACTAACCAATTTGTCACACATATTAAACACAAATAGGCATTCACAGAACACATACCTATAACAATTCAAGCACATCAATGCAGACATGAAAACAATGCTATTCAAGTTAAAATAAAAATATGAAAACATGACAAAACCTCTAACATGCAAGGTGGGACAATCAAAATACCTGTAAATTCCTTCAGCAAAATCATTGAGCAAGTCCAATTGCTTCCACTTCAACCTTAAAATCCTTCAGCAAAACTACACCAATTAAGCTTTCTCTACCATTACTCTTACAACACAAAGCAACAAACAAATTGATACCTTTTCCCTTATCTTCCAAATTATGCACTTTGCTATTATTGGGATTTGCAGACAACTTCTAAACTCTATAGATTTAGTCCTTCGCTAGGCGTGCATTAACAGTGAAGCCAAGGTTAATGAAGAAGGAAATTAGGGAAGAAGTTGAAGTCTACAACCAAAGAAAGAATCTAACAAAACCCCTCAAAAAATCTATATGACTTTTATGAATAAGAAAATTAACACAGAATTCAATCAAAAGTAGGTGAAATTTAATAACAGATATCAAAATTCCGCAGAGAAAACAAGTATTTGGGATTTTCTTCCTTGATAAATTGAAGTAGATTGTGAATGAAACCCTAAAAATCAATATCAAATTAAAAAAATAAAATAAAATAAAATTTTTGACCAAAAGAAAATTCCTAGCTGGGTATTGCTAAGAATGGGAGAAAATCTCCTCTACCATCAGTTGTGTGCCTTTGTACCTTCTGTCATTCAACGATGGAGAGGTTAGAAAATGATGGGGAGCTGCGTTGGATGAGAGAGTTCAAGAAGAAGGAGAAGGAGATGGGAGTGCGTCTAAAAGAGTGATAGAGTTTGAAGGAGATGGTCAGAGGCTTCAGTTTTTTACTTTGAGGCAGTGGTAGACTTGGCTTGGCGGCAGTTTGGAGTTTGGATTGAAGGTATTCAGAGACCATCATGTTCGTGTATATAGTTGGGTTGTTCAAGGGTTAAATTGAAGTGAATTAAAATAATTATACGCACGAAAGTCATAATAACTAGCCTCGTCTCAAGAGCGAAGAAAAAAAATATTTCTTTCTTTTTTAGTAGTCGGAGCAAAAAAAAGAAATCTGTGTTTTTTTATTTTACATATATAATTTTTATTTTGAAAATTTAATTTATAAGTGGATAAAGAAATTTGAAAATTAATAGGAAACTGACTCTATTTTTTAAGCAATGTTTTAGTAGGAGCATTGTATTTTTACCGGATTATCCTTTAATTTTGTTTTTACTTAAACATAAGGATGTAGAAGTATTTTAGAACAAAAAAAATTCGGTCCAAACAGGAAAAACCCCTTAAATAATAGTATAGACAATAATATAGATAATAATAATAATAATAATAATAATAATAATAATTTTTGCTGTACCAAATAATTTTTCTCAAGGATTGAAGGTAAATTAGTGAAAGTATTCTTTTTTTTAATAAATATTTTTATAACATTTTGTATATCATTAACCAATACAAATATATAGAACTTGGAAATTATTTTTTTAGTTTTAAACAAACTTTCTCAAACCAAATTTTTTTCGCCTACAATCCATAACACTGAAAAATGTATCTAAAAAATTAATAAAACTCAACAAAACTACAATTCAAAATGAAAATGAAAAGGAAAAATAAAAATCACATCAAAGTTAGACTCCTTCTCTCTCGAATATGTAAAACATATTAAATGTGATGTGATTATGTCAAATATCCAATGCATAATAATTTCAAAATTTTTAATAAGGCTTTGAAGTCACGCAATAGAAATAGGTGATTGATCCCTTGTAAAAGTGTTAGTTGTAGCTTTATACATGATGATTGTAACTCTTTTTCCTTTTAAAAAAATAATCAAGAGTGCACTTCCAAAGGGAAAAAAAGTAGAGGAAATTTTTTGAAAAAACAAGAAGATATTGTGTAAACACTATCATAATATAATCCAACATGTGAGTAATGCATAGATAAATAAATAATTTTAAAGAAAAAATTGAGTTTGTTTTCTTAAAAATCTCAAAGAATACACTAATGAGATGAGGACGATGAATAGCAATATAAAAGATTTGCAAACGCTAAAAAAATTACTCAAGCATCTAGGATTATCGAACAAGAAAGAAATAATAATTTACAACTAATTTGTTAAACAAAATATTTACAAACAGTGAAAGAAAATTGCACAATGATCATCTTCTTCAATTGCATAAACTATTCTTCATCATATTATCAATATTATTCTGTTGTTTTCCAAATAAACTAAAACCAAAATAGAACATATTGTAATCTAATATTTTCCCAAATCAAGTAAAAAACAAACATCATTCATTGAGTGTATTTAGTGTTGTTGGATTGGAAATTGACCACAATAACTTAAGCAATTACCCAATTTGACTAATTAGTCAAAATTACTTACAAATTAGATTAAGGCACAAAAAAATTACTAAACTAAGTTAACTGCAGTAGAAAATAAGTTTGACACAATGATTTGATCACAACGGGAAAAACCCACACAAGCAAAACCCCATTAGGTGCATACAAATCAGACTAGGCCACAATCAAATCACCAAACTAAGTTGAGCACAGTGGAAAATAAATTTGACACAACAATTTGATCAAGATGGGGAAAACACTTATAGGCGAAATCCCACCGATTGAATTTCAAGTCACCACTCCTAAAGAATCCACTAACAATAAAAACTGGTTGCAAGTACAAGGAATCTAACCCTACAAGCCTCTTCCGAAGTACATACCTACATTACAACCAACAGATCTATACCAGCTTAGCTCCAATTCTTAATTGAACTTGATCTTGTAGAAGATTTCTCCTTTGTACGAATCTCCCTATCAGTGACTAATTCCACATCAACCCTTTTAATTGTTGTAGCTTTGCAAAGTTCTTCAATCCACGCTTGGATGAATCGGATGTAGTTTGGCACAAAACCCTAGGCGCACAAATGTCACAGCAACTCCTGTTATGCGTGTCTATTTCTCTTTGATGATGACTATAAAATATGTCTTTTATGTGCTCTAGAACCCTAATGCACAAATTCCTAGAAGGCCAAGTCATTGTGGGCCGAAAATAGAACTTAACATTCAATTTTCCGAAGCTTGATAGATCGAGAGGTGTCGAGCTTGGTTTTGAGATTCACTAACTCTTTGATAGATTGACAGGTATCAAGCTAGGTATCAAGACCTACATATTCAACTTTTCTTAAGCAGTTTTTTAGGCTGTTTTGAGTCTTAATTAATACCACTAGTAAGTAACATTATGATAGACTTAAACTTGGACTCAATGTATTCCAAGGGTTCAAATGAACCTGACTTTTTATTTTTATTTTTAAATTATATATAGAATATTTTTTTACCTAATTAATCTACCATTAAAAATATTTTTGCACACCTTGGCTTAAATCTTGCACACCCTGAGAGTATTTCCTGATTGTTAAATTATATAAAGTTATATTATATTTACACT
This sequence comes from Quercus aquifolioides, assembly GCA_019022515.1. Taxonomy (NCBI): domain Eukaryota; kingdom Viridiplantae; phylum Streptophyta; class Magnoliopsida; order Fagales; family Fagaceae; genus Quercus; species Quercus aquifolioides. The sequence continues at coordinate 7,930,882 of CM032332.1, read as the reverse complement.
ATACATGCACATATTCAAACAAATTACTTTATAACTAAAAAATAATAATAATAACGTACATATCAAACACATATTCAACTAACAAATACTCACTCTTTACTTTCAGAGTTAGAGATATGGAAATAGTCAGATAGAAAAGAGAGATGAGATGAGATTCATGAGAGATTCCAGCATTTGATTAATTAAGTAGACACTTAGTGTATTATTAATGTATGAATGATTGTGACATGTGAGTCAATAATTCATACAATGCAAGTGAGTTGAGTTTTGTTATTTAAATTAAAATATTTTTATAAAAACAATGACAAATAGATAATGACTACATAAAAATAAAAATGTTATACAAACTTAATAAAATAAAATGGTCATATCTACTCACATTAACAATAGATAATAACAATTGATAATGAACTATCATGTAATAATTTTAAAATATGAAAACTCGTACAAGGAAGTTATAAAATTTCATGTATTTGCAATTGTTTTTTATTTTTTTTTATTTTTGTTGCCGATGACTCAATATATTCATGTTTTCTTTTAAATTTTGTTTCATTTAAGTTTCTAAATGATCCCCTAATTTTTTTTTTTGAAGTGCCTACGTAGAATGGTATAATATCTTACTTGTATCATCGCGCGCGATCGCACTATCACTGGATCCCTTGTTCTTTTTTGTTCCTGTGATCCATGAAGACAAGAAGTGCATTAGTGAAGACAAAAAAATGTGGATCAATGCTATTTTTTGGCGATCGGTCCTAGATTTCATTTACCTGGTGCATTTTGTTGAGAAATTTTATAATGAGAAGAAAGAAGATGAGTCAAATACCACAAGTGCAAAAGGTCAAAGGTACTTGTGGATGTGGTTCATGTTCGACATTCTAGTTATTCTTCCCATTCCACAGGTAATACAAAAATTAACTTTTTCAGCTGACATTTTGCATTCATTAATAAAATCTTTTTATTAATTTGGAGTACCAAGTCAGATGTACTCTGAGCACATTCACATGGAAATTAATTGCACAAAATCTAACATAATTCAACCAATGTTGTTTGTTCGTTTAGACCCCTTAAACCAGATTGTTTAACATAATATATTAACCAAGTGATTACTTAGATTAAATTTCAGATCTAGGTTAAACACATATAAATCATATCATGCACAGTAACGGAAAAGTAAATAACACCACGATATGGTGATCTAAAAAAATCAATGAAACGAACCGTTTCAAGGTAAAAACCTGGGGAGGATTTGACCTAGCTATCCTCAAGGTAAACTAAATCCACTATAAGAGAATCGAAGTTTTTACAATCAGATTTAACCCAAAATCTATTACTACCTCCAGTAGTAACTTACTAACATGACCACATGCAAGTTCCGAATCCACGGACTCCTTCTCTTCTTAGATTTACAGCAACACAAGCCTCCTTACTTGTGACTTTGAGATCCCACTCAAAGGTTTCAGATTACCATCAGTAATGATCTTGATGCAGGAACTATGTTCTACCAAAACACTTGATTGTAGTTTTTGTTTTTGTAGATTCTTGTGTAGTTAGAAGGTACAATCCTCTCAAATCTCACAAAGAGTAACACACAAGTCTTTTTCAGCACTTCAAAACGTGCCTGTTTTAAAATTCTGCTAAAAATTGTGCCTACGATTTTCGATCAATCGGAACTAATTCTCGATTGGTAGAGCAAGGAAGAACTTCATTTCCTTTTTCTGCAATCAACTGGACTTGAACCTTGAAACAGCCACCTTTAAGCATTGCCTAAAAACCTAGATTAGACATGTTTTGTTCTCGGTTTGCCAATACAATACAAATGTGATTCTAAATATTTAAACCTAAATCTTTAGAACCTAACAAATTTCATGTTTCATCTACATGCATTAACAATCAAAATTTTATTATCAACAGCTTCTCATAAAACAAATAATTATTATCAATAATATACATTAATAATATTTGATCAATACACATACACTAAACTTACAAATTAACTCTCAAAAAAAAAAAAAAAAAAAACTCTCACAACTATATATGGAGTCTCTTGAAGACACAAACGAAACTAAAACTTAAACAAACTCTTAAATATGAAAGCTACAAAGTAACACTTTGATAACCTGAAGCCCAATATACTCAATGGTGCTCTCATATTGTCGGAATAAACAAACTTTTAAATCACGCGTGTGGCAAGTTAATTAATTAGCTAAACTAATATAGTATTGCTGATTAAGAAATTTGGGGTTTGAATCCTGTCCACACCAAAACCAATTAGTGTCTTGGCTTAATAATAAAAAGTAATTATCATGAAGTGAATATCATAACTTGAAATTCTATTAGATTTATAAAAAAAAAAAAAAAAAAAATTGCACGCCTATTCATGAATAGGCGTGCAATTTTAACCCCAAAAGTAGTATATACATCTTTCAACCATCAAGTCAGCTGCAGAGCTACCCCTTCCCATTATTATTATTATTATTAAATAAAAAATTCTAAATAAATATTGATTTTATATATGGGTAGTCCATTTAAAAAAAAAAACAAAAAACAAAAATAGATATTTATACTTATGGCCTCTATATGCCAATGAAAAATTTAATACAAATAAAATTTAGGTAAATTATACTTTTGGTCACTAAAATTTGGTAGGTTCGATCTTAGTCGCTCAAACTTAAAAAGTTCAAATTTGGTCCTTAAATTTTTTAAAAGGGCACAATTTGGTCTCTCTGTTTTCTTTACACGACTAACAATACATTAAGGCACCCTATTTTTTAGGGACCAAGTTGAATCAACCTCATATATTGGGGATAAATTGAACCAACCTGTAAGGTTGAATTTATTTAATCATGTGTTGGCTTTATTCCGTGCCAAATTTGCTTATAATTTAGCAATTAGATACCTTGTATTTTGGTGGGATTTATGTAAGGGTTGTGTGTGAGAGAGTGTGAAGAAAGCTCAAGATGTATGCAATCAAAGGAGTCTTGCGACTGGATCTCGCGATTGACTCGTGACTGGCAAGTCAAAAAAGTGGCACACATGTGAAGCATGTAGGGGAGTTGAAGGGTCATGAGAGCTGGAGTACTACAGGACAAAATAGCCAGTTTGGCCAGACAGTTAGCTCGCGACTCAGACTTTTGACTCGTTCCAGTCGCGAGGTTGAGTTGCCAGAATGCTCTGTTTGGATGAAAACTGACTTTTCACATTCCTTACACACACTACTATAAATACCCTTATACCCACGAAATATAAAGAACTTCTAGAGAGAATTTTAAGAGAGAAACCCTAGAGAAAACAGGATTGACTCATCCACAATCTTTATTAATTGAATCTCCAAATTCTTCTACTCTCACCCTCTCCATTGACATATCCTTGAGAGGTACATTTTGCCAAATCCTTATCTCACCTTACCCATATCAGTGATGAGATATTTTGGTACATGGGAAGCAATTCAAAGAGGACCAATTTACTTGGTTGATGCAATGGGCTTATTGCGGGATCCGGGAAACTAAAGAAGACAAGGTTCGGCGAAACCCTGTTGGAGCAAGAAACTTGGAGGGTTTAGGTGCAATGGGTAGATTAGGCTTGGAGAGTCTTCTGCTATTCATGTATCCCAACTATAGTCTTTAGTGGATCATTTGACCGCTTGGAGGGCAGTGGAGAGGTTTTTCGCCGAGTTCTTCGGTTTCCTCTTCGATAACATGTGCCGATGTTGTCTTTGTGTTTACATCTCTCTTTCATTTCTCTTTACCTTTTAATTGCTGCTGTGTTTGTAATAATTATGGTTTAGAGTGTGTTACCAATTTGGATATAGCTTATATTTCATATTCCGCACATATACTGTTTGATTATAAGCTTGTGTTGGTAATTTTGTAATTAGGGGTCTAAACATTCATTGGTGTTTTATACACTATTTGAACTTTCACAACCCCATATGTAGGGAGCCAAAATTGAACTTACCCTAAATTTTAGGTAGGAAAATGTTTTCTTTTTGAAATTATAGGGACTAAATCCAAAAAATTTTTAAATTGGCCAAACCAAAATCAAGAGTACACTAAATTTCAAAGACCAAAAGTATAGTTTATTCATTAAGTATTTGTTAAAATATATACATTTATATGAAAGTTTGAGGTTTCTAATATTCATTTGAACAAAGTTACAATCTTATTAATGATGAGTTGTGTATACTAAGTACTTAAACTAGTGTGTAAACGCATGTACAATTAAAAACAATCACAATTACACAGTTCAAATTATACATTTTAAAAAAAAATCAAATTATACATGGTATTATCTTACACCTTTTCTAAACCGTACACTTCTAAAATATGTAATAGTTTCTCATTATATATATATATATATATATATATATAAATTGGGTATTTATAAATTATAATGAATATATAGTTACCCTAACCATTATCTTAAAAGTTAAAAGGATAACCCAAAGCAAAAAAAAAAAAAAAAAAAATTGTTTGGCTTCATCCTCGTAAAAATGATAGTCGATTAAAGATAAGTTAAAGATATTGAATATTTTTGTCAATCTTTACTCAAGTTTGTTAAAGTTTAATGGGTGTATTTTATGTTGTACACATTGAATTATAAAATAAATAATTTATATTTGGAATTGTGTTTATAGCACTATATATTTTATTCTACTATACATAGTAAAAATATTAAAAGGAGTAATTGCAGTAAATCCAACTATGGTTTGGCTGGTTTTGACTAAGCCAACCCATTGATTAAAAGTTATCACTTAACCTACTGAGGTGTCCTCCGTTAGACAGCTGTAACACACCTCTCCTCTTTTACCATTAAAATGAGGGGTGAATGGTGAATGTGTCTTTTTAATTATTTTTTATGTCTCTCTCCTCTTTTCTCTTCTCTAGTTTTTTTTTTCCTTCTTTCTCTAATTCGATCAATGGCACTGAGGTTTTCATCATCATGAAAGACACGACCATAGAATCAAAGATCAGAGCAAAACCAATGGTAGTGAGAGAAAGCGGAAGTGAGAGCTGTGGTTGGCCTATCCAACGAACGTTTTGGCAAAGTTTGCATTAGGGATGGGCTGTGAGGTCTTGACAAAGAACAACCTAAACCTATTTGTTGTGAAATTGAAACTGGAGTTAAGAGGCTTGAATCTGAATGTGTAAAGAGGATTAATTGTGATTGGAAGGGCATTTGAGCAAATTGGTTTTTGGTTTTGAATGGAATACTTGGGAGATCAAGGTGGTTTTGGTTTCGGAAGAAGGAATAAGAGAAGAAGATGAGATGGAAAATAGCAAAGGAAGGGACATTTTGGCTAGAAAACAACTAGATTTGAAAAAGGATTTGGTAGATGAGCGTGTTTTTTCTCAAGCCTTGAAAGATCTTGGTGATAATAGCCTTCTCTCTCTCTCTCTCTCTCTCTCTCTCACAAATTAATCAATTGATCTAAAGTTACAAAATTTTAGTTACACTTATATTACCCTTACATCTTGTGCCAACAAGAGCTAAATTTTGACGATATCTTAATTCATTACTAATTCCATGGTTTTAAAAACCAAACTAGGGGCAAAATCCGATTTGCCTCGGGTTCCCAGTTTAACCCAATTTTTGACCAATTATTGGGTTTTTTTCAGAACGAACTAGTGGCCTGTTCCTAGTTCAGCTGGTCAGATCGGCCAATTCAGCCCGGTTTTTAAAACCATGATCAATTCTTAATATGGGTTTTTGGTATTTTTGAAAGTATTTGTTTAAATTATTGATCTTTGGAGTAAATGTTAAAAATAAGTTTTGACCTTGACCTTGAGTCTTAGAAAGTTTTTGTTTTAACTTAGGTTACAGATCCAGTTCTGGGTTGATCTGGGTTTTGCTTTCAGTGTTATTGAGTCAAAGTATAAAAAATCTAACAATTTTTACAAATTTCACTTTCAGATCTTGAATTTTTTTTTTTTTTTTTTGGTGATATATTTTTCTAAATTTAATGGTGGAAGGGGAAATGTGGGTTACGACTGTCTAATAGAGGGCACCTTAGATAGGTTAAGTGATAACTTTTAAAACCACGAGTAAGCTTAGTTGAAACTGACCAAACTATAAGTGGGTTTACAGCAATTACCCCACACTTAATGATCAAAATTATACTTCGGCCTGTGCGAGCTAATTTTTGGCTTCACCATTACTTTAAATATGTTCGACAAACAGTGTCAATGTTTCTAACTTCTATTTCTTAATAGTATTTCAAAGCTCGGATTTGCGTAAAAACACAAGAGCTTGTTCAAACCCCTAAATAAAAATTACGGCTAGATAGCTTTTAGTCTAACTTATACTAAGTGCGGAACAAGAGTAAATGAGCGCAAACAACCGTTATCACTACCCTAAGCCATATTCATCCATTATCAACAATAAAAGGAAAGCTTAAAGAGTAGGGAAGAGAGATGCAAACACAAGATAACACCGAGATGTGCTATCGAAGAGGAAATTGAAGAACTCAGCAAAAAACTTCTCTGCGACCCTCCAAGTTGAAATCGATCCACTAGAGAATAAAGTTGGAGTACACAAATAACAAAAGACCTTCCAAGCCTAGTCTACCCCATATACTTAAGCCCTCTAAGCTCCTGCTACCAACTGACTTCTTAGAGCCTTGTCTTCTCTAGCTTTCCGAATCCCGCAATTTAGCTTGATTGCATCCGCCAATGAATGGCTCCTTCCAATACTTCTTAGTAGCACCAAAATCTCACTTTACACTCAGTATGGGTGTGGTAAGTATATGGGCTAGCAACCTCTCAAGGATATAGAGATGGAGAGGTGGGAGTTGAGGAAAACCACAAGGAAATGTGTAGATGATTGTGGGTATGACAATCTCTAACTCTCAAGTGTATTTTCTAGGGTTTTCTCTCTAAAAGGCACTCCTTACAATTTGTGAGTAATGAGGGTATATATAGTGTGGGTAAAGACTTGGTAAAGCAAAACGTCACTTTTGCTAAATAGAAAGTTTAGCGAGTCCTTCGCGGGTTGGCCTTACCCACGAGACACTCATTAAAAACTCCAGCCTGACATGACTCTTCATCTTCCAGTCATGTGCTCTACATGTGGCTCTTTCGCGGGTAAGTATCTCACGAGACACTCGCAAAATCCAATTATTCATCCTTTGAAACTTGAGTCTTCACACTTTCTTACACTTATCCCTAACAATTTGAAATCCACATACATACAGGGGAAAAATTATTGAAAAAATTACAATCAAATTTGGCACGGAATTAAAATCAACACAAAATAGTTGTAAATCACAACTTTACAATATTGCTTATAGAATAATGCTTTAACATGTGATTTTTGTAGGTTTAAACTAGCTCAACTAGTAATGTTTTTTGTTATCGAATAAAAGATATAAGATTCAAACCTCGCCTATACCAAAAATCGGTTGTTGTCTTGGCCTAAAAATAAAGATCAATTATCTTGGAGCTGACACCATAAGTTGAAATTTTATCATGTTAAAAAAAAAAAATAATAAAAAAAAATAAAAAATAAAAAAAAAAACCTAATTTTCAATGGACAAAGAATACTTTCTTCTTGGATATATAAGGAACGTTAAGTTGCTTATTTGACAACAAAGTATTTTCCAACAACAAAACTACTAATATATTAGTAATATATCAAAATATAAATTTGAAACAAATTCTAATACACCCATAATCACTAATTTTCTTTAAATTAATGTTGTCCTACACATAATTAGATTTTATCCATTGGCTCTAAATACGAAAGTTGTTGTAATCCATTCAGGTGTTAACGTCAAACATACTTTCAGAAATGAGACGCGCAAAATATACAAATAATGTAACAATCTTGAACGCTGTTATTCTTATCCAATATGCGCCAAGAGTTCTTCAAATCTACCTATCCTTGAAGAAACTGGAGGAATATAAAAATATTCCCATACCGATCAGAGCTTCATTCAATTTCTTTCTATACCTACTCGCTGGTCATGTAAGTTTTAAAGTTTCATTACGTAGTAATTTCTTTTTCTATTTTACATATTCGCATATTGAGGATGACTTATTTATATTACTTCTTTTTAAATTCGAAAATAAAAAAATATTTTAAAGAAATTAAGTGGAAGCTTCATATCTATACAGTTCTTTTTCTCTCTGATTGTTGTAATAGTTATTAGATTTGGTTTCGATATCTGCAAAATTTACTAATTTTTAATGGGTTTTCTGATCGTTTAGGTATTTGGAGCCTTTTGGTATTTTTTCTCAACTCAACGACTGACATATTGTTGGCGTAAAGCATGTTTACATCATGGTGAATGCATCCAAGGTTCTTTTAACTGTGACCACCGTTTTGGAAATCTCTCTATTTTACATGATTTCTGCTCTAATAATTCATCAAATGCAAGTACCTTTGATTTTGGAATGTTTCTCGAAGCCCGTCGGTCCGGGATCTTAGAGTCCACAGATTTTCCAAAAAAATTAATTTACTCTGCTTGGTGGGGCTTGCGAAATTTAAGGTTTGCACCTACACTACCCTTTACTATTCCATATATATATATATATATATATATATATCAATTGTTACAATAAGTAAAGGGACTGGATCCCTAGATCTTCTCATAATAGAAACTAAGCAATATCATTGTGTTACAACAAGTAAGGGAATCAATCCCTAAATCTCCTCGTAATAGAAACTAAACAATATCATTGAGTCACAAGGTTCATGACAATTTCTATTTATTCTTAATCTTTTTTTTTTTTTTTTTCACACATTAGGTTCTAAAATAGTTATGATTTCTCCTAGATTTTATTAGTGATCTCATTTAAAAAAAATATTATTCTATTCTTTATTTCTTACATGGTAAAATCGTAAAGTAGAATCACTCGTTGTCACACATTTGTAAACCATGAATTGCCTAATAAACATTGGATCACAATAGAAAGAAAATCCATGAGCTGTTTATATATATATAAATATTCATACAGAGTTTTTTACAAATTTTTTTATAGATTTGGATCTTCAAAGAAAGAAATTACAAGTTTTTTTTTTTTTTTTTAGTTTGCTACTAATAGAACTAGTTGGCTTTTATCCTGGAGATGCTCTGGTGTGTTTTGTTCTTTAACTATATATATAGTACTATAAAAATTACTCTATACCAAACTCAAGATATATATATTTGGTATGTGATTCCGGTAGCTCAACTAGTAAAGTTTCTTGTCATTGAATAACAAAGTTGGGGTTCGAACTCTGTCTATACCAAAAATCGATTGATATTTTAGTTTGATAATAAAGATTAAGCATTATGGAGTTGATATTATAGGTTGAAACTCTATCGTGTGTGTATGTGTGTGTGTAATGTATTCTTAGACCTGGTAAACTGGTCAGGTTGGGTCTTGTTCAGGTTCGAGTCAAAGTAAAAAACAAGCAGTCTTTCATAAATAATAATAATAATAATAATGTTTACATAATCAAAAGTTCACTAGTGATATCATCACTATAAAAGAAAAAAAAAAAAAATCGCAAATACCTACACACAAAGACCAGCATATGTTCACAAAGTAAAAAATTCAAACGGTAAAAACACTCCGCATCCAAGCCTAACTCATCACCAAATCCACTATAAATATTTTTGCAATATAAACTAACTTACAGACCTCCAATACAAGTAGTAGATATCGTATCCAAGCTCTCTGCTCCTGCTATAACTGTTGAACCAACCTTAAGTCTTCACAATGATTTGGTGTTACAAGTCGATTGCTAACCGTCAAACTAATCTCTTGGCTACTTCAAGGTCACTTGAAGATTTTGGTGTTTCCTTTGTGGTTTCAACAGCACATCCAATAAACTCAGTGATCTTGAAACTCTCAACCTCTCAAAGCTGATCAAAGGGAGAGGGTTGGAAAACAAAAAAAAGTTCCCAAATGATTCGTTTTTGTATTTTTTAGCCATCTTCCTTCTCACCAACTTAGATTTGATATTGAGGTTTAATATTTGTAGGGTTTAGGCTAGAAATGGCTAGACAAATGAATCTCGTAGCAAATCCCGAAATTTCTGTACTAGGGCATTAGTTGACCAAAAGTCTTTTGAGCTGTTAGAGATATATTAGCCCACATATTCAATAGGTCCAAGCCCAATCATACTTGGTGTGCAAGTCAAGACATATTCTTGTATTAGTTAATTAATTGTAGTTACTGTGTGGTTAGTTTAAGGTTAAGCTTATTATAAATATCCTATATTGGTTTCATTGTAACATAGGATTTGTACTTCACACATAAATCGAAAATGTAACTCTTAAGGGTTTCTTCCTTGAATGTAGGTTGTCAAGACCGAACCACGTGATTCATTGTGTTTTCCTGTGTCCCCTTTTTTATGCTTTTGCTTCTACATCTATTTTTTATCTTCTCTAATTTATTTAACAAGGTATCAAAGCTAGCGATCTTGGCCTCTAGAAAAATCTTTGTTTTTATTCCAAGCTTCTTCGTGCAAGCCACCATATTGTGGCCACCACAGCAACTCCATGACTTGGTCTAGATCTATCTCTGTTGCTAGGCAACCTCAGACATGCCTCCATCAAAGACTTTTCTTTGTGTCTATAATCATAAAATCTCAAGTTTGGAAATCAAACAATTGACAATGTTTCACAAATGTAAATTTGTATTGATAAATTTGTAGGTACAATTTTCTGTATTTAGATTCTAATACAACAAAATAATCCTCTGATTCGATCTCTTTGGAAAATCTTCAATTCAAGTATTGCATCGTTGTGGTCTCGATTCGAACACAAATTGTCTTCACTTTGATTGGAAAGTGGATTGAAAGATCTTTGGAAAGAAATTGCGATGAATATTTGGCTATGAGCTTCTTAGAGATTTCTTGTTCTTTGCGTTCTTTGAATGTTCTTGATTTTATAAGATTTGTTGTGTAAGTTCTTCCGGGCTTTAGAGCTTGAATCCGATGAAACTTTGATTGACTAGAGTTCTTGAAGTTTCTGGAGGTTTTGAAGCTTGATTCCAATAAAACTCTAAGGTTTAAAATGTTGATTTGGATAAATTTTCTTAGCACTCAAAGATTTTTGGTGGAAGTTCTCTAGGGACTTGAGAGGCTTGAATTCGTAGAGTTTCACTAATTTGTGGTCTCTTGGAATATCTGGAGGTTTTTGAGCTTGATTCTAGTGCACTTTGAGATCTAAGGGGTGTTAGAGATATATCAACCCAAATACTTTAGGCCCAAGCCCAATCATGCTTGGTGTGCAAGACAAGACATATTCTTGTATTTCAAGTCTATTAAATGAAGTTAATGTAAGGTTAAGCTTATTATAAATACCCCATATGGGGTTCATTGTAATACAAAATATGTACTTCACTCATATATAAAAGATGTTGGCCTTAAGGGTTTTCTCCTTGGACGTAGGTTATCAAGACTGAACCATGTAATTCTTTGTGTTATTGTGTTACTCTTATATGCTTCCACTTCTGCATATCTTCTCTTAACTTATGCATTTCTTGTATAATTTTGTAGCTTCTCACTTTATGCATTGTAGTTATAAAATTTTAAGATTAGTGTCTCGGACCCTCATATATCATAGTTGTGCCATTTTTTGCAGTTCTTTTGGTTCAAACCTCCAAACAAGTACGTACATATGGGAAAACGCCTTTGCACTTGGAATTTCTATCTTTGGCCTGTTATTATTTCTTTATTTCTTGGGAAACTTGCAGGTTAGTACCCAATCCTTTTCCTTTCACTTCTTTTCTATATATAAAAAGCGCCAATGCACAAACAGTGCCTCTTTGGTTTGTTCAAGTGGCACAGTAGCTACAGTAGCTACAGTGCTTTTTTTTTTTTTTTTTTTTTTTTTTTTTTTTTTTTTTTTTTCAGTCGTCTGTTTGTACATTTTTTTTTTCTTTTAAATATTATATGAACTAGCATATATATTGTTATACTGATACAACAAATTTCACAATTATTGAGGTGTCAATTTCTTATAGGTCGAAATAAAATAATAAAATATGAGACTGTGACCAACCACAACTGAAAATAAATGTTTTTTGAAAATGTTGTGACACTTGTTGGGTAAATGTGTAACAGCTACAGTACTTTTTGGTTTGTTCAATATGTACTGTTCATCGCTTCTTTCTTTCTTTTTTTTCCTTTTTTTTTTTTTTTTCCAGTCATCGATTTGTGCTCTTTTTAAAAAAAAATATATATATATATATATGTATATTATATGAGCTTGTATACATATTGTTATACTAACACAACAAATTTCACAATATTTTCACAATTACTGAGGTGTCAATTTCTTATAAGTCGAAATAAAATAATAAAATATGAGACTGTAAATAACCACAAATGAAAATAAATGTTTTGTGAAAATGTTGTAACACTTGTTGTTATTACAACATTTTCTCAATTTTTGAGATCTCAGTTTCTTATAGATCAAATAAAAAAAATGCTAAGTCCACAACATTTTTACATTAATTTCACAACAAATCATAGGTAAGCTACTATTGATAGATAAAAAAGTGATATTAGTCGCGGGTCTATTTTAAAATCAGTAACAACTTGCCAACTAGAATTTGTTATGAAAATAATATAGAAATAGCATTTTTAAAGTTATGGAAAAAAGTATTTTCCCCCTTTATGTTTGGGGTAGTTTCATCCCCTCCAATTTTAAAGTTGAATAATTTTCTCCTTTATATTTTGTAGACAAGTCTATAGTTCCTACTATTTACTCTCTTAGTTAAACCCTAACAAAATCTTATGATTCCTAGAATATTTCATTGTGCAATAACTAAAATTCCTCATTAAATTTTAATGTCCCAAAAATTTTCTTCATGTATTTTGAGTTTTATGTGTTAGTCATACTTAGAAAGTAAAAATGATGATGTATGGTATTTTGTTTGTTACCTAGAGAACACTAATTTATTAGTGGTTTAAATCTTCTAGATTTATAATTTTATCTAATAAATACTTTAATGATATATGTCTTTTGTTATTTTGTTCTTTTTTAATTTGTTTTCTTTCTTAGAAAGGTGTCCATTAAAAATTAAGTAAGCTAAGCATTGTAGTTAGACTCATAAAATAAAATGATAAAGAAGGAACTATGAATAACAAAATATTCATTGCAAATGATTGTAGGTATTTAATTTGATGAAGAGTTTCAATTGTAGCATATGTCATCATTTATTGGAAAATCTAAATATTGTGACAATGCTTTATCAAAACTTAGTTGTTAATTAATTGTTGAAAGATGACGACATTTATTATCATTCTTAGTATTTTTTTTTTTTTTTTGTGAGTAGATACTGTCTTTAGTAAATAGGTTCTAAGAAATGAAAAAATATTTTGTATCAAATGATAACAAGTCATCCATATCAACATTCAATAAACGAGAGACATGTGTGCAAAAATAACAACCCACTAACACATGTCTTTCAATTATTAATGGGTTAATTATTTTTTGCTGACAAGTTTTACACTTATTGGATTTTGATACCGCTGACATGATATCATTTGATACCAAATACCTACTCCTAAGAAATTATCATACTAAATAGATAGCTATATGTTAAATAACTATTCTAAATTTAAATACATGGTTTGATACTACTTCAAAAAAAATTATATCTTAAATTTTCTAGATAGGCCAAGAATGTATTGACCCCTTTGGTAAAATTAATCAATTAATTAACCAAGTGAATTAATTAGATTCAATTACATACAATAAGCGTGATAGCACAAACAAATCACCAACTAAGTTAAATGCAGTGGAAAATAAATTTGACACATGTGATTTGTTTACGAATGGTAAAAACCACTGAAGCAAAACCCCACAGGGTGAATTTAAGGTCATCACTCCTGAGAATCCACTATTATCAAAACAAGTGGTCACAAATAAAAAGAATCTCAGTACCTGTGGGGCCAGAATAAGTCAGCAACCCCGGCCCACTCCAGGCCAGGCCCAGAGGCCCATGTCGAGGACGCCTCCACGATCCGAGGTCCAAGGACCAAAGTTTAAAGCCCAGGACCCAAGGAGCATTGCCGAGGATGGTTACATCCTCGGTAGTCCGAGGACAGAAAGTGGGCATACGGCACACCTTTAAGGGGAGTCTCCCCAAGCATCCAAGGAGCAAATAGTAAGAACCAATCACCGGACATTGAAGCATGGCGGAGGAGCAAGTCCCAGGCGAACTGTCACCTCCACATTAAATGCCCTCAACTAACGCTCTGACCGCATTAATGAGGATAGGACCTCTGAACAGTGCCGTCTTGAGCGCTGCAACCCACTGGAGGTATGGGAATGCGGCTGATGGGACAGGCACTCAAGTGGAAACCGGATTGAGCAACAAATGTAGGGCTAGGATCAACTGATTGAGAAGTATATAATGTAAAAATCCCTCTTGTGAAGGGGACGGACGAAAAACCAGAGAAAAAGGAATACTGTAGCAAAGTATTTTCTCTCAACTCTTGTAACCTTCCTGAAAAGAGATAATAGGAATTTCCAGCTCCATAAGGCACGTCCGAGGAGCCACATTGTGTGTTCAAGCCCACGTTTTAGCTATTAGCAATCACGTACAACCATGCATGGTCGTTGCCTTCTTTACTGAGGCCTAACTCTTGAGCCCATACTCTACAAATTTATTGAAGGGTTAGCTGGGCTTGGGCCCACTCTCTCAATCCTTAGAGAGCGCTCGAATCCACCCCCTACAATTGGCGCCGTCTGTGGGAAGAGCTTGTGCGTTGGTAAGGACAACAGTCGAACATGGTAGGATCAGGCCCTCACCAAGGAACTCCCAATCGACCTGAACCGGCGAAGTCACGGCATCAGGGTAAGTATGGCGACCCCGGGGGCGGTCAGAACGACAACAGGCGATTTCGAGAAGGAAGCGTGCATACTTCAACGGCGAGCGAAAGCCGAGGGGACAGGCACGTTCCCCAGAAGCGCGACGATGGCCAGGCCACGCGATCACAAGAGGCGCACAGCCACGCCTCCCAGAGAAGGGACGATAAGGTGGCCATGCAACGCGAGATAGATGATCTAAAGAGGAAGCTGCGCCGTGCGCAACGAAGACGGTCCGAACCTAGCCCTGACCTGCCCTCCGACGACAAGAGTGATGATGAATACAGACAAAGGTCAAGAACGCCCCCCAGCGAGACTTTCTCCCACGAGGAGGAGCGCTACCAGAGGCGTAGGCGTGCCAACCCAACCCCCAGGGACTTAGGAGGCGACGCCACGAGCAGGGCGCTGGACCGGCTCTCCAAGTCACCCTTCACGCGTCGTATAGAGGACGCGGAGCTTCCTCGGCGGTTCCAACAGCCAACCTTCATTGCTTACAACGGCAAAACGGACCCGGTGGAGCACGTGAGCCAGTTCAACCAGAGAATGGCTGTCCACTCCAAGAACGAGGCGCTGATGTGCAAAGTCTTCCCATCCAGCTTGGGACCTGTGGCAATGAGGTGGTTCAACGGTCTAAGGACGAATTCCATAGACTCGTACAGGCAGCTAACCCAGGCTTTCGGCTCCCGCTTTGTCACCAATAGCAGGCCTCCTCGGCCCATGAGCGCGTTGCTGTCCCTGTCCATGCGTGATGGGGAGACCCTCAAGGCTTACTCGGACAAGTATTGGGAGATCTACAACGATCTGGACGGCAAGTACGATGCTGTTGCCATCAACACGTTCCAGAATGGACTACCTATGGGGCACGGCCTGAGGAAGTCTCTAACCGGTAAGCCAGCCACCAGCGTGCGGCAGCTGATGGATCGGATCGACAAGTACAAGCGGGTGGAGGAAGATATGCTGCAAGGCAAGGGCAAAGAGAAGGCTATCCCCTAGGAGAGAAGGGATTTCAGGTCGGACCGTTATGACAATGCCCGCCCGAGGAGGGATTTCGGTGGGCAATCTGGAGCGACCAACGCACAGACGGTAGGCGCTGTGTTCCGAGAACCCATGCACAGGGTGCTGGAGAAGATAAAGGACGAACCATACTTCAGGTGGCCGAACAAGATGGCTGGGGAACCTGGAAGGCGCAATCAGAGCCGCTACTGCCAGTACCACCAGGATCACGGACATACTACGGAGGACTGCAGGGACCTTTGGAACCACCTGGACCAGTTAGTCCAGGAGGGGAGGCTGAAGCACCTCCTCCACCATTCCAACAGCCAGCAAAACTGGACTTACCAAGAGCCTTGGAGGGACGCCGCCATGGGGCAACCCACCGGGACGATCAATATAATCCTGGCTGCGCCAGGAAGGACGGGCACACCCCCTTTGCGAGTGTTGTCTGTGGCCCAACTGCCCGCCGAGGACCCCCGGACGGGGCCAAAGAGGTCCAGGAAGAATCCTCCCCCAGCCCTGAGTTTCTCGGAGGAGGACAAGATTGGGACCATCCAACCACACGAGGACGCCCTGATCGTCACCCTCAGAATAGGGGGCTACGATGTGAAAAGGGTGATGGTGGACGGTGGCAGCGCAGCCGAGGTCATGTGTCCAAACCTCTACAAGGGGCTGGGGCTAAAGCAGGAAGACCTCACACCTTATAGCTCCCCCCTAATGAGCTTCGATGGGAAGCTCGTCATCCCAAAGGGCATGATCAGACTGCCCGTACAGACAGGCCCAGTGGTGGTGGAGGCGAACTTCATAGTGGTGGACACATACTCTCCCTACACAGCCATCGTAGGGAGGCCCTGGCTACACGCCCTGGATGGCGTAGCCTCCACCTTGCACCAGAAGGTGAAATTCCTGTCAGGGGACCAGGTTCTGGAGATCCGAGGTTGCCAATCCACGGCTAGGCATTGCACAGTGGCTGCCATATCCCGTCGGATCGATGCACAATCCTCGGCCCCATCCGAGGAAAATTCATAGCAATCAAAGACCCAGGTAGCACCTCCAGATGCACCTGCCGAGGATGCTAAATGCGAAAACCTGGAGAAGGTGATAATTGGCGATGATCCGGAGAAGTTTTTCCAGGTCGGGATCCAGCTGCCTCCACGGGAGAAGGAGGAGTTACTTGAATTCCTCAAGAAGAACCTTGACGTGTTCGCATGAGACCCCTGCGATGCCCCTGGGATTGATCCTTCGTTCATCTGTCACCACCTTAACGTCAACCCATCTGCGATCCCCAGGCAGCAGCCACCTCGGCGCCCGTCGAAAGAGCACGCTGATGTGATCAGGGAAGAGGTCGATAAGCTTAAGCACGCGGGGGCTATCAAGGAGATCTTTTACCCCACATGGTTGGCCAACACTGTGGTGGTCAAGAAGAAAAGTGGGAAGTGGAGGGTTTGTGTAGACTTCACAGACCTGAACAGAGCATGCCCAAAAGACCCCTTCCCAATGCCACAAATAGACCAGCTAGTAGACGCGACTGCAGGCCATCCTCGGATGAGCTTCCTGGATGCTTTTCAGGGTTATCATCAAATTCCCCTAGCCTTGGAGGACCGAGAGAAGACGGCATTTGTGACACCCATTGGGAACTACCACTACAAGGTCATGCCGTTTGGCCTGAAAAACGCCGGATCCACCTACCAGAGGATGATGACGAGAATGTTCGAGCCAATGTTGGGCAAGAGCGTCGAAGTCTACATTGACGATATGGTGGTGAAAAGCAAGTTGGTGTCCAAGCACTTGGAAGACCTCGACCGCACATTTGGCGTCCTGAGAGAGCACAAGCTCCGCCTTAATGCCTCAAAATGCTCATTTGGCGTAAGCTCTGGCAAGTTTCTAGGGTATATGATCACCCACCGTGGGATCGAGGTCAACCCTGACCAGATCAAGGCCATTCACAATATGAAGCCTTCGCAGAATCCCAAGGAGATCCAAAAGCTTACTGGGATGATCGCGGCGCTGAACCGGTTCATTTCCAGGTCGGCTGACAGGTGTAGACCCTTTTATCTCCTGATCAACAAATGGAAAGGATTTGAGTGGTCTGAGGATTGTGTCGAAGCTTTCCAGCAACTCAAGGATTACCTCTCCCGACCGCCTATCATGTCTCATCCTGAGGTCGACGAGGTCCTGTACGCGTACCTTGCCGTGGCGCCCCATGCGGTGAGCCTAGTACTGATACGGGAAGATAATGGCGTTCAAAAGCCAGTTTACTACGTCAGTAAGTCACTGCACGAAGCGGAGGTGAGATACCTACCCTTAGAGAAGGCCATCCTGGCTGTAGTCCACGCCACGAGAAAGCTCCCCCATTACTTCCAAGCTCACACCGTGGTTGTCCTAACCCAATTGCCTTTGAAGTCTGTGCTCCGGACCGCTGATTACACAGGCAGAATCGCGAAGTGGAACACGATTCTGGGGGCTTTTGACGTCAAGTACATGCCCCGGACTTCCATAAAGGGCCAGGTTCTGGCAGATTTGACGGCCGAGTTCGCCGAACCAACCGTAGAAGTGACGGCCGAGGATAAGAGCCGTGATGAGAAATCAGTTGGGGCAATCTCCATCCCAGAGGCACCATGTTGGAAAGTGTATGTGGATGGCGCGGCAAACCAAAGGGGGTCCGGAGTGGGGCTGGTCCTAGTATCCCCTGAAGATCATGTCATTGAGAAATCCCTAAGGCTCGGATTCGCGGCCACGAACAACGAGGCCGAGTATGAGGCATTACTACAAGGGATGACCATGGTGCAAAGGATGGGGGGAAAGTCGATAGAGATGTTCTCGGACTCGAGGTTGGTGGTAGGCCAGGTAAATGGGGAGATGGAGGCCAGAGATTCAAGAATGCAAGAATACCTGGACCAAGTCAGGCGCTTGCGAGTGGGGTTTGGCCTCTACAGCCTGTCTCATATCCCCAGGAGCGGGAACAGCCATGCCGACTCATTGGCCACGCTCGCAACATCCTCGGTAGGGGATCTGCCTCGGATAATACTCGTGGAGCATCTGGGGAGAGCAAGAGAAATGCCAAGAGAAGGGGTCCCCGTCCACCAGATTGAGGTGGGTTCCAGCTGGATGGACCCCATAGTGAGATTCCTAAAAGAAGATATCCTGCCCGAGGACAAGTCAGAAGCCGAGAAGGTTAGAAGGAAGGCCCCTCGGTTCTGGTTGTCCGAGGATAACAAGCTATATAAGCGCTCCTACTCTGGACCATACCTACTGTGCGTCCACCCCGGAGCGGCGGAATTACTACTTGAAGAGCTGCACGAGGGAATATGTGGGAGCCACACGGGGGGGAGATCCCTGGCTCACCGAGCCATCACTCAAGGATATTGGTGGCCGGGAATGCAGCAAGAGGCCCAGGAGTATGTCAAGAAGTGCGACCAATGCCAAAGGTTCGCCCCAAACATCCATCAGCCAGGAGGGGTCCTCAATCCGTTATCCAGTCCATGGCCGTTCGCCCAATGGGGCTTGGACATCGTGGGACCCTTCCCCAAGGCACCAGGGAACAAGAAGTATCTGTTGGTGGCCACGGACTACTTCACCAAGTGGGTCGAGGCCGAACCACTAGCCAACATCAGAGATGTAGACGTGAAGAAATTCCTTTGGAGGAACATAATTACGCGGTTCGGGGTCCCTCGTACCCTCATCTCGGATAACGGACTCCAGTTCGATAGCAAAGCCTTCAGGGAGTACTGTTGCGAACTTGGGATCACGAACAGGTACTCAACGCCAGCCTACCCCCAGGGGAATGGACAGGCCGAGGCGGTCAACAAGGTCATTGTCAACGGACTAAAGAAGAGACTGGATGACGCCAAAGGGAGATGGGTAGAAGAGCTGCCCCATGTCCTCTGGACGTACCGGACTACGCCCCGACGCTCAACAGGGGAAACACCTTTTGCCATGACCTATGGCGCGGAGGCAGTGATCCCCCTGGAAACCAATTTCCCGACACTAAGGACGAGCTCCTTCACCCCAGGCAGCAATGATGAGCTGCTGGGGCGGAGCCTGGACATGGTAGACGAACGAAGAGAGCAAGCAATGATCCAGCTGGCCTACTACCAGCAAAAGCTCAAGCAGGGATATGACACCAACGTAAAGCTCAGACCACTAGCACCGGGAGACCTGGTGCTAAGAAAAGTTGTAGGAACTGCCAAGAACCCTTCCTGGGGAAAGCTCGGACCCAACTGGAAGGGCCCCTATCGAATCACCTCGGTGGCGGGGATAGGAGCGTACTATTTAGAAGATTTAGATGACAAACCTGTACCTCGTCCATGGAATGTAAACAACCTGAAAAGGTACTACTATTAATAAAGAAGTCACTTTGATTCATATTGTTAGCATATCTTAGTTATTTGCCTCGCGTCCTAACTACTTTAAGAAAACTAAGTGTTAGACAGAACCAGGGAACTGCATGGTCCTCGGACTCATTCCCATGGGGAAACTAATCACTTTAAGAAACCCAAGTGTTAGATAGAACCACGGAACTGCATGGTCCTCGGACTCAGTCCCCCGGGGAAACTAGCTACTTAAGAATGCTAAGCTTTAGACAGAACCAAGGAACTGCATGGTCCACGAACCCAGTCCTATGGGGAAACTAACTGCTTTAGAAAGCTTAAGAGTTAGACAGAACCAGGGAACTGCATGGTCCTCGGACTCAGTCCCATGGGGAAACTAACCACTTAAAGAAAACCAAGTGTTAGACAGAAACATAGGACTGCTGGGTCCTCGGACCTATGCCTGAGGAGAAACTAACCCCTTTAAAAGATCCTAAGTGTCTACTTCAAAATTCCACCTGCTCCTTAGGACATAAAAGGTCCGCCCGAGCATACAAACCCTTACGTTGTAATCATCAAATGCCGCGATTGGCCGAGGTACAATTGAAGTCAAAGTTATACGAAAAATGAATAGCGTGCAAGTAAGGAAATAGCCACAACAAACAGAAAATGAAATAAAGTCTTCATTTCATTAAACACAAGGGAATTGCACCCAAGAAGTCGCATTACAAATAAAGCAAAAAAAAAAGAGGGGAAAGAGATGCAGAAATGAAGTGCAGCAGGCAGAAGGGCCATGGGGCCTAGTTGGCTGCTTCAGTGGGTGGCTGGCCCGTAGCTGCCTCAGGGTCCCCTGAGCCCTGACTAATGGGAATGGCCTGCAGAGGCACAGCAGGAATAGCCGCCCCCTCGGCAGAAGAGACCTGGGCAGCGGGGGAAGGCTCTACAACCTGCTGAGGCGCGTCCTCGTTGGAGCCATCACTCAACACAACCACCACGGGAGGATTGCTCCCTTGGATTGGCTCATCAGCAACCCCAGCATCCGAGGCCTCTTCGCCCGGAGTAGCAGCAGTTCCCACAGCAGCCTCCTCGGCTTCAGAGCCATCGTGGGCAGTCTCACGGATAAAAGGAGGGTAGTACACGTTCTCCTCCTTCCACAAGTCAGAAGAAGCCTCTACTCCAGCCTGCCTGAGGGCTTCGCTCCAAGTTTCGGAGCAGTAGCGCCTACACACCCCAGGGACTTGGGATTTGTAGGCAGCTGCTGTCTCAGCTGCCCCGGCAGTGAAGGCTGCCTCCTCAGCTTCCTGCTTAGCGGCCCAGGCTTCCTCCCTGCCCTGCTCCGCCTCAAGCTTGGCCCTCTCAGCCTCCCCTTTGGCCCATTCAGCTACCCTCTTGGCCTCCTCGGCATCTGCCACTTTCTTCGCCAGGCCAGCTATCTGATCCTCGGCGAGCTTCAGCTGCTTCTCTGCCTCACCCAGACGCTTTGTCTGAGTCTCGGCCTGCCTTTGGGCACCCTCAAGGCCTGACGTTGCGCTTTCCTTAGCCTGGGTCATTGCCTTCAGCTCCTCCCTGGCCTTGGCAAGGTCCTCCTCCGACTTCTTGAGGGTCCTGGTAGCCACCAAGCGCCTATCGCGCTCCAGATCCAGGGCCTTCCCATGTTCATTGGCCGCCTCTTCCAGCCTGAAGGTGGCCTGTACAGCCTGCCAAACGAAACAGACAAGTTGCAATTAGCCGAGCTCAATAAGAAATGAAAGCAAGAAAAAGGCAAGAAAAAGCACAAGTGTTAAGGCCTTACCATCCCCAAATACCGCTTGAGGCAGAGGAAGACGTCCTTATTCCTCATGGTTCCCAGCTCCGCCATGTCCGCAGGCAGGAGCAGGCATCTCTCCACAGCGTCGGCCACGTACGCGCCTTCGCCATCCTTAAAGTCCCTGAGGGAGGAGTCATCCCTCAAGGGAGCCCTGCGGAGCATTGGGACGAGGAGCTAGGCCTGGATCTCGGGCGGGGGAGCAACCTGTTTATCCTGCGTTGAGGGGCCTATCCTCAATTGTTTCGATGGCCGCTGATTGCCGTCGCCCTCCCGCGTAGGCCCAGATTTGTCCTCAGGTCCTCTTACCCTTGTCCTTCTTCTGCTTAGGGTCAGCAGGCTCGTGCCTGGACGATGGGCTCGCCTGAGGCGGAGGAGGAGGAAGCTTGGATTGTGTTGAAGCCGACCTGGTCTGAACAGGACGATTCTTTGGAGATGGGGGAGGAAGCTTCGGCTTGGACTTCCCCGGCTGCCCTTCTAGTAGTTCGGACAGGCTTGGCTGGTACTTCTTCTTGTAGCCCATCTTGCGCCGGGAAGATGTCTGTGACGCGAAGAGGTCTGCCTCGGTTAGACGAGGATCACCCAAGTCTCCAGAGGGGTCCTCGGACTGATGGAGTTGCTCAAAAACGCCGAAATCCTCCTCGGCAGTACCAAAATCTACAGGTTCCCCTTCCCTCTCTAAGTTCTCTTCCGCGGCCTCTGGGAACGAATGGGAAGACGAGGGGACTGCTACTGTGACGCCTTCTGAAGTGGAGGTGTCCTCGGGAAACTCGAACCCGTCCTCGGTCACTGCTATTTTCTGCAGCCGAGGATCCTTTGCTCTGATCACGTACTTCGGGGCCGCAAATGACTTCTGGAGCGGAGTGTACCCCAGAATCTTGTGCGCAGCTCTGACTTGGTGGTCTTCTTCGTCCTCGAAATCCGCCGACCTGAGCACCTTCTGCAAGTCCTCCCTATTGATCAAGTTGAAATGGCGCGCATAGGAGTGCAGATCTGCAAAGAAAGTACACGTCCGTGGTTAGAAGCCAAACAATACAATAAGAAATAACGCAGAGAAAGAAGCTAGAATCTATAAATCCCCTTTTATTCCCATTGCCCCACCTGGTTCTCCCTCCGTCGTCGGACAATGAAGGCCATCGTGCCACGCTCCGGACACGATGAGGAAATCCTCATTCATCCCCTTGTTGGACTCGGGGAGGCACTGGATAAGCCGGACCCTGTCGTCCCTCGTCCTCATGTAATAGGACTTGTTCTTCAAATGTTGAAGATTGTAGCAGTAGTTGACATCGTGGTAGGTCAGCCTCAGACCCATCTTTTCATTAAGGGCGTCCACACTGCCCAAAATCCTGAACATGTTGGAGGCGCACTGGGTGGGGGTCAACCGGAAGTAGGTGAGGTAACCCCTCATCACTGGCCCCATGGGGATCCTCATCCCCCCTTCAAGAAAAGCGATGACAGGAATCACCACTTCGCCCTCTCGCCTTTGGAGGTACCACTCCCCCTCCTCACAATACCTTAAGCCCACGTTGGCCGGTATCTTGTAATCGGCGATGAATTTCTCCATCGCCTCCTCAGTGCCAACAAACTTCTTAAGTCTACCCATCCTAGATGACGCCTAAGCGAACTAAAAGATGAACGAATGAAAGAGAAGGACAAGTAGAAAGGGAGAAAGCTCAGAGAGAGACAGAAAGACTTACAGAAATGAGGAGGAGCTCCTCGGACTGGCTTTTTGTGCTGGATATGGAGGTGGAAGTTTGGCTGGACTCAGAATAGAGGCGCAGGAGCTCTCGATTGCAAATGAAAAGTGAAGAAACGGCTCTAATGGGTACTTATACCCTAGAAAGAAGAGCTGCGCAAGTTTTCCCGCCCATAAGTGCCAGACGCATCTCCACCGTTAGATTGTCATCTGCCCGTTGAACGTGGGGAGCATAAAGCCGCCCGAATTTAATGCAAGACACGTTACGCACATCGAAGCGCCAGTAACGCACCCTGGGCAGTTGAAAAGGCGCCAACGCTGACGAGGGATAAGACTTGATTAGACGCGAAGCATGTCCGGGGATATCAAAATCCTCCTTTCCGCCCTGGATGCGGACAACATGATTTTGAGGGGCTATTGTGGGGCCAGAATAAGTCAGCAACCCCGGCCCACTCCAAGCCAAGCCCAGAGGCCCATGCCGAGGACGCCTCCACGATCCGAGGTCCGAGGACCAAAGTTTAGAGCCCAGGACCCAAGGAGCATTGCCGAGGATGGTTACATCCTCGGTAGGCCGAGGACAGAAAGTGGGCATACGGCACACCTTTAAGGGAAGTCTCCCCAAGCATCCAAGGAGCAAATGGCAAGAACCAATCACCGGACATTGAAGCATGGCGGAGGAGCAAGTCCCAGGCGAACTGTCACCTCCACATTAAATGCCCTCAACTAACGCTCTGGCCGCATTAATGAGGATAGGACCTCTGAACAGTGCCGTCTTGAGCGCTGCAACTCACTGGAGGTATGGGAATGCGGCTGATGGGACAGGCACTCAAGTGGAAACCGGATTGAGCAACAAATGTAGGGCTAGGATCAACTGATTGAGAAATATATAATGTAAAAATCCCTCTTGTGAAGGGGACGGATGAAAAACCAGAGAAAAAGGAATACTGTAGCAAAGTATTTTCTCTCAACTCTTGTAACCTTCCTGAAAAGAGATAATAGGAATTTCCAGCTCCATAAGGCACGTCCGAGGAGCCACATTGTGTGTTCAAGCCCACGTTTTAGCTATTAGCAATCACGTACGACCATGCATGGCCGTTGCCTTCTTTGCTAAGGCCTAGCTCTTGAGTCCATACTCTACAAATTTATTGAAGGGTTAGCTGGGCTTGGGCCCACTCTCTCAATCCTTAGAGAGCGCTCGAATCCACCCCCTACAGTACCTAATACCAACCTACGGTTGAACCCTTACCCCAATACCCAATTGGACTTGTAATGTAAGCAATCTCTCCTTTCAATGCAAGAATCCCAATATGTGACTAACCAATGACGCACGGATCCCAGCACGTGACTAACACACCAACTTGAGAAGATGTTGGCTTCAAAGTTCTTCAATTCATCTAACAATGAAGATCAGGAAGCTCCTTGTTTACAAAACCCTTGGCATAAAGACGCAGTAGCTTTTAGAGAGAATATGTTGAACTAGGGCAAATTATGTCTCCGGTCACAATTTTCATGCACAATGACTTTGCATCAAGTTTCATCACCTTGCATCACCTTTGACGGCTCTTAAAATAATCCTTATATATGTCTAGGGTTGTGAGAAAAGAAACCCTACACAAATACACATGGATATGCGTGAAATCAGATTTGGAAATCTGAATTTCGTAATTCTCGATAGATACAGCTTCTGTCGAGCTGCTTTCGAACATCAGCATTAAACCTCGACAGATATGATCTGTCGAGCTATCTGTCGAGCTTTAATGAACAGCACTTCTTCACTTGTTTCTTGGACAGATTTGCATGGCTTCAATACTAAACTTGAACTCTTGTTCCTTGAAGTACTAAACCTATCCTAGATCTACCCAATTACAAGTAAAGTGCGTTTTGTCAAAAGATTAGCCAATTTACATAACATATGTCTCTAACAATATCCACATATGTCCTAACAATCTCCTATTTTGGCAATCCATGACAAAACCACAACAAAAAAATGAATTGTGAGAGAAGTCTTAATCACTAAACTCATAACCACTTGTTGAATACAATAAAATCTAACCCTAATGCAAACTCTTGAAAAACTTTGCAAGAAGAGAGTTCATGGCAAGATAGATTTTCACAACCTATCTTTTTGAAACACTTTAAACAAAACTCATCAAGGCATCTTAGTGTACAACTAAAATAAAATATTGCATACATAAAGAAACATGTGTATAAAGATAGAAAAGAAACAACACATGGAAAGATAGGTGAAAAACAACATACATCAACATATATATATATATATATATATATATATATAAATGAAAAATAAATACAACGTATGTCATAAATAAAGGGTCATAAGACCAGTGTATAAGAGGATAGAAAGAAAAGAAAAGTACATAAATCCTCACTACATCCCTCAAAATATAGACACTCCCGCTAACAAAAATTTCCTATGCTAACTCTCCCCTAGATACAGGACTACTCTCATCATCCCAAAACTACTCCCCCTTTTTGTCACGAATGACAAAGGGTAAGGCACTAAGAGGTCGTCATCTCTTCATCACTGGAAGAGCTAGCATTCTCATCCTCATCATTACCATCGGCACCATCATCGCCGTCCTCATCTGCCGAAGCATCTGGAGAAGGAGAGGGAGAAGCGGCAAAACCACCGAGGCAAGCCTGTCGTCGTGCAATACGACTGACACGAGTGTTCACCTGACACAACTCATCACTGAGAGTGTCAAGGCGAGCATCCATACGCTGAAACTACGCCATGATGGCCTCGAGAGTCACACCACCACTCGAAGAAGAAGGAGCAGAGGTGGAAGGAATGGTGGAGGCTGGAGGATCTGTAGTCTCCATCCGTGGCCGCTTCAGTCGAAGCTAGGCCTCGCTCCACCGAACAGACGCTGTGTTGATGGCACCCATGACATTAAAGTAGGGAGAATCAAGAATAGGGACGGAAAAATGGTGAAGGATCCGCGTGATAGCCAAAGGAAAAATGAGCTTATCACGGGTCGCCATATCCCTATAGACATCTATGATAAAGATAATGAAATGAGAGGGAAAGTCTATGAAAAGATCCTCTAAGTGGGATAACGAAAATTGAGCACGAGGCTGTGTGATGGAGTTATAGTGAGACAGTGGAGTAAGAACAAATGTCATTACCATATTAAGGAATCTCAGACCTTTTGCAAAGCCCGAGCATGGGGTGTTTTGACGCTCACCCTATATGGAGGGCATCTCACAGAAGTGAGACAGAAGCTCGTCTTTGGACACAGTCCTCAGACATTGACAGTCGAGGTAGTTAGGATGCGCTACTCGCGGGATGTGTAGTATCTCAGATACAAGATTCGAAGTGACTACGATACGTGTACCTCGAAGCACCATTGTAAACTGAGGTACAAAGGTATCGATACCGTTCATATTGGAGTAAAACTCCTCTATGAACACGATAGGACACCTTAAGGGTATCTCACAAGAGATTCCCATCCCCGAGTGTGAATGACATCGGGTAGAGGAGTGTCGGAAAAGTCCGATAGAATCACATGGTGCTCCGGATGAACACCACGTTTAGAAGAGTTCTCAGAGAAGTCCTTTTGGGCCTTCCCATCACGGAACCGAACGTGAAGAAGGGGTGCAAGAAGATCAGAAGAAGACCCGAAACCAAGAGGGTTCCGAGCCGGAGTAGATTTGCGCTTAGGTGCCATATGCAGTCTATCCGCGAGAGAGAGAGAGAGAGAGAGAGGAAGAAAGAGAGACACATCACAAACAGAGTACAAAGAAAGAAAAGAAAGGGTACATATGCATGAAATATGTATGAACATGTGACGTGCTAAAAATAATTGCATCATGGGTTGAAACCCAATCCAAACCTACCAGCACACAATTTCCAACAATCAAGCACACATCTAAATACGTGAAACATTGTGAAAATGCTAATGGATTGCAATGCATGATCATATAGCATCAATTAAACAACACCTAACCCAAAAATTTCATAAAAAAAACTCAAAAATTTTCAAAAACCCCAAAAGTTTCAGAGAAAACCCAAAAACCTAGGTCTAATGCGTGAAATGCATGAGAAAAGAGGGATTAAGGAATTTACCAGAGGAGAAATGCAGGATCTAGGCCGAAATGCAGAGGGTATGGTGATTGGAGTAAGGGAAAGGTGTTTGGAGGGAGAGGAAAAGATTTTCTGTCGAGAGAGAAGTGAGAAAATGAAAATCGAATCGCGCCTCAGGTATATATAGAAAAACGTAGCTCGATGGATCGAGGAGCTATCGAGATCTATCGAGCACTAAATCTCGACAGATATGAATCTGTCGAGGTGTTGTCGAGAATCTGTTGACGGCAAAAGTTCCTCGATGGATCGAGATTCTATCAAGAATCTATCAGCCAAACAGAATGTTTCTCGATGGATCGAGAAGCTATCGAGACAAAGTCCAGAAAGCTCGATGGATCGAATATGTGATAAGATCTGTCGAGAAAAGAAGTCCAAGGGGCTCGATAGATAGGAAGTTGTCGAGGATCTGTCGAGAAGCTATCGAGCTTGAAGAAAATGAATTTTTCAAAGAAAGGAAAAACACATAGAGATGAATGCAACAAGCAAACTACTCAAACATAGATCCAATCAACATGTTAAGCTCTCAAAAACATCTCTCAAAAAAACAATGCAAAGCATTCATAGATCCAAAACACACACACACACACGCACTAAACAAGTCTAACCAATTTTATATTTCAAAAACAAGTTAAAACAGTTTAGTGAGTATATATTAACACATGTATTCCTTGTGATGTCCAAATCATATTGTACCTGCACATGTATCAAAAGTAGCAAAGAATTTGCGTGTTGTATGTGAAAACATAGCAAGAGTACATAAGTGTCTCATATTATGACAATTTGAGATATGAGAAAATCAATATCACTCACACACAATCATAACTGCTTGATGGGGATTATCACCTTCGAGTTACATCCTATAACTTCCACATCTCCTAGAAACACGCTTGCAACCATATTTAAAAGTATTTTGATTCTTTTTGCTTTTGATTTTCTTTGCATTTTTTTCTTTTTGAGCATATCATGCATGGGCATATGAGGGAGAGAAGAAAAGAAATACCCAATTATGTTAAACTAAAAACATCACAATTTTGCTATGCCGAAGCACATATATGTTATACATGATTGGCGTGCTTTAATGGTGAGATGGTTATTTATGCCTTTTTCTTAGGATTTTTTAGTCCTTCCAGTCAAAAAGAGTGATATGAGTGTTAAGTACAAGAGATTACTTAATCGTACTTATCACAAACACAAGCCACAAAGCTCACTTGCTTAGTTGTGCATAGAGATGCTCATCTAAGCTATAAAAGATACAAAGTTTAGAGAACTTTGTTTCAATGGCCATCCAAGGCACACAAGTACCAATATACACAAATACACACTATTTTTGTATTTTTCTTTTTTTTTCTTTTTTTTTTCTTTTTTTTTTATGAAAAACAAAATAAAGCAAAAACTGAAAACAACAAACAAAAACATGTTAAACAAAACAAAACATAAAACTAGACTGACTCAAAAACAAGAAAGCAAAACACACAAGTAATGCAAAAACCATAAGGGGAGAGAGAGAAAAAGTGACAGAATCACTTTGAGCCTTTTTCCTTCCACACCTTGGAAGAACCTTTCCTTTGAGTGAACCTTTGATCCGGTGGTGAAGGAGAAGAGTTGAAACCGTTCAAGTTCGAAAGGAATATGAGGGCCTTAAGAAGATCTCCAAGAGAAGCAAGAGAGGATGGAAACTGATTCTAGTTTTCGGACGAGATCATACTATTGCTTTGCTGAGTGGCTAACCACTTGTAGCAATTTGGACGAGTATGCCCTAAATCTCCACAGTGATGACAAAGATGCGGTTTCTTCGGTTGAGACTTTTTGTTATTAACCTTCTTAGTCCTAGGGTTTTCAGTCTCTTTCTTATCAAGTTTAGGGGGTACTCCTAGAATAGATTTGCCCTTGTCTATGTTCTCACTAGCTATTTCATTTTTAAATTCATTATTCTCAGAATGAACATTATTAGTAGGTGAGACAAACACAGTTGTACTAGTGGAGGCAATATTAGGAGAAGAGAAATCATACCCTAAACCGTTTTTGTCAGAAGCAGCTTTCTGAAAGCTAAGCATCTCATCGAGTTTTGCACTGGAAGCCCTCTCCAATTGTGCTCTAGCGTGGAATAGTTTTGCTTCAAGCTTCTTTGTCTTTTCAACAAGAAAGTTGTTCTCGAACCACAAAACTCCAATAGTTTGATTCGCTTCATCAACCTTTGTAGAGAGCTCCTCTTGATTTAGCTCTACATCACTCAGCTTCTTGGTGGCCAGCCTATACAATTTCTCATGCTTCTCAGAAACTTTATACAATTTTGCATAGGCCGTATGGATGTTATCATGTTCATCCATTTTCTCAAACTCAGATACCATCAAGTCCTCTTCTTCGTCTTCTGTTTCTATAACCCCTTCAGTAGGATCAACTGTAGTAGTGAAGGCATTAAAAATTCCCTCGTCATCACTGTCATCTAACTTAATCTCAGGCTCGGTGTCACTCAAGGTAGCAACAAGAGCCTTGCTTTTCCCAACTGACTTGAGATATGTTGGACATTCTTGTTTCATGTGTCCAAAACCTTGACATCCAAAGTACTTTGGTCCGGAGGGAATAATATACTGACCGCCATCCTTAGCATTCTTCTTTCCTTTGTCTTGGCTCTTGAAATGAGAAGTACTAGATTGCTTAGGTCCTTATCAAATCCTTTCACATTGGAATTCTTCATGAACTTCTTGAATTTCCTAGTGATGTAGGATTTCATCTTGGAATCTTCATCATCAGAAGACTCATTGGTCTCATTGCTTTTGGCCTTTAGTGCCATGCTCTTACTTTTGCTTCCTTTCTTGATTCTAGTTAAACCTAATTCATAGGTTTGCAAGTTGCCAACCATCTCCGTCCAAGGAATAGAGTCAATATCTTTGATACTTCAATGGCAGTGATCTTGGCATGAAATCCCTCAGGCAGAGACCTTAGCACCTTTCTTACAACCTTGGGTTCAGGAATGGTTTCCCCAAGATTAAAGGTTGAGTTGACTATGTCCTTCAGTTTGGCATAGAACTCATCAAAAGACTCATCCTCCTCCATTTTTATCTCCTCAAAGTTAGTAGCGAGTCTTTGAAGCTTTGAATCCTTGACAGCTTTAGTTCCTTCATAGGTTGTCTAGAGGATAGTCCATGCTTCCTTAGCAATTTCAGTAGAGGATATCTTCTTAAACTCATCATTGGTGATCGCACTGAATAGAGCATTCAATATGCTCTACTGTTGAAGTTTGCCACTTTGATCTTGGCATCATCCTAATCAGCCGGCACTTCCTTTGGCTTAGTCTAGCCAATCTCCACAGCTTGCCACACCTTCTTATCTAAAGACTGTAAGAAAGCTCCCATGCGTACTTTCCAGTATGCATAGTTAGTGCCATCAAATAAAGGAGGTATAATAAGTGACTATCTTCCATCCATGACAAACAGGAGTCAATGGATCACATAGCAAAGATTAAACCTAATCAGAGTGTGCCTGCTCTGATACCACTTGATAGGCCAAGAATGTATTGACCCCTTTGGTAAAAGTAATCAATTAATTAACCAAGTAAATTAATTAGATTCAATTACATGCAGTAAGCGTGGTAGCACAAACAAATCACCAACTAAGTTAAATGCAGCGAAAAATAAATTTGACATAGGTGATTTGTTTACGAATGGGGAACACCACCGAGGCAAAACCTTACTAGGTGAATTTAAAGTCACCACTCCCGAGAATCCACTATTATCAAAACAAGTAGTTACAAGTAAAAGAAATCTCAGTACCTAATACCAACCTACAGTTGAACCCTTACCCCAATATCCAATTGGTCTTGTAATGTAGCGACAATCTCTCATTTCAATGCACAAATCCCAGTACGTGACTAACCAATGATGCACGAATCCCAGTAAGTGACTAACCCACCAACTTGAGAAAGATGTTGGCTGCAAAGTTCTTCAGTTCATCTAACAATGAAGATCAGGAAGATTCTTGGTCACAACACCCTTGGTGCAAAGACGCAGTAGCTTATAGAGAGAATATAATGAACTAGGGAAAATTCTGTCTCCGGTCACAATTTTCATGCACAATGACTTTGCATCAAGTTTTATCACCTTGCATCACCTTTGACGACCCTTAAAATAATCCTTATATATGTCTAGAATTGTGAGAAAAGAAACCCTACGGATATACATGAAATCAGATCTGAAAATCTGAATTTCGTAATTCTCGATAGATACAACTTTTGTCGAGCTACTGTCGAGCATCAGCATTAAACCTTGATAGATATGATCTGTCGAGCTATCTGTCGAGTTTTAATGAACAACACTTCTTCACTTGTTTCTTGGACAGATTTGCATGGCTTCAATACTAAACTTGAACTCTTGTTCCTTGAAGTACTAAACTCATCCTAGATCTACCCAATTATAAGTAAAGTGCGTTTTGTCAAAAGATTAGCCAATTTACTTAACATATGTCTCTAACAATATCTACATATGTCCTAACATTTCTCACTCAAAGGCCGCACGTGCCTTGCACATGCAACTCTTACTAGTCTTTTAAAAATTGTTTAAGTGTACTAGTTGTACAATTGGGAGATTGAGAGAGAGAGAGAGAGAATGATACCTCATTAATTCGCTAATTAATATGCTAATTACCTTTTTTAAATAAATATAATTCAATAGCAACAACAATAGAGAATGGACTTAAATCCAGGGCGTCTACTGCTAATCACCCTATGATTAGTAATAGTAATACATTGATACTATTAGTACTTTTTTTGTCCTACCAGTGATATTATTGTTACTTTATTATTGTTTTTATTGTCATTTATCGTCGTTAGTATTACTATTGTGATTGATGCTTAAATTGCTTTCAGTACACAAAATTTTGGGATGGTTTCATTTTGGTCCTTATAATTTTTTTTTTTATTTGGGTCCTAACTCTTTTGAAGCGTGTTCTTTGTATCCTTGTCTTCATTAGCTTAAATAAACAACATTTCAAGAACTTAGCTAACAAAAAGAAGGCACATTACCTAAAAATTTACTTCAAAATAAGGAAATTTAAATAAAATTACTTTAGCCAACAACTTAGCTAACCAAAAGCATATATCTGCTTTTATATATATATACACACACACACTATTTTATTCTTCAAGGGGCACATGGTGTCATTTGATTAGCCAAAAGTGTATTAATTGAATTTAAAATAACATATGACAACATTTAATTAATTGCTTGTATCATTTTAAATTAAATCCCAACACGTGTCGATGTGTGATTCGCACTTGAGCATTCTTTGGAATTTTTATTTAGTGACACTTGGCAAATTTCCAATAATCTATGAATTAAAATAGTGTAACCTACTAAGTAGTATATGGCACCTTCTTCTCTATAAATAAATAAATAAAAAGTAGCATATAGAACCCTATAATCAGCCATTTTGAATGTATTGCATGAATTTAGTGATATGGCTTGGCAAATCGTAATCTCCTGAAATTATTACTCTACAATAAAGAAATAGGATAGTCTCAAAGAATCAATATTAGCTTGAGGAGAGACTCCCTCAACCACTCTAACGGTCTACCTAGGACTCACTCACTTAACGATTGTGACTCACTCAGAGGACCACTCACTCTTTCTAGGGAAAGATAAAAAGGCACCAAAAAATCATTTGAATTCATTTCACTTCACTTTTTACCTTAGAAGGATTAATATAGCAATATAGGTAAACTTAGAGAAAATATAAATTAAGGATTTTGTTAATGAATGCCCCAAGGTAGTAATTAAGATGCATTTAATGTTATATTAAATAATATTTTTATACATTAAAAAAAAAAAAAAAAAGTCAAACTGAACATGTATATCCAGAAAAGCATGCACAATCACAATGAATTTGTGCGTATGAGCCAATGAATCATTAACACGTATATTTTATTTTTGAAAGGCTTGCATTAGAGCTTATAATTGAGCATTTATTAGTCTTTGACTAGTATCTTTAGAGCACTCGTTAATTTGACCCATAAATTAATAGTATTATACATAAAATAAGAAAATTAATAGTATTATACATAAAATAAGAAAATTAG
Organism: Quercus aquifolioides; assembly: GCA_019022515.1. Taxonomy (NCBI): domain Eukaryota; kingdom Viridiplantae; phylum Streptophyta; class Magnoliopsida; order Fagales; family Fagaceae; genus Quercus; species Quercus aquifolioides. The sequence goes on along the minus strand of CM032332.1, from coordinate 7,897,092 downwards.
ATGAACTAGTCTTGAAACTCTTTCCCCGAAAATCAATCATATCCCCCCTTTTTATTTTTATTTTTTTTAAATAGAATTATTATTTAGCTATACTTCTCAATTTTAGGGTAATGGAGTTTAAAAATAAAAAATAAAAAATATAGTAATACCAAGAACACAAAAAAAAAATGTCATAAAAATTTCATAACATTCTCAAGTTAACATTACAACTTACACAAGGGTGTTAGAAGTTAAATGATTAAATTTATCATCTCCCAATATCTTAAACTTTTGGGATAATCGGTAATTTAACATGGTATCAAAGTAGGAGATCTTGAGTTCGATTCATGTCTCCTCCACCCTAACTCCCATTTAAAATCCCACATGTTGAACCTCACATATTAAAAGATAGTTTCAGCCCACACATGAGGGAGTGTGTTAGAAGTTAAATAATTAAATTTACCATATTCCGATGTTTCAACCCACACATTAGGGGGAGTAATTTAAATTTACCATATTCCAATAGTTTAAGCTTTTGGGACAATCAGTAATTTAACAATGGGCCCACCATAATTTTCAATTAATTATTTTTATGTTAATTGAAAATATTGTGAATTTTGTTGTTTCCATAACAGGGGCGGCTGCACATACACTTCAGGGGGTTCAAATGAACCCTCTAACTTGAAAAAAAAAATTATTTATATATATAAAATATTGTTTTACTAATTTAATTTACTCTTAAAAATATTTTTTACACACTCTGTTTTAAATCTTGCACACCCTAATCACATATTAGCCTATCCCACAATCAAACAACAACTTAGTGTATTATTTATGTGTGAATTAATAATTATACAGTGCAAGTAGAGTTGAGTTTTTTCATTTAGTTTATAATATTTTTATAAAAAAATGACAAATATATAACCACAATTGCATAAAAACAAAATAATTATACAAAATTAACAAAATAAAATGGTCATACCTTACATTGACAATAAATAATGACAACTAATAATAAACTATCATGAGACAATTTCAAAATATGAAAACTCGTAGAAGGAAATTGTAAAACTTCATGTATTTGTATGTTTTTTTTTTTTTCGATAATTTAATATATTCAAGTTTTTTTTTTTTTGATAACTCAATATATTCAAGTTCTTTTTTTTTTTTTTATATTAAATTTTGTTTAGTTTAAGTTTCTTAATGATCTCCCTAGAAAAAATTCTTAGAGCCGCCACTGTTTCATAATATTTCTATAAAAAAAAATATTTAAAAAAAATACCTAGAAAATTTGTGTGTGGAAGAATGAGATGTTGTATACTTGTATAAATATACATTTTTTATTTTAATGCCTAAATATATGCTATAAGATATTCCGAATTGAACTTACTATTTACTAACAGAATTGGGGTACAGTTTTACATGCAGCGTGGTGCTTCAAAATCACTTGAAAATTCTGAAAGAGTTCAGAATTTGGAATCACCCCAAACCGTATGATGCTGTTGTTGAACCCAAGACAACTTCTATTTTACAAAGACTCTAATTGCTGATGCTGGAGTTGGTACTTGTTAGGATTCTGAATAATGATGGCAAAATTAGGAAAAGGACAACGTGTGAATTCTGTTTGATGCACGGTATTAAATTCAATAAGGATTGTGTGTAGTAATTTACACCTTTTGTAATCCTAATCCGTGTGATGCGATGTATAAGATTTGGTTATCTGATCTTATATTTCACAATCATATATATGCTTGAATATTCATTTAAGTAACTAATGCAATGCATGGGCACCTTGGTGGTAGATTTTTATTATTTTTTAAATTACACATTCTAAGGGTTCGTTTGGATACAACTTATTTTGCTGAAAACTAAAAACAATAAAAAATAATAATAAAAAAGTTACTGTTCATTGGCTGGGTACTGTTCATTGGCCTAATTGTACTGTTCATGTCCCATAAACAGTGCAATAGGCACTGGTTAAAAAAAAAAAAAAAAAAAGAGCTGAAAATGCAAAACGCTGAACGTGTTTCAGCTATCCATACCACACCTAACTATAGATAGGGTATACCTTTCAAACATTGAATTACTAATGTCACAGAAGTTTAAAGAAAGCACACATGGTGTTCTCTTGTGGAACATAAACTCAACTGTTAGTTTTTGAGTAATAAACCTCAAATTTACGAGGGGTTTCCTGAATTCACAAAGAGATAAACTGAAATCCACCAGAAAAAATAAAAAGAGAGTAGTATATAGCACCCTATAATCAGCCATTTTGAATGCACTTCATGTATTTAGTGATATGACGTGTCAAATCATAATTGGCTGAAATTATTACTCTCTACGGTAAAGAAATAAGATAAACACAAGGATTCAATACTCGCTTGAGGAGAGACTCCCTCAACGTCTCTAACGGCATACTTAGGGACTCACTCACTTATTAAGGATTGTGGCTCAATCAGAGGACCACTCACTCTCTCTAGGGAAAGCTAAAAAGGCTTGCACTAGAAAATGATTTAAATTCACTTCACTACACTGATTTCCTTACAAGGATTAATATAGCAATATAAGTAAACTTATAGAAAATATAAATTTAGGATTTTATTAATGAATGCCCTAAGGGCAGTAATTAAGATGCATTTAATGTTATATTAAATCATATTTATACATTATTTTTAAAATGATTTGTTTGTGTAAGCCAATGAATCATTAACATGTGTTTTTTATTTTTTTTAAAGCTTGCATTAGAGCGCATAATTGAGCATTTATTAGTCTTTGACTAGTGTCTTTAGAGCACTCCTTAATTGGACACATATATTAACAGAATTGGACATTAAATAAGAAAATTAGATGAACTAGTCTTGGATCTCTTTACTTCAAAGTTCAAACTTAAGCATCTATGAATTCCATACCATTTATTGTTTTTGGTCTTCATCAAAGATTTTTTTATTATGCCATGTGTACGACCACCATCAAAGCTCTCCCCTTTTTTTATTTTTTATTTTTTTAAAGAGAAATATTATTTAGCTATACTTCTCAATTTTAGGGTAATGAGGTAAAAAACAAAAAATACAGTAATACCAAGAACACAAACAAAATGTCATAACAATTTCATAACATTCTCAAATTAACATGTCAACTTACACATAGGTCCACAATAATCTCCAATTTATTTTTTTTTTAAATGTTAATTTGGAAATGTTGTGAATTTTTCTTGTGTCCATAACATTTCTAAAAAAAAAAAAACAGCAGACTTGTGTGTGGAGGAATGAGATGTTGTATACTTGTATAAATATACCTTTTTCTTTTTCTTTTTTTAATGCCTAAATATATGCTGTAAGATATCCCGAATTGAACTTGCTAACAGAATTGGGACAGGTTTACATGCAGCGTAGTGCTTCAAAGTATGTAGAGAATTCTGAAAATGATAAGAAACTGGATTCGGATGATGCTGGTTTTGAAAAATTACTAAAAGAATTGGGACAGCTTTACAAGCAGCGCGGTGCTTCAAAATCACTTGAAAATTCTGAAAGAGTTCAGAATTTGGAATCACCCCAAACCGTATGATGCTGTTGTTGAACCCAAGACAACTTCTATTTTACAACGACTCTGATTGCTGATGAATTAAGAAAAGTTCTGAATCCAGGAGTACCTGACATTGTCAGTGCAAAGCAACGGTTTGTTTTGATGTCTTCGCTGTTTTGAGATTTGTTTTTCTAGTCCATTTTTTTTTCTTTTTTAGTCCTTCTACATTTCTTTTTTGTAGTTGCCTCCTTCTCCACCAATCACTCTCGGTAGCTTAATCCAAATAGTATCTATCTAACCCAAAAACTTAACAAAAACAATATAAATATTCACAAGGGTGATTGTATTTTAGCCACAAAAAAAAAATTACCACTAAAGAACAAAAAAATCATGTGTTATTGAAGAAGTTAAAACTAAATTTTTTGCAACTACAGTAAACTGGTATAAATACAAGTTGATTGTAGCAAGTTGTTAAAAATATAATACAATATTTTATTAAAATTATATATCTTCAATTAAAAAACTTAAATTCTCTCTTTTCCCTATTATTTTAAATGAAGTGATAAAAAAAAATAGAACATTTGATAATAGGTATATTGTAAAGTGAGGTGGTAAAACAGATAAAACAGTTTTTTGAAGTACTAAAATCTAAAATTTTTAGCACCACCATTGTGAATGCTCTAACTTTATTAAAAAATAAATAAAAAATCATAGCCAGCCTAGTATTAAAAAAAAAAAAAACATTATTCTTTTTTGTTTTTATCTTTGTTGGTAGATGATTGCATCTTAATGAATTTAGAAACAACGATTTTGTATATTTATAATTTTTTAATACTATATCTGTAAAGTTGTGATTTACAACTATGTTTTATATTGGCTTTATTCCATGACAAAATGTGTTGTAATTACTTTAATTCATTTCCTTGTATTTTGTGGGATTTAATTGTATTGGGTTTAGTATCAAGTTGGTGAAGACTCAAGCTTTATTGAAGATCAGTGGATCTCGCGGGTGTGTCGCTGGAAGCTAACCCGCGAAAGAGCCATGTGAGAAGCACATGACTGGAAGCTGAAGAGTCGTGCCAGGCTGTTGTTTTCGTGAGTGTCTCGCGGGTAAGGCCTTCCCGCGAGATAGTCGCGAAACATTCTGCCTGGAGTTTTTTTTTAGAGTGACTTTCTTACCCTTCACCCATACTATATATACCCTCATTACCCACAAATGTATTAGAGGCTATTCAGAGAGAAAAACCCTAGATAGGTTTTCTACAACACACACACCCATCTTTTTAGAGAGAGCTACTCCTCCTTAGTGAGAAATCATAGTAGTCTCTTCTCCATCCCTCTCCCATTATCATAGCTTGAAATGAGATTTGTACCCAAACACAACCCACACTTATTCAGAGTGTAGAGAGTGTTTTGGAGTTGCTGGAAAGTATTGGAAGAAGCCAAGGATGGCAGATGCAACATGGAGCTTGTTGCGGGATCCGGAGAACTAAAACAAGACATGGTTCCGAGAAGCCTTGTTGGAGTAGGAGCTTGGAGGGCTTAGGTACATCGGGTAGATTAGGGTTGGAGGGTCTCTTGCTAACCCATGTATCCCAACTGATTGTCTAGTGGATCGATTTCCGCTTGGAGGGCGGCGGAGAGGTTTTTCGCCGAGTTCTTCAGTTTCCTCTTCGAGAACACGTCTTGGTGTTTTCTGTGTTTGCATCCTTCTTCCCTACTCTTTTATATTCCATTATACTGCTGTATTGCTTAGTTTATGGATTAGAGTAGCTTACTTGTTCATCCGCTCGCATTTACACTATTCCGCACTTTGTATTAAGTTTGTGTAAAATCTATCGAGCCGTAATTTTAATTGGGGGTCTAAATAGCTCTTGTGTTTTCAACACATTTTCGAGCTTTCAATATCGATGTCTATTTGGAGTTTTTTTTTTTTTCCTTATACTCCAACCCCCACTAGCTTAAAATCTTGGGTCCGTCCTCGTGTACAAAGGACTTGATTATCTATTCTTATTTCATATGATGGGATTCAATCATACTTGAATATTCATTTATGGCCGTTTGGATTATGGGGAAAGGGGGAGTATAATAAAATTGGCCGGAAATTAAACTGAGTTACTAATGCAATGCATGGGCACCCTGATAAATAGGGTTAATTTTCATTTTTTATTTTTTAAATTACAAATACTACCAATAGGGTAGACCTTTCAAACATAGAACCACAGTGTGATAATTTTATGACACTAATTCCATTATGACGCTAATTTTGATGATTTGGCAATTGCCAACATCACATATAGACAAAGAATGGAAGAAAAAGACGTCATCCCCTCATATTTCTGATTCTCTCTCTAATTTTCTCTTTCAATTCCTGACATTTGGGTTTGTGTATGTTTAAAAGAGAGAACGTTTAAGGTAGAACAAATTTTTTCTTCAATCATGAAAAAAAAAATAATAAATAATTTTTTTAGTCAGTCATTTATATATTAAAATAATTATTCAGTTAGCTAATAGCATAATATATATGTATAAAAATTTTATTGGCTTTTAAATGTTATTTTGTTTTGTTATTTCACAATATTTCATTCAATTTTATTTTTTGATTATTTTCAAACTGTGCAGTCCCTAAAACCTATGAAATATGTATGGAATGCAGTCAAAAAGGGGGGGGAAGTATTTTTTTTAATATGCTTAATTCCTATAAATAAAAAAGCTCTAATTTTAATTCTTCAAAATTTTTGAGAAGCATTAATTCTTCAAAACTGGGATATTAATAAGTAATTTTTTTTTAAAAAAATTATCTGTTTCTATTATTATTTATTTTTTTTGAGAAAAAGGAAACAGATATTATTAAAGCCTAGGTATATAAACTTATTAGTTGTTCTGGTTTATTTTCTTTGGCATATTATGATTGATTATTTGTGACATTGAGATATGTTTTAGTTCTGAATTTTATATTAAAAATATTTATTTGTTTGGTTTTTCATAATTCATATTAATTTGGTTAATACTAAAATTAGTTTTTTTTTTTTTTTTTGATAAAATCTAATAAACAGGTCAACACGATTGACCCGTTTAATAAATGGGTTGTGTTAGGGTTGAGGAATCCTAACCCGTTTAATAAACTTGTCGGGTTAGGGTTGACCCATATAGTCAAATACTCATAAGTCGACACGATAGAAACTCGACACGCAAACACGAATTGCCACCCGTAATAATGCTGAAGTCTAAACATTATAAATTGGAAATTTTACTTTAGCAAAAAAGAATGGCAATTTTTACATTGTTTTATATAATGTTATCTTAAGATTATTTTGTTGGGAAGTCACCAAGTGGGGTCTTTTTAAATTATTGCACAACCACGTCCCAAGGTCAATCTTTTAGTCAATTATGAAAAAAAAAAAAAAAAACTATAAAATAAAGAAATTTTTTAGTTAGTAATTTATATATAAAAATATTGCTCAACTAGCAAATTGCATTATATATATATATATATATATATATTGTATGGGTCAAAAACCGAAGACCCTAATTGATGGGTTGGGCTTTTGTTCGGAAAAATTAATTTGTAAGAGATGGGTGTTTGGACCAACAGTTGAGTAAAAAAATAATTAAATGTGAAAAAAAAAAAAAAAAGAAGAAGAGGAGAAAATAACACAAGTCCAACTTATAAAAGATGAGATCAATTCGTGATTGTTTTGCCTTCTCCAGCAAATCCGAGGAGTGTTCGTTCTAGGGTGGGAATACAAGATTCAACTATACTTAGTATTACAAAATTTATCTCTCTGTCTCTTTTTGTCTTTTTCTGGATCAGATCCCTCTATACAGGGGATCTTTCCCTATTTATAGCTCTAATGCTTCAATCCTTGTCGTCCACTTATAGAGCGGGTGATCCTTCAGGTAAGATACTCGTCCCATCTTTCTTCTCATCTCCTTTTGAGGCTGTGCTAAGTAGGTAACAGACTGTTGAGACACCGTTGGAGTGTCATTTGGCCATTAATGTGGTATGTTTCATTGGTGCAGAGCATTTAATATGGAGAAGACAGTGGCTTCGTCAAGAAGCTTCTCCCAACTTTTTTTTGGATGGGTTACTGCTACTTCCTATGGGCGCAAGCACCTGCGACGAGGTTTCGGGAGTCGCCACCTAGATTAGGTATAGGAACCATATATATATAGCGCCCTTGTGAAATGACTAATCTATACCAGAGCACATGTCCGAAGTTTAGATATGGGGACGGGAAGGTGTTAGGCAACCAACCCCACCCGACCTATAGGTCGGCCTCCACTCATTGTGTTCCAAGTCTTGCTCCCATCAAAGGGTCTTTTAATAGGCTATTTTAGACTCACACACACTCACTAATATGCATTTAAACACACAAACATCTCACATTATCCCAATAACCTAGCATTTATCTATCATGGCATTCCCATTCATTTAACCAAGGGTAGCAAACATATCAAGGCAGTAGCATCGTATTAGACAAGCGACCAAGCATGGCATCATAGCATCTAAACAAGCATGTTCATCATTTAACACAACCAACTCATAATCATGTAAGGAAACCAAATCAAATGCATGTTCAAAGGATTATGCATGAGTCACATTACTTACCTTACTACACCATAGCACCTATGCATCAATTCATGTTCATGTTCATAGTGTTCATCCAATCCCAAACCCTAATCATGTAATCTAAGAAAACATGATTAAAGCACGTTATACTACTGACTTAGGACCTAAACATGTGAAGAATAAACTAAACATGAGCTTAAACATGCATTTAAATGAAATAAAACAGGAATGAAACAAATTTGGGTTTCTGGGCTGAGCCAGTGTACGCAGGACCAAGGGGATGTGTACGCATGCATAGCCTGTGTACACAACTCTGCCTAGAAACGTAGCAAGTAAACAGCAATCAAACCTAATCTAGACAACCTAACACGCTTTCTAATCAACCAAAAAACAAACCTAAACTACATGGGAAGATATTAAAGCAAAAAAACAGGCATAAAAACAAAAAAAGATTGAGATAAAAGCAAGAATAAATACCTCACACAAGAAGCTTTTAGAGCTTGATTTTGACCATTCTCCTCGGTCAATCTACAGAACAAAATACCTAGAGGATTAGTAAGTTTAACTAGAAGGTTTTGGACTAAAATAAATCTCAACCAAGAAACTTTAGTTTAGGATGCTTTCCAAAGCGAAAACCTTCTCTTGAATCACTTTTTTGGAGTAGATTCTATATGTTTTTGGAAAAAGAGCCATAGGACCTTTCTATATTTTTCAAATAGAAGGGGTGGAGGCAATTCCAAGCGATGTGGGATTGCCTCTGCCGCGATTTTCATAAAAACTTGCCTTACAGAGATTTCTAAAACACTAGATGCGTATGCAGGCTCGTGGCTACGTATGTAAAGGTTAAGGCTGTGTATGCACCCTTAGGGTTTTTGTAAGGTTTTTCTTTCTTCCAAAAGAATCTTTCAACTAAAGTGTTTCCATAGCTAGGCCCTAAATCAACCCTAGATCAACCCTAGACCTTCTAGTGTTATCATTGTTAGGACATATATGGAACTTGTTAGAGACATATGTTATGTAAATTGGCTAATCCTTTGACAAAACGCACTTTACTTGTAATTGGGTAGATCTAGGATGGGTTTAGTACTTCAAGGAACAAGAGTTCAAGTTTAGTATTGAAGCCATGCAAATCTGTCCAAAAAACAAGTGAAGAAGTGATGTTCATTAAAGCTCGATAGATTCATATCCATCGAGGTTTAATGATGGATCTTGACAACAGCTCGACAGAAGCTGTATCTATCGAGAATTACGAAATTCATATTTCCATATCTGATTTCACGCATATCCATGTGTATTTGTGTAGGGTTCTTTTCTCACAACCCTAGACATATATAAGGATTATTTTAAGGGTCATCTCAAGTGATGCAAAGTGATACAACTCAATGCAAATTGATTGTGCATGCAAATTGTGACCGAAGACAGAATTTGCCCTAGTTCATCATATTCCTTGTAGAAGTTACTGCGTCTTTGGGCTAAGAGTTTTGTAACCAAAGAGCTTTTTGATCTTCATCGTTGGATGAACTGAAGAACTTTGCAGCCAACATCTTTCTCAAGTTGGTGTGTTAGTCACGTATTGGGATCCATGCATTAATTGGTTAGTCACGTACTGGGAGCCGTGCATTGAACGGAGAGATTGTCACTACATCACAAGTCCAATTTGGTATTGGGGTAAGGGTTCAACTCTAGGTTGGTATTAGATACTGGGATTCCTTTTATTTATAACCGCTTGTTTTGATAATAGTGGATTCTCGGGAGTAGTGACCTTAAATTCATACGGTGGAGTTTTGTCTTGGTGGTTTTCCCCATTCGTGAACAAATCACTCGTGTCAAATTTATTTTCCACTACATTTAACTTAGTTGGTGATTTGTTTGTACTACCACACTTTTTGCATGAAATTGAATCTAATTAATTCACTTGACTAATTAATTGATTATGATACCAAATGCGTCAATACATTCTTGGCCTATCAATCATCATTGGGGAACAGGGGCTTGAGTCGTAAGGGGTACAAAATGAGGTGTCCACACTTCCCTTGGTCAACACCTGATGTCGTCCAATTTTGTAACGGAAATTATAGTATACCTAAGGTTGTCATTCCACCAAGAAAAGGAAAACAAGAACACGTCAAAAGCACCAATAATATATATAAAAATATGATTGAAACTTAGGAAAAATAAAGTTTGGTAAAATTCAATAATTAAAATCACTAGGGCGTTAGGGTTTGTCCACCAATATTGTTAATCATCCACTACCAATCCAATTTAGTACACAATCGGGTAAGTAAACACACAAACTATCCGATTGGAAGATTTAGAAATAAGCTTTATTAATAAAACTCTCTTTGGTTGATTATATTCATCAATTGTTCGAACAATTTAGTCTAGAAAATAAAAACTCAAGAACATCGCATACCCTAGAGGCAATACTATGGCAAAAGTAATATCTAACAAGATTACCACGTTTTACTAGAGAGAATATAAAACCTTATTCTAACAATAAGAAGATTCAAGAATAGACTTATGAAAGAATTAGAAATCAAATATCAATCTAATAAAACAATTATAAAAGGAGAACAATTGATTTCCAAAATCAAAACGTGAAAAACGTGCTTGGATTGAATAGTGGACAACTTACAACATTAGGGATTCACCCTTAACCCTAGCTTAGGTTCTTAAGCTTCCATAGAAAATAAAAACTCTTAAAAATTGATGAAAAACAAGGTTTCCCGGCAGCCAAAAATGTGGCTGCCCTTGTATCCCTTTAATATTTATAACATTCAAAACCCTAAAACACATGCTTCCCAAAAAGGAAAATTAATACCAAAACTGGTCAGAATATTTCCATGCTAGGATTTTTCCATCTTTGGCTCAAACAAATTTCTCTCTTTCCTTTTTATATTTCCACATATCTTTGACTCATTAAATTCTTTAAAAGCCATTTCTCAATTGATTTTCACCCTTGGACTCTCTTGGGTTCTTGTCTGCATGCTTAGCTCATTAGTTTAAATCTCCTACAAGAGAAAAATACATGTAATGAATATATTTTAGAGAAAACTTGCAAACTCTCATATTTACATGTAAGTGTGGGAATAAACACAACAAAGATGCGACAATGCTTATTGAAACTAAGATAATATTGTACTTTTAAGCTATTATCAACCCCCTTATTATGGCTTGTTAGGACATATGTGATTTGATGTTAAGAACGCATGTCAATATTTTATGTAATTGGCTAATCCTTTGACAAAACGCACTTTACTTGTAATTGGTGTTAGAACATATGTGATTCATGTTAGGAACATATGTCAATATTTATGTAGTTGGCTAATCCTTTGACAAAACGCACTTTACTTGTATTTGGGTAGATCTATGATATGTTTAATACTTCAAGAAACCTTGTTTCAAGTTCAAGTGTTAAAGCCATGCAAGTCTGTCCAAGAATCAAGTGAGAAAGTGCTGAATTTTAAAGCTCGATAGCTGCTCGACACCTCCTCGACACCTAGCTATCTGTCGAGATCTTTAGCTGATTCTTATCGCAATCTCAATAGCTTCTCGACAGCTGGTCGATCGATCGAGAAAGCTTCTGTCCCCTCGACACCTGCTCGACACCTCCTCAATAGCTATATCTGTCGAAGTTTAAATCTCGACACCTGCTATCTGTCGAGGTTACGGGAATTCAAATTTTCAAATCTGATTTTCGGCCCATGTTTTTGTATTTGTGTAGGGTTTCTTTTCTTACAACCCTAGACCTATATATGGCTTATTTTAGAGGTCGTCACATAAGAGAATAAAATGAGAACATATGCAAAAGGTGACCGATGCCTTATTCTCTCTGAAAGAAGCTACTGCGTCTTTGCGCCTTAGGGTTTTGTAACCAAATGCTTCTTGATCTTCATTGTTGATGAAGTGAAGAACTTTGCAGCCAACAATCTTCTTCTAGTTGGTGATTGAAGTCGCGTACTAGGATCCGCGCAATTGGTTAGTCACGTACTGGGATTCGTGCATCAAAGGGTGGCGTTCATATATTGAAGAGTTCAGAGGTTCTAAAGCGGTAGAAGGTTTCTGCGGTGAGTTTATCTACGGGGATTGTAGAGTCTAGGGATAAAGGTTTTGTACTAGATCTGAAACTTCTCTTTACTATAGTGGATTGCGTTTCGGAAAGGTTTCCCTCCAGGTTTTTTACTGTGAAACTAACTTGTTTCATTGGTTTTCCTGGGTCATCATATCTTGTCTTATTTATTTTTCTGCTGCATGATTTTGACATGATATTGATGTTTGTTTGTTTGTTTTAACAAGTTTTATTCATAATAAATCTAATTAACAACTTGGGTTTAAAACTTGTTAATTCTATCAACCTGGGTCTAAATTTCCTAACAAGTGGTATTAGAGCGAGTTCACTCTGATTGGATTAATTTCCTGAGTGTGATCCTTGACCCCGTTGTCGTGGATTGTGGACAATCTCTTTTGATTCCACCTTTATTTGATGGCACTAATTATACGTACTAGAAAGTTCGTATGAAAGTCTTTTTGCAGGCTTTAGGTGAACAAGTATGGCAAGCTATTGAAGTTGGCTGGATTAAGCCTAAAGAAGCGCTGGTGGATTGGGATGAAGAAACAATCAAAGCTGAAAATTTCAACAGTAGGGCTTTGAATGCTTTGTTTTGTGAGGTTACCAATGAGGAATTCAAGAGAATATCATCCACAGAAGTTGCCAAGGAAGCATGGACCATTCTTGAGACCACCTATGAAGGTACTACGGCAGTAAAGACTGTGAAGCTTCAACAACTTACTAGTAGTTTTGAAGAAATAAGGATGGAGGAGGATGAGACATTTGATGAGTTTTATGCCAAATTCAAGGATATTGTGAATTCTGCCTTCAACCTTGGAGAATGTATTGCAGAATCCAAAATTGTGAGGAAAATCTTTATGTCCTTACCTGAAAGATTCCATGCCAAGATCACTGTCATTGAAGAAGTAAAAGATATTGATAAAATTCCTTTGACTGAGCTTGTAGGGAACCTTCAAACCTATGAGATGGGATTAGACTCAATGGGAAAAGGTGGAAAGAGTAAAAGCTTGGCTCTTAAGGGTATAGAGGAAGAGATTGAGGACTCTGAAGATGAAGATGAAGACGAAGATGAGGATGAGGATCTAACCTTTATAACTGATGAAATTATCAAGCTTCTCCAATTTAGGAAAAAGGATAAGGGCAAACCTCATAGAAAATCTAAATCCTCTAGGAAGGGTAAGAATGAGAAACCCCTCATCCAATGTCATGAGTGCAAAGGTTTTGATCATATGAGGATAAAGTGTCCAAACTACCTCATGAAGGAAAAGACCAAGGAGTCAAAAGATAAAGGGTTGATTGCCACTTGGAGTGACACTGAGGATGACTCTTCTAATGAGTATACGAATGAATGTAGTCATGTTATGGCCTTTGCTGCCTCAACCGATAAGGTGATTGTGGAGAGTGCTAGTGACAGTGAGGATTCTTCTGCTGATGAAGTACCCAAGAAGTTGACCCTTTAGGAAGCCTATGATAAGTTATGCACTGAATTCATAAAATCTGAAAAGACTTCTCATCTTTGTAGAAAAGAGCTTAATGAGGTAAAAATTGAAAAAGCTGATCTGTTAGTCAAACTAGATGAGACTACAAGGTTAGTTGAGACTCTTGTTGTGGAGAACGCCTCATTAGAAGAGAAGGTCAAGAATCTTGAAGTTGAGCTTAGTCAAGCTAGAACTCAAATAGAGAGGATGTTTAGTGCAAAGCTTGATGAGGTATTAAGTGCTCAAAAGCCTAGTTTGGATAAGACTGGCTTAGGATATGCTGTTTCCTCCAGCCCCTCCTCTTCCACGGCTTTTGGATCAAAGACTGTCTTTGTGCCCCAATTTGAGAAAGGTGATAAAGGTATGAAATCTAAAATTGATTTGGCTTATTCTAAATCCTTTGTTAGACCACATGTTTGTCACCATTGTAGTATTTCTGGACACATTCGTCCTAATTGCTTTAAGTTGTATCCTCATAAGCAATTGTCCAAACGGTCACAGGTTTCCTCTCAAGGACTTACACCTTTGTTTGGAGAGTTATTAAAAGTCTTGAGCCTTTTAAGTCAATTTCAAGAGAATTTTAATTCTTTTATGTCCTTTAGTAGACATACTAGGACACGTGCCTTTTCATCTTCACGGCCAAAGACTCGTGCTGTTTGGGTGAAAAATGAGCCTAAGACTTAATTGTCTTTTCTGTTTGTCCTCTACTTTAATTCTGTCTATCTATAGTAGGACTCTCTTTGCTTGATTTATTATCTGTTTTTGGAATCATGCTTTCACGCATCTGCACCTTTCTATCATGCCTTCATGCATATGCATTTCTCTTTCATGCATTCATGTTGTTTGTCTATTTTTGTTTGGTTGTTTAGTTTTTATTTTGTTTTGTTTTTCAAAATAAAAATAAAAAGAAAAAATCAGAAAAATACAAAAATAGTGTGTTTGTGTACATTGGTACTTGTGTACCTTGGATGGCTATTGAAACAATGTTTTCTAAACTTTGTATCTTTTGTAGCTTAGATGGGCATCTCTATGCACAACTAAGCAAATGAGTTTTGTGGTTTTTGTTTGTGACGAGTGAGATTACGTAATCTCTTGTACTTAACACTCATATCACTCTTTTTTATGGGAAGGACTAGAAAATCCTAAGAGAAAGGCATAAATAACCATCTCACCACTGTTGCCTGCCAATCATGAAAGACATCTGTATGCTTCAGCATAGCAAAAGTGTGATGTTAATGACATTTGTGTACTTCGGCATAGCAAAATTGGAATATCAATTATCATTGGGTATTTCTTTTCTTTCTCTTATATGCCCATGCATGATATGCTAAATTAAAAAAAAAATATATGCAAAGAAAAATAAAAAGCAAAAAGATCAAAAAATATTTTAAATATGATTGCAAACGTGTATTATAGGAGATGTGGGAGTTATAGAATGTATCTCGAAAGTGATAGTCCCCATCAAACAGTTATGATTGTGTGTGAGTTAAAGTGATTTTCTCATATCTCAAATCGTCATAACATGTATATACTTATGCAATCTTGTGATGTTTTTCACACACAACACGCAATATTCTTTGCTACTCTTGATACATGTGCAGGTACAATGTGATTTAACCATCACAAGGTTTTACATGTGTTAATGTATACTCACTAAACTAGCTTGACTTGTTTTTGAAATATAAAATTGGTTAGACTTGTTTAGTGTGTGTGTGTGTGTTTGGGATCTATGTGCTTAACATTTTTCTTGTTGAGAGATTTGTTTTTCACATGTTTTGCATCTTTCTATTATCTTGTCATCCATAGCATCTTGTTTCATTACATTCATGCATTTTTATGGATTTCTTGTGCCCCCTTAATCATCCTTGATCATCTTTATGTTTCTCGGATGAAACTTTCTAGTTTCTTGTACCCTTTGTCAATCATGACAAAAATGGAGAGAAATGATGGAGAATATGTGATTTCTTTTTGGAAGATTCTACATGTTAGGGGGAGAAATACATTCCTTTGTAAGGGGGAGATGTCTTTCATTTTGTTAGGGGGAGTGCTTACCTCCTTCTTCTTGTACCTTGGGTCTTGTGACCATATTTACATATATTGTGCTTATCTTTGATATTTATATGCTAATGTATGTCTTCTTCACCTACCTTTACGTGTGTTGTTTCTTTTCTATCTTTATACACATGTTTCTTATTAATTGTATGCAATATATTATTTTTGTTTCACACAAAGATGTCTTGATGAGTTTTGTTTAAAGTGTTTCAGAAATACAGGTTGTTGAAGTCTACTTACCATAAACTCTCTTCTTGCAAAGTTTTTCAAGAGTTTGTGTTAGGATAGATTTTATTGTATTAAACAAGTGAATATGAGTTGAGTGATTTATGACTTCTCTCATATGTTTATTTGTATGTTGTGGTTTTGTCACGGATTTCCAAAGGGGGAGATTGTTAGGACATATGTGATTCATGTTAGGAACATATGTCAATATTTATATAGTTGTCTAATCTTTTGACAAAACGTACTTTACTTGTATTTAGGTAGATCTAGGATGTGTTTAATACTTCAAGAAACCTTGTTTCAAGTTCAAGTGTTAAAGCCATGCAAGTCTGTCCAAGAATCAAGTGAGAAAGTGTTGAATTTTAAAGCTCGATAGCTGCTCGACACCTCCTCGACACCTGGTTATCTGTCGAGCTCTTCAACTGATTCTTATCGCAATCTCGATAGCTTCTCAACAACTGGTCGATCGATCGAGAAAGCTTTTGTCCCCTCAACACCCGCTCGACACCTCCTCGATAGTTGTATCTGTCGAAGTTTAAATCTCGACACCTGCTATCTATCGAGGTTATGAGAATTCAGATTTTCAGATTTGATTCTCTGCCCATGTTTTTGTATTTGTGTAGAGTTTCTTTTCTCACAACCCTAGACCTATATAAGGCTTATTTTAGAGGCCGTCACATAAGAGAATAAAATGAGAACATATGCAAAACGTGACCGATGCCTTATTCTCTCTGAAAGAAGCTATTGCATCTTTGCACCTTAGGGTTTTGTAACCAAGTGCTTCTTGATCTTCATTGTTGATGAAGTGAAGAATTTTGTAGCCAACAATCTTCTTTTAGTTGGTGATTGAAGTCGCGTACTAGGATCCGCGCAATTGGTTAGTCACGTACTAGGATTTGTGCATCAAAGGGTGGCGTTCATATATTGAAGAGTTCAGAGGTTCTAAAGCGGTAGAAGGTTTCTACTGTGAGTTCATCTACGAGGATTGTAAAGTCTTGGGACAAAAGTTTTGTACTAGATCTGAAACTTCTTTTTATTATAGTAAATTGCTTTTGGGAAGGTTTCCCCCCAGGTTTTTTACTGTGAAACTAGTTTGTTTCATTGGTTTTCCTAGGTCATCATATCTTGTTTTATTTATTTTTCCGCTGCATGATTTTGACATGATATTGATGTTTGTTTGTTTTAACAAGTTTTATTCATAATAAATCTAATTAACAACTTGAGTTTAAAACTTGTTAATTCTATCAACCGGAGTCTAAATTTCCCAACAATTGGGTAGATCTAGGATGAGTTTAATACTTCAAGGAACAAGGTTTCAAGTTCAAGTGTTAAAACCATGCAAGTCTGTCCAAGAAACAAGTGAGAAAGTGCTAGATTTTTAAAGCTCGACAGCTAACATCTATCGAGGTTTAAAAGCTATTTCAGCCCATGGCTCGACAACTAGCTCAATAGATGGCTATCTATCGAAGTTTATGAAACTCAGTTTTTCAGAGTTGTTTTTCATCCAATCCGTGAGTATGTGTTTAGGTTTTTTTTTTTTTTTTTTTTCACAATCCTAAAAATATATAAGGATTATTTTAAGGGCCGTCAAAGGTGACACAATTGCATGAGTGTGAAGCAAAGTTTGTTCATGCAAATTGTGACCGGAAACAGAATTTGCCCTAGTTTATCTTTCTCGCTGTTGTGTTTGTACAACATAGGGTTTTGTGACCAAGGAGCTTCTTGATCTTCATTGTGTGATGAACTGAAGAACTTTGTAGCCAACATTCTTCTCAAGTTGGTGATCAAGTCACATATTGGGATCCGCACATCTATTGGTTAGTCACATACTGGGAGTCGTGCATTGAAAATGAGAGATTGTCACTATAGAACAAGTCCAATTAGGTATTGGGGTAAGGGTTCAACTGTAGGTTGGTATAAGGTACTGAGATTCCTTTACTTGTAACCGCTTGTTTTGATAATAGTGGATTCTCGGGAGTGGTGACCTTAAAATCACCCGATGGGGTTTTGGCCGTGTAGGTTTTCCCCATTCGTAAACAAATCACCATGTCAATTTAATTTCCGCCACATTTAGTTTAATTGGTGATTTGTTTGTGCTACCACGCATTTTGCATGTTAATTTGATTAATTAATAAACTTAGCTAATTAATCAATTAATTCATCACAAGGGGTCAATACATTCTTGGCCTATCACGGCTTATCATTTCTCTGTCCTTCTTGGTTCACTTCTTTCCTCGGACTAATATCTTCTTCAGACTAACTCTTTCCTCGGACTATTTAAACCCGGGTACTCGTATGAATGTTTAGTTGGATCTTTCTAGACTTCTGTTTAGGCCTAATATCCTTTAACTCACCTTCCCCACCCCCCCCCCCCCCCCCCCCCCACACACACCCACCCACCCACATATATATAATTTTTATTGGTTTTAAATGTTATTTTGTTTTGTTATTTCACAATATTTCATTCAATTTCATTTTTCGATTATTTTCCAACTGTGTATTCCCTAAGGAAAAAAAAAAAAAAAAAAAACTATGAAATATGTTTAGTATGCATTCAAAAAGGGGAAAAAAAATTAATATGCTTAATTCCTATAAATAAAAAGCTCTAATTTTAATTCTTTCAAACCGGGAATGTTAATAAGTAATATTTTTTAACATTTATCCATTTCTATTATTTTTTTTATTTTTTTTTATTATTATTATTTTTGTTTTGAGAAAAAGGAAACATATATTATTAAAGCAAACTTAGCCAAAGTCGGCTAAAGTTATAGGAAGTAAGTGTGGAAGAACATCTTCCATCTATACCAATAAACCTCTAATATGTCTAGCATACTTAGCCAAGTTGTGAACTACAGAGTTACCTTGTCTACGCATATGGGAGAAAGTGACTACACAAAAGCTCTCTACAAGGGTTTTGACTTCGTCTACCAGGTGGCCAAACGAAGAGAGGGGAGACATCTTTGCAGCAGGGAGCTCTATACATAGTTTTAGAATCACCCTCCAAGATTATAGAGGAGAAAACACATCCACTGGACACATGCCTGCATTTCAACGTGTCCAGTAGAATTGGCCACTAAATACATGCTCAACCCTTTTAATTTTTTGGTGTTATTTGTTTGGTACTTTTTTGGTGTGCTTATTGTTGTTACAGAATACAAAATTCTTCTTATACGAAAAACTTATTACTAACAGAATTATTTTACCTTGGCAGCCTTTTCTTTTTCTCAGCAATTTAGATATAGCCTTTCTTCTGACATTTTGGAGTTGTATTTAGGGCCTTCGAATGGTTGTAACTTGTAAATATGAGTGACACTTTGATGGAAAAAGTTAGTGTTTTTTATTTATTTATTGAGAAATGAAAGTGCTTTTGGTGAACACCTTAAGATAGGAGGTCCCGTGGTGGGCCGAAAGATGAGTACTGTAGGCATGAGCTTAATGAGCTTTAGTTCCTTTCGTTGTCCTCTCCCCGAGTCTCTGACACATTCCCACTTTGGTTCTGTTTTTGTTGTTGCATTGCTGGGCCCCAATAATAAAGTAGAGTATATTTCTTTGCTTGTAAACTTAGCAAATAAATATTCTCAGCTTATGATATGCATTCTTGAAAAAAGGATAAGGTTCCTTTGGAGATAAATCTTTTAAATTACATTTTATCTTTTAATTAATCCTTAATTTTCAAATTTTAATTATTAAATTATGTATTTTTATTATATCTTGAATATTTGCAAAATTTTATAAAAATAGATCAAAAATTAATAGCTATATTATCAATGACATGTTGAAATTTCAAGTTTTTGTGATAAATAATTATATATAAAATAAATTTATTGATCAAATAGTAAATAAAATCCAATTTAACAAAATTTGATATGCGTGTTAAAAACATATAATTCAATAGTTAGATTGTCAAAATTTATCTTCAATAAAAAATAATTGTAAGAGTTTAAAGAGTTTCTCTTTAAACTGTTTGTGAAAAAAGACAACATAAAAAAACTTGAGGGAAGGACTATTGCGAATGGTTCACCGTACACACATTAGTACTAATTGTTTAAGAGCACAGCAGGCGTTTCCCCTGCTTGTTACTTGCATTTGCACCAACACCTTCACCTGCGCAACTTGTAAAATGCATGCTACTTGAGTTTATCAGGTTCCATTTACGTTTTATAAATGAAAATGCTCTTTCTTTTTGAAGTCTATGGTGGAAATCCTTTTGCTTCTTCCTAGGGGAAAAAGTGGAAAATAAATAATTTGTCTTATGATACAGTCTTGGTACTTCGTACTTGAAGCAAATGAGAATTGGTTGTAATTATCTAATCTGATTTCAATTTATATCCAGGTTCAAAATTCAAAATTTTCCGGTAAAGTTCGCAGGGCATATGCATAGTTCAGAGGTGGATTCTTTATTTTGGAAGTTGTGTCATCAATAAGATTTAGGTATGAGAAATCTTTGCCATCGCCGAGAGAACGGTGCAAGGTAGTTTCTTTCACCAGAACTTCTTCTTTGTTTTTTGTTTTGTTTTGTTTTTTGTGTTCTCCCGTGGTCAGCTTTCGTGTTGTTAATTTGAAAAATGTTGACAAATTTAGTTCTTCCTCTAAAAAAAAAATCAAACAAGTTTAGTTTTAGTTTGTTTCTTTTTTTTTTTTTTTTAGTAGAATAAATTGGTTACTATTAGGCTATCAGCTCAATTGTTTTTCTAGAAGATTTTATATGAAAGAAAGAAGATTATATATATATATGAAAGAAAGTAAAGCGAAAAAAATTATCGGACGCGGCGAGGACACGCTCGGGACACGGTGAGGAAAGGGAAAAAAAAAGAAGTGAAAATCCTAAGCCTAACACCCAAAATCATATCATTTCTTTCCTCTCTCTCCTTTTAGTCTAAGCTCACTAACTCACTTTCACTCTCTCACGTTGATCTTCTCCACTTCTTCTTATTCTTCTTTTTCTCACGTCACTCCAACTAAATCTATGTCTCTTCTTTCCTCTGCGTTTCGTCCTCTCTTCTCGTTCTTCACTTCTTCACTAACAATTTCTTTTTACTTTTTTTGTTTTGTGTGCCTTCATGTGATAACATTTAATAAGGAAGCAGAAAGTTTCAGTTTCATTGAGTTTTGAAATTTGAACCTCCTCCACTCCTATGTCCACGTAATTATCATCTAGTTTTCTCTAAAATTCAAGTATCTGCTAATCTTACATGGTGGGCATAAGTGCAGAAAGCCCTTTGAGATTAATACCGACACACAATCAAATTAGTAAGGAAATATTTGTATGTCTACACGCATACATACATATATAGTTCACTCAGCAAGACTACCTACTAACCAATTTGTCACACATATTAAACACAAATAGGCATTCACAGAACACATACCTATAACAATTCAAGCACATCAATGCAGACATGAAAACAATGCTGTTCAAGTTAAAATAAAAATATGAAAACATGACAAAACCTCTAACATGCAAGGTGGGACAATCAAAATACCTGTAAATTCCTTCAGCAAAATCATTGAGCAAGTCCAATTGCTTCCACTTCAACCTTAAAATCCTTCAGCAAAACTACACCTATTAAGCTTTCTCTACCATTACTCTTACAACACAAAGCAACAAACAAATTGATACCTTTTCCCCTTTCTTCCAAATTATGCACTTTGCTATTATTGGGATTTGCAGACAACTTCTAAACTCTATAGATTTAGTCCTTCGCTAGGCATGGCATTAACAGCAAAGCCAAGGTTAATGAAGAAGGAAATTAGGGAAGAAGTTGAAGTCTGCAACCAAAGAAAGAATCTAACAAAACCCCTCAAAAAATCTATATGGCTTTTATGAATAAGAAAATTAACACAGAATTCAATCAAAAGTAGGTGAAATTTAATAACAGATATCAAAATTCCGCAGAGAAAACAAGTATTTGGGATTTTCTTCCTAGATAAATTGAAGTAGATTGTGAATGAAACCCTAAAAATCAATATCAAATTAAAAAAATAAAATAAAATAAAATTTTTGACCAAAAGAAAATTCCTAGCTGGGTATTGCTAAGAATGGGAGAAAATCTCCTCTACCATCAGTTGTGTGCCTTTGTACCTTCAGTCATTCAACGATGGAGAGGTTAGAAAATGATGGGGAGCTGCGTTGGATGAGAGAGTTCAAGAAGAAGGAGAAGGAGATGGGAGTGCGTCTAAAAGAGAGATAGAGTTTGAAGGAGATGGTCAGAGGCTTAAGTTTTTTACTTTGAGGCAGTGGTAGACTTGGCTTGGCGGCAGTTTGGAGTTTGGATTGAAGGTATTCAGAGACCATCATGTTCGTGTATATAGTTGGGTTGTTCAAGGGTTAAATTGAAGTGAATTAAAATAATTATACGCACGAAAGTCATAATAACTAGCCTCGTCTCAAGAGCGAAGAAAAAAAAATATTTCTTTCTTTTTTAGTAGTCGGAGCAAAAAAAAGAAATCTGTGTTTTTTTATTTTACATATATAATTTTTATTTTGAAAATTTAATTTATAAGTGGATAAAGAAATTTGAAAATTAATAGGAAACTGACTCTATTTTTTAAGCAATGATTTAGTAGGAGCGTTGTATTTTTACCGGATTATCCTTCAATTTTGTTTCTACTTAAACATAGGGATGTAGGAGTATTTTAGAACAAAGAAATTTCGGTCCAAACAGGAAAAACCCCTTAAATAATAGTATAGACAATAGTATAGATAATAATAATAATAATAATAATAATAATAATTTTTGCTGTACCAAATAATTTTTCTCAAGGATTGAAGGTAAATTAGTGAAAGTATTCTTTTTTTTAATAAAATTTTTTATAACATTTTGCATATCATTAACCAATACAAATATATAGAACTTGGAAATTATTTTTTTAGTTTTAAACAAACTTTCTCAAACCAAATTTTTTTCGCCTACAATCCATAACACTGAAAAATGTATCTAAAAAATTAATAAAACTCAACAAAACTACAATTCAAAATGAAAATGAAAAGGAAAAATAAAAATCACATCAAAGTTAGACTCCTTCTCTCTCGAATATGTAAAACATATTAAATGTGATGTGATTATGTCAAATATCCAATGCATAATAATTTCAAAATTTTTAATAAGGCTTTGAAGTCACGCAATAGAAATAGGTGATTGATCCCTTGTAAAAGTGTTAGTTGTAGCTTTATACATGATGATTGTAACTCTTTTTCCTTTTAAAAAAATAATCAAGAGTGCACTTCCAAAGGGAAAAAAAGTAGAGGAAATTTTTTGAAAAAACAAGAAGATATTGTGTAAACACTATCATAATATAATCCAACATGTGAGTAATGCATAGATAAATAAATAATTTTAAAGAAAAAATTGAGTTTGTTTTCTTAAAAATCTCAAAGAATACACTAATGAGATGAGGACGATGAATAGCAATATAAAAGATTTGCAAACGCTAAAAAAATTACTCAAGCATCTAGGATTATCGTACAAGAAAGAAATAATAATTTACAACTAATTTGTTAAACAAAATATTTACAAACAGTGAAAGAAAATTGCACAATGATCATCTTCTTCAATTGCATAAACTATTCTTCATCATATTATCAATATTATTCTGTTGTTTTCCAAATAAACTAAAACCAAAATAGAACATATTGTAATCTAATATTTTCCCAAATCAAGTAAAAAACAAACATCATTCATTGAGTGTATTTAGTGTTGTTGGATTAGAAATTGACCACAATAAATTAACCAATTACCCAATTTGACTAATTAGTCAAAATTACTTACAAATTAGATTAAGGCACAAAAAAATTACTAAACTAAGTTAACTGCAGTAGAAAATAAGTTTGACACAATGATTTGATCACAACGGGAAAAACCCACACAAGCAAAACCCCATTAGGTGCATACAAATCAGACTAGGCCACAATCAAATCACCAAACTAAGTTGAGCACAGTGGAAAATAAATTTGACACAACAATTTGATCAAGATGGGGAAAACACTTATAGGCGAAATCCCACCGATTGAATTTCAAGTCACCACTCCTAAAGAATCCACTAACAATAAAAACTGGTTGCAAGTACAAGGAATCTAACCCTACAAGCCTCTTCCGAAGTACATACCTACAGTACAACCAACAGATCTGTACCAGCTTAGCTCCAATTCTTAATTGAACTTGATCTTGTAGAAGATTTCTCCTTTGTACGAATCTCCCTATCAGTGACTAATTCCACATCAACCCTTTTAATTGTTGTAGCTTTGCAAAGTTCTTCAATCCACGCTTGGATGAATCAGATGTAGTTTGGCACAAAACCCTAGGCGCACAAATGTCACAACATGTTAGAATGTGTGACTATGTTAAAGTGAGTATGTTACTGATGGATGGTATGTGGTGTTGGTTAGCTATGTGTATGTGCTGCATGAGGAAACGTGTGATGCTGCATGTGGAGTGCTGGTGAGGTGAGTGTGTTGGCAGCTGATGAGGCATGCAAGAGTAGCTGATGAGGTGGGCATCAGGAGATGCATCAGGTGGTGTTGTCAAGCTGTACCCTGATATTAGAATAATAAGTGTAATTGCTTAGTTGGCAGTAGATTGAGTTGGCACTAGTGATTGTACCAAATAAGAGTTAGTTAAATACGGTTAGTTTGTTAGAATATTGGCAGCTGGTTGACAGCTGGCTTGGCAGTTAGTCAGTTAGAGAACAAGACATGGAGAGGGTATTAAAAGGCTTGGAAGAGAGGAGCTTGTATCAGAAATGCATTCTTAATTCCCATTTCTTCAATTCTATTTCCAACTTTTCTCTCTATTTCTTTGTTCTTATTCTTTATCTGTTCTTGGAGGCTTGGTTGTCCTCGAATTCAACCATTCAACAACTCTGTTCATAACACAGCAACTCCTGTTATGCGTGTCTATTTCTCTTTGATGATGACTATAAAATATGTCTTTTATGTGCTCTAGAACTCTAATGCACAAATTCCTAGAAGGCCAAGTCATTGTGGGCCGAAAATAGAACTTAACATTCAATTTTTCGAAGCTTGATAGATCGAGAGGTGTCGAGCTTGGTTTTGAGATTCACTAACTCTTTGATAGATTGATAGGTATCAAGCTAGGTATCAAGACCTACATATTCAACTTTTCTTAAGCAGTTTTTTAGGCTATTTTGAGTCTTAATTAATACCACTAGTAAGTAACATTATGATAGACTTAAACTTGGACTCAATGTATTTCAAGGGTTCAAATGAACCCGACTTTTTATTTTTATTTTTAAATTATATATAGAATATTTTTTTACCTGATTAATCTACCATTAAAAATATTTTTGCACACCTTGGCTTAAATCTTGCACACCCTGAGAGTATTTCTTGATTGTTAAATTATATAAAGTTATATTATATTTACACTATACATGCACATATTCAAGCAAATTACTTTAGTTAATAATAATGTACATATCAAACACATATTCAACTAACAAATACTCACTCTTTACTTTCAGAGTTAGAGATATGGAAATAGTCAGATAGAAAAGAGAGATGAGATGAGATTCATGAGAGATTCCAGCATTTGATTAATTAAGTAGACACTTAGTGTATTATCAATGTATGAATGATTGTGACATGTGAGTCAATAATTCATACAATGCAAGTGAGTTGAGTTTTGTTATTTAAATTAAAATATTTTTATAAAAACAATGACAAATAGATAATGACTACATAAAAATAAAAATGTTATACAAACTTAATAAAATAAAATGGTCATATCTACTCACATTAACAATAGAAAATAACAATTGATAATGAACTATCATGTAATAATTTTAAAATATGAAAACTCGTAGAAGGGAGTTATAAAATTTCATGTATTTGCAATTGTTTTTTTTTTGTTGTTGTTGTTGTTGTTGTTGTTGTTGTTGTTGTTGCCGATGACTCAATATATTCATGTTTTCTTTTAAATTTTGTTTCATTTAAGTTTCTAAATGATCCCCTAAATTTTTTTTTTGAAGCGCCTACGTAGAATGGTATAATATCTTACTTGTATCATCGCGCGCGATCGCACTATCACTGGATCCCTTGTTCTTTTTTGTTCCTGTGATCCATGAAGACAAGAAGTGCATTAGTGAAGACAAAAAAATGTGGATCAATGCTATTTTTTGGCGATCGGTCCTAGATTTCATTTACCTGGTGCATTTTGTTGAGAAATTTTATAATGAGAAGAAAGAAGATGAGTCAAATACCACAAGTGCAAAAGGTCAAAGGTACTTGTGGATGTGGTTCATGTTCGACATTCTAGTTATTCTTCCCATTCCACAGGTAATACAAAAATTAACTTTTTCAGCTGACATTTTGCATTCATTAATAAAATCTTTTTATTAATTTGGAGTACCAAGTCAGATGTACTCTGAGCACATTCACATGGAAATTAATTGCACAAAATTTAACATAATTCAACCAATGTTGTTTGTTCGTTTAGACCCCTTAAACCAGATTGTTTAACACAATCTATTAACCAAGTGATTACTTAGATTAAATTTCAGATCTAGGTTAAACACAAATAAATCATATCATGCACAGTAACGGAAAAGTAAATAACACCACGATATGATGATCTAAAAAAACCGATGAAACGAACCGTTTCAAGGTAAAAACCTGGGGAGGATTTGACCTAGCTATCCTCAAGGTAAACTAAATCCACTATAAAAGAATCGAAGTTTTTACAATCAAATTTAACCCAAAATCTATTGCTACCTCCAGTAGTAACTTACTAACATGACCACATGCAAGTTCCGAATCCACGGACTCCTTCTCTTCTTAGATTTACAACAACACAAGCCTCCTTACTTGTGACTTTGAGATCCCACTCAAAGGTTTCAGATTACCATCAGTAATGATCTTGATGCAGGAACTATGTTCTACCAAAACACTTGATTGTAGTTTTTCTTTCAGTAGATTCTTGTGTAGTTAGAAGGTACAATCCTCTCAAACCTCACAAAGAGTAACACACAAGTCTTTTTCAGCACTTCAAAACGTGCCTGTTTTAAAATTCTGCTAAAAATTGTGCCTGCGATTTTCGATCAATCGGGCCTAATTCTCGATTGGTAGAGCAAGGCAGAACTTCATTTCCTTTTTCTGCAATCAACTGGACTTGAACCTTGAAACAGCCACCTTTAAGCATTGCCTAAAAACCTAGATTAGACATGTTTTGTTCTCGGTTTGCCAATACAATACAAATGTGATTCTAAATATTTAAACCTAAATCTTTAGAACCTAACAAATTTCATGTTTCATCTACATGCATTAACAATCAAAATTTTATTATCAACAGCTTCTCATAAAACAAATAATTATTATCAATAATATACATTAATAATATTTGATCAATACACATACACTAAACTTACAAATTAACTCTCAAAAAAAAAAAAAAAAAACTCTCACAACTATATATGGAGTCTCTTGAAGACACAAACGAAACTAAAACTTAAACAAACTCTTAAATATGAAAGCTACAAAGTAACACTTTGATAACCTGAAGCCCAATATACTCAATGGTACTCTCATATTGTCGGAATAAACAAACTTTTAAATCACTCGTGTGGCAAGTTAATTAATTAGCTAAACTAATATAGTATTGCTGATTAAGAAATTTGGGGTTTGAATCCTGTCCACACCAAAACCAATTAGTGTCTTGGCTTAATAATAAAAAGTAATTATCATGAAGTGAATATTATAACTTGAAATTCTATTAGATTTATAAAAAATAAAAATAAAAAATTGCACGCCTATTCATGAATAGGCGTGCAATTTTAACCCCAAAAGTAGTATATACATCTTTCAACCATCAAGTCAGCTGCAGAGCTACCCTTCCCATTATTATTATTATTATTAAATAAAAAATTCTAAATAAATATTGATTTTATATATGGGTAGTCCATTTAAAAAAAAAAAAACAAAAAACAAAAAAAGATATTTATACTTATGGCCTCTATATGCCAATGAAAATTTTAATATAAATAAAATTTAGGTAAATTATACTTTTGGTCACTAAAATTTGGTAGGTTCGATCTTAGTCGCTCAAACTTAAAAAGTTCAAATTTGGTCCTTAAATTTTTTAAAAGGGCACAATTTGGTCTCTCCATTTTCTTTACACGACTAACAATACATTAAGGCACCCTATTTTTTAGGGACCAAGTTGAATCAACCTCATATATTGGGGATAAATTGAACCAACCTGTAAGGTTGAATTTATTTAATCATGTGTTGGCTTTATTCCGTGCCAAATTTGCTTATAATTTAGCAATTAGATACCCTGTATTTTGGTGGGATTTATGTAAGGATTGTGTGTGAGAGAGTGTGAAGAAAACTCAAGATGTATGCAATCAAAGGAGTCTTGCGACTGGATCTCGCGATTGACTCGTGACTAGCAAGTCGCAAAAGTGGCACACATGTGAAGCATGTAGGGGAGTTGAAGGGTCACGAGAGCTGGAGTACTACAGGACAAAATAGACAGTCTGGCCAGAAAGTTAGCTCGCGACTCAGACTTGTGACTCGTTCCAGTCACGAGGTTGAGTTGTCAGAATGCTCTGTTTGGACGAAAACTGACTTTTCACATTCCTTACACGCACTACTATAAATACCCTTATACCCACGAAATATAAAGAACTTCTAGAGAGAATTTTAAGAGAGAAACCCTAGAGAAAACAAGATTGACTCATCCACAATCTTTATTATTTGAATCTCCAAATTCTTCTACTCTCACCCTCTCCATTGACATATCCTTGAGAGGTACATTTTGCCAAATCCTTATCTCACCTTACCCATATCAGTGATGAGATATTTTGGTACATGGGAAGCAATTCAAAGAGGACCAATTTACTTGGTTGATGCAGTGGGCTTATTGCGGGATCCGGGAAACTAAAGAAGACAAGGTTCGGCGAAACCCTGTTGGAGCAAGAAGCTTGGAGGGTTTAGGTGCACTGGGTAGATTAGGCTTGGAGAGTCTTCTGCTATTCATGTATCCCAACTATATTCTTTAGTGGATCATTTGACCGCTTGGAGGGCAGTGGAGAGGTTTTTCGCCGAGTTGTTCGGTTTCCTCTTCCATAACATGTGTCGATGTTATCTTTGTGTTTGCATCTCTCTTTCCTTTCTCTTTACCTTTTAATTGCTGCTGTGTTTGTAATAATTATGGTTTAGAGTGTGTTACCAATTTGGATATAGCTTATATTTCATATTCCGCACATATACTGTTTGATTATAAGCTTGTGTTGGTAATTTTGTAATTAGGGGTCTAAACATTCATTGGTGTTTTATACGCTATTTGAACTTTCACATCCCCATATGTAGGGAGCCAAAATTGAACTTACCCTAAATTTTAGGTAGGAAAATGTTTTCTTTTTGAAATTATAGGGACTAAATCCAAATTTTTTAAATTGGACAAACCAAAATCAAGAGTACACTAAATTTTAAAGACCAAAAGTATAGTTTATTCATTAAGTATTTGTTAAAATATATACATTTATATGAAAGTTTGAGGTTTCTAATATTCATTTGAACAAAGTTACAATCTTATTAATGATGAGTTGTGTATACTAAGTACTTAAACTAGTGTGTAAACGCATGTACAATTAAAAACAATCACAATTACACGGTTCAAATTATACATTTAAAAAAAAAATCAAATTATACATGGTATTATCTTACACCTTTTCTAAACCGTACACTTCTAAAATATGTAATAGTTTCTCATTATATATATATATATATAAATTGGGTATTTATAAATTATAATGAATATATAGTTACCCTAACCATTATCTTAAAAGTTAAAAGGATAACCCAAAGCAAAAAAAAAAAAAATTGTTTGGCTTCATCCTCATAAAAATGATAGTCGATTAAAGATAAGTTAAAGATATTGAATATTTTTGTCAATCTTTACTCAAGTTTGTTAAAGTTTAATGGGTGTATTTTATGTTGTACACATTGAATTATAAAATAAATAATTTATATTTGGAATTGTGTTTATAGCACTATATATTTTATTCTACTATACATAGTAAAAATATTAAAAGGAGTAATTGCAGTAAACCCAACTATGGTTTGGCTGGTTTTAACTAAGCCAACCCATTGATTAAAAGTTATCACTTAACCTACTGAGGTGTCCTCCGTTAGACAGCTGTAACACACCTCTCCTCTTTCACCATTAAAAGGAGGGGTGAATGGTGAATGTGTCTTTTTAATTATTTTTTATGTCTCTCTCCTCTTTTCTCTTCTTTACTTTTTTTTTTCCTTCTTTCTCTAATTCGATCAATGGCACTGAGGTTTTCATCATCATGAAAGACACGACCATAGAATCAAAGATTAGAGCAAAACCAATGGTAGTGAGAGAAAGCGGAAGTGAGAGCTGTGGTTGGCCTATCCAACAAAAGTTTTGGCAAAGTTTGCATTAGGGATGGGCTGTGAGGTCTTGACAAAGAACAACCTAAACCTATTTGTTGTGAAATTGAAACTGGAGTTAAGAGGCTTGAATCTGAATGTGTAAAGAGGATTAATTGTGATTGGAAGGGCATTTGAGCAAATTGGTTTTTGGTTTTGAATGGAATACTTGGGAGATCATGGTGGTTTTGGTTTCGGAAGAAGGAATAAGAGAAGAAGATGAGATGGAGTTTCAAATAGCAAAGGAAGGGACATTTTGGCTAGAAAACAACTAGATTTGAAAAAGGATTTGGTAGATGAGCGTGTTTTTTCTCAAGCCTTGAAAGATCTTGGTGATAATAGCCTTCTCTCTCTCTCTCTCTCTCTCTCTCTCCTTCTCACAAATTAATCAATTGATCTAAAGTTACAAAATTTTAGTTACACTTATATTACCCTTACATCTTGTGCCAACAAGAGCTAAATTTTGATGATATCTTAATTCATTACTAATTCCATGGTTTTAAAAACCAAACTAGGGGCAAAATCCGATTTGCCTCGGGTTCCCAGTTTAACCCAATTTTGACCAGTTATTGGGTTTTTTTTTCAGAACGAACTAGTGGCCTGTTCCTAGTTCAGCTGGTCAAACCGGCCAATTCAACCCAGTTTTTAAAACCATGCTCAATTCTTAATATGGGTTTTTGGTATTTTTGAAAGTTTTTGTTTAAATTATTGATCTTTGGAGTAAATGTTAAAAATAAGTTTTGACCTTGACCTTGAGTCTTAGAAAGTTTTTGTTTTAACTTAGGTTACAGATCCAGTTCTGGGTTGATCTGGGTTTTGCTTTCAGTGTTATTGAGTCAAAGTATAAAAAATCTAAGAATTTTTACAAATTTCACTTTCAGATCTTGAATTTTTTTTTTTTTTGGTTATATATTTTTCTATATTTAATGGTGGAAGGGGAAATGTGGGTTACGGTTGTCTAATAGAGGGCAGCGTAGATAGGTCAAGTGATAACTTTTAAAACCACGAGTAAGCTTAGTTGAAACTGACCAAACAACAAGTGGGTTTACAGCAATTACCCCACACTTAATGATCAAAATTATACTTTGGCCTGCGTGAGCTAATTTTTGGCTTCACCATTACTTTAAATATGTTCGACAAATTGTGTCAATGTTTCTAACTTCTATTTCTTAATAGTATTTGAAAGCTCGGATTTGTGTAAAAACACAAGAGCTTGTTCAAACCCCTAAATAAAAATTATGGCTAGATAGCTTTTAGTCTAACTTATACTAAGTGCGGAACAAGAGTAAATGAGCGCAAACAACCGTTGTCACTACCCTAAGCCATATTCATCCATTATCAACAATAAAAGGAAAGCTTAAAGAGTAGGGAAGAGAGATGCAAACACGAGATAACACCGAGATGTGTTATGGAAGAGGAAATTAAAGAACTCAGCAAAAAACTTCTCTGCGACCCTCCAAGTTGAAATCGATCCACTAGAGAATAAAGTTGGAGTACACAAATAACAAAAGACCTTCCAAGCCTAGTCTACCCCCATGTACTTAAGCCCTCTAAGCTCCTGCTACCAATTGACTTCTCAGAGCCTTGTCTTCTCTAGCTTTCCGAATCCCGCAATTTAGCCTGATTGCATCCGCCAATGAATGGCTCCTTCCAATACTTCTTAGCAGCACCAAAATCTCACTTTACACTCAGTATGGGTGTGGTAAGTGTTTGGGCTAGCAACCT
The DNA here is from genome assembly GCA_019022515.1 of Quercus aquifolioides. Lineage (NCBI taxonomy): Eukaryota > Viridiplantae > Streptophyta > Magnoliopsida > Fagales > Fagaceae > Quercus > Quercus aquifolioides. The sequence continues at coordinate 7,865,053 of CM032332.1, read as the reverse complement.
CTCAAGGATATAAAGATGGAGAGGTGGGAGTTGAGGAAAGCCACAAAGAAATGTGTAGATGATTGTGGGTATGACAATCTCTAACTCTCAAGTGTATTTTCTAGGGTTTTCTCTCTAAAAAACACTCCTTACAATTTGTGAGTAATGAGGGTATATATAGTGTGGGTAAAGACTTGGTAAAGCAAAACATCACTTTTGCTAAATAGAAAGTTTAGCGAGTCCTTCGCGGGTTGGCCTTACCCACGAGACACTCATTAAAAACTCCAGCCTGTCATGACTCTTCATCTTCCAGTCATGTGCTCTACATGTGGCTCTTTCGCGGGTAAGTATCTCACGAGACACTCACGAAATCCAATTGTTCATCCTTTGAAACTTGAGTCTTCACACTTTCTTACACTTATCCCTAACAATTTGAAATCCACATACATACAGGGGAAAAATTATTGAAAAAATTACAATCAAATTTGGCACGGAATTAAAACCAACACAAAATAGTTGTAAATCACAACTTTACAATATTGCTTATAGAATAATGCTTTAACATGTGATTTTTGTAGGTTTAAACTAGCTCAACTAGTAATGTTTTTTATTATCGAATAAAAAATATAAGATTCAAACCTCGCCTATACCAAAAATCGGTTGCTGTCTTGGCCTAATGATAAAGATCAATTATCTTGGAGCTGACACCATAAGTTGAAATTTTATCATGTTAAAAAAAAAAAAAAAAAAAAAAAAAAAAAACCCTAATTTTCAATGGACAAAGAATACTTTCTTCTTGGATATATAAGGAACGTTAAGTTGCTTATTTGACAACAAAGTATTTTCCAACAACAAAACTACTAATATATTAGTAATATATCAAAATATAAATTTGAAACAAATTCTAATACACCCATAATCACTAATTTTCTTTAAATTAATGTTGTCCTACACATAATTAGATTTTATCCATTGGCTCTAAACACGAAAGTTGTTGTAATCCATTCAGGTGTTAACGTCAAACATACTTTCAGAAATGAGACGCACGAAATATACAAATAATGTAACAATCTTGAACGCTGTTATTCTTATCCAATATGCGCCAAGAGTTCTTCAAATCTACCTATCCTTGAAGAAACTGGAGGAATATAAAAATATTCCCATACCGATCAGAGCTTCATTCAATTTCTTTCTATACCTACTCGCTGGTCATGTAAGTTTTAAAGTTTCATTACGTAGTAATTTCTTTTTCTATTTTACATATTCGCATATTGAGGATGACTTATTTATATTACTTCTTTTTAAATTCAAAAATAAAAAAATATTTTAAAGAAATTAAGGGGAAGCTTCATATCTATACAGTTCTTTTTCTCTCTGATTGTTGTAATAGTTATTAGATTTGGTTTCGATATCTGCAAAATTTACTAATTTTTAATGGGTTTTCTGATTGTTTAGATATTTGGAGCCTTTTGGTATTTTTTCTCAACTCAACGACTGACATATTGTTGGCGTAAAGCGTGTTTACATCATGGTGAATGCATCCAAGGTTCTTTAACTGTGACCGCCGTTTTGGAAATCTCTCTATTTTACATGATTTCTGCTCTAATAATTCATCAAATGCAAGTACCTTTGATTTTGGAATGTTTCTCGAAGCCCGTCGGTCCGGGATCTTAGAGTCCACAGATTTTCCAAAAAAATTAATTTACTCTGCTTGGTGGGGCTTGCGAAATTTAAGGTTTGCACCTACACTACCCTTTACTATTCCATATATATATATATATATCAATTGTTACAATAAGTAAAGGGACTGGATCCCTAGATCTTCTCATAATAGAAACTAAGCAATATCACTGAGTTACAACAAGTAAGGGAATCAATCCCTAAATCTCCTCATAATAGAAACTAAACAATATCATTGAGTCACAAGGTTCATGACAATTTCTATTTATTCTTAATCTTATTTCTTTTTTTTTCACACATTAGGTTCTAAAATAGTTATGATTTCTCCTAGATTTTATTAGTGATCTCATTTTAAAAAAATATTATTCTATTCTTTATTTCTTACATGGTAAAATCGTAAAGTAGAATCACTCGTTGTCACACATTTGTAAACCATGAATTGCCTAATAAACATTGGATCACAATAGAAAGAAAATCCATGAGTTGTTTATATATATATATATAAATATTCATACAGAGTTTTTTACAAATTTTTTTATAGATTTGGATCTTCAAAGAAAGAAATTACAAGTTTTTTTTTTTAGTTTGCTACTAATAGAACTAGTTGGCTTTTATCCTGGAGATGCTCTGGTGTGTTTTGTTCTTTAACTATATATATAGTACTATAAAAATTACTCTATACCAAACTCAAGATATATATATTTGGTATGTGGTTCCGGTAGCTCAACTAGTAAAGTTTCTTGTCATTGAATAACAAAGTTGGGGTTCGAACTCTGTCTATACCAAAAATCGATTGATATTTTAGTTTGATAATAAAGATTAAGCATTATGGAGTTGATATTATAGGTTGAAACTCTATTGTGTGTGTATGTGTGTGTAATGTATTCTTAGACCTGGTAAACTGGTCAGGTTGGGTCTTGTTCAGGTTCGAGTCAAAGTAAAAAACAAGCAGTTTTTCATAAATAATAATAATAATAATAATAATGTTTACATAATCAAAAGTTCACTAGTGATATCATCACTATAAAAGAAAAAAAAAATCGCAAATACCTACACACAAAGACCAGCATATGTTCACAAAGTAAAAAATTCAAACGGTAAAAACACTCCGCATCCAAGCCTAACTCATCACCAAATCCACTATAAATATTTTTGCAATATAAACTAACTTACAGACCTCCAATACAAGTAATAGATATCGTATCCAAGCTCTCTGCTCCTGCTATAATTGTTGAACCAACCTTAAGTCTTCACAATGATTCGGTGTTACAAGTCGATTGCTAACCGTCAAACTAATCTCTTGGCTACTTCAAGGTCACTTGAAGATTTTGGTGTTTCCTTTGTGGTTTCAACAGCACATCCAATAAACTCAGTGATCTTGAAACTCTCAACCTCTCAAAGCTGATCAAAGGGAGAGGGTTGGAAAACAAAAAAAAGTTCCCAAATGATTCGTTTTTGTATTTTTTAGCCATCTTCCTTCTCACCAACTTAGATTTGATATTGAGGTTTAATATTTGTAGGGTTTAGGCTAGAAATGGCTAGACAAATGAATCTCGTAGCAAATCCCGAAATTTCTGTACTAGGGCATTAGTTGACCAAAAGTCTTTTGAGCTGTTAGAGATATATTAGCCCACATATTCAATAGGTCCAAGCCCAATCATACTTGGTGTGCAAGTCAAGACATATTCTTGTATTAGTTAATTAATTGTAGTTACTGTGTGGTTAGTTTAAGGTTAAGCTTATTATAAATATCCTATATTGGTTTCATTGTAACATAGGATTTGTACTTCACACATAAATTGAAAATGTAACTCTTAAGCGTTTCTTCCTTGAATGTAGGTTGTCAAGACCGAACCACGTGATTCATTGTGTTTTCCTATGTCCCCTTTTTTATGCTTTTGCTTCTACATCTATTTTTTATCTTCTCTAATTTATTTAACAAGGTATCAAAGCTAGCGATCTTGGCCTCTAGAAAAATCTTTGTTTCTATTCCAAGCTTCTTCGTGCAAGCCACCATATTGTGGCCACCACAGCAACTCCATGACTTGGTCTAGATCTATCTCTGTTGCTAGGCAACCTCAGACATGCCTCCATCAAAGACTTTTCTTTGTGTCTATAATCATTAAATCTCAAGTTTGGAAATCAAACAATTGACAATGTTTCATAAATGTAAATTTGTATTGATAAATTTGTAGGTACAATTTTCTGTATTTAGATTCTAATACAACAAAATAATCCTCTGATTCGATCTCTTTGGAAAATCTTCAATTCAAGTATTGCATCGATGTGGTCTCGATTCGAACACAAATTGTCTTCACTTTGATTGGAAAGTGGATTGAAAGATCTTTGGAAAGAAATTGCGATGAATATTTGGCTATGAGCTTCTTAGAGATTTCTTGTTCTTCGCGTTCTTTGAATGTTCTTGATTTTATAAGATTTGTTGTGTAAGTTCTTCCGGGCTTTAGAGCTTGAATCCGATGAAACTTTGATTGACTAGAGTTCTTGAAGTTTCTGGAGGTTTTGAAGCTTGATTCCAATAAAACTCTAACATTTAAAATGTTGATTTGGATAAATTTTCTTAGTACTCGAAGATTTTTGGTGGAAGTTCTCTAGGGACTTGAGAGGCTTGAATTCGTAGAGTTTCACTAATTTGTGGTCTCTTGGAATATCTGGAGGTTTTTGAGCTTGATTCTAGTGCACTTTGAGATCTAGGGGGTGTTAGAGATATATCAACCCAAATATTTTAGGCCCAAGCCCAATCATGCTTGGTGTGCAAGACAAGGCATATTCTTGTATTTCAAGTCTATTAAATGAAGTTAATGTAAGGTTAAGCTTATTATAAATACCGCATATGGGGTTCATTGTAATACAAAATATGTACTTCACTCATATATAAAAGATGTTGGCCTTAAGGGTTTTCTCCTTGGACGTAGGTTATTAAGACTGAACCATGTAATTCTTTGTGTTATTGTGTTACTCTTATATGCTTCCACTTCTGCATATCTTCTCTTAACTTATGCATTTCTTGTATAATTTTGTAGCTTCTCACTTTATGCATTGTAGTTATAAAATTTTAAGATTAGTGTCTCGGACCCTCATATATCATAGTTGTGCCATTTTTTGCAGTTCTTTTGGTTCAAACCTCCAAACAAGTACGTACATATGGGAAAACGCCTTTGCACTTGGAATTTCTATCTTTGGCCTGTTATTATTTCTTTATTTCTTGGGAAACTTGCAGGTTAGTACCCAATCCTTTTCCTTTCACTTCTTTTCTATATATAAAAAGCGCCAATGCACAAACAGTGCCTCCTTGGTTTGTTCAAGTGGCACAGTAGCTATAGTAGCTACAGTGCTTTTTTTTTTTTTTTTTTTTTTTTCAGTCGTCTGTTTGTACATTTTTTTTTCTTTTAAATATTATATGAACTAGCATATATATTGTTATACTGATACAACAAATTTCACAATATTTTCACAATTATTGAGGTGTCAATTTCTTATAGGTCAAAATAAAATAATAAAATATGAGACTGTGACCAACCACAACTGAAAATAAATGTTTTTTGAAAATGTTGTGATACTTGTTGGGTAAATGTGTAACAGCTACAGTACTTTTTGGTTTGTTCCATATGTACTGTTCATCGCTTCTTTCTTTTCTTTTTTTCCTTTTTTTTTTTTCTTTTTTCCAATCATCGATTTGTGCTCTTTTTAATATATATATATATATATATATATATATATATATATATATTATATGAGCTTGTATACATATTTTTATACTAACACAACAAATTTCACAATATTTTCACAATTATTGAGGTGTCAATTTCTTATAGGTCGAAATAAAATAATAAAATATGAGACTGTAAATAACCACAAATGAAAATAAATGTTTTGTGAAAATGTTGTAACACTTGTTGTTATCACAACATTTTCTCAATTTTTGAGATCTCAGTTTCTTATAGATCAAATAAAAAAAATGCTAAGTCCACAACATTTTTACATTAATTTCACAACAAATCATAGGTAAGCTACTATTGATAGATAAAAAAGTGATATTAGTCGCGGGTCTATTTTAAAATCAGTAATAACTTGCCAACTAGAATTTTTTATGAAAATATTATAGAAATAACATTTCTATAAAATAAATAATAATATATCAGACTAAAACTTACAACGACTGAAAATAAAGGTATTGTGAAAATATTATGACAATTTGTTGTGTTCTTAGACTTCTTTTTTAGTTTAGTCAAATTTGGTGAGCAAAAATTCACTGTTTCATGCACAATTTTCTTTTGTTGTTTTTTTAATGCATAGTTTAAAGTGGTTGTCCCAATTAAAACCAATAACAATTTACCACCTAGAATTTGTTATGCAAATGTTATGGTTGTAGCATTACTCTAAAATTATAAAATATCATATCAGGGCCCACTATAGCTAAAATAAAGGTATTGAAAAAATATCGTGACATTTATTGTGTTCCTGACTTTTTTTTTTTTTTAGCCAATTTGTTGAGCCAAAATTCATAGTTTTATGGACAATTTTCTTGGGCTAACTTTTTTTTTTTTTTTTTTAACACATTGTTTAAAGTAAAAAACACATGGTTTTACCAACTAAAAAGAGTTATGGAAAAAAGTATTTTCCCCCTTTATGTTTGGGGTAGTTTCATCCCCTCCAATTTTAAAGTTGAATAATTTTCTCCTTTATATTTTGTAGACAAGTATATAGTTCCTACTATTTACTCTCTTAGTTAAACCCTAACAAAATCTTATGATTCCTAGAATATTTCATTGTGCAATAACTAAAATTCCTCATTAAATTTTAATGTCCCAAAAATTTTCTTCATGTATTTTGAGTTTTATGTGTTAGTCATACTTAGAAAGTAAAAATGATGATGTATGGTATTTTGTTTGTTACCTAGAGAACACTAATTTATTAGTGGTTTAAATCTTCTAGATTTATAATTTTATCTAATAAATACTTTAATGATATCTGTCTTTTGTTATTTTGTTCTTTTTTAATTTGTTTTCTTTCTTAAAAAGGTGTTCATTAAAAATTAAGTAAGCTAAGCATCGTAGTTAGACTCATAAAATAAAATGATAAAGAAGGAACTATGAATAACAAAATATTCATTGCAAATGATTGTAGGTATTTAATTTGATGAAGAGTTTCAATTGTAGCTTATGTCATCATTTATTGCGAAAATCTAAATATTGTGACAATGCTTTATCAAAACTTAGTTGTTAATTAATTGTTGAAAGATGACGACATTTGTTATCATTCTTAGTATTTTTTTTTGTGAGTAGATACTGTCTTTAGTAAATAGGTTCTAAGAAATGAAAAAGTATTTTGTATCAAATGATAACAAGTCATCCATATCAACATTCAATAAACGAGAGACATGTGTGCAAAAATAACAACCCACTAACACATGTCTTTCAATTATTAGTGGGTTAATTATTTTTTGCTGACAAGTTTTACACTTATTGGATTTTGATACCGCTGACATGATATCATTTGATACCAAATACCTACTCCTAAGAAATTATCATACTAAATAGATAGCTATATGTTAAATAACTATTCTAAATTTAAATACATGGTTTGATACTACTTCAAAAAAAATTATATCTTAAATTTTCTTGATAGACCAAGAATGTATTAACCCCTTTGGTAAAATTAATCAATTAATTAACCAAGTAAATTAATTAGATTCAATTACATGCAATAAGCGTGGTAGCACAAACAAATCACCAACTAAGTTAAATGCAGTGGAAAATAAATTTGACACATGTGATTTGTTAACGAATGGGAAAAACCACTGAAGCAAAACTCCACAGGGTGAATTTAAGGTCATCACTTCTGAGAATCCACTATTATCAAAACAAGTGGTTACAAATAAAAGGAATCTCAGTACCTAATACCAACCTACAGTTGAACCCTTACCCCAATACTTAATTGGACTTGTAATGTAAGCAATCTCTCCTTTCAATGCAAGAATCCCAATATGTGATTAACCAATGATGCACGGATCCCAGCACGTGACAAACACACGAACTTGAGAAGATGTTGGCTTCAAAGTTCTTCAATTCATCTAACAATGAAGATCAGGAAGCTCCTTGTTTACAAAACCCTTGGCATAAAGACGCAGTAGCTTTTAGAGAGAATATGTTGAACTAGGGCAAATTATGTCTCCGGTCACAATTTTCATGCACAATGACTTTGCATCAAGTTTCATCATCTTGCATCACCTTTGACGGCCCTTAAAATAATCCTTATATATGTCTAGGGTTGTGAGAAAAGAAACCCTACACAAATACACATGGATATGCGTGAAATCAGATCTGGAAATCTGAATTTCGTAATTCTCGATAGATACAGCTTCTGTCGAGCTGCTGTCGAACATCAGCATTAAACCTCAATAAATATGATCTGTCGAGCTATCTGTCGAGCTTTAATGAATAGCACTTCTTCACTTGTTTCTTGGACAGATTTGCATGGCTTCAATACTAAACTTGAACTCTTGTTCCTTGAAATATTAAACCTATCCTAGATCTACCCAATTACAAGTAAAGTGCGTTTTGTCAAAAGATTAGCCAATTTACATAACATATGTCTCTAACAATATCCACATATGTCCTAACAATCTCCTATTTTGGCAATCCATGACAAAACCATAACAAAAAAATGAATTGTGAGAGAAGTCTTAATCACTAAACTCATAACCACTTGTTGAGTACAATAAAATCTAACCCTAATGCAAACTCTTGAAAAACTTCGCAAGAAGGGAGTTCATGGCATGATAGATTTTCACAACCTGTCTTTTTGAAACACTTTAAACAAAACTCATCAAGGCATCTTAGTGTACAACTAAAATGAAATATTGCATACATAAAGAAACATGCGTATAAAGATAGAAAAGAAACAACACATGGAAAGATAGGTGAAAAACAACATACATCAACATATATATATATATATATATATAAATGAAAAATAAATACAACGTATGTCATAAATAAAGGGTCACAAGACCAGTGTATAAGAGGATAGAAAGAAAAGAAAAGTACATAAAATCCTCACTACATCCCTCAAAATATAGACACTCCCGCTAACAAAAATTTCCTATGCTAACTCTCCCCTAGATACAAGACTACTCTCATCATCCCAAAACTACTCCCCCTTTTTGTCACGAATGACAAAGGGTAAGGCACTAAGAGGTCGTCATCTCTTCATCACTGGAAGAGCTAGCATTCTCATCCTCATCATCATCATCGGCACCATCATCGCCGTCCTCATCTGCCGAAGCATCTGGAGAAGGAGAGGGAGAAGCGGCAAAACCACCGAGGCAAGCCTGTCGTCATGCAATACGACCGACATAAGTGTTCACCTGACACAACTCATCACTAAAAGTGTCAAGGTGAGCATCCATATGCTGAAGCTACGCCATGATGGCCTCAAGAGTCACACCACCACTCGAAGAAGAAGGAGCAGAGGTGGAAGGAATGGTGGAGGCTGGAGGATCTGTAGTCTCCATCCGTGGCCGCTTCAGTTGAAGCTAGGCCTCGCTCCACCGAACAGACGCTGTGTTGATGGCACCCATGACATTGAAGTAGGGAGAATCAAGAATAGGGACGGAAAAATGGTGAAGGATACACGTGATAGCCAAAGGAAAAATGAGCTTATCACAGGTCGCCATATCCCTATAGACATCTATGATAAAGATAATGAAATGAAAGGGAAAGTCTATGAAAAGATCCTCTAAGAGGGATAACGAAAATTGAGCACGAGGCTTTGTGATGGAGTTATAGTGAGACAGTGGAGTAAGAACAAATGTCATTACCATATTAAGGAATCTCGGACCTTTTGCAAAGCCCGAGCATGGGTTGTTTTGACGCTCGCCCCATATGGAGGGCATCTCACAGAAGTGAGACAGAAGCTCGTCTTTGGACACAGTCCTCAGACACTAACAGTCGAGGTAGTTAGGATGCGCTACTTGCGGGATGTGTAGTATCTCAGATACAAGATTCAGAGTGACTACGATACGTGTACCTTGGAGTACCATTGTAAACTAAGGTACAAAGGTATCGATACCGTTCATATTGGAGTAAAACTCATGTATGAACATGATAGGACACCTTAAGGGTATCTCACAAGAGATTCCCATCCCCGAGTGTGAATGACATCGGGTAGAGGAGTGTCGGAAAAGTCCGATAGAATCACATGGTGCTCCGGATGAACACCACGTTTAGAAGAGTTCTCAAAGAAGTCCTTTTGGGCCTTCCCATCACGGAACCGAACGTGAAGAAGGGGTGCAGGAAGATCAGAAGAAGACCCGAAACCAAGAGGGTTCCGAGCCGGAGTAGATTTGCGCTTAGGTGCCATATGCAGTCTATCCGAGAGAGAGAGAGAGAGGGAGAAAGAGAGACACATCACAAATAGAGTACAAAGAAAGAAAAGAAAGGGTACGTATGCATGAACATGTGACGTGCTAAAAATGATTGCATCATGGGTTGAAACCCAATCCAAACCTACCAGCACACAATTTCCAACAATCAAGCACACATCTAAATACATGAAACATTGTGAAAATGCTAATGGATTGCAATGCATGATCATATAGCATCAATTAAACAACACCCAACCAAAAATTTCATAAAAAAAACTCAAAAATTTTCAAAAACCCCAAAAGTTTCAGAGAAAACCCAAAAACCTAGGTTTAATGCGTGAAAAGCATGAGAAAAGAGGGATTGAGGAATTTACCAGAGGAGAAATGCAGGATCTAGGCCGAAATGCAAGAGGGTAAGGTGATTGGAGTAAGGGAAAGGTGTTTGGAAGGAGAGGAAAAGATTTTCTGTCGAGAGAGAAGTGAGAAAATGAAAACCGAATCGCGCCTCGGGTATATATAGAAAAACGTAGCTCGATGGATCAAGGAGCTATCGAGATCTATCGAGCACTAAATCTCGACAGATATGAATCTGTCGAGGTGTTGTCGAGAATCTGTTGACGGTAAAAGCTCCTCGATGGATCGAGATTCTATCAAGAATCTATCAGCCAAACAGAATGTTTCTCGATGGATTGAGAAGCTATCAAGACAAAGTCCAGAAAGCTTGATGGATCGAATATGTGATAAGATCTGTTGAGAAAAGAAGTCCAAGGGGCTCGATAGATAGGAAGTTGTCGAGGATCTGTCGAGAAGCTATCGAGCTTGAAGAAAATGAATTTTTCAAAGAAAGGAAAAACACATAGAGATGAATGCAACAAGCAAACTACTCAAACATAGATCCAATCAACATATTAAGCTGTCAAAAACATCTCTCAAAAAAACAATGCAAAGCATTCATAAATCCAAAACATACACACACACACACACACTAAACAAGTCTAACCAATTTTATATTTCAAAAACAAGTTAAAACAATTTAGTGAGTATATATTAACACATGTATTCCTTGTGATGTCCAAATCATATTGTACCTGCACATGTATCAAAAGTAGCAAAGAATTTGCGTGTTGTATGTGAAAACATAGCAAGAGTACATAAGTGTCTCATATTAGACGATTTGAGATATGAGAAAATCAATATCACTCACACACAATCATAACTGCTTGATGGGGATTATCACCTTCGAGGTACATCCTATAACTTCCACATCTCCTAGAAACACGCTTGCAACCATATTTAAAAGTATTTTGATTCTTTTTGCTTTTGATTTTCTTTGCATATTTTTCTTTTTGAGCATATCATGCATGGGCATATGAGGGAGAGAAGAAAAGAAATACCCAATTATGTTAAACTAAAAACATCACAATTTTGCTATGCCGAAGCACATATATGTTATACATGATTGGCGGGCTTTAATGGTGAGATAGTTATTTATGCCTTTTTTCTTAGGATTTTTGCTTTTGATTTTCTTTGCATATTTTTCTTTTTGAGCATATCATGCATGGGCATATGAGGGAGAGAAGAAAAGAAATACCCAATTATGTTAAACTAAAAACATCACAATTTTGCTATGCCGAAGCACATATATGTTATACATGATTGGCAGGCTTTAATGGTGAGATAGTTATTTATGCCTTTTTCTTAGGATTTTTTAGTCCTTCCAGTCAAAAAGAGTGATATGAGTGTTAAGTACAAGAGATTACTTAATCGTACTCATCACAAACACAAGCCACAAAGCTCACTTGCTTAGTTGTGCATAGAGATGCTCATCTAAGCTATAAAAGATACAAAGTTTAGAGAACTTTGTTTCAATGGCCATTCAAGGCACACAAGTACCAATATACACAAACACACACTATTTTTGTATTTTTCTTTTTTTTCTTTTTTTTTTCTTTTTTTTATGAAAAACAAAATAAAGCAAAAACTGAAAACAACAAACAAAAACATGTTAAACAAAACAAAACATAAAACTAGACTGACTCAAAAACAAGAAAGCAAAACACACAAGTAATGCAAAAACCATAAGGGGAGAGAGAGAAAAAGTGACAGAATCACTTTGAGCCTTTTTCCTTCCACACCTTGGAAGAACCTTTCCTTTGAGTGAACCTTTGATCCGGTGGTGAAGGAGAAGAGTTGAAACCGTTCAAGTTCGAAAGGAATATGAGGGCCTTAAGAAGATCTCCAAGAGAAGCAAGAGAGGATGGAAACTGATTCTAGTTTTCGGACGAGATCATACTATTGCTTTGCTGAGTGGCTAACCACTTGTAGCAATTTGGACGAGTATGCCCTAAATCTCCACAATGATGACAAAGATGCGGCTTCTTCGGTTGAGACTTTTTGTTATTAACCTTCTTAGTCCTAGGGTTTTCAGTCTCTTTCTTATAAAGTTTAGGGGGTACTCCTAGAATAGATTTGCCCTTGTCTATGTTCTCACTAGCTATTTCATTTTTAAATTCATTATTCTCATAATGAACATTATTAGTAGGTGAGACAAACACAGTTGTACTAGTGGAGGCAATATTAGGAGAAGAGAAATCATACCCTAAATCGTTTTTGTCAGAAGCAGCTTTCTGAAAGCTAAGCATCTCATCGAGTTTTGCACTAGAAGCCCTCTCCAATTGTGCTCTAGCGTGGAATAGTTCTGCTTCAAGCTTCTTTGTCTTTTCAACAAGGAAGTTGTTCTTGAACCACAAAACTCCAATAGTTTGATTCGCTTCATCAACCTTTGTAGAGAGCTCCTCTTGATTTAGCTCTACATCACTCAGCTTCTTGGTGGCCAGCCCATACAGTTTCTCATGCTTCTCAGAAACTTTATACAATTTTGCATAGGCCGTATGGATGTTATCATGTTCATCCATTTTCTCAAACTCAGATACCATCAAGTCCTCTTCTTCATCTTCTGTTTCTATAACCCCTTCAGTAGGATCAACTGTAGTAGTGAAGGCATTAAAAATTCCCTCGTCATCACTGTCATCTAACTTAATCTCAGGCTCGGTGTCACTCAAGGTAGCAACAAGAGCCTTGCTTTTCCCAACTGACTTGAGATATGTTGGACATTCTTGTTTCATGTGTCCAAAACCTTGACATCCAAAGTACTTTGGTCCGGAGGGAATAATATACTGACCGCCATCCTTAGCATTCTTCTTTCCTTTGTCTTGGCTCTTGAAATGAGAAGTACTAGATTGCTTAGGTCCTTATCAAATCCTTTTGACATTGGAATTCTTCATGAACTTCTTGAATTTCCTAGTGATGTAGGATTTCATCTTGGAATCTTCATCATCGGAAGACTGATTGGTCTCATTGCTTTTGGCCTTTAGTGACATGCTCTTACTTTTGCTTCCTTTCTTGATTCTAGTTAAACCTAATTCATAGGTTTGCAAGTTGCCAACCATCTCCGTCAAAGGAATAGAGTCAATATCTTTGATACTTCAATGGCAGTGATCTTGGCATGAAATCCCTTAGGCAGAGACCTTAGCACCTTTCTTACAACCTTGGGTTCAGGAATGGTTTCCCCAAGATTAAAGGCTGAGTTGACTATGTCCTTCAGTTTGACATAGAACTCATCAAAAGACTCATCCTCCTCCATTTTTATCTCCTCAAAGTTAGTAGCGAGCCTTTGAAACATTGAATCCTTGACAGCTTTAGTTCCTTCATAGGTTGTCTAGAGGATAGTTCATGCTTCCTTAGCAATTTCAGTAGAGGATATCTTCTTAGACTCCTCGTTGGTGATCGCACTGAATAGAGCATTCAATATGCTCTACTGTTGAAGTTTGCCACTTTGATCTTGGCATCATCCTAATCAGCCGGCGCTTCCTTTGGCTTAGTCCAGCCAATCTCCACAGCTTGCCACACCTTCTTATCTAAAGACAGTAAGAAAGCTCCCATGCGTACTTTCCAGTATGCATAGTTAGTGCCATCAAATAAAGGAGGTATAATAAGTGACTATCTTCCATCCATGACAAACAGGAGTCAATGGATCACACAGCAAAGATTAAACCTAATCAGAGTGTGACTGCTCTGATACCACTTGATAGGCCAAGAATGTATTGACCCCTTTGGTAAAAGTAATCAATTAATTAACCAAGTGAATTAATTAGATTCAATTACATGCAATAAGCGTAGTAGCACAAACAAATCACCAACTAAGTTAAATGCAGCGAAAAATAAATTTGACATAGGTGATTTGTTTACGAATGGGGAACACCACCGAGGCAAAACCTTACCAGGTGAATTTAAAGTCACCACTCCCGAGAATCCACTATTATCAAAACAAGTGGTTACAAGTAAAAGAAATCTCAGTACCTAATACCAACTTACAGTTGAACCCTTACCCCAATATCCAATTGGACTTGTAATGTAGCGACAATCTCTCATTTCAATGCACAAATCCTAGTACGTGACTAACCAATGATGCACAAATCCCAGTAAGTGACTAACCCACCAACTTGAGAAAGATGTTGGCTGCAAAGTTCTTCAGTTCATCTAACAATGAAGATCAGGAAGATTCTTGGTCACAAAACTCTTGGTGCAAAGACGCAATAGCTTATAGAGAGAATATAATGAACTAGGGCAAATTCTGTCTCCGGTCACAATTTTCATTCACAATGACTTTGCATCAAGTTTTATCACCTTGCATCACCTTTGACGACCCTTAAAATAATCCTTATATATGTCTAGAATTGTGAGAAAAGAAACCCTACGGATATGCGTGAAATCAGATATGAAAATATGAATTTCGTAATTCTTGATAGATACAACTTTTATCAAGCTACTGTCGAGCATCAGCGTTAAACCTTGATAGATATGATCTGTCGAGCTATCTGTCGAGTTTTAATGAACAACACTTCTTCACTTGTTTCTTGGACAGATTTGCATGGTTTCAATACTAAACTTGAACTCTTGTTCCTTGAAGTACTAAACTCATCCTAGATCTACCCAATTACAAGTAAAGTGCGTTTTGTCAAAAGATTAGCCAATTTACTTAACATGTCTCTAACAATATCTACATATGTCCTAACATTTCTCACTCAAAGGCAGCACGTGCCTTGCACATGCAACTCTTACTAGTCTTTTAAAAATTGTTTAAGTGTACTAGTTGTACAATTGAGAGATTGAGAGAGAGAGAGAATGATACCTCATTAATTCGCTAATTAATATGCTAATTACCTTTTTTAAATAAATATAATTCAATAGCAACAACAATAGAGAATGGACTTAAATCCAGGGCGTTTACTGCTAATCACCCTATGATTAGTAATAGTAATACATTGATACTATTAGTACTTTTTTTGTCCTACCAGTGATATTATTGTTACTTTATCATTGTTTTTATTGTCATTTATCGTTGTTAGTATTACTATTGTGATTGATGCTTAAATTGCTTTCAGTACACAAAATTTTGGGATGGTTTCATTTTGGTCCTTATAATTTTTTATTTATTTATTTGGGTCCTAACTCTTTTGAAGCGTGTTCTTTGTATCCTTGTCTTCATTAGCTTAAATAAACAACATTTCAAGAACTTAGCTAACAAAAAGAAGGCACATTACCTAAAAATTTACTTCAAAATAAGGAAATTTAAATAAAATTACTTTAGCCAACAACTTAGCTAACCAAAAGCATATATCTGCTTTTATATATATATATATATATACACACACACACACACTATTTTATTCTCCAAGGGGCACATGGTGTCATTTGATTAGCCAAAAGTGTATTAATTGAATTTAAAATAACATATGACAACATTTAATTAACTGCTTGTATCATTTTAAATTAAATCCCAACACGTGTCGATGTGTGATTGGCACTTGAGCATTCTTTGGAATTTTTATTTAGTGACACTTGGCAAATTTCCAATAATCTATGAATTAAAATAGTGTAACCTACTAAGTAGTATATAGCACCTTCTTCTCTATAAATAAATAAATAAATAAATAAAAAGTAGCATATAGAACCCTATAATCAGCCATTTTGAATGTATTGCATGAATTTAGTGATATGGCTTGGCAAATCGTAATCTCCTGAAATTATTACTCTACAATAAAGAAATAGGATAGTCTCAAAGAATCAATATTAGCTTGAGGAGAGACTCCCTCAACCACTCTAACGGTCTACCTAGGACTCACTCACTTAACGATTGTGACTCACTCAGAGGACCACTCACTCTTTCTAGGGAAAGATAAAAAGGCACCAAAAAATCATTTGAATTCATTTCACTTCACTTTTTACCTTACAAGGATTAATATAGCAATATAGGTAAACTTAGAGAAAATATAAATTAAGGATTTTGTTAATGAATGCCCCAAGATAGTAATTAAGATGCATTTAATGTTATATTAAATAATATTTTTATACATTTAAAAAAAAAAGTCAAACTGAACATGTATGAGTAATGTTACATGCACAAACTATTCTACAAACATTTTACAAACTGCTGATCTGGCATACTCCACCTCAACTTTTTTAAAACCAAAATACCACATCAGATATTAACAAAGAATATTAATAAAAGAAAAAAGGAACCCAAAGTTATTTTGCTTCTAAACTCTCTCTCTCTCTCTCTCTCTGCGCCTCTCTCT
This sequence comes from Quercus aquifolioides, assembly GCA_019022515.1. Classification (NCBI taxonomy): domain Eukaryota; kingdom Viridiplantae; phylum Streptophyta; class Magnoliopsida; order Fagales; family Fagaceae; genus Quercus; species Quercus aquifolioides. Next base: position 7,848,370 of record CM032332.1, on the reverse strand, counting down.
CTTTCAAAACCCAGACCTCACACTCCAACTAACGCCTTCGAAGCACAAAAGTTTAAAAATAAAATTGTCATATTACAGAAAACAACAAACTTATTCGTTTAATATGAATGAATAATCACTAATACCACTTGCAATAATTTCACTACTGAATCTCTTTGAGTGACGATATTATATGCTTACCTACCAAATTGATTTGTAATCATATAATATATATAATTTCCTTGTTTCTATAGAATGAATACTTTTTGAATAGCAGAATGTTAGCCTGTTTGACTGCTAATGGGTTTAGGAAGAGAGGGAGGCATCGTACGTTTAAGGAAGAGAGGGAGGTGCAAAGAGAGGGTTTAGAAGCAAAACAAATCTGGGTTTCTTTTTTCTTTTATTAATTTTATTTGTTAATATTTGATGTAGTATTTTAGTTTTTAAAAAGTTGAGGTGGAGCATGCCACATCAGCAATTTGTAAAATGTTTGTAGAATAGTTTGTGCCTGTAGCATTACTCGAACATGTATATCCAGAAAAGCATGCACAATCACAATGAATTTGTGCGTATGAGCCAATGAATCATTAACACATATATTTTATTTTTGAAAGGCTTGCATTAGAGCTTATAATTAAGCATTTATTAGTCTTTGACTAGTATCTTTAGAGCACTCGTTAATTTGACCCATAAATTAATAGTATTATACATAAAATAAGAAAATTAGATGAACTAGTCTTGAAACTCTTTACTTCAAAGTCCAAACTTAACCATCTATGAAATCCATGACATTTATTGTTTTTGGTCTTCATAAATATTCTATAAAAACTTTTTTTCCCCGAAAATCAATCATATCCCCCCTTTTTATTTTTATTTTTTTAAAATAGAATTATTATTTAGCTATACTTCTCAATTTTAGGGTAATGGAGTTTAAAAATAAAAAATAAAAAAATATAGTAATACCAAGAACACAAAAAAAAAATGTCATAACATTCTCAAGTTAACATTACAACTTACACATGGGTGTTAGAAGTTAAATGATTAAATTTATCATCTCCCAATATCTTAAACTTTTGGGATAATCGGTAATTTAACATGGTATCAAAGTAGGAGATCTTGAGTTCGATTCATGTCTCCTCCACCCTAACTCCCATTTAAAATCCCACATGTTGAACCTCACCTATTAAAAGATAGTTTCAGCCCACACATGAGGGAGTGTGTTAGAAGTTAAATAATTAAATTTACCATATTCCGATGTTTCAACCCACACATTAGGGGGAGTAATTTAAGTTTACCATATTCCAATAGTTTAAGCTTTTGGGACAATCAGTAATTTAACAATGGGCCAACCATAATTTTCAATTAATTATTTTTATGTTAATTGAAAATATTGTGAATTTTGTTGTTTCCATAACAGGGGCGGCTGCACATACACTTCAGGCGGTTCAAATGAACCCTCTAACTTGAAAAAAAAAATTATTTATATATATATAAAATATTGTTTTACTAATTTAATTTACTCTTAAAAATATTTTTTACGCACTCTGTTTTAAATCTTGCACACCCTAATCACATATTAGCTTATCCCACAATCAAACAACAACTTAGTGTATTATTTATGTGTGAATTAATAATTATACAGTGCAAGTAGAGTTGAGTTTTGTCATTTAGTTTATAATATTTTTATAAAAAAAATGACAAATATATAACCACAATTGCATAAAAACAAAATAATTATACAAAATTAACAAAATAAAATGGTCATACCTTACGTTGACAATAAATAATGACAACTAATAATAAACTATCATGAGACAATTTCAAAATATGAAAACTCGTAGAAGGAAATTGTAAAACTTCATGTATTTGTGTGTTTTTTTTTTTTTCGATAATTTAATATATTCAAGTTTTTTTTTTTTTTTTTTGATAACTCAATATATTCAAGTTCTTTTTTTTTTATATTAAATTTTGTTTAGTTTAAGTTTCTAAATGATCTCCCTAGAAAAAATCCTTAGAGCCGCCACTGTTTCATAATATTTCTATAAAAAAAATTATTTTAAAAAAAAACCTAGAAAATTTGTGTGGAAGAATGAGATGTTGTATACTTGTATAAATATACATTTTTTATTTTAATGCCTAAATATATGCTATAAGATATTCCGAATTGAACTTACTATTTACTAACAGAATTGGGGTACAGGTTTACATGCAGCGTGGTGCTTCAAAATCACTTGAAAAATCTGAAAGAGTTCAGAATTTGGAATCACCCCAAACCGTATGATGCTGTTTTTGAACCCAAGACAACTTCTATTTTACAAAGACTCTAATTGCTGAAGCTGGAGTTGGTACTTGTTTGGATTCTGAATAATGATGGCAAAATTAGGAAAAGGACAACGTGTGAATTCTGTTTGATGCACGGTATTAAATTCAATAAGGATTGTGTGTAGTAATTTACACCTTTTGTAATCCTAATCCGTGTGATGTGATGTATAAGATTTGGTTATCTGATCTTATATTTCACAATCATATATATGCTTGAATATTCATTTAAGTAACTAATGCAATGCATGGGCACTCTGGTATAGGGTAGATTTTTATTATTTTTTAAATTACACATTCTAAGAGTCCGTTTGGATACAGCTTATTTTGCTGAAAACTAAAAACAATAAAAAATAATAATAAAAAAGTTACTATTTATTGGCTGGGTACTGTTCATTGGCCTAATTGTACTGTTCATGTCCCATGAATAGTGCAATAGGCACTGGTTAAAAAAAAAAAAAAATGCTGAAAATGCAAAACGCTGAACGTGTTTCAGCTATCCATACCACACCTAACTATAGATAGGGTATACCTTTCAAACATTGAATTACTGATGTCATGGAAGCTTAAAGAAAGCACACATGATGTTCTCTTGTGGAACATAAACTCAACTGTTAGTTTTTGAGTAATAAACCTCAAATTTACGAGGGGTTTCTTGAATTCACAAAGAGATAAATTGAAATCCACCAGAAAAAATAAAAAGAGAGTAGTATATAGCACCCTATAATTAGCTCACCCCTTAGGATGAACTCGTCTAACTTGTGGACTTCATAATGACAATGTAGAAATGTAGATAGCATGCACATGGAATTTCTGAATAACTCCTCTTATTGGATAAAAATTGTTTTTTGAAAAACGAAAAAATTGCCCTTCGGGCTTAAAAGAAACTGTAGATATAAAAATTAAACTAAAAGGAAATAAACTGGAAATGAGGAGTGTTGTTGCCCTTACTACTGTCTACTGGTAGTACTTCTTGAGGTGGTCTGTGTTCCATGGGTGATGCAACTTTTGTTCGTCCAGTGTCTCCAGGTGGTAGGTCCCCTTCCTATGCCATGATGCAATTTTGTATGGTCCTTCCCAATTAGGTCCTAACTTCCCCTATAAGGTGTCTTTTGTGGCGCTCATCACCTTTCTTAGGACAAGATCTCTAACCTGGAAGTCCATGTGTCTGACCTTAGAGTTGTAGTGCTTGGCCATGAGGTTCTCGTATCGTGCTAACCTTTGCTCAGCCATTGTTCTAACTTCGTCCACCAGATCAAGTTGCAAGCGCATAGCCTCATCATTCCTGCTCTCGTCATGATTCCCTACCCTGTAGCTTGTAAGTCCTACTTCAGCCGGGATGACTGCCTCACTTCCGTATGCCAATCGAAACGGCGTCTCTCCTGTAGGTGTCCTTGTAGTCGTCCTGTAAGCCCATAGGACGCTTGGTAGTTCTTCAGGCCATATACCTTTTGTCCCCTCGAGCCGAATGTTGATGATTTTAAGCAAAGATCGATTTGTAACCTCAACCTGTCCATTGGCTTGAAGGTGGGCAAGTGATGAGTAGTGATTATTGATCCCTAGTTGTGAACAAAAGTCTCTGAATGCGTAGTTGTTGAACTGCTTCCCGTTGTCTAAGACTAGTACTTTAGGTACACCATACCTGCAAATGATGTTCTTCCGTATGAAGTTTCGCACATTCTTCTCCGTGATGGAGGCCAGGGCTTCGACTTCTACCCACTTGGTGAAGTAGTCTATACCGACTACTAGAAACTTCTACTGTCTGACCGCTATTGGGAACGAGCCCATGATGTCCAATCCCCATTGTGCGAAAGGCCATGGGGCCGTTAATGGAGTGAGTTCTTCCGCTGGTTGCCGGATGAGGTTGGCAAACCTCTGGCACTTGTCACAGGCTTTAACATATGCAATGGCATTCTTCTGCATGGTAGGCCAATAGTACCTTGCCCAAATAAGTTTGTACACCAACGATTGTGACCCAGAATGGTTCCGCAGACTCCTTCGTGAACTTCTAACATTACATAGTCTGCTTCTTTGAGGATGAGACACCTCAAATATGGTCGAGAGAAGCCCCTTTTGTATAGAACGCCTTTAATCATAATGAAGCACGCTGCTTGAACCTTCAACTTCCTTGTAGCTTCCTTGCCTTCAGGCAACACACTTCAAGTAAGAGGTTATTGGTGTCATCCAGTAGTTCTCGGAACCTATTTCCTGCACACTGATGCCGTCTATCAATGGTGAAATTTGAACGAAGGATAGTACCTGACTGGGGATGAGCATATGCCCCGCAGAGGCAACTTTAGCAAGGCGGTTAGCATGCTCGTTCTCCTCCCTTGGTATTTGAATAGACTTTACTCGGAGGTCGTTAACTTGATCCTTCACTTGCTCAAGGTACTTCTTCATCCGTTCGTTCTTGCATTCAAAGTCATCGTTGACTTGGCTAGTTACTACTTGGGAATCGCAGTATACGACCATATTTGTAGCTCCTATCACCTTGGCGAGATCCAGCCCTGCTATCAAAGCTTCATACTCTGCCTCGTTATTGGTCGTAGGGAAATCAAGACAGATCATGCATTCAACCTTATCCCCTTCCGGGCTATGGAGTACCACACCAGGTCCGCCGGCTTGCCTGTTGGACGATCTGTCCATGTGGATGCTCCACTGGGGAGTCTCTTCTGCCCCCTGGTCTTCCACAAGGGTGAATTATGTGATGAAGTCAGCAATGACTTGTCCCTTTATAGCCGTACATGGTTGGTACTATATGTCGAATTCGCTCAATTTAATCACCCATAGCGCCATCCGTTCAGCGGCTTCAGGGCTGCTTATTGCCCTCGGAAGGGTTTGTCTGTTAGGACGATCACAGTATGTGCCTGGAAATATGGCTTGAGCTTTCAGGCCGCAGTTACTAATGCAAAGGCGAGCTTTTCCATCGAGGGGTATCTCTCTTCCGCTCCTCGGAATGCTTGGCTTGTGAAATACACTGGTTTTTGCACCCCATTCTCTTCCCTAACTAAGGCTGTGCTGACAGCGGCGGGGGAGATGGCTAGGTATAGGAACAATACTTCCCCTAGTTTTGACGGGCTTAATATCGACAGGGAAGAAAGATACGTCTTTAGGTCTTCGAAAGCTTGCTGACACAGACGTCAATTCAAATGATTTCTTCAATGTACAAAAGAAAGGTAGGCACTTATCCATTACTCTTGAGACAAACTTGTTTAGGGCAGCTACCTTACCATTCAGGCTCTGTACCACTTTTACAGTCTTCGGTGGGGCTAACTCCATTATGGCCTAAATCTTATTCGGGTTGACCTCAATACCCCTTTAGGATACCATGAACCCCAAGAATTTTCCTGCCATCATCCCAAATGCACACTTTCTTGGCTTCAATTTCATGTTATAAGATTGAAGGGTGTTAAAGGTCTCTTGGAGGTCGTTCAAGTGGTCGTCCGCCCGTATACTCTTTACCAACATGTCGTCCACATAAACTTCCACATTCCTCCCAATCTGATGTGCGAACATTTTGTTCATCAGCCTTTGATACGTAACGTCCACATTCTTGAGCCCGAATGGCATCACTTTGTAACAGAAAAGGCCCTGGCTGGTGACGAATAAAGTCTTCTCTTGGTTGGGTTTGTCCATCTTGATCTTTTTGTAACCAGAGAACGCGTCCATGAAATTTAGCAGCTGGTGTCTTACTGTTGAGTCCACCAAGATGTCAATCCTTGAGAGAGGATAACTGTCCTTGAGGCAGGCCCTATTTAGGTCTGTGAATTCCACACACATCCTCCACTTTCTGTTGGCTTTCTTAACCATCACCATATTGGCCAGCCAATCAGGGTAGTACACGTCTCGTATGAAGTCTGCTTCCTGTAATTTGCGAGCCTCTTCTGCTATGGCCCTATCACACTCCTATGCGAACACACTTTTTTTCTGGCATATGGAAGAGAAAGAGGGTGATACATTTAACCTATGGACTATGATAGATGGATCAATTCCAGGCATGTCCTCATGGCTCCAAACGAACACGTCCTGGTTTTCCCTTGGAAATGTCGTCAGTGCTTGCCTGACTAGTGAGCTAGCCAGAATGCCAATTCTGGTAATCCGCTCAGGCTTAGAGTAATCAAGGAGAACTTCCTCCAATCCTTCCACTGGTTCTGCCACCGTCCGCTGCTCCTCTATACACATTATCTGCAAATGATCGTCCATTTTCAACATAGCAATATAGCATTCGCGCGCCGTTAGTTGATCTCATTGTACCTCTCCTACTCCGTACTCCGTTAGGAACTTGATCACCAGATGGTAGGTTGAAGTTATGGACTTCCATGAATTCAAAGTAAGACGACCTAATATGGCATTGTAAGCGGATGAACAGTCTACAACCAAGAACGTGACATCCCTGGTGATCTGCTGTGGGTAATCTCCAACTGTTACAGACAGAGTGACTGCCCTTAGGAGGTGTACCCTTGTTCCTCCAAACTCAACAAGTGGCGCATTAACAAGAACCAACCATTCCCTATCAATCCTCATCTACTAGAACGCTGGGTAGTACAGGATGTCAATAGAGCTCCCATTATCCACAAGGAGCTGGTGGGTGTTGTAGTCCCCTATCCGAATACTGACCACGAGTGCATCGTCGTGTGGATGGTGGAGACGCCTGGCATCTTCCTCGGTAAACCCAATGACAGGGTTGTCAATCCATGCCATCTTCGGGACGAGTCCCGTCAACTAGACGTTTTAAACCATCCATAGGTAGGTTTTGTGTGCCTTCTTAGACAAGCCAGATATAGTGGTTCCTCCTACTATCATCCTTATGTCTTCTGGGAAGGGTCTGGGATGCTCGTTTTCTCTCTTGCCAGGTGGTTCTTGGGACTGGTCCATTCATTCCTTATCGATGAATCTTTGCAACTTCCCTTGCCTGATGAGAGCTTTTACCTACTGCTTTAAGTCATAGCAGTCAGATGTGTCGTGACCGTGGTCACGATGGAAACGACAGTACTTATCTCTGGAGCTCTTGCTAGGGTCTCCCTTCAGCTTGCCAGGGAACATCAGGGCTCCTTCGTCCTTGATATGCATCAAGACTTGATCAATTGGGGTATTCATAGGGGTGAAATTTGTGAATCTTCTGGTGGGAGGTTTGGGTCGTTTATCTTCCCTTCTATCTCTTGTCCTGGCTATCTGTCGCCCTTGTTCAGTCATGCTTCATCTTGTCTTTCTCTCTTCTTAGGCTTTTCTTCACGAGCCAATAGCGCGTCTTCTGCGTTCATGTATTTAGCAGCCCTGTAGAGTACATCTGCCATAGTCTTTAGGTCATTTTTGTATAAAGAAAATAAAAACTTACAATTCCATAGTCCATTCGTGAACGCAACCACGAGTATCTTGTCGTCAGCTTCATCAATTGAAAGTGCTTCTTTGTTAAAGCGGGCTATGTATGACCTCAGCGTCTCATCCTCCCATTGCTTAATGCTCATCAGGCATACAGTGGACTTCTTGTATCTGTGCCCCCCGATAAAGTGTGAAGAAAATTGGGCGCTTAACTCCTTCAACATTTGCATCTCTGCAACCATATGAGGTGGAACCGCATCTATGGCGAACGAACGGCTCATGTCCTGTCGCTCTGGTCTACTTGGGGCGTTGCTACCTTCCGGCCCCTCCTAGTCCCTTCTCTTGGCGCTAGTGCCCTGTTGATCCTTCTCTTGAGTATTAGGCCCAGCATTCTTTTGGCGCAACTGCTCTTCTAGATCATGGTTTTGCTTGGTGAAACGTTCTACGGCAGTGGCAAGAGTTTAAACCTGTCTCTCGATTGTGGTGGTGCGTGGTTCATCTCCATAAACGTTGTTGGTGGTCGCCATTGAGTGAGTAAACACCATGCAACTCTTTGTTTGGGAAGCGGTAGTATGGCTACGATTCTTTGTCATCCCCACAGATGACGCCAACTGATGATGCTGAAAATCGTCAATAAGTTGTACAGTCCTCACGTGCTCGAGACAATACCTGCACAACACAAAACAAGAAGACCCTAGGAGAGTACTAGTGTAGTACCGGCCAAAGACCCTCCGAAGGTTAAGTTAGAAAATTTTTCACAACTCTAGAGTATCAGAGCTGGGTCAATTATGCATACCTTGGTTTGTGAATGCTTTGGGGTTTTTATAGTAGTGTAGAATCGATTTTTCTCTTTCTTGGGGAAAGGGAACTTTTCCTTATAGGAAAGATCTTTATAAAAACACTTATTTTACGGGATCTTTTCCATATAACGATTTTGTTGATTAGGGTTAATCGTGAAGCGCAAGATATTTCTGTTTGAAGTTTCTTAAGGACTACTTAAACCATGTGGATGTCACGTGACCCTATCACCGTCCATGTTGTATCCATCCACTTTCTCGTCCATCCTCTAGAGAGAATTCGTCCTCTTCTATGTGCGCTCCCTGTCTTCTTCCATTATCTTGATCTCAAGCAAAATGTAGTGTCGCTCGTGACTGATTTAGTAGAATGAGACCGTCTACATCCATTTCATCCTTTTCATGTATATACTAATATTAAAAAAATAAAAACCAGGGGTCATTGCCCTGCCCCCAAGGGCAAAGCCTCCTCCGTCCCCATAACCAAGTGTGAAATTTACTGGGTGCAAAGAGTTTCTCCCGAGCAAAACAAATAGTACACTTTACACGTACATCTAAAATAATAGGAAAACATAAAGATGTTAACTAAAAAACCAAAAACAAATGTAATGTTGTTGTCTTGTCAGATCAATAATAGAGCAAGCAGAGCTGTGGACCACTAAACTCCAAAACTCTATACACTAATATTCGACCATCAATCACACCACATACCCAGTAATTTTTTATTTTTTATTTTATGGTTTCTCATCATATACACAGTTATTCACAATATCGATCACTAAGTTCATTCTACATCTAAACAAAAAATAAAGAGAGCGAGAGAGAGTCAGATACCACGGCCAGCAAGCAGTAACTCTGAGTGGCAAGCTATAAAGGACTCAAGGCGTTGCCAAGGCGGTGGCACGTTGAGGCCAGGGTGGTCACAGGACCACCTTGACCTGGAATTTTTTTTATATGTAATAATTTAAAATTTTATTTTTGTCTACCCTTAAAAAAAAGTTTTGTGACCACCTTCAGTTTTTTTTAATGCTTAATAAAATTAAACTTTGGTCCATATTTAGTCCACTTAACAATATATTGTGGTTTTTCAAGAAGAAAAAAAAAAAGCCCAAAATAAATTTATAATAATAACAAGCCCAATAAAAACCTCAGGAAAAAAAAGCCCAAGATTAGTCCTCACTCACTACTCAGAAAGATTTTTAAATCAACAAAAATAATAATAATTAAATTTCTACAAACTAAATTCCCAATTAAATTTTAAAGGATAAAATATCATTTTCGTCCCTAAACTATCAGAAAAGTTCGTTTTTCGTCCCTAGACTTTCAAAAGTTCTATTTTCGTCCCTAAACTATCACAAAAGTTCGTTTTTCGTCCTTAAACTTTCAAAAGTTCTATTTTCATCCCTAAACTTCCAAAAGTTCTGACGGAGTGCTGACGTGGCTTGACAGAGTGCTGATGTGGGAGGGACGAAAATCAATACGTTTGGAAAAGTTTAGGGACGAAAATAGAACTTTTGAAAGTTTAAGGACGAAAAACGAACTTTTGTGATAGTTTAGGGACGAAAATAGAACTTTTGAAAGTTTAGGGACGAAAAACGAACTTTTGTGATAGTTTAGGGACGACAATGATATTTTACCCAATTTTAAACAAAAAAATTCCTAACCTAAAAGGGAAATAAGAACCTCAACAATCAACAAGACCTTGTCCCAGAGCATATCGGCAGCGACGGCGAGGGTGAGATTGCCTTGGCCTAGAGCCAACCGCCGCTAATTTGGTAACCTAGCCTAGCCAGCCCTCATTGCCTCGCCTGAGTGGCCTCAAATGCAAGCCCTCAAGGTATCTCAATTCTCTCCCTTATTCTCCACTCTCTCTCTCTCTCTCTCTCTCTCTCTCTCTCTTTGGAACTGAAAATTTTGATTCATTATCTTTTTTTTTTTTTTTTTTGGTAAACTGGAAATATATTAAAAACTAAGTGGTGTCCACCACAATATTACACAAACGGTCCTGGGTCAAGCCTATCTTATCTGAATGCAAAAGATTAATAATAAAAACAAGAGGAGACTCAAACACAGTAAAATCCTCCTCCATGGTGGTACCAAACTTTGCAAGGGCGTCTGTACACCGGTTAGCCTCTCTAAAGCAATGTTTCAGCCAGACCTGATGGATGTTCTTCATTAGGTTCCTGTAGTCATCAATAAGAGAAGAAAATTCCCCATTAGTATGGACATCTTGGGATAGCAAGGATATCGCAACCGAGGCATCAACCTCAACTTCCACCACCTGAAGAGATAAGTGACAGCAACAAGCTAAGCCATCTCGGATAGCCCACAGTTCAGCAACTATACTCGACATGAGGCCAATAGCCCTTGCAAAACCCGAGATCCAATTGCCATGACAGTCATGCAAAAGACCCCCACACCCGGCCATTCCCGGACTTCCCTTCACCGAACCATCCGTATTCAATTTCACCCATCTCTCTAGAGGTTTAGCCCAATTAACAGCAATAACAAATCTACGTCTGGGCTCTACATGGTCAAGAACACAAAACCAGAACTCATGAACCTGTGTCTCAACAAGTTTGTACAAATTCTGATGGGATTGGGGGGCTGAAACATCAACTTATTCCTGCTAAGCCATAAATGCCAAATGCCAAAGAGGAAGAAATGTGCCCAGGGGTAACTTCTCCCCTCTTCGAGCACTTTACAGCAAGCATTCACTTTAATCCATTCCATCACTTCCAAACCAAAAGTGTGGAGCACCTCATTAGGCCGATTGGACTCAGCCCAAAATACCTATGCCGTCTTACAATCCCTTAACACATGACTGATGGTTTTGGCTGATCATGACAAGTATCACAGGTTGGAGAAAGTTGGATGCCTCTCTGAGCTAGTACCGTCTTAACTGGAATACTATTATGGTAGCATTTCCAAAGAAACATATGGATTTTGGGCAAAGTTTTTAGCTTCCATAACCAGGCACCCCTGAAGCACTCGTCTCCGGTATTAGCTCCATAGGCAATAAAGTAAGCTCCTTTGGGATCAAAATCCCCTCTCGAGCTAGCAATCCATGACAAGTGGTCCTCGCTAGTTGAGGCTGTCCTTATCGGTGTAGCTTTGATGGATTGGCTGAGAAAAGGCGGGAGTAAGAAGGATAACTTATGCAGTTCCCACATGCCATTGGTGTATATATCACAAACTTGTAAATCTGCCTCATCCTTCTGCAGTGGCCCCTCAATACATTCCCGAACAGTGCCCAAGTCCAACCATTTATCATCCTAAAAGGTCAATTGATTATTATTTCCAAGTGACCATTTTGAACCCACTTCACATACCGCAGCACCATGAAGTACTGCCTTCCAGGATCTTGACTTAGGAGCCTTACTTGAGATTGTCCTTCTTTTGTATTTGAACTTCAGAACTTTAGACCAGAGCTCCCCACTCTCTTCCTTCATTCTCCAACAAAGCTTTGCTGCCAACCCCCCTCTATTTTTTGGCTTTGTCACTTTAGATCAACCTACCACATGAAGCTTTTTCTTCTCATCCGTGGACCCCCATAAGAAATTCCTGCACACCTTATCCAAATTTGCAAGGATTCGACTGGGCAGTATACACCCTTGCATAGTGTATGAGGGAATGGCCGAGAGCACTGCTTTTGTAAGAGTTAATCTACCTGCCATGGACAACAGTTTTTCTTTCCATCCCTGAAGTTTATTATGGACTCTTTCCAAAATGAAGTCAAAATCCTGAGAAGAAGAGTTCTTATGTTGAATGGGGAATCCAAAATATTTTCCCAAGTTGGGGGTTGATCTAAAGCCCAGGATGTTGCATAAAGAGTCACGGGTCTCCTCATCAACATTTGGCGAAAAGAAAACTCGTGACTTGTCCATATTCACTTTCTACCCTGATAGCTCACAAAAGGTATCTAAAGTGTCTCGAATGCTCTGGCAATTCTTCATATCTACTTTGGCAAAAAGAACTAGATCATCCGCAAAAAAGAGATGCGAAAAGGAATGTCCACTTTGGGAAGATTTGAACGGGTCCCAAAGATTTGAAGCACACTGATCAGCAATTAGAAACCCCAACATCTCCATGCACAGGATGAATAAATAGGGAGATAGAGAGTCGCCCTGCCTGATTCCTCTTGAAGGGAGGAAAGGATCAATTTTTCCTCCATTAAAAAGAACTGAGATGGACAAACTCGAAATGCAGCTCATAATAAGCTTCACCGTGTCCTAGGGGAAGTTATAGAGAGTGAGCACATGACGAATAAAATGTCACTTAAGTTTGTCATAAGCCTTCTCAAGATCTATTTTTATTGCCATATATCCCTGCTTACCCTTCTTTGTGCTCATAGTGTGAACGAGTTCTTGCACAATGATCATATTGTCAAGCCCTTCCCGCCCGAGACAAAAGCAGTTTGTAAGGGGGAGACCAGCTTATCCAAAAGAGGTCTAATTCTCTATACTATGATTTTTGTCACGATCTTGTAAATAGTAATACAAAGGCTAATTGGTCTGTAAAGGCCAAGGCAGTCAACTCTTAAGCACTTGGGTATAAGAGTGATCAAGGTTTGATTTAGATGGCTTGACATGACCCCTGTGTTAAAGATTTCACACACTTCCCTCACCACCACATCCTTTACAACATTCCAATTTTTCTGATAGAAACCTGCATGCATTCCATCTAGGCTAGGAGCCTTGAAAGGCTTCATGCTCCAAAGCCCTTCTTTCACCTCATTTCCTATGATTGGGCAATTAATCAACTCACCTTCCTCACTTGACAGCTTATTAGCCCAACTAGTGACATCCCAAATTGAGATGGGAGCACTGGCTTTGCTTGTAGTGAACAAGGAAATGTAACCCTCCCTAATCATTGAAGCAATAATCTCCTCATTATGCATCAGATTACCCGAGCTATCCTTGAAGCAATAGATCCTATTCCTTTTCCTACGAATCAGTGCTGATGTGTGGAAGAAATTTGTATTTCTATCTCCTTGGATCAACCAGTTATACCTGGATTTGATCGACCAGAATTCCTCTTCCTGCTGATTTATTACCTAATACTCTTCCCTCAACTCTCTCTCCAAAGCTAAGAGGTGAGCATTTGGCCCATTACCAAGGGCTTTTTGGATGCCAGCAAGCCGGGCCTCCACTCTTCTCTTCCTATGGAAAATATTCTCAAATACCTCCTTGCCATATTTTTATTGCCTCGGTGAACTTCAAGAGATTCGTGCTGACGCTGAGATCAATAGCCTAGTTGTTTGCAAGAACATTCGTAAAAAAGGGGTGAGACATCCAGACTGGTTGGAACCTGAAAGGTCTGGTCATCCTAAGGGAAGGAGACTTTTCCAAACAGAGGAGAATGGGGCAGTGATCTGAATGAACCCTAGTGAGGTGAGTAATTGAGGCCTTCGGATAAAGGTTAATCCAATCCTGATTTGCAAAGGCTCTATCCAAGCGTTCTTGAATGAAGTAACCGATATCCTGTTTATTTACCCAAGTGTATCTCGGACCCTGAAACCCAAGATCAATCAAATTGCACGTATCTAAACAGTCTTTAAAAATCTGGGCTCTCCTCATATTAACAGGGTTGCCACCACACTTATCAGCACTAGATAAAACCTCATTAAAATCCCCTAGCACTGTCCAGGCTAAATTGTGCAGCCTAGAGACTTTTGCTAAATTTTCCCAAAGTAGTTTACGTTCTGCAAATCTAGGACTAGCATAAATACAAGATAAAATCCAAGACAGGTTTGAGGAAAGTACCTTTACAATGACGTGGATTTCCTGTTCTGTCTTCTCCAAAAGAGTAACTTCCACAACTTCTGAACTCTAGAGTAGCCAGAGCCTTCCAACATACCCAATAGTATCATTGTGTATGACTCCATCGAATGGGAGTCTATCAATGATGTCTTTTGCCCTCAGATCACCAATGCGGGTTTCCGTCACAATGACAAGTGAAGGATTAAACTTACTCATCAAACTATCCAAGGTATTTAGAAAACGGGGGTTTAAAGCCCCTCTACAATTCCAACAAATAACATTCATGGACACTAGATGGGGAATGGGCGGATCCCTACTGATCTAAAACCAATTCCTTGCTTGATTCAACAAGTTCCAACTCAGCACCCTTAGCTTGGACTTCGATATCTCCATCTTCTTCCAAATGCATATTGCATGCTCCATAATCCCCAAAGGTTGTTCCCTCGAGTTGATCATAAGGTTTATCTGTGGATATCTCCCACATACCTGTATCACCTTGATGGCTTCTGAAGACCCCACTAAACTTGTTGCTGTTGGTCCATCTGCCATTATTTTCCTTGTTTGGACCTCCTCCAATAGGTTTGATTCTGGCAAGGGACGATCTAACGAAGTTAGCGATAGTGTTCTCCACCCCATTATCTCCCCTTTTGCCTTTGTTGGGATGTCCGATGGGAATCTCCACCAGGGGTTGTCCCATACTAACCAAGCTGGATCAGTCAGAGGTAGAAACCCCAACTTTTAGCTTTCTAGAGTTAGGGGAAAGATGTGATTCCAAGCTTGCATTTACTCCTGATCGAACCACCCCCAGATCATGGTGGGAGAAGCTCGGATTTGTTGAATGAGGGGTATGGACAATGGCATAATTTTCCCATGGAGGCTTATTGCCCACTGCCTTTGTGTGTTGTCTCCCATAGCTAGCTGAAGCTTCTCTTGTTTTGGATTTGAGTTTGTGGTTCACTTTTGGGTTAAGAGTGTTAGCTTCAGTCCTAGGTGGGTTCGAAAGTGGTGGAGAGTGACTACTCATGGGGTTTTTTTCCTTCAAATCCGAGGACCTATGAAGTGCACTGGGCAGAGCGCCTTGGCCTGCCTCAGAAGCTGTTGCATCAGGAATGAGTGGTGTGGTGGGGTCTATTTGACTTGTATTGTCAAATCTCTTGTTTTTATGTTTTCCTTTTGGTGAAACTATTGGCGGCCTGGTTGGTGGGTTGGCTTCTGATGTAAGCCTTCTTAGCCGGCCCAAATCCTTAGCATTAAATGCTGAGATTTGCTCCGGATTGGACTTGAGCGAGTGGGTACAGGCTACCCGAGATTTGGACACGTGCTTCTTACACTCCACTAACATCCAAGGGCCATAATCCTCTCTATCTTTTCCCGCTTTTTCCCCCTCGGGATTAGAGTTTTCTTCCTTCTCAGACTCATTTTTTTTCAGGTTACTCTCGCCGACGTTGTCCATCTCCACCATCGTCTCCTTGACTGTATACGGACACTGAGATTTTCGATGTCCCATTCTGCTACAGGAAAAGCAGAGTGAGCCAATGCCCTCATATAAAATGTCTTGCCTGAATCTTCCAATAAGGATACTCCTCGGAAGTGGCATGTCCAAGTCAACCTATACACAAAGCCGGGCATATTGACCCCTTGTGCCCACTGCGGTATTTGCATCAACCCGGAGCACATGTCCTATGGCCCTCCCGATCTCCTTGAGCACCTCCATTTCGTAGAGCTCAATGGGAAGCCCCAGTAAGCAAGCCTAAACAGCAGTGACGGAACTATAGTTGGACTTGGGGGGGTAGTGGCCCCCCCTAAATTTTTTCAAATTTTTTTTAGTATATATATATGTGTGTGTGTGTGTGTGTGTGTGTGTGTGTGTGTGTATTAATTTTAGCAATTTGTTTCAATAAATTTTGACTTTGCCCTCTCAACAATATTTTTGATCTTTTTAAAGGCTATAAAAAATTATATTAATCTAAAATTTGAAATAAATTTAACAAGCTTAACAACAAAATTTACCAATAACAAACTTAACCCCAAACAACACCCCAAAACAAACCCACACAAGACACAAACAAAAAATAAAATAAAATAAAAAATTCCTAAGCCAATTCTAACTAGTCTAAGTGAACACCCACATACATTTGACAACACACAAGACACCAAAAAAAAAAAAAAAACTTAACTTTCTAAATTAAGAAGTGCTACGTTCACAACACTTTTTGCTCACTCATAACAACTAATAATAACCAACCACTTATCATTTGTTGTAAAAATGTAATAAAAATATTGTGGACATAATATCATTTCTCTTCTAAATGAAAGCTTACTTGGAGTTTCAAAAAAAAAAAAATTGTTTATACTTTTACCCCTCTAATTTTAAGTCTTAACTTTGTCCCCGCCAAACAGCCACCTTGGAGTATGTAGCCACAGTGGGCTTGAAGTATAGCTCCCATGCACGGATGGTAAGGTAGTGTTCTACTATGAACCAAGGTCCCCCCTTCAGGACTTTCTCAAAGTCCTCCACCAATCCAAACTTTCATAAATAGAAGTCATTTTCCAAATCAATGCAGTCTAGTCTTCCCGCTGGCTTCCAGAGTTGCATGATCCTGGAATGCAGAAAATGGAATCCTACCGTTCGCCCAAAGACTTTAACAATGAGGGAGTGAGCCCATTTAGCCCGGATGTTCATCTTGGTCCGTTTGGATAACTTAATGGCAACTGTGCCCTCAGGAGGGTCATCCACCTCTTCATCGGAGAAAGGTTCCTCATTTTCATCGGCATTAAACTTAAAAGCCTGTGCGAAGGCACCAGGGATGTCGCCAACAAGTTTATCCTTAAAGGACATAGTATCTATTACTAGCACCTTCACCCCTCTCAAGGCTCGTCTGCGAGGAGCCAAGATGCAGATCCTCCTTAACTTTCTTGGTACTACGCTGCAGCTCCGCATCCTCTTCACCAGACCTTACACGTGACTCAAACTTACATTATCTGATATTTTGAACTAAATACTGAATAGCACAGGCCAAAATGGCCAAATACCACAATTTTTTGAAATTTTTAGCAAAAAACCACTGTTTCGGAAATATATGGAAATCTACCACTTTTTCTAGTACTCGAGTTTGGTGAACTCGAGTACCTTATTTTATAGTTCCACCGTGGCTGCTGAGCTGGAAATTGGCGATTAAAAAAAATAAAGTAGTACTCGAGCTTGGTAAACTCGAGTACCATGCAACACAATACTCAAGTATACCAGGCTCGAGTAACTTTTATAAAAAAAATAAAGAAATTTTTTTTTCTACAGTACTTGAGTTTATCAAACTCGAGTGCTGTGTAAATTTTTGTTTTTGTTTTCTTTTGCTTGAGGATAATTGACAAATAAACATAAAGATAAAAATAAGTAGCTTTTCTATGTTTTTATTTATTTAAATAGAAGCATTGTAAGATATAGAGATTTTAATTTCGAAATATGAATTTAATTTCTACATTGATTAAAATTGTTCATTGTTCTCTCATAAAAATTGTTCACTATTTTCTGTATAAACTATTTCTACGATTTTACATAAAATTATTTTCTGTTCAACATTATTTAAGAAATTGTTCGCTCTCTTTTTTGCATAAATTATTTTCTATTCACTATTTAAAAAATTGTTCACTGTTTTCTCATAAAACACCTAGTGAAATCGTGTTTTCTAAATTTAAACGCCAAATCTGAATGCTTTTTCATGTTTGAATTTCACAATAATCGAATATATTTTTCTGCATTGATAAAATCTGTTTCTACATTTATGAAATTTTCTCTCTGCACATCATATTTACTGTATATTCAAATCTGCTTACTGCATTCATAAAATCTGTTTTTTGCATTAATTAAAACTGTTCACTGTTTTTTGCATTAACTATTTCTAGCATTGGCGCAGTTATTGCACTTAAATGGTTTTTGTGTTTTTCTAAATTTGTAACCATATGAATAACGGACAAACTCCGTGAAAGAAAAATGAATGATTCGTATAAATCACCTAATGGTAAATGCCTCGAAAAATTCGAATTAGTTGAATGTAGAAATTCGAGAAAAATCAATGGAAAATCAATGAACGTAGCAAATCGTGAATGTGTACATAATATGTACAGATAGTCTAGACTTGTTGAGAAATTTGATTTCGTTGAAAGTACAAAATAATGAAAATTCAAAGGAAAAGTATGTACGTTAGATGTATAGATCGTATGAATTTGTTTAAAAATTTGAATTCATTGAATGTACAAAACTATGAAAACTCAAGGGAAAATTGTGTACATTAGAGGTACAGATAGTACGAATATGTTGAAAAATTTGAATTCGTTGAGTGTGTAAAATCGTGAAAATTCAAATGAAAATTGAAGAGCATACCAAATTGAGTAAACTTAATGGAAAATTAATCACATTAGATGTACAGATCATCTATTTTTTTGCATTGATAAAATATGTTTCTACATTAATAAAATTTGCTCTCTGCACACCATCTTCACTGTTTTCTCATAAAAATTGTTCACTGTTTTCTGCATAAACTATTTCTAGCATTCTGCATAAAATTATTTTCTGTTCAGCATTATTTAAAAAATTGTTCACTCTCTTTTATGCGTAAATTATTTTTTGTTCACTATTTAAAAAAATTGTTCACTGTTTTCTCGTAAAACACCTAGTGAATTTTTTTTTTCTAAATTAAAACGTCAAATTTGAATGCTTTTTCATGTTTAAATTTCAAAATAATCGAAAATCCAAATCTGTATGTTTTTTCATGTTCGAATTTCACAATAATCGAATCTGTTTTTCTGCATTGATAAAATCTATTTTGATACACACTTTGTCAAAATTATCCAACAACGATAGATTGTGATTGGTTGTTTATCACTTTCTAATAAACTCACTATTTTTTCTACTTCACCTATAGTCTACCATGTAGAAGTATAGAACAAGTGTGACAAAATGAGTAGAAATTAGAGATGATTTGAATACAATGAATCGTAATGTATTGAAAATTTCCCTTTATTACATTTTATTATTATTATTATTATTATTATTACTCCTTATTTAGTTTATCTAAAAAGTTAAACATTTTTGGGTTTATCCAAAAATCTATGCCACGAAATACATTGCGGGAAATCTAGACCAAAGAACTACCAAAATAAAAAATTGAGCGGCATTGTTGTTGTACTTAAATAAGTTGTCATAAGCAGCATAAATTACCAACCAACCAAAAAAAAAAAAAAAAAAAAAAAAGCAGAAACTACATCCACCTGATCAAATAAAGGTGGTAGGTTGGGTTTTCAGTTTTCACATACAACTTCGAAGTAGGTTCTTGACCAAGTATTTTGTTTCTTTAAAGCCTTTCAATATCAGATTTGTTATATACTTTCCCTCTATCTAGGGGCTAAGAGAGAATAGAATCTATATGTCTGGAAAAAAAAATGTTTGTAATAGAATCTATGTTGGTTTAATGGCTGCAATCGTGACTGAAAAATAAAATAAAATGTAGCTCAATAATCAATTTTCTATTATGACTTTTACCTCAGAGCATGTTTTAAGTGTCCATTTATGTGTGTGATTTTGAACTTGTTTCTGTGTTTTTTTTTGGTGTTTGAAAGTAGTTGTGCCTGTTAAAAGTACTGAATGCTGATGTTATGATCCATAACACTCAAAACTGTTTGTAAGATGGATTTTGGCTCAAGTAGGACATGATATATTGTTCACTAATTTCTGCATAAACTATTTATAGTATTCCGCAAAAAATTATTTTATGTTCAGCATTATTTAAAAAATTGTTCACTCTCTTTTCTGCGTAAATTATTTTCTGTTCACTATTTAAAAATTTGTTCGCTGTTTTCTCATAAAACACCTAGTGAAATTGTGTTTTCTAAATTGAAAATCCAAATCTGTATGTTTTTTCATGTTCAAATTTCACAATAATCGAATATGTTTTTCTGCATTGATAAAATCTATTTTGATACACACTTTGTCAAAATTATCCAACAATGATAGACTGTGATTGGTTGTTTATCACTTTCTAATAAACTAACTATTTTTTCTACTTCACCTACAGTCTACCATGTAGAAGTATAGAACAAGTGCGACAAAATGAGTAGAAATTAGAGATGATTTGAATACAATGAATCGTAATGTATTGAAAATTTCCCTTTATTACATTTTATTATTATTATTATTATTACTCCTTATTTAGTTTATCTAAAAAGTTAAACATTTTTGGGTTTATCCAAAAATCTATGCCACGAAATACATTGCGGGAAATCAAGACCAAAGAACTGCCAAAATAAAAAATTGAGCGGCATTGTTGCTGTACTTAAATAAGTTGTCATAAGCAGCATAAATTACCAACCAACCAAAAAAAAAAAAAAAAAACAGAAACTACATCCACCTGATCAAATAAAGGTGGCAGGTTGGGTTTTCAGTTTTCACATACATCTTCGAAGCAGGTTCTTGACCAAATATTTTGTTTCTTTAAAGCCTTTCAATATCATATTTGTTATATACTTTCCCTCTGTCTAGGGGCTGAGAGAGAATAGAATCTATATTTGTTATATACTTTTCTGCGTAAATTATTCTCTGTTCACTATTTAAAAAATTGTTTGCTTTTTTCTCATAAAACACCTAGTGAAATCATGTTTTATGAATTTAAATGCCAAATCTAAATGCCTTTTCATTTTTGAATTTCACAATAATCGAATCTATTTTTCTGCATATAAAATCTGTTTCTACATTAATAAAATTTGCTCTCTAAACATCATATTTATTGTATATTCGAATCTGCTTACTGCAATCATAAAATCTGTTTTTTGCATTAAGTAAAACTGTTCACTGTTTTCTCGTAAAAATTGTTCACTGTTTTCTGCATAAACTGTTTTTAGCATTGGCGCAGTTATTGCACTTAAATGGTTTTTGTGTTTTTTTTAAATATGTAACCATATGAATAATGGACAAACTCCATGAAAGAAAAATGAATGATTCGTATAAATCACCTAATGGTAAATCCCTCGAAAAATTCGAATTTGTAAAATTGTTCGAATTAGTTGAATGTAGAAATTCGAGAAAAATCGATGGAAAATCAATGAACGTTCCAAATCGTGAAGGTGTACATAAGATGTACAGTTAGTCTAGACTTGTTGAGAAATTTGATTTCATTGAAAGTACAAAATAATGAAAATTCAATGGAAAAATATGTACATTAGATGTATAGATCATATGAATTTGTTTAAAACTTTGAATTCGTTGAATGTACAAAACTGTGAAAACTCAAGGGAATTTCCCTTTATTACGTTTTATTATTATTATTATTATTACTCCTTATTTAGTTTATCTAAAAAGTTAAACATTTTTGGGTTTATCCAAAAATCTATGCCACGAAATACATTGCGGGAAATCAAGACCAAAGAACTGCCAAAATAAAAAATTGAGCGGCATTGTTGCTGTACTTAAATAAGTTGTCATAAGCAGCATAAATTACCAACCAACCAAAAAAACAAAAACAGAAACTACATCCACCTGATCAAATAAAGGTGGTAGGTTGGGTTTTCAGTTTTCACATACAACTTCGAAGCAGGTTCTTGACCAAATATTTTGTTTCTTTAAAGCCTTTCAATATCAGATTTGTTATATACTTTCCCTCTGTCTAGGGGTTGAGAGAGAATAGAATCTATGTCTGGGAAAAAAAAATGTTTGTAATAGAATCTATGTTGGTTTAATGGCTGCAATCGTGCCTGAAAAATAATAGAATCTAATGTACACAATTTTCCCTTGAGTTTTCACAGTTTTGTACTCAATGAATTCAAATTTTTACACAAATTCATACGATCTATACATCTAACGTACATACTTTTCCTTTGAATTTTCATTATTTTGTACTTTCAACGAAATCAAATTTCTCAACAAGTTTAGACTATCTGTACATCTTATGTACACATTCACGATTTGCTACGTTCATTGATTTTCCATTAATTTTTCTCGAATTTCTACATTCAACTAATTCAAATTTTTCGAGGCATTTACCATTAGGTGATTTATACGAATCATTCATTTTTCTTTCATGAAGTTTGTCCATTATTCATATGGTTACAAATTTAGAAAAACACAAAAACCATTTAAGTGTAATAACTGCGCCAATGCTAGAAATAGTTAATGCAAAAAACAGTGAACAATTTTTATGACAAAACAGTGAACAATTTTAATTAATGCAAAAAAAAAATTTTATGAATGCAGTAAGCAGATTCAAATATACAGTAAATATGATGTGCAGAGAGAAAATTTCATAAATGTAGAAACAGATTTTATCAATATTGCAGAAAAATATATTCGATTATTGTGAAATTCAAACATGAAAAAGCATTCAGATTTGGCATTTAAATTTAGAAAACACGATTTCACTAGGTGTTTTATGAGAAAACAGTGAACAATTTTTTAAATAGTGAACATAAAATAATTTATGCAAAAAAGAGAGCGAACAATTTCTTAAATAATGCTGAACAGAAAATAATTTTATGTAAAATCGTAGAAATAGTTTATACAAAAAATAGTGAACAATTTTTATGAGAAAACAATGAACAATTTTAATCAATGTAGAAATTAAATTCATATTTCGAAATTAAAATCTCTATATCTTACAATGCTTCAATTTAAATAAATAAAAACATAGAAAAGCTACTTATTTTTATCTTTATGTTTATTTGTCAATTATCCTCAAGCAAAAAAAAAAAAAAAAAATTACACAGTACTCAAGTTTGTTGAACTCGAGTATTGTAGAAAAAAAAATTTCTTTATTTTTTTTTATTAAAGGTACTTGAGTTTGGTATACTCAAGTATTGTGTTGCATGGTACTCGAGTTTACCAAGCTCGAGTACCACTTTATTTTTTTTAATCGCCAATTTCCAGCTCAGCAGCCACGGTGGAACTATAAAATAGGGTACTCGAGTTCATCAAACTCGAGTACTAGAAAAAGTGGTAGATTTCCATTTATTTCCAAAACAGTGATTTTTTGCTAAAATTTTTAAAAAATTATGGTATTTGGCCATTTTGGCCGAATAGCACATGCATAACAGTAACCTAATATTGAATAGCTTGCCTTTATTTGACTTTATCGGTTTGTCTTTTTGTGCATTGTTAATGTTTTATATTTCTTTAACTTCACCCACCCTTTGTCCACTGACTAGTCTGACCTGTGTGTCTGTGACTTGGACTGAGTCTCTTATCTCTTGCTTTTTGTGTAATTGTGTGAGTGTATATAATTGTTTATTTTTTTAGGAATTGATGCAACGATTTCAAAATAAAAAAATTTATAAAAAAAATTTGTAAAATTTTATATATTTATATTTTTTTTGTTATTGTTGTCAATATATGAATTTCTCTTTTTATTAGATTGTATAATTTATATTTTTTAAAGACCATCCTGAAAAAAATTTTTAGAGCCGTTACATATCTGCATTCTGTAGTGTAAGGGATTCTTTTTATCTAGTTTATTTTCTTAGTAAACCATATATATATATATGTATTAAAGCTGGTTTTTTTTTTTTTTTTTTTGGTATTAGGAAGAGTTCTGATTCACTTGAGAGAGGAGTAATGAGTACTACTGATTTACAAAGGATTTGTGGACTCTTCGTGAATTTAATTAATATGATCTACAGTGAACGTGAAAAAGAGAGCACATGATTGATCCTACTAATGGGTCCAAACGTGAAAAAAAGGAGCACAGGACTTAAAAAGTGTTTTATTTTGGGATAGGGAAAAGCTAAACTAGAAATTTGTTAAATTTGTTTGAGAGGCTATGGACTGTGCTAGATACTTACGATTGTTATTTGGATCTGGTTAGGTCATACATTAATTGGTTAATTAAAAAATCTGTCAAAACAGTTAATTATTTTTTTTTTCATAAAAATTTCTTAAAATGATTTACTAATTGATACTCTAAAGGCACACATTAATAAAACTCTTATTATTTTTAGGTTTTTCTTAAGCAATTTCAAATCATATTCGAAATGTTAGAAAAGGGAGTACGTATAACTCGTGTTTTGTGCTGGACATGGAAAAAACTGATTTAGGAACTCGTAAAAGTGGTTTGTTTTGCAGATCCAGTTTAAAATAAATAAATAAAAAATTTGTGTTGGGTATTTCTTAATCAACTCTTAAATTTGAGGCTCAAATGAATTTTAAGAGAGGAGGGCCAATTAAGTGCTAAACCAAACCAGTAGCATTTTTTAGGTTCAAATGAATTTTTCTTAATCAACTCTTAAATTATGAATGGTTAACACACTAGTACTAACTGTTTTAAGAGCACGGCAGGAGTTGCCATATATGGATTATAATTTGCAACTGCTTCTGCACCTGCACCTGCACTTGCACTTGTGCACTTTTAAAATCCCATAACAAAGCCAATATCTGTCACTGCATGCTGTCCAAATCCTCCCATTTCCTCTTGCTCTGCCTTGCAAAATGCGTGCTATTTGAGTTATTCAGGTTCAATTTACATTTTATAAATACACATTCTCTTTGTCTCCAAGGAGATTTATATTTAGAACATTTTTTTAATTAAATATTTAGAGCTACATAGTGTTTAGGTTTACTACACTTCTGAACAATCAGGTGAAGGACCAAAGCTTTTGTCTAGAGCATTGAACAGAAGACACGATGTGAACACGTGGTCAATTTTAAAGACGTGTCAGATTTAGTGCACAGGACCCAAATCATACCCCGGCCAAGAGCCTTACGGTTAAGTAATATGGTTCGTAAAATCTTTTTTTTTTTCTTCCAAGAAATAAAAATAAAAATACGAAAAAGTCTTATGGTGCATGCGTACATGGTCATGGGAGGTTGTACTTAGAAATAATGAAAATGGTAGCATTTGTCTAATATGTTTTCCAATTTTCCAGGGATACTGTGTCATTCATAAGCATTAGTTATGAGTTATCAAGTTCTAAAAAAAAACTGTTAGTGTTATGAGTTATTTTTTCCATCAGCAAGGGAATGGTGCAAGGTTAGTTTCTTGCTCTTGAAATTATTATTAACTAGCGTTTAACCCGCGCAATGCGTAGGATCATTTTATAATTTAGGCTCACCTTTACATCACTCACGCCACAAAACTCCTTTGATAGGTTTGACCTTTGTGTTGCATATAAGACATGCAAAAATAATACCCCATCTGTTGTTAACATTAACAATCTTGGCTTTGCATGTCACCAATTAATTTGAACTATCTGTGATAAAATTGTATATATGTTAAGATTATGCTATCCTTTTTATTTATTTAACAGATTAACAGCTTTCCTAATACTTGAACTACTTGGACTTCAAAAAAGGAAAAAAGTAAGAGACCAAGCACAATAGATTAATAGGTTTCCTGATATTTAGTTTTCCAAAAGTTGGCAATCTCCTATAATGGTTTGCATTTTGATTTTCTCAACTCCAAATATTTGCCTCGTTCATGGCCTTCAGTTGTTATTTGTATAATATAAACCTAAAGGTCAACAATCAAGCTCGGTACTTAAAATTAGGACTTAGGTTCATTACTTGAAATTAGAAGTTTTTTAATGTAGCACCTATAAAAATGCATACTCAGCATTCTCAATTTTCATCAATCTTGTATTCCCAAAATAAGGCTGCACTGAACAGTGCGGCAATCTAACAAAGACAAATGAATTACAATCTACAATTATAACTGAGTTCAAAATTAGAATCACATATATTACAAAACTTAAATTCATGTTGATATAAGAGTCTTAGGATGTTCAAATTACAAAACCATAGCCTAAATACAAAAAAAATCTCTCATAATCTGAAATAAAACAGAAAATTAAGTAAACAAGAAAAGGGTATGAAGTTCTATCATTTCGGTCAAAAAAAAAAAAAAAAAAGGGTATGAAGAATAGAACTTGGTGCATAATTCTTAAGCATTTTTTATGCTTCCAAGTCTTCTATTTCAGCAACTATTTTTCTATTATGTAAGTTATCCATCCAATCCTTTAGGAGGTCCTTTTGGCATAATTTCCTTTGTGACTTTTGGAATGTCAAAGTTGATGTAGAGTTTTGTTGCCCATGTGAATGACAGTCGATAATTACCTACAAATTTTTTTAATCAGTTAGGCATTAACATTTGTCATGTTTTCATTTAAAGTATATGAGAATAATATCTAATAATATTTAAAAGAAACACCCAGAGAATCAAATAGTTAAACTTAGAGGTGAAGAAAACATAACTTTCATTTCACAAAAATGATAGAACTCTCATGCTCAACACATATTGCAAAGATCAAAACCACATCTGTATTTCATGCCCAACTGACAAAACACAAAGTAGCAAGGCATAGATTAATTAAGTTTAAATATAACTTAAGAAACCAAAATGCTCTAAAACAGAAAATGTAGTGAGCTCAAGTATAAGCGAAATCTGGTTTTCGCTTATACTTTACCCAAGGATTTCTATGGATAATAGTGATCTGTGCAATTATTCTCTTTAGACTCTATGATATATCTACTCCCTTTAATTTAATTTAACTTGGCATAATGTTTCTATGGATAATAGTGATCTATGCAACATCTAGCTAAGCTGGTTTTTGGTTTGCACAACATGTGAAACCAAAAAATGAACAATTTCCTACACAATCATTTTTATAGGTATATAATATATGTAATGAACAATTTCTACTTCTTAAGGTAACCAACCAATTAGTGAGACATACTCTCTAAAAAAGTGGAGGGTCTGATGTGGAGATTGGGAAATGTACAAATAATCTATTTATGCATCAGAAGTAAGAACATTGACTAACTTGAAAGAGAGATTACATGTTACCATAAATTATCACTTCCAAAGCATCTTTAATCAAAGATTAAAATGAAACTACAATTCAAAATAATTCCAGCAATTACCCGTGTCCCAAATTCTAAGTTTCAATCTTTTTCCACCAATTGTGAGCAGCTTAATCTTAAAACCTCATCTCACCGAAATTAAAAAGAAAAAGGGAAAAAGGAAATTGGAAAATGAGACTCTATTTTATGTGACAAATATATACTTATGAATTTCAAAACAATGTGTAATTCTTATGTGATATAGAAGGAAAAAGGCATGCAAATAGCCCAATTACATTTTCCACCCCAAAAATAAAATAAAAGGAAAAATCAAAATCAAATTCAGCTATCCCCAAAAAAAAAAAAACCAAAAAAAAAAAAAAAAACACTATAAACTCCAAGCAACCATATCAATTCCCGCTCTGTTTGTAGGAAAAGGAAAAATGAAAATTACTTGAGTCTTACATTTGAGCACTAACAACCATGGTAACCTTGTCCTTAGAAAAAGCATGCAACCTTAGTAAAAATGAACATTACAATTGGCAAACAATTTTAACCACCATTGACAGCTGGACCCATATTAATCAGTCAATGATGATCATAAAGAGGATCTAAAAAACATCAAACTCATAACATCAAGATTACATGAGAAAAGACAATTCTCATGCAATCACAAATATCTCAATAACATGGCACTACACAGTACTAAACATTACCTCATATTTGTTCAGTCACAATGGCCTAATGCTTGTCATGCTGCTTTATCTCTTAAGCTTTATCTTAAGTTTGGCTTCCTGGACAGCTTCTACATCTGCTTGCCTTCATGCTTCCACTCACCTTAAACTAAAATCAGAATTAGGAAAAACAATTGACCAAAAATTCAGTTCAAGCCTTTCTTCAAATAGTTTGATGGGAATTGAGAAACCAAGGAAAAAATTGATTTAAAAAAAAACAAAAATAGATAATGGAAAATCCTTGAGAGAGGTTGAAGGTACCAGTGAAAGCGGAGATCGTTGGAAGCATAGACAATCTGTGTTTTCCATGCCCAACAACAATAGAGACATTACATGTCACTACTTTCATTTTTGCAATAAATCTAATGAAACACACATGAACAATTTTTATCTCTTCTGAAAACCCATTTATCAATGAAGTTTACCAACAAAAAAATTGGGAATATTCAATTGATATGATTATCAATTTTCTTGTTAACCCTTCTCATCGGCATTTCTTCAAACATATGAAACCATAAAGATACAAAAATTGGAATTATTGTCAGTAACAAAATTAATGACAATGTAGGCAATCCATAGTAAAAGAGAGAAAAGAAAAAGCACTTAATATTTCAATATAAAACAAATATTGAAATCAATAGAAAAGTAAAAACACCAAATAAGAGATACGATAAAGGGGAAGAATTGACAATTTCTTCTTCTTCTTTGGACTTGGCTTCCCATTCAACACCATGAATTCATAAACAAAATTAAAAAAAAAAAAAAAAAAAGAATTTGGTTTTAATTAATAGTAAACATCAAGTACCAAATCAAATTCACATAAAAACAAACAAATGTTTTCCAAGTTTCACACTGTAACAAAGCAAAATGAAAAGAAGAAATCATAAAAGTACTGCCCATTTCATAAAGCAAAACATTCACATACAAAATGACAGTTCCTTAATATAAATAAATTCAGCAAAGAAAGAACAGAATGAATGAATGAATCATAATTTCCCAAATCAAAAAAGGGAATAGTTTTATACAATTTGAAACGGTAATTGAATAGAAAAAAAAAAGGGGGGGGGGGGGGGGGGGAAAGAAAAAAAACACCATGCCTACCTTCTACTAAACCCATATATTTTTCAATAGGGATAAAAGTTTTGCTGTTGGTGATGAATCAACAACAAAACCGGTTTTCCAAATCAAAACCCCAGGAAAAAAAAAAAAATATATATATATATATATATATATATATATATATGAACGCAGATATTAGAAAACAGGGAAAGGCTTAGTGATTTCTGTAATCCAAAATAGGAAAAAAAATCGAAAAATTGAGAAAACAAACATTTTCATGGAGAACCCAAAAGCCCGAAACAAAAAAGAATCAAAACCAAAATCAAATCTAAACCTATCCAACAAAAAAACTCAATAAAAAGTAATGTTTCATTCCCAAATCTTAAAAAAAAAAAAAAAAAAAAAAAAAAAAAAGGAAAACGTACCGGAGCCGGTTTCGACGATCTGATGGTGGCAGGTATGTAGCCTAACGGTGTTGATACCCATAGATTTTTCTTTCCCTATGTGCTTGCAATGGTGCTCTAAGTCTGAATCCTTCTCTCTTATTCCTCTGTTTTTGCCCTCTCCAAACCTAAATTATATATAGCCCCAAAATTTCAAAAAATCAAATCAAAACCTAATGTTACCTAAATACATAAATAAAAATCAATCCAACCAAATTTCTCAAAACTAATTCATATTTCATACCCATGCCCAGATGTAAGAAAGAATGAAAAGAAGAAAAACTTACCGGTGGTAGTTCTCTCAGTGTCTGTCTCCTTCTCATCTCTATATCGCAAGGTTTATTTTTTCCTCCTTCTCTATCTCTGGATCGCAAGCACCGGTGTTAACAAAATTGAAAAGGAAGCAAAAAGAAAGCATCCAAATAGGAGAAACAGAAGGCACCCTTACGGTGATGTCTCTCTATCTCTGCCTCTCTATTTCTCTGTCTCTCTTTTCTCTCGATCTCTCTCTCCTTTCTCCGTGTAGCAATCTTTCTTTTTTGTTATTATTTTTTTTTAAGCGGTTACTTTCCTTTTATACCAAGAAGGCTCCCAAACATTTTTTTAACGCAATGAAACATTATAATTTATCGCTTTTAAATGGTATTGTAGTGTTACCAAACAATGTAATTTATCACTTTTCAACTTAAACGTGGCTGAATTTTAGATGGCCTTTTTTCCTGACGTGGAAGCACCTCCTTAAAGATTCTGCTTTTATATACAACTAGCGTTTAACCCGCGCAATGCGCGGGGTCATTTGAAATCTCATAAGTAGAAGAGAAATTTGGCTAATAAAATCATTTTTTAAAGAAAAAAATTGTTGCAAAGTGTGTAAGATACGTTAGTTATCAAAACTAACTCATATTTCTTAGTTCATATACAAATCAAAGGAAAAGGAAAAAAAAAAAAAAAAAAACAATTATAACATTCAATTTCACCAAAGCTGTACCTATTCACTGAAATGACTCAATACAGCACATGCTATGTTCAATACAGCACATGGCTTCTACTTCTAGTAGGTAAATCTACTTTGTACTCAAATCTCAACACATCATACTTCTCACTTTTCAACAATAAAACAAAAGGGGAAAATGTATGTATTTTATTTATTTGATCATGCTGTTAAAAATGATAGCAAATCAGGTGTCAAGGAGAAAATATAATAAAATATCAATTTTATGATGTTCAAAAAACAACAGTCATTATTAAAGTATGTTCACTTATACAATCATTCTTATACACTTTGTAAATACAATGAAATACATAAAGACTCATAGAGTAAGGTAGTATATACATTAAAGTTCAGTTTTTTTCTTCTTTGATGCAATTTACTTAGTACCCTTTTGACGTTTTTGAAGCATTTGGAACGGCATTCTTTTATGACCAGTGCTTCCATCTTCAGTAGTTATAGGAGCAGTTAATTCAGGTATTTCAACAGATGTTTCTCCTATTTCTATTTTTTGACTGGCTATGTATTTGTCCTTCCTTGATTTTCTTACAATTTCCTCCATTGTGTCCTGCAATAATTTGCATTCTTATGTATTAATTAAATATGTATAGTAAACTATGTGTAGACTGATGTTTGAATCATATAGTAAGCAAGATGAAGTAAGTATGCTTCAATTACCTGATGTTCTTCAACTTTACGTGAGTCATTTTGCGAATGTGAAATTTCCATCTCCAAAATCTTCAAAACCGTGTAATTTTCTTTTCCATACTTCAAATTATATTCATCAAGATGCAGTTGGAATAAATATTCATTGCCAATTATTTTTTGAATCTCTTTTGGTAAAATACTCTCATCTAAGCATTGCAAGAAGTAATGACCAAAGCATTGGTAAGTCCTTTGTTGTACTGGGAATTTCTAAGCAAAGAATACCCACTGCACCACAACCATACACACCCCACAAAATTTAGTTCATAATTCAGAAAGTTACATGTCAGAGATCAATAGATCCCTCTTCACCCATGTATCAATAGATCAAGGAAATCTCAGTAAGTTTATGTACATAAAATTCCAAAAGCTTACAGACAATAAAATCAGAATGGCTTATTCACTATTAGATGAATGGTAAGGGAGAGCTAAGAACCTATGAAGCACGGACGCGGCGCCAGAGGAGCCGCACCTGCGTCCGACGCGGCGACGCGCGAGGGACACCGCTGACCACGCATCGTGCCGTGTCGGGCCGCGTCCTGCCACGTGGTTTCCCTGACTCGCGCCGACTCGGCTTCGACGCGCGCCGATTCGCTCTGATTCAGACCGAATATCTGTGTTTCGCCAGAAAAAGGAAATCGGCCGGTGAAAAAAAGAAAAAGAAAAAAGGAAATCGGCCGGAAAAAGGAAACCAAAAATACCTACCTACGGATTTCATCGGCTTAACCCCTTTCTTCTTCTTCTTCTTTTTTGCTTCTTCGTCTTCTTCTTCCTTTTTTTCGCAAGCGTTGTTCTGTTGTCTGTTCTGTTTCTTTTTTTTTTATAAGCTTTGTTTTGTTTTTTATTTTTTGAAAAGGATTGTTAAATGTTTGGTCAGAGAGGCTATTTTGTTTTTGGTGCCTCTCACGTGAGCCACATCTCCCCCACCATTTTTTTTTTTTTTTTGGGTTACATCGAGCCACTGAACCACTACCACTAAGCCTTTGATAGGCTTTATTTTGTACAGAATGTTATTATTATTATTATGTGAGTTCTCTATTATTATTATTATATAAAAAAGCATGCTTAGCAATATATAAAATATATAAATAAAAAAAATTTTAATAATTTTTTAATTGCCGAGTCCCGCCGCACCCGCACCCACCTTTTTCAAAAATTGCCGAGTCCCACACCCGTACCCGCACCCGCACCCGAGTCCCGAAACGCACCCGTGCTTCATAGCTAAGAACTCTTGCACTTATATATACAATATTCTGTAAATAACTTCTTTAAAATACTAATAGATGAAATCATGAAACTCAATTAACCCATTCTATAATCCACTGGTAGATACTTTTAAAGTAGAAAATCGATCAGACATTTAGATCTTGATACCATATTTCAATATCATAATTACAAAATCAAACGGTACCAAAATATTTTGACCAACCAATCCAAAGAAATAAAAAAGCAATACAAATTCAGTTAGGTTCAAACAGTAATATTATTAGTAAAATTAGTGTATTCACAAATTACAATTTCATGTGAAGTGTATATATTCATACTCTATATCATCTTGCCAAAGACAACATGGCATCACTTTGTTAATAAATAATTTGGCTTAAAGTATAGGATATGTTTCGATTGTCAATACTTAACTTCATATAAATGATGTATTTCTGGAGTTCTAACAATCTCTTCCGAAAGCTTAGTCCCAACACAATAGAGAGCTGGGAGGACTATAGGTCTTAAGGCAAAAGACACGTACCCATTTGTCATATATTCATCCATAGATGACACGGTCTTGTCTCACAACCACTCTGCTTCTTTCAACATAGACTCAGCAAATTCAACCACTGCATGAAAAGCATTGCTCATATAATCTCTGGTTGACTGAATAAATAAATGCAAAATGAGATTGTCCAAGCTTCCTTTTTTTTTTTTTTTTCTCAGGGTAGTCTCCATGAGAGATGAAAATGAAGCAAATTCTGAAGTTATTCCACATGCATAAACTCAAGTCCTAAGGCTAATATTTTAAATAAATATATACAGATTATATTAAAGTGAAGTAATTGCATCAGTCACAACCATAGGAGAGATCATAAAAGCCTACGAAAGTGATACACCTAAAACGTATTACAATGTAAATGTGTAAAAAGAAAGATCTCATCTCACAATGTCAATTATGTGACTTATCACATTATGTCCTTGCCATGTTAATCCTTTGTCTGCAAAGTCACAGATTGTTCTGTGAAGTGCTGAAAATATAATTTCAACGTTCTCAGAACAACAGTCAGTGCTGACATCAACATTCCATTTGTGGTTCAGTTCCAATAGCATCATCAGTAGTATACATTAAAGACTATTGAAGGCTCCAAACAGAAATCACAGACAGATGAGAGATTCAAGAAATGGAATTTGAAAAAGGGGAAACTTACTTCTCAACCAGTTGTATAAACACCCAATTTTTTGGCCCATGATATTTGAGCAGCAGAAAGTTCAGGGAAAAAAAGGATTACTGCAACAGAGAAGTAACAGTACACTAATTTCTGCCTGGAAAACTTTAACTTGTCTAATCTGTTCCCTGTAATCCACCTGCTTACATGAAAATGAAAATTTTACAAACAAAAGATGATAATTTGCTTTCTTTAACTGTTTAAAGCAAGAAGCTATCCCAATGACTGATAATCTAATTGGTTTTTCTTGATATCATGGTCATGTAGCAAATATTATCAACTCAATGGCAGAAAAATGTTCTTTACAAAATTATATAGTAACATATATTACAAAAAGGGAACAATTTTTGGTAAGTTTCTGTTGCTGCCCACCCCGTAAACAGAACCCTTTCCTAGCTCAAAAATATAGAAAGGTTCCTCCTTTCTCACAAACCGGAGAGGATTAAGATCATCAATAACCCCTCCTAGCAGTCAGACTAACTTCCTAAACAAACCTAAGAAAGCATGGCCAAAAACGTATAAAGCTTTCTCCTTTTTTTTCTTCTCTATATTCAACTATTAAAGCTTATAATATTAAGTTCCAGCAGATATGGAAAATGTTTTATAGATTTTTGTATCCATTTTTTAAAATATTATTTTCTGTTTTAAAAAAACTTTAAACTTACCTATTAGTCAATCGAAATCATAGCAATAGAGAAATAATAATAAAATTAAATATCAAAAAAGGTAAACAACAAAGGCGATTGTATTCTCCAAGCATTCAGATTTTTATAAAAATACAAACTAAACCAAAATCTGCCAAGATTAAAATAAATTTAATCAATACTACAAACGAACAAAACAGGACTCAAGAAATTGTAAAAATAAATGAGGAATTAGGGAGAAAGGTAGGCAAACCTTAAACCTTGATTGAGTAATGTGGTAAAACAGTATTTAACAAAATCTTTGTTATCTATCTATCTGCTTGAAATGCTAATTGAATGGGGGAAAAAAATGCCTACCTTCTACTAAACCCATATATCTTTGAAAACCCTAGAAACGGTAATTGAATAGGAAAAAAAAAAGTCGCATCAATTACCAAGAATAAAATTTAAAATAAGAACAATAGTAAAAGCCCTAATATTGTTCACATTTATTTCTTTTCCAGTACAATTCCAGTAACAAATGAAGCATTAAATTAATAACCTTTCACACATTTTTTACTGTTTAGTTTCTAACAAAACCAAAAACTCAAACTTTGCTCATTCAATCAGTCCCCAATTGAACCACAAAAAAATTCCAATTTCCCTCATCATTCCCTCACTTAATCCTCCATTTTCTCAACAAACAATAAAAAACCTCATTGTTTCTAATTACGCAAACTGATTAATCCCTTGAGTTATACTCTTTAAAGAAAAATAACAAATAACAAAGCATATATAATCACAACTTTCTTGGGAAAGAAACAGAGATGGAAAGCTAGAGAGTAAAAGTGAGTTAGGGCAAGAAGGAAAGAACCAAACAAACAACATCAAAATCTGAAATCTACAATCCGTAACAGAAAATCCCGAAACATCAAAGCAAATATCTAAATCTATACCTATCCAACCAAAATACCCAAAAGCTAAGTCATATTAAATACTCAAATATAAGAAAGGGGAAAAAAAAAATAACCGATGGTAGTTTCGGCGATCTGATGGTGGCAGGTAAATGGGTGTTTTTTTCAAAAAAAAAATTCTCTTAAGAACGATTCAACAAAACATAGATGAGTGAACCAAAAAAAGCACAAACATAACAAAAAACTGCCAAACAAAATACAACAGTCGAACAAACAGAACTCAAGGAATTGTAAAAATAAATTGGAAATTAAGGGAAGAGGTAGTTTTTTCAAAACCCTGTAAACGGTAATTGAATAGAAAACCAAAAAAGGGGGAAAAAATCCCTACAAAGGAAAAACAGAGCAACTGCAAACGAAAAACTTTAAATTTATACTGCAAAAACCTTAGCAACAATGGTAGAGAAGAGACATGGTAAACGAAAATATAAAAAAGGGGAAAATATTTCAACAAAAAATTAAAAACAACATAAATGAAATGAAGGAACTTTATTTTTTTGGCAACACATAAATCTATGTTCTTCAGCACCAAATCTATTTCAGTTTGAGAGAAATCATCAATAAATCTACACTCCACAGTAATTTTCAAAACCCTAGAAACGGTAATTGAATAGAAAACCAAAAGAGGGGAAAAAATATGCCTACCTTCTGAATCATCTTCTGAATCGCCTGTTGTTGCAGAGCACGAACAGAGGTTTGCATTGTTACAGGGGTTTTTTTTTCCGTCTGTTTGATGGGTTGGAACACGCTAGTCCGATCTGTGTGTATATTGAGGTGCAGCGAAGAATCGCAAGTTTGAGGGAGTCCGAATTTTGATCGGGAAATATGGTTTGCGTTTTAGGGTTGGGATTTTTTAGAAAATAACTACAAAACCCAAACAATATTATTAGTTAGGCAACGTTTCAAACATATTGCATTTCTAACAATTCGACTTCAGAGGAGTCGATTTTACTGTTCATATCGCCTATTTTTTGCGCCACATAGATAAATAAATCGACTTCAGTGAAGTCTATTTGTTTGTGTAGAAATCGACTCCACTGAAGTCGGTTTCTATGTATAGAAAACGACTCCACTGGAGTCGTTTTCTATACATAGAAATCGACTCCACTGAAGTCGGTTTCTATGTATAGAAAACGACTCCAGAGAAGTCGATTTCTTTGTATAGAAATTCAAACTAAGTTCCTACTGAATCAAGCTTTTCATGTTCTTCCCTTTCCTTTTTTTTCCCCAAAATGCTGCCTGGGTTTCTCCACTTCCAAGCCCCAAAAACCCATGAAAAAATCAAATCCAAAACAAATCAAACCCGAGCGTGTCTTCTCCTCCACCGATCTGACCCGATCCGAGTTTTTCGTGTAGCCTTTTCTTCGTTTGCTGGGTTGCGCCTGGGTTCTTCGTTTGCTCGTCGGTGTTGGGGTTCGTCGGGGTTTGGTCAGAATCGGCGCCTAGGTTCGTCGTTTGCTCGTCGGTGTTGGGGTTCGTCAGGGTTTGGTCAGAATCGGCGCCTAGGTTCGTCGTTTGCTCGTCGGTGTTGGGGTTCGTCGGGGTTTGGTCAGAATCGGCGCCTGGGTTCGTCGTTTGCTCGTCGGTGTTGCTGGGTTCGTCGGGGTTTGGTCAGAATCGGCGCCTGGGTTCTTCGTTTGCTGGGTGTGGTTTCAACCTCTAGCAAGAAAAATCAGCAACAAAAAGACCCACATGGTGCTGCAAATGTTTGTGTGGAGCATTTGAATTTCTATACAAAGAAATCGACTCCACTGGAGTCGTTTTCTATACATAGAAACCGACTTCAGTGGAGTCGGTTTCTATGTATAGAAAACGACTCCAGTGGAGTTGATTTCTACACAAACAAATAGACTTCACTGAAGTCGATTTATTTATCTACGTGGTGCAAAAAATAGGCGATATGAACAGTAAAATCGACTCCACTGAAGTCGAATTGTTAGAAATGCAATATGTTTGAAACGTTGCCTAACTAATAATATTGTTTGGGTTTTGTAGTTATTTTCTAAAAAATCCCTTTAGGGTTTGTGCTTTTGTTTTTCGTTTTTTTGTTTT
The DNA here is from genome assembly GCA_019022515.1 of Quercus aquifolioides. Taxonomy (NCBI): domain Eukaryota; kingdom Viridiplantae; phylum Streptophyta; class Magnoliopsida; order Fagales; family Fagaceae; genus Quercus; species Quercus aquifolioides. The sequence goes on along the minus strand of CM032332.1, from coordinate 7,811,376 downwards.
TGTGGATAAGCGGCTGGTGTCTTATAAGGCTTGCGTTTTCTTTTCTTTTTTTTCTTTTTTTGGATAAGTGAATGGCTTTCTGAAAGTGAGTCTTCAAAGACGCACCGTGCGAAATTTTAAAGGGAAAACAGTACACGCGTCAGTTTCTTAAGGGGTCATTTTTTCCTAACGTGGCAGCATTTCTTAGAAGCTTCTGCTATTATATATAGTATTAGATTAGATATTATGAAATTGTTGGGTCCTTAGCTTTATTTTATTATTATTTATCATTTTCCAGCTTTAATGTCGCTTATTTGAATACGTTGATATTTAGTTCATTCTTTTTTTCTCCCTCTTTGTACTTATGTGCTAACAATAACATTTTTCTTTTTTGGTCATATTTTTAAGTGTCGTTTGTTTTGGCATACAACCTCTTTTAGAAAATATTTTCCTTATTTTTGAGTTGTTTGGGCACTTGAAAAAGTTGGTCAAAGCAAAACCAATTTTCACTGGGTAGAAAAAATACTCTTGTTAAGGCGTAAAACATTTTCAGCCATTTTCAAATTTAGAAGAACATAAACCTTAAAAAAATAAAATAAATATCGCAAAAATCTTCAGAAAGACCATAGTACCTTCAAAACCTCTAAAACAATATTTAAACCTTCAAAAGGACTGAAATACTCTTGAAATTCAAAATATATATATATATATATATATATCAAAATCAAAATACCATTGAAAATCTCTTTAAAAAAAAATACCCAACAAAAACCTCTAAAATTTCAAAATACCCTCTAAAATGACCAAAATACACTATAAATCTCCAAGTACACAAATGCCCCCTAAAACCTTTATAAGGACCAAATTACCATTGAAACTTCTTAAATGACAAAAATATCCATTTAAAACCTCTAAAATGACTGGAATAACATGAAAACCTCTGAAATGATAGAATTATAAAAAAAAAAATGCTAGAACATACATGAATATATAAACCTATAAAATGATAATTTTTCAGTATTAATATTTTAAAGTGGTGAATTAAATTGGCTTTATTCCGTGATCAATTTGCTTGTAATTTAGCACTTAGTAACCCTGTATTTAGGTGGGAAAATTGTAAGGGTAGTGTGTGAGAAGTTGTGAAGAAAAGCTCAAGAGTGTGCAAGAAAACAGAGCTTCGCGGCTAGGACTCGCGGGTGGATCGCGACTGGCAAGCCGCCAAAAGCTGGCACATGAGAGGCACATGGGGGAGCTGAAGGGTCGCGCCAGCTGTCACGCTACAGGACAAAAGTCCCAGGCTGGCCAGGCCGTTACGTCGCGACTGGAACTCGCGACTTGGACAAGCCGCGAGACCTAGTCGCCAAATTGCCCTGTTTGGCAAAAACTGACGTTTTGCATTCCCTTCTCATCCTACTATATATACACCCTTATACCCATCATATTGAGAGAGCTTCTAGAGAGAATTTTGTGAGAGAAAACCCTAGAGCAAAACAAGATTGCCTCATCCCCAATCTTCATCTAAGAAACTCTACAAATTCCTCTACTCTCTTCCTCTCCATTGTCATAACCTTGAGAGGCCTTTAGCCAAATCCTTATCTCACCACACCCAGGTCTGTGAGAAGGTTTATTTGGTACTGAGGGAAGCAGTTTGGAAGGAACCAATATACATTGGTTGATGCTATGGTCAAGTAGCGGAATCCGGGAAGCTAAAGAAGAAATAGGTTCGGCGTAACCTCGTTGGAGCAAGAAGCTTAGAGGGCTTAGGTACTTGGGTAGATTAGGCTTGGAGGGTCTTCTGCTGTTCATGTATCCCAACTATATTCTTTAGTGGATTTTATCGCCGCTTGGAGGGCGGCGGAGAGGTTTTACGCCGAGGACTTCGGTTTCCTCTTCGATAACACATCGTGTGTTGTCCGTGTGTTTGCATCTTTCTTTCCTTATCTTTGCCTTATATTTACTGCTGTGGATGTATTTATATTTGGCTTAGATTGTGGTATCAATTCTGTTATAAGCTTGTTATCATATTCCGCACATTAATTGTTTGATATAAAGCTTGAATTGGTATTTTTGTATTTTGGGGTCTAAACGTTCAAGGGTGTTTTATACCCAATTTGAACTTTCAATTGGTATCAGAGCGGGTACACTTGTTGAGGTTTGAATACCTGAGTGTGATCCTTGACCCCTTGTTGAGATGTATAGGTCTCAATCTCTTAATGTTCCACCATTTTTTTATGGTAATAATTATGCATTTTGGAAAGTCCGAATGAGGGCATTTTTGTGTTCTATGGATGATGCTGTGTGGGATGCAGTTGATATAGGTTGGACAAAGCCGGAGGATGCCAAATCCACTTGGGACAAGGCAGCTCTTGCGGCAGCTAATGCAAACAGTAAAGCATTGAATGCCATTTTCTGTGGTATCTCTCCAGAAGAATTTCACAAGATTTCACATATTACCGTTGCTAAGGAAGCATGGGAGATTCTGGAGACAACCTATGAGGGAACTAAGAAAGTGAAGGACATAAAACTTCAAATGTTGACCACTCGCTTTGAGGAGTTAAAGATGAGTGAGGAAGAGTCATTTGATTCGTTTTACAGCAAATTGAACGAAGTGGTTGTTGGTAAATTTAACTTGGGGGAAAAGACGGAGGATTCGAAGATTGTAAGGAAGATCCTCCGGTCTCTACCAGAAAGTTTCCGGCCCAAAGTTACAGCCATTGAAGAGAGCAAAGATCTTGACGAAATCAAGGTTCAAGAGCTGGTTGGCTCTTTACAGACATATGAGTTGTCCCTTCCTTCAGCAAAGAAGAGCAAATCCCTTGCTCTTAAGACAATTGATGAGAGGATAGTGTCTCATGACTTTTCGGAAGAGAATACGGTAGATAAAGATGTGGCGTATCTTGTAAAGAACTTCCGGAAATTTCTAAAGCTCAAGAATAGTGGAAAATTTGGTGACAAAGGAAATTTCCAGAGTGCCGGAAAAGAGAAGAAAGAGTTCCGAAGAAGAGATGGTAAAGATTCCCAATCCTCACAAGGAATTACATGTTTTGAATGTAATGGGCATGGGCATTTTAAAAAGGAATGTCCAAATTACTTGAAGTCGAAGGGAAAGGCCTATGCCACCACTTTAAGTGATTCGGATTCTTCAAATTCTGATTCTGACGAGAGCTGTGATGGAGAAGGAAATTTCTCCGCATTCATGACCATTGCTCATGTGGAATCCTCAGATGACTTGGATACACTTGTGAAGGAGCTTGGTGAGCATTCTGATTTGGAGTCTATTGGAGAGTTGAAGAATCGGAAGCTGAAGAGGATGAAGGTACTTTGAGTCTTCAAGAGAATTACACTTTACTTCTTGAGAAATCGGGTGAGTATGCAAGGGTTGCAAAGGCTGCTGTGAAGAAGATGAAAAGGGCTGAAGAGGACTACAAAAGTCTTCTGGCTAGATATAAAGAGGCCAAATGTGAGATTGAGACACTAAATGGAGAGTTAACGGAAGCTTATACCAAAGTAAGATTACTTGAGCAAGAGGTGGTGCAAGCGCAAGCCAAGATAGAAAGGGTCTCCTCCAGAAAGTTGGAAGATGTTATCTCGTCTCAAAAACATTTCTCAGATAAGTCCGGATTGGGTTATACCGGAGGAAGTAGCTCGTCGGCCAAAGCTACCAAGGAAGTGAAATTTGTGAAGGCCATAGAGCCTAGTGTAGAAGAAACCATTCCTGAGAATGTTAAGGCTGAGAAGAAGAATGTGAGTGAGAAACGGATGGTGAATAAGCCCCGAAATCAATCTATGGGCAGACACGAAACCAGAGCAAGATCTCTCTCAAGACCACAATGGGGTCCTAGAACAGAGTATGTGTGTCACTATTGCGGACTGCAAGGGCATACTAGACCCAACTGTCAAAAGCTGAGAGCAGACAACAATGTAAGCGCACCTCGGTCACGAGGAAGAAGGAATGACAAGAGGTCTTGGGGTGGTGAGAAACCAAGAAGTCAAAACAATGATCCAGGAATGACGGATGTGATGAAGATGATCGGTGCTTTCACCAACTGCCTTGAAAGCTTCACACGAAGGTTTGATAGTCCTAATTCTTGTACCCAATCCGTAAAGGATATCACCCCAAACGCACGTGACGTGTGGGTGACGAAGGGTACTCATGCATAAGCATTATAACATGTCCATGCATCAATACTTCCCATGATTGTGTATATGCTTGGTTGTTTTTGCTTCTTGTTATGTTATGATGAAAATTTTGCTGTGTTGTTCAAATTGTTTTTCTCTTTGCTGATTTTGTTTTTGATCATTTTTCCTTTGTGTCAAAAATCCAAAAGCACATAAAAAGTAGAAAATCCAAAAAGTTTGATCACTTTGTTGAGTTTTATCTCAAAACATGTTTTGCCTTGTACCTTTGTACTTATGGCTTTGTGCATTTAACGAGCTTAGCTTGTCTCTCATGCACTCATATCATTGTGGAAGAAATTCTGAAATCTATGTGACTGTTGTAAATAGATCTTCAACCTTGTCATGAATGATTAGTGAATGGTTTTGTTGATCTTGAGACATGCATAGACTCATGCCTATATATCTTCCCACTTTTATTTTTTTTGCTTTAAAGAGCTCTCTAAATGTAAATCTCCAAATGAAAAGAGATATAGAGCTGCAAAAGCCTGTCGCATATACTAGTATTTGACTAGGAAAAAGGGAAAGCAACCAAAATAAAATGTTTGCAAGATGCCCAAAAAGCCAAAGGCTAACTCATTAATTGAAATATCAAAAATTTCAGGCATCTATCTCACAATGAGATTTTCTTTGCTCAAAAAATGGCAAATGATATGTTGAATATGGAGCCAAATGAAAAGCTTCAAAGAATTGTTATCAAGTTCTTGTGGGAGGTCATATATGCATGCTTCTATAATTGAGATAGGTCACATTATCTAGTGCTAGTTGTGTATGCCTTGATTGAATTGATCATTGAAGCTTCACATTGGACTAAGGACTATCTCATTTTTGATATCCACACACAACACACAAGTCTATGTTCAATGAATGCCATATTCATTTGTGTGATTGTACTTGATTAAATGTGTTTTTCACATGCTCAATCTTTGTTGGTCAAACACAAAAAGATTTTTGAGTGTTTTGTTTTGTTTTTGGAAAGTACTTTGTTTTTACAAAATGTCAAAATTTTCAACAACTGTGTTGCCCTGTTTTGGCGACTAAGTCGCGGGTTGGCCCAGTCGCATGTCCCAGTCGCGAGCTCATTCAGAGATTTTTCGCGGCTTACTGGCGAGTCAGTACTCTAGTCGCGAAAAAGACTTAGAAATTTTTTTCCAAAATTTGAGTTTTGCACTTTTCGCGGGTCAGTATGGCGATTGGTTCGCGAGTGGAAGGTCCAGTCGCGAGGGTACTCAGGGATTTTCGCGGCTCATATCGCGACTATTTCGCGGGTAGGCCTTCCAGTCGCGAAAAACACTTAGAGAAATTATCAAGTTTCTTTTCTTCACAGTGTTTCGCGGCTTAACCTGGCGACTTACTGGCGACTTGATCCAGTCGCGAAAAACGCGTGTTTTTGCTTTTTGAAGACAGTTTTTAAATTGCTTGTTCAGTTTTTCCCTCGAAATTAAGTGTCTGTTCATCTTCTTCTCAAAATCTCTCTCTCAACACTCCGTGTTTTCTTTGAAAAAGCTTTTAATTTCTGCATCATGTCTTCATCAAACATCAAGAAAAAGGTATGGGTTTTCTTTACCTTACTTCATTCAACATGTTTTCACTGTTGTTCTTTTGAATCTGAATGTTGTGTTGTTGGGTTGTGTTTTTGAAGTGTTCGAACATGGGTTTGCATCTTTGTTGAGATTGGGTGTATGTGATGTTATCTGCTCTTGCTGCATTGAGTGTTTAGGACTAGTTGATTACTTCAGGTCTCTTTTCCTTTGTCTGAGCATGGATTGTTGTTTGGTTGTTTTTGGGCATATGGGTGTGGGGTTTGTCTGCAATCGTGTATTGAAATCCTACATTTATCTGTTTGGTAGTGTTTTTTTTTTTGGTTTATGGCTATCATGTTCTCGCAGATGTTGCTACATGTATTTTTTTCCTGCTATGAATTTCTTGTACCAAGTGGGTTTTGCTCTGAAATTGGCTGCATTCTTCAGTGTAAACATGGTGATCTTGTTATATCAAATGCTTGGTTATCAACTGTGCTTTGTCTGTGTTTGTGTCTGGTTAATCTGGTTATCACTGTGTAACTAACTTGTTACTAATATGTGTGCATTTCCCTACTCTGTTCTATGTCTTGTTGTGGCCTTTTCTGATTGTTTAACAGATGGCTTCCACATCCTCTAAAAAGAAGACTCCTGCTAAGAAGGCTAATAAAAGATTGAAAATGGACAACAACCTGTTTAGGTCAGTCAAGCATTTTGAGAGATACAGAGATTCCTTCATAAAGGGAACAATTATCCAGGAGAGATTTGTGGATCTACATGATTTGAGGGATACATTCATTCCAAAATGTTTTGAAGGAAGAGGCTGGGAGAAACTTCTGGGTGACTTACCTTTAGTGTGTAAACCACTGATCAGAGAATTCTATGCAAATGTTGTGATAAAGGAGGAGGAGTTGAGTTGTTGGGTGAGGAGAAAGGAGTTTACCTTAGATGCTCATGACATTGATAAGGTTTTAGGGCTGGAGGGGTTAGATGAGTATGAATTCACAAACTACAAGGACAGAATGGTCTCCCTAGAAACTGTCCAGAAAAAGATTGGTGGGGTTGTAGAAAAGAGATGTCTCAACACTTCTGACTTTCCTAAAGACATGAGGTGTTTAACAACAATAATGATGTACAATTTGTACCCTATAAGGAAGATGACTACATTGACAAATGCCAGAGCTATCTTTCTTATGGAACTTAAGGAAAACACCTTTATTGACATCAGTTCCCACATTTTTGATACTATAATGGATGAAACTAAAACCACCTCGAGGCCCAAGTTGGTGTTTCCAAGTCTTCTCATGAGAATTTTCAAAGAAAAGGGTGTTCCAATTCCACAAGATATCAGTCCTATGCTTCCTCTATTAGCCATCAACAAATTTACTCTCATACGGATACAGAGTCGTCTTCCAGGTGAAGAAGAAGAGGGTGTTCACGAAGAAAGTGATCCTATGGAGACTGAAGCAGAAGGTGCAGGACCAGTTTCCACACCAAGAGTAAGAGTCAAGAGGAGCAGACCTTCTACCTCATCACCTGTACCTCCTGATGCCTTTCAGATCATCTTGGAGAGACTTGATACAATCCGCAATGTTCAGAATCAACAGACTGAGAGGATGACAGCAATGCAGGATCAGCTTGATGTACTCTCTGCCAAAGTTGACAGCATTCATACCAACCAGGATCACTGACCTTTTGGCCATTCCGGTCAAAAAGGGGGAGAACTTTTGGGGCAGCTCTTGAGGGGGAATGTCTGATTTGAGGGGGAGTTTAAATATGTGTTTTTGTTTAATACACTGGTTTAAGTTTGTTTTTAAACATGTGAATCTTTGGTGATTATTTATATAGTTTGATGTTATTCAGTTTCATCACTTTATGTTGTTTGTTTGTACCCATGTTGCTTATGTAAGCTTTAAGGGTTGTTTTGTTTTTATGCACTGTTTGTAGGCTTTTATGGTTTGTGCCATGTATTTGCAAAACTTTGCATATGCAGCCTTTGTGCTTTGTGTTTTGGTACTTGTTAATGCCTTGCATTGTCTTAAGTACGACACTCTTGTGCCCTTGTAGGATTGTTCCTAGATGCATATATGTTTGTATGCATTGGTTGAGTGTTGGACTTGCAAATGATGCTCTTCAATTGAGTTTATCATTTTTGCATGTCCGGATGTTCATTTCTTGTGTGAACGAACATAGTAATCACTTTTGCTTAAGTGACTACTGTTGTTGATCTTGCCATGAAGTATTGCTTTTATGCTTATGTTCATTTTTGCTTGATCATGCTTATTTAGCTCCATATGCTTTTTAAGTTTTCTGCATACAATGATATTGCTATGTTATTGTGTTTCAGGAGTTACTTATTCATATGTTCAAGAGCTTTACAGAATCTAGAGTTAGGTGTGAGTGAGTTTTTCAACTGTTCCCAACTCACGTTTAAGTCTAGAGTCTGTTGTAGGGTTTTGTCACGGAATAGCCAAAGGGGGAGATTGTAAGGTTGAATTTAATCAACCATCTAATTGGCTGTATTCCGTGACCAATTTGCTTGTAATTTAGCATTTAGTAACCCTGTATTTAGGTGGCAAAATTGTAAGGGTAGTGTGTGAGAAGTTGTGAAGAAAAGCTCAAGAGTGTGCAAGAAAACAGAGCTTCGCGGCTAGGACTCGCGGGTGGATCGCGACTGGCAAGCTGCCAAAAGCTGGCACGTGAGAGGCACATGGGGGAGCTGAAGGGTCGCGCTAGCTGTCACGCTACAGGACAAAAGTCCCAGGCTGGCCAGGCCGTTACGTCGCGACTGGAACTCGCGACTTGGACAAGCCGCGAGACCAAGTCGCCAAATTGCCCTGTTTGGCAAAAACTGACGTTTTGCATTCTCTTCTCACCCTACTATATATACACCCTTATACCCATCATATTGTGAGAGCTTCCAGAGAGAATTTTGTAAGAGAAAACCCTAGAGCAAAACAAGATTGCCTCATCCCCAATCTTCATCTAAGAAACTCTACAAATTCCTCTACTCTCTTCCTCTCCATTGTCATAACCTTGAGAGGCCTTTAGCCAAATCCTTATCTCACCACACCCAGGTCTGTGAGAAGGTTTATTTGGTACTGAGGGAAGCAGTTTGGAAGGAACCAATATACATTGGTTGATGTTATGGTCAAGTAGCGGAATCCGGGAAGCTAAAGAAGAAATAGGTTCGGCGTAACCTCGTTGGAGCAAGAAGCTTGGAGGGCTTAGGTACTTGGGTAGATTAGGCTTGGAGGGTCTTCTGCTGTTCATGTATCCCAACTATATTCTTTAGTGGATTTTATCGCCACTTGGAGGGCGGCGGAGAGGTTTTACGCCTAGGACTTCGGTTTCCTCTTCGATAACACATCGTGTGTTGTCCGTGTGTTTGCATCTTTCTTTCCTTATCTTTGTCTTATATTTACTGCTGTGGATGTATTTATATTTGGCTTAGATTGTGGTATCAATTCTGTTATAAGCTTGTTATCATATTCCGCACATTAATTGTTTGATATAAAGCTTGAATTGGTATTTTTGTATTTTGGGGTCTAAACATTCAAGGGTGTTTTATACCCAATTTGAACTTATTGAAAGTTCAAATTGGGTATAAAACACCCTTGAACGTTTAGACCCCAAAATACAAAAATACCAATTCAAGCTTTATATCAAACAATTAATGTGCGGAATATGATAACAAGCTTATAACAGAATTGATACCACAATCTAAGCCAAATATAAATACATCCACAGCAGTAAATATAAGACAAAGATAAGGAAAGAAAGATGCAAACACACGGACAACACACGATGTGTTATCGAAGGGGAAACCGAAGTCCTCGGTGTAAAACCTCTCCGCCGCCCTCCAAGCGGTGATAAAATCCACTAAAGAATATAGTTGGGATACATGAACAGCAGAAGACCCTCCAAGCCTAATCTACCCAAGTACCTAAGCCCTCCAAGCTTCTTGCTCCAACGAGGTTACGCCGAACCTATTTCTTCTTTAGCTTCCCGGATTCCGCTACTTGACCATAGCATCAACCAATGTATATTGGTTCCTTCCAAATTGCTTCCCTCAGTACCAAATAAACCTTCTCACAGACCTGGGTGTGGTGAGATAAGGATTTGGCTAAAGGCCTCTCAAGGTTATGACAATGGAGAGGAAGAGAGTAGAGGAATTTGTAGAGTTTCTTAGATGAAGATTGGGGATGAGGCAATCTTGTTTTGCTCTAGGGTTTTCTCTCACAAAATTCTCTCTGGAAGCTCTCACAATATGATGGGTATAAGGGTGTATATATAGTAGGGTGAGAAGAGAATGCAAAACGTCAGTTTTTGCCAAACAGGGCAATTTGGCGACTTGGTCTCGCGGCTTGTCCAACTCGCGAGTTCCAGTCGCGACGTAACGGCCTGGCCAGCCTGGGACTTTTGTCCTATAGCGTGACAGCTGGCGCGACCCTTCAGCTTCCCCATGTGCCTCTCACGTGCTAGCTTTTGGCGGCTTGCCAGTCGCGATCCACCCGCGAGCCCTAGCCGCGAAGCTCTGTTTTCTTGCACACTCTTGAGCTTTTCTTCACATCTTCTCACACACTACCCTTACAATTTTCCCACCTAAATACAGGGTTACTAAGTGCTAAATTACAAGCAAATTGGTCACGGAATAAAGCCAATTAGATGGTTGATTAAATTCAACCTTACAATCTCCCCCTTTGGCTATTCCGTGACAAAACCCTACAACAGACTCTAGACTTAAACGTGAGTTGGGAACAGTTGGAAAACTCACTCACACCTAACTCTAGATTCTGTAAAGCTCTTGAACATATGAATAAGTAACTCCTGAAACACAATAACATAGCAATATCATTGTATGCAGAAAACTTAAAAAGCATATGGAGCTAAATAAGCATGATCAAGCAAAAATGAACATAAGCATAAAAGCAATACTTCATGGCAAGATCAACAACAGTAGTCACTTAAGCAAAAGTGATTACTATGTTCATTCACACAAGAAATGAACATCCGGACATGCAAAAATGATAAACTCAATTGAAGAGCATCATTTGCAAGTCCAACACTCAACCAATGCATACAAACATATATGCATCTAGGAACAATCCTACAAGGGCACAAGAGTGTCGTACTTAAGATAATGCAAGGCATTAACAAGTACCAAAACACAAAGCACAAAGGCTGCATATGCAAAGTTTTGCAAATACATGGCACAAACCATAAAAGCCTACAAACAGTGCATAAAAACAAAACAACCCTTAAAGCTTACATAAGCAACATGGGTACAAACCAAACATAAACCTTAACAACCTACAAAGGTACCAAGTACAAACAGATAATAAAAAGTACTTCCCTTATCATATCACTCCCCTATCATGAATCATGGGAGCTGTGATGAACTTGGAACATATATACTTGTAACCTGAAACACTTGCACAAAACACATTAGACCCTCAAGGTAAAGCAAGTAATAAATAGACAAGTATAATGTAACAAGTAAATTGCGATCAAGTAAACATGATGTGAAACATGTGAGCAACTTGATCATACACCAAACATCAAAACAAAGTTTACATATTAGCTCAATGTCTTTTCCCCCTTAGTATATGCATCTCCCCTATGGAATATCTCTCCCCCTACAAATATGCACGAGAAATAGAATTGCTCCCCCTAAGAATGTGCACAAGAGTCATATAGAAATGACAAAACTTTCTGGTATACTACTCTAGAGTATACTCTCCCCCTTTTTGACACGAATAGACAAAGGGGTCAAGGAGAAAAGAGGGCAAGAGATGAAGGTATGAACAATGACAATGATGCATGAGGGGTGCAAAGATGCATGAGGGATGCGAGCTGAATGAGAAAATGAAGCTCAATCATAAGACATGACATGATAGGATGAAGAAATAATGTATGAACCAATGCATGACAAGGGTAGCAAAGGTGTGTGCAATAGGTGGCAAAGTGCAATGCATGACCAATGCATGGAAAATGCACATGTGGGGCAAGGTGTGTTAAATACACAACCAATGAACCAAACATGTTCCTAATGAGGAAACATGAGAAACCCCAAAGTTTGAAACTCATCGGAGTCCAAACAAGCGAGAAAATGCCTAAGAGGCATTTCATCAAACACCTAGCGTGCACACTATGAACAACAATGTGAAACAATGCATGAACACCATGAAAACCACCCTAAATACATGCTCTTTTTGCCACAAGGGGCCAACATCCAAAGAAAATCATCAAAAGAAACCAATCCCATACAAAAATCTTGACAAAAATTAAGTTTTCCCAACCCCTATGATGAAAATCCCAACCAAGAGCACAAAACTCTCCAAAACATAATCTAAGGATCCAAAAAATTAAAAGGGTTTAAAATTACCTTAGAGATGTTAATGGAATGAAAAATCATTCAAATTGATTGGGTTTTGATGTAAAAATAGTGAAAGAGGGGTTTAAAAGAAGATGGGAGAGGTTTAAAACAAGTTTCCCACGAAAAAGTTCTTTAAAAAGCTGATTCTGGGCATTTCGCGACTGGGCAAGTCGCGAGCTGAGTCGCGAGAATTTTAGCGAGTCGTTAGTGAGTCGCGAGTGAGTCGCGAAAGTCTTCTGGATGAACTCGCGACTGGGGTTGGCAACTGGCGAGTCGCGAGGTGAGTCGCGAGAATTTTCGCGAGTCGCGAGTGAGTCGCGAGTGAGTCACGAGTGAGTCGCGAGTGAGTCGCGAGTAAGTCGCGAGTGAGTCGCGAGGTGAGTCGCGAGAAACTCTGACACTTGTTTTTCAACACAAAACATGTTTAAACACTGAAAAACAATGTAAGCACTAAACAAGAGCACAAAGAGTGATAAAAATCACTTCCAAAAACATATAAAATGATCAAAAATCTTTTTGGATTGATCCATATATAGTTAAGCACACACACATCACATTTAAACAAGTACAATCGAACAAATGAATAAGGCATTCATTGAACATTAGGCATGTGTGTTGTGTGTGTGTATCAAATGTGGAATAGTCCTTAGTCTAGAATGAAGCTTCAATGATCAATTCAATCAAGTCATACACAACTAGTACTAAGACAAGTGATCTATCTCACTTATAGAAATATGCATATATGACCTCCCACAAGAAAATGATTACACAACTTTGAAGCTTTTCATTTGGCTTCTTTACAATTCATAACATTTGATCATTTTGAATCAATATATCTCATTTTGAGATCGATGCCTGAAATTTTTGATATTTCAATTTGATGAACAAGCCTTTGGCTTTTGGGCACCACACATTTTCATAAAAGTCGCTTTCCCTTTTTCCTAGTCAAATACTAGTATGTGCAACGGCTTTTGCAGCTCATTATCTCTTTTCATTTTGAGATTTACATTTGTTGAGCTCTATAAGCAATAAAAATAAAAGAGTGGGAAGATATATAGACACAAGTCTACGCATGTATCAAGACCAGCATGACTATTGACTAATCATTCATGACAAGCTTGAAGATCGATTTACAACAATCACACAAAGATGTCAAGATTTTTCCCACAAAGATATAAGTGCATTAAGAACAGGCTAAGCTCGTAAATGCATAAAGCCATTTGTACGAAGGTACAAGGCAAAACTCACATGTGATATGTGCTCAAACATATACGATCAAACTTTTTGAATTTTTCACTTTTTATGTGGTTTTGGATTTTTACTCACACAAAACAAAGACATAAAAGTAAGATCAAAACAAAAACAATACATATGAATAAATGCAAGATGCACAAAATGCATGAAGATATAACATGCAATGCATGAAGGGTCCCACAAAGATCGAAAGAATTAGATCAAGGACCAAAAGAGCAAAAGCTCAACCATAGGAACCCTTCCTCATCCAAACAGAATGATTGTTTGGAATGAGTGTCTCAAGAGAAGTGAGACGAGGGTTGGAAGAATGAGAACCGAAGATGCACATAGTCAAGGAGTTAAGAGCATTAAACATTTTCTTAATCAACATGCTATTTTCACTCAAAACCGGTTTACCCTTTTTAGCATAACTTCCAAGAGGCTCAAGTTTCTCTTTTCTTTTGATTCTTTTAAAAGCATGAAACTTAGAGCATTGAGGTCTTAGATGACCAATGGCACCACAATGGTGACAAACACTGTGTTTAGGTCCACTAGGCTTTTTGGGAAGGGATCTAGCAACTTATAACATTGAGGTCTTATATGACCAATCACACCACAATGGTGGCAAGTTGGAACAGACTTAGATCCATCCAAAGCCTTAGGTTGAGACCTAAATGGAGGCTTTGATTTAATAGCCTTTCTCTCCACCTTTTGGTTTCTTTTATGTGGAGGAATGTACACCGATTTGTCCTTAGAGGTAGAACACACATTAGGCACAAAATCGGATACCACAACATGATTGCAACATATATTATCATCCATTTTAGCAATAGGTTCAGCAATCAAACACTTGGCATGCATCTTAAGAGATTCATTTTCACATTTAAGATCATCAACAAGTTTTTTAGACAAAACAAGTTTAGCATCCAAGTCCATATTCAAACATTCAAACTCTTTCAGCTTTTCAAGAGAAATTTCAGCAAGTTTTTTATATTTCTCAACCAATTTGTTGGATTCATTGAGCTTAGCAATCAAATCATCATTTTCACAAAATAACTTGCTCAAATTCTTTTGAAATTTCTTAGCCTTTTTCTTGAAGAGTTTGTCATTTGGAATATCAATAACATCCAAAGATTCATGTAACAAAGCATCACAATCATGAGGATTATCACTCATAGAGGCATTTTCACAAACACGTGGCATGTTACATTCATCACCAACCAAATCATATAAAGAGGCATACAAAGCACAATCCATGGCAAATACACAAGGGGTCAAGGATCACACTTAGGTATTTAAACCACAACAAGTGTACCCGCTCTGATACTGATGGAAATTTAGACCCCTTAAACAACCAAATTGCGTAGCCTAGATTAATTAGCCAAGTTGTTACTTAGTCAAATTATGCAATTCTAGGTTAAAGCAATTCAACAATCATATCAAGAATAATAATGCAGCGGAAAATAAATAACACAAGATATGATCACCCAGGAAACCACACGGTAAAAACCTGGGGAGGATTTGACCCACCGATCCTCAAGGCATAACAGAATTCACTATGAAAGAATTGAAGTTCTTACAAAAGGACTACAAGCTCCCCGCTCGACTTCCTAATGCTACCCACCAGTAGAACTTCCTGACACGACCACGCGCAGGCTCCGAATCCACGGACTACTTCTTTCTTGAATTCTTCAATCAGCTACAAGCTCTCCGCTTGCTTTTCTTTTAAGTTCCAATGGTTGCAACTATGTTGATCATCAAGATATTGACAACCCTAAGTTTATGTGAAGGAAAGCTCCTCAAAGATCTCACAAGAGATTCACATAAACCGCAAATATGAGCAACAAAACAATATGGACAACCTTCAAAAACGTGGCTAGGGTTTTGTTTATATACCTAGGGTAAAAACATAAAACCCTAAACGTTTAATGAAGTAGGGCTGAGTTGGAAATTCTGCAGAATAATCAACCTGTGCGATTTTCGATCGATCGAGTCTATTCTTCGATCGATCGAGCCAGGCCAAAAGTCCCAAGTACTTCTGCAGCCACTCGATTCCAACTGTACAATAATAAACCAACTTTGAGCAAGCTTAAACAAGACTAAATACAATGTTTTGATCATGGTTTGCCAACATTACAAATTAGAGTTCTAAATACATAAAATCCTAAGACCTTAGAACCTAACAAACTCCCCCTTTGGCAATCCGTGACAAAACCATAATTAAAAGCTCAAAGTTTTACAAGTAAAAAGCTCTTTACAAAGATAATGCTCATAAATTCAAATTCAGCCTAACTACTATCCATCAGTTGCAAGTGTAGATAGCAGCTTAGTTGAATCAACCTGTATATTCCTGAAATACTCAACAAACGCATAAACGCATGTGTGACAGAAAAGAGTAAAACAACAGGTATAACATTCTTGTAAGATTCACACAACACAAAATAAAGACATATATGAATGATCAACTCATAAATATAAATCAATAAGCAGTGAATCATAAAGCAACAAGAATCAACAAAAATAACATGTATATCAATCAATGTTACTCCCCCTAACATGAATATCCCCAAAAATGATATACAAAGTGAAGCACCTAGATACAATCTAAAAAACTCCACAAGCAAGCTCCTCAAAAACAAAAGTCTCCCCCTAACTACAAAAACTCCTCAACAAGTCAAAAATACCACTCCCCCTTTTTGTGACGGAATGCCAAAGGGCAATCACAAGTCGCCATCAAAAGGAGGTGGTGAGGGTGAATGAAGACGCGCCAAGTCAACTCGTAGAGCACGAAACTCATCTAGCAAGTCCACCAAAATCTGACCATGAGCCGCCTGAACGGTCATGACAGTCTCCAAAGTACGACGAACATCGAAGTCGGCCGAAGGAGGTGGAGGAACATCAGCAGCAGCAGCATCATCACCAACTGGATCAGGAACATCCTCACCAGCAAGACCTGCAGAAGAAGAAGGAGGAGGAGGTGCGCTACTAGAGGGCTCAGACCTAGGGTGTTTAGAACCAGCTTGAAGATGAGCAGCCCTTTGTCTAAGAAAAGACGCACCTATAGGAGCAATAACATGAACGGGCTCAGAGGAAGGGAAGCCACCAAGATCAAGATGAAGGAGAATCCTATGAATGAAAATAGGATGTACAAGAGCATGAGCAGAAGATGAACTCCTATAAACATCGTTCAAAGAACGAAGAAAAAGATGGGGAAAACTAATAGGAGCATCAGTAACCAGAGCGTACAAAAATACACACCTCTCAAGAGGAATGGTGTGAACATGGGAAATGGGCCAGATAGAATGACACGCTATCCTAAAGAAGAGATAGTGTAACCCGGAGAGCTCAGCAGAAGTGATCCGAGGATCAGAACCCCACTGGATAGTAGTCCCAGTGATGTAAGACAAGACATCACTAATCTCGGGAGACACGTCATATGGATAGACAGGATGTCGAACCAATGGTACCCCTAGAGCATCAGCCACTACCTGAGGAGTAATGGAGTACTCTACGCCTCGTATCCAACTCTTGACTAGAGTGTTGGAATCATAGATGCGGATAGAGATATTCGAATAGAACTCTCTAATCAAGGCAGAAGGTGGAGGAGGATCAGAAACATCCACCAAGGGTAACCAGCCTCTACACTCAAAGTTTGCCCTAATGGCAGGATCAAGTTCATCTAAGTGAACAGAACGCTCAGACCAAATCTTTCTCCTAACATTCAGCTTCTCATAAATCTCTTAGTTTTTCTCACTCGAAAACTTCTCACGGTCATAGGATGGAGGGGGTGAAGGAGAAGGTGAGGGAACATTCCTACGGGCTCTAGTTTTCCTAGGCATAGTGCTAAGGAAAGGACAGAGACACAAAGTGAAAAACCAAAAAGAACAAGAGAACACAGAACCAAGGGCAGACTGCAAATTAGCACAATAAAAAATATAGAACAAAAATCTATATGATGCATGAACATTAATAATGTTGTGATGCATGATCTAATGCAGTAAACAAATAAGTTCAATTGAGATTGAATTGACAAAATTGACTTGAACATTGAATTTTTTATCAAAAATCCCAAAAATTGAAAACCACTTGTTGAAATTTTTTACCAAAAAGATGAATTGAGCATTATAAAACACATTACATAGATTATAATGCTTAATTACAACTACACAACAAGCCAATTTCATCAAATTCTTCTCAATTTAACAAAAGCCCCAATTCGGATCAAGAACAAACCCTAGATTTTTCAATTTTTCACCAAACTCAAATTTGATCAAATTAACAGGTAAGAATCATGTTTATGAAGTGTCCCCACAAAAACCCAATGATCAATTTCATAAAATAGGGCTTGAATCAACAGAAAATCCCAAAAATGGCAAAGTACGAAAAACGCCCTCAAATGCATGGATTTATGCATGAAAAGATGAAAATAAATTCAAAAGGAAGGGCACAAGGGTCTTACCGACTTGAGGAGAGAGAGATTTTGCAAAAAGAACGGAGGAAAACGACAAAAATCTCTATGTGGAGCCTTGCCTCGTTGGAGAGAGAAAAGAAAAAGTTTGAAAAGTTTGAAATAGAACTTTGAAAAAATCAGATCAGAACTTTTAAAAAAGCTTTTCCACGATGTTCGATCGATCGAAAATCAGATTCGATTGATCGAAACACACAGTCATTTTGAGACAAATGAAAGCACTTTTTCGATTAATCGAAAGTCAGATTCGATTGATCGAAACACACAGTCATTTTGAGACAAATGAAAGCACTTTTTCGATTGATCGAAAATCAGACTGGATCGATCGAAATGGGCAGAGGCTCACTAAATTTTGAGAAAAAATCACAGTTTTGAAAGACACAAACCTAATTTTGAAAAACAACTCCTCAAAGCATTAAATTACAGAAATAAAATGCATGAGTATGAGATGGAATGCTTTTTCAAAAACCCAAAATTTTAAACCCAATTTTCTCAAAAAAAACAAGTTTCAATTATTCTTCCTTTGAATTTTCTCAAGCAACAAATATGTTGTGCACAAATCTCAAGATAATTTCAAACTTGGTTGGTCAGACTAAAAGCACACACTAGCATGTACAGTGTTTAACAAAGAGTAACTTGTGTAGTGTGTGATACTAGCAAAAACTTGAGATACATGTGAGGTGATATGTGAATAGCAATCAAACACAAAGTCTACACAATTCATCACATAGAATTTAAAAGAGACTATCACCTAAAGAGTTACATCCTATAACTCCCACATCTCCTAGAACAAAAGCTTGCAATCATGTAAGTTTCTTGTATTTTTGCCCCATTATTTAGGTGAAATTTGGCATAAAGCCTAATAGTACACACCAGATTAGATTATGTGAAATGGCATCAAGCCTAATAGTACACACCGGTTTGAATTAAGTGAATTGGCATCAAGCCTAATAGTACACACCAGTTTTAAGCATTAAGCATTTAAAGAGGCTACACCTTATGTTCTTTTTGTGCATGTGCTACACTTTCTCGAGCACAAAATCTTATGATATGCACTAAGGTGTTCATGATTGACTAGTGAACAGTGATGAGATGGTTATTTATGCCTTTCTCAAAAGAATCAAGTCCGACAGTCAAATAACATGTGACTTCAAGATTAAGACAAAGTGATAAACACTATAAACATCTTTCCCACACAACATGCACTACAAAGTTTCAACTAGTCAAGTGCAATATTTAAGCTCATCAATGTTAAACAAGGTACACAGAACATGACATGTGTCAAAAGATAGACCAACCTTGTTTTTCAAAAATCAAGAAAAATAGTGTCTAACATAATTTTTGCTTTCTCCTTTCTCCTTTTTTTTTTTATTTATTAATGAGAAAAAAAATAAATCCTAGAATGAAATGCATGAATGTAATGCAATGCAAATCCTAGAACAAAAACAACAAAAAGACAAAAAACCAAAGAACAATGGTCACCAAAGAATAGAGCAATTAAGCACAAGGACCATGAAGTCAAACACAACTTAGGGACACCGAAGGACACCAATCACTTGACAAAGTGTCTCAAACTTACTTCCATCAAGAGGTTTGGTAAAGATGTCAGCATTTTGACGATCAGTAGGGATATACTCAAGAACAACAATTTTCTTTTCAACCAAATCCCTAATGAAGTGATATCTAAGTTCAATGTGTTTGGTCTTAGAGTGTTGAACAGGATTTTTAGATATATCTATAGCACTAGAATTATCACAATAGACAACCATGGTGTCTTGAGGAATCCCATAATCACTCAAAAGCTTTTTCATCCAAAGGAGTTGGGAACAGCAACTCCCAGCAGCAATATATTCTGCTTCAGCAGTGGATAAAGAAACAGAATTTTGTTTCTTACTCATCCAAGCCACAAGATTGGCTCCAACATAAAAACACCCCCCAGTGGTGCTTTTTCTATCATCAGCATTCCCAGCCTAATCAGAATCAGAAAAACCAGCAAGAGACAAATTTGACTCTTTGCTATAAAACAATCCATAATCACAGGTTCCACTCACATATTTGATAATTCTCTTAACAGCATTTAAATGAGAAACCTTAGGATTAGACTGAAATCTAGAACAAACACCAACACTATAAGAGATATCAGGCCGACTAGCAGTTAAATACAAAAGACATCCAATCATGCTTCTATACAAAGTAATATCAACAGACTCACCTGATGGATCTAGTGTTAATTTTGCATTTGCAGCCATTGGTGTTCTAGCATGAGCAGCTTTTTCTAGTCCAAATCTTTTGACTAAATTCCTTGCATATTTAGCTTGATTGATGTAGATGCCGGACTCTGTTTGCTTTACCTGCAATCCCAAAAAGTAAGTCAGTTCACCAACCATGCTCATTTCAAACATTGCCTTCATTTCATCTGCAAAAGAATGAGCAAGAGAATCATTAGTAGCACCAAAAACAATGTCATCAACATAAATTTGAGCTACAACAAAACCAATCTTATCCTTTCTTATGAAGAGAGTTGTATCTGCAGATCCCCTTTTGAATCTATGCTCAGTGAGATATGCAGTCAATCTATCATACCAAGCCCTAGGAGCTTGTTTCAAACCATAGAGGGCTCTCTTCAACTTGTATACATCATCCGGTCTGTGAGGATCCACAAATCCCTTAGGTTGCTCAACATACACCTCTTCTTGTAACATTCCATTTAAGAAAGCACTTTTGACATCCATTTGATACAACTTGAAGTTTAGATGACTTGCAATGGCCAACAGTATCCGAATGGATTCCAATCTTGCAACTGGTGCAAAGGTCTCATCAAAGTCAATTCCTTCCACTTGTGTGTATCCTTGTGCAACAAGTCTTGATTTGTTTCTAATCACGGTGCCATGTTCATCTGACTTGTTCTTAAAGATCCATTTAGTTCCAATCACATTTACATTTTCAGGCCTAGGAACTAATTCCCACACATCATTCCGAACAAATTGATGAAGTTCTTCATGCATGGAATTTACCCAATCAGCATCTTGAAGTGCTTCATCTACCTTTTTCGGTTCAAATTGGGACAAATAACATGAGTGAGTGATCACATTCAAGGCTTTTGATCTCAATCTCATGTTTTCATTCAGACTACCCAATATATTTGTGGAAGGATGATTCAATCTCACTCTAGAGGATGGACGTTTAACAAGAGATGTTGTAGTACCTTTCTGTTCAACTAGAGGACTGAACTCACTTTGTACCTGTCGAGTGTCATGAATCGGAGTGGATGGTTCTGAACTTGATGGTACTGAGACTGTATCATTCAACACCAGCAGCTCTTCCTCACTATGTTTCCCAACATACTCAGTAAGAGGAGACTCATTAACCTCTAAAGACTTATCTTAAGCAGGAATAGTGCTTTCTGAAGATGCTTCTGAACATACTTCATCATTTATCACAACATTTGAAGATTCCATGACTGTTTTGGTTCTCAGATTGTACACTCTATAAGCTCTACTAGTGGAAGAGTATCCTAGAAAGTATCCTTTGTCACTCTTTGCATCAAACTTTTCTAGGTTCTCTCTATCACGTAGAATGTAACAGTCACTGCCAAATATCCTGAAATACTTGACAACAGGTTTCTTCCCTCTCCAGAGTTCATAGGGAGTTTTCTTGGAGTCAGGTCTAAAATACACCCGGTTGAGTGTATGGCAAGCAGTGTTGACAGCTTCTCCCCAGAAGGACTTTGGCAACTTTTTGTTGTGTAGCATGACTCGTGCCATTTCCTGAACAACTCTGTTTTTCCTCTCCACAATCCCATTCTGTTGAGGTGTCTTGGGTGATGAGAACTCTTGGTGAGTGCCTTGATCATTGCAGAAAGTCGCCAGCTTGGTATTCTCAAATTCTCTTCCATGATCACTTCTGATTCTGGCTATCACAGTATCTTTCTCAACCTGCAATTTCTTGCATAGATGTATCATCTTCTCAGGAGCCTCAGCTTTATCTTTCAAAAGCACAACCCAAGTATATCTAGTAAAGTCATCCACAACAACTAGAATATACTTCTTTCCACCCAAACTTTGAACTCTGGCAGGACCCATGAGATCAATGTGTAATAACTCTAAAGGTCTTGAAGTTTGAACACTAGTCACAGACGGATGCTTGGATTTTACTTGTTTACCTATCTGACATGGTCCACAAATGCACTTATCAATCTTCTCAAATTTAGGTAACCCGATAACTGCCTCACACTTGGAAATCTTCTCTAATTGCTTATGACTGGCATGCCCCAACCGTTGATGCCACAAATCAACTTGATCAATCTTTGCACTAAAGCATTTGTTGTTTACACTTGGTGTTATGCCATAACAGTTGTCAGCTGTCCTTACACCAACACACGTACAGTCACCTCCTCCATCAAGTATCTCACATTCATACTTGGTGAAAAGTACATTTAGTCCATTGTCGCAAATCTGACTTATGCTGAGTAAATTGGCCTTCAATCCATCAACATACCAAACATCTTCAAACACTGGCAATCCTGGAATGTCCACAGTACCAATGCCTCTGATCACAGATTTACTTCCATCTCCAAACGTGACTGTCCCAATCTTTCCTTCAAAGAGTGTTTTGAATAAATCTTTATTTCCTGTCATGTGCCTGGAACAACCACTATCCAAATACCAAAGACAAGAATCACGTGCCTTTAAGGCGGTTAAAGCAGTATAACATACATAATTCTTGTCACATGTGATTATGCCAATGTACTTAAGGAAAGATTTAACAAACACAACAAACGACAAAGATAACAAATAGATAAGTTGACAAATAAGCAGAATAATTTTCCAAGAATCCATGATAGCAGGGGTCAAGGATCAGCTCAGAGATTAAAAATCTCAAACACAAAGAGCTACCTGCTCTGATACCACTTGATGGAAATTTAGACCCCTTAAACAATCAAATTGCGTAGCCTAGATTAATTAGCCAAGTTGTTACTTAGTCAAATTATGCAATTCTAGGTTAAAGCAATTCAACAATCATATCAAGAATAATAATGCAGCGGAAAATAAATAACACAAGATATGATCACCCAGGAAACCACACGGTAAAAACCTGGGGAGGATTTGACCCACCGATCCTCAAGGCATAACAGAATTCACTATGAAAGAATTGAAGTTCTTACAAAAGGACTACAAGCTCCCCGCTCGACTTCCTAATGCTACCCACCAGTAGAACTTCCTGACACGACCACGCGCAGGCTCCGAATCCACGGACTACTTCTTTCTTGAATTCTTCAATCAGCTACAAGCTCCCCGCTTGCTTTTCTTTTAAGTTTCAATGGTTACAACTATGTTGATCATCAAGATATTGACAACCCTAAGTTTATGTGAAGGAAAGCTTCTCAAAGATCTCACAAGAGATTCACATAAACCGCAAATATGAGCAACAAAACAATATGGACAACCTTCAAAAACGTGGCTAGGGTTTTGTTTATATACCTAGGGTAAAAACATAAAACCCTAAACGTTTAATGAAGTAGGGCTGAGTTGGAAATTCTGCAGAATAATCAACCTGTGCGATTTTCGATCGATCGAGTCTATTCTTCAATCGATCGAGTCAGGCCAAAAGTCCCAAGTACTTCTGCAGCCACTCGATTCCAACTGTATAATAATAAACCAACTTTGAGCAAGCTTAAACAAGACTAAATACAATGTTTTGATCATGGTTTTCCAACATTACAAATTAGAGTTCTAAATACATAAAATCCTAAGACCTTAGAACCTAACAGATACCAATTGAAAGTTCAAATTGGGTATAAAACACCCTTGAACGTTTAGACCCCAAAATACAAAAATACCAATTCAAGCTTTATATCAAACAATTAATGTGCGGAATATGATAACAAGCTTATAACAGAATTGATACCACAATCTAAGCCAAATATAAATACATCCACAGCAGTAAATATAAGGCAAAGATATGGAAAGAAATATGCAAACACACGGACAACACACGATGTGTTATCGAAGAGGAAACCGAAGTCCTCGGCGTAAAACCTCTCCGCCGCCCTCCAAGCGGTGATAAAATCCACTAAAGAATATAGTTGGGATACATGAACAGCAGAAGACCCTCCAAGCCTAATCTACCCAAGTACCTAAGCCCTCCAAGCTTCTTGCTCCAACGAGATTACGCCGAACCTATTTCTTCTTTCCAAATTTAATAATTATCCCATCACATGAGTTTGGATGTTTAGTAAAGTAGTTGAAATTGTCTTGGAATTCTTCTCTTCAAACATAACCATCTAGGAATCACACAACATTTATTGTCTTTGGTCTTCCCAAATACCTTGGAACCTCATAATATTTATTATTTTGGTCTTTATCAAAGGTTCTATTAAAAAAAAAAAAAAAAAAAAAATTTCAAGACCAATTTACTTTTATTATGCCATCAAACCTTCTCTTTTTTCTATTTTTCCAGAGAGATATTGCTAAGCTACACTTCTCAATTTTAGGGGAATGAGTTTTTTTTTTTTTTTTTTTTTCATTAGTGGGATCTCCCACTTAAGATGTTTGGAACAACTTTCTCAAAAAAAGCAAAAAAAGAAGATGTGTTTGGAACAATGAGATGTATGCTTGTAAATTTGTAGTATATTGTAAGATATGCCAAAGTTAACTTACTAGCATAAGTGGGACAGATATATTTGCAGCGGCGGATAACTTCAAAATCAATTGCAGAAGGTACGTTCTAGTATGTACAACTTTTTTCTTCCAAGTATTAACTTTTTTTCCAAGTACAACTCTTTAAAAAATCCTAGATTTTCCTTTCCAAAAACTGAAAAGATAAGTTGTACCAAACAGCTGCGAAAAGGAAAGAAGAAAGCATTAACTCGTGGATTCAAAATAAAGAGCTCAAGACAGAAACAAGCAGAGAAATTATTAAGATCATGCAAAAGAAATTTCAGGAAGAAGAAGATATTTATGTGGAGATACTGATCTCTGAACTTCCTTCACAACTTCAAAGGGATGTCAAGAACCAAATCTGCTTTAATCCACTAAAGAATGTGAGTTTCTTTGCCTCTATAAATTTGCTAAATAACTGTTTGTCCCGGGCATTATTGAATATGCCGTTGAATGGTATTATAAATATCATTGAAGGATTATATTATTATAAGTGGTGGCTCCATATGTAACTCAGGATGGTCACTGGACTACCTACTTGCCAAAAAATATATATATATATATATATACACACACTAAACTAATTTATTTTGACTACCTTAATAAAAATATTGACCATCCTAACTTGAGAATTACAAAAATTTTGGTTCAATAAAAATAAGAGTGATGCTACATTCACAACATTTTTACAATAATTTTACAATAAATTTTATGTGATAAGCGGAAAGTGGTTACTAATTCTAATTTGAGCCCAACATTGACATCACCTTTTAACCCACTAATAGCAAATTAGTGCATACGATTTTTTTTTTAAATGTTGTAGATGTAGCAATATTCCGAAAATAATTTTGGCTCTCCAAACATAATTCTTAACCCCTTAAAAAAAAAACCCTTAAATGACAAAAAAATAGCCCAAATAACAACAAAAATAACCCAAACAAAAACAATACTAGATCAAACAACAACTAGTAAACAAATTATTCAACAAAAAACTTATTCAAAAAGAAAAAATAAAAATAATCATTCAAATTTGTAATTCTTTCAACTTATCTTATAAAAATAATCTCTAATTTCATAGGTTCTTTGGCAGTGTCAGCAGTTATGCTTTTTTTGGTTTTGCAATCGCAATAATTTTGCTATCCTTAGCAAACCAGCTCATAGTTGTAACAAAATCATCCATTTTTCTTTCTCTTTTCTATTATCATTTCAATTCTTACTTTATTACTCTAATCTTAGCATTCTCAATTCCCACTTTATTTCTTATTAGTATATTTCTTTCTTTTTTCTCTTTGTTAGTAGGAAAAAATTGTAATAATTCATGTATTTTCGTGTTTTTGTTGTTGTTGTTGTTGTGATGTTGATATATTTAAGTTATCTTTTTATTAAATTTTATATAATTTAATTTTCTTAGTGACAGCTCTTAAAAATTTCCTAGAGCTAGCACTGATACGAGCATCTTGCATACCTTTATTATCTACAAAAGTTAGAAAAAGTTTTTGTCCAATATGTATTGAAATATTTATTTTTTATTTTTGTTTAATGTCGAGATCAATATTTTTTTTGAATAAGTGTTTGACAAATGTACGAGGCGTGTTTGTGTTTGATACATATTAAATATTGGAATACCCACTATAGAGGTGCCTATACCAAATACATACATATATGCATATTCTTATCAGGACAAAGTTTGTCTACAAACTAATTTACAAAAATACCCATTAAATTTTTCATATATCTTTTTATTGAATATGAATTTTGAAAATCAAACCGTTGAATTTCATGTACTTTATGTTCTTAACACGCATGTCAAATTTCATTCAAATCTAATGTTTTTACTATTCGATTAATAAATTAACTTTTTATGCATAATTTTATATCACAAATGCTTAAAATTTAAACATTTTCATTGATGACATATCTATCGATTTTTGATATTCTTTAAATTTTGCAAACATGAAGGATATAATAAGAATGTGCAATCTAAAGCTTGATTTTTAAATTTCACACCTGATAAAAAGATATTGCCGGAGTTTGAAACAATTTCTTTCCAAATTAGTTTGGATTTAGAATCTCTTTTTTTCTCCCATGTGTGTTTGTTTCTTAATAAATAAATAAATAAAAGACTTTTTGGTCTTCTTCAATGATGCATGTCATTGTCACATAATATAATAAAAAAAAGTTAGCCTTAAATTCTCACGATATCTCTCTCTCTCTCTCTCTCATTATCATTTTTTTAACAATATATAATTTTCATCTCATGTGATCTAAATATAAATTTTGACAGTTCTTTTCTAATTAGACCATTCACATCAAAGGAGCTAAAAATTTTAGTTTTGAGCAACTCAAAAACCTACTTTATTTATTTTAATTCTTTACTTTACAATACACCCTACATTAAATTTTCTATTTTTTTACCACTTCATTTAAATATTCTCTCTTTATTCATTTTTTATTCTTAGTCCCCTCTTTCTCCATCTTCTATTCTTCTCCTCCATCTCTTTCTCTTCTCTGCCGCCCATACCTATTGCCACCACCGGTTAAAAAAAACATAAAACAAGAACCCACAACCCACAGCCAGCCACCACCACCGGACAAAAAAAAAAAAAAAAAAAAAAAAAAAACCCCATTAAACTTCAACCACAAATGAAAAAAAAGCAACCCGTTAGAGAGAGAAAAAAAAAAAAAAAAACCCCACAAACTTCAACCACTGCCAACCACC
Organism: Quercus aquifolioides; assembly: GCA_019022515.1. Classification (NCBI taxonomy): domain Eukaryota; kingdom Viridiplantae; phylum Streptophyta; class Magnoliopsida; order Fagales; family Fagaceae; genus Quercus; species Quercus aquifolioides. The sequence goes on along the minus strand of CM032332.1, from coordinate 7,784,243 downwards.
ATCACCGGACAAAAAAACTCATAAACTTCAAGCACAAACAAGAAAAAAGCAACTCACTAGAGGAAAAAAAAAACCCACAAAACTTCAACCATCATAAACCCACCATAACTCATTCCACAATCAACCCAACCACAAATCCATGAACCCATAGTCACCCATAATCACGATTGAACCACTGAGACCCACAACCACAAACAGAACCACCATAACCCACAACACAGCCAAGAGAGTGAGAGAAGAGAGAAAATGAGAGATGAGAGGAAATTTGAGAGTGAGAGATGAGAGGAATAAAAAAATAAGTAAAGGAAGGAGATGGTAGAATAAAGACATTGGGTTTGAGAGGGAGGAGAATAAAGAGAGAAACATTGGGGAGAGTGAGAAAGAAATGAATTTTTAATTGTAGGAAGAGAGGTGGCCGTATAAAAATTTGAGTTTTATGTTTAAGTTGATGCTACAGTGAGCTATTATAGATAACAGCTTACTATAGCTGAAAGCTAAAAATTTTAGATATAGCAACTTTGATGCAGCTTGATTTTCATGATTTGAGTTGTTAAAATAGCTTTTTAGCTTTTTTCACATCTTTGCTATGAATGCTTTTAGTTTGTAAAATTGTTAATTTTGTACTAGATAAAAGGGATAACATAAATTAATGGTTGCAACTCTATAGTGATATATATAGAACTCTAAACTTTATTTGGTGTATATTAATATATTAAAAAAATTAGTCTATAAAACACTTTTATTTTACTCATTAAAAAAACTTCTTTTTTTTTTTGGTTAGGAAAAGATTTGCACTTCAACTAATATTTTTTTCTTGCTCAGTTCATGATCCAAAAAAAGAATAGCTTGGCTAATCCTGAGCATGAAAATTTGTTGTGTGACATCTGCAACTCTCTCAAGCCAGTGTACTACAACGAGCAGTGCTACATTGTTCGGGAGGGAGAGCCTATGGATGCGGTATTCTTGATTACAGACGGCAGTGCATGGGCCTTTCCAAGCAGCAGTAATGGTGAAGGAACAGGAACTGCCTCCCGATGTGCTGAGCGTCTTGAAGCAGGTGACTTCTTTGGAGAAGAACTTCTTGAATTGTTTTGGGAACCTTCCTCCAACATGTTCAATCTATCCAAAGTTCCCATTTACTCAAAATCCCTCAAAACCCATACAAAAGTGGAAGCCTTTGCTCTAATGGCCAACGACTTGCTCAAAAGAAAATGATGATAACGATGGCATTGGTGGTTCAAGAAAAACTTATGAATCCAGCGGAGCCTGATGATATTGTTGAATTCCCTAAGTGTTGGTGCTTCACTGTTGTTGCAAAGAAATGGTTTGTATTGATGTCTTTGTATTACGTTTGTTTTTCTAGTGGAGTTGCTACTTGTTTGGACTACGGATTCTCAATGATAATGGTAAAATTAGGAAAAAGACAACGTCTGAAATTAAACAGTTTGATGCACGGTATTAAATTCAGGAAGGATTGTTTGTAGGAAAAATATTTTGTATCAAATGCTATCATGTCATCCATATCAAAACCCAATTAATGAGAGAAATGTGTATAAAAATAACTACCAACTAACATGTCTTTCATTTGTTAGTGGGATAGTTATTTTTTGCTGACATGTCACACACTTATTGGATTTTGATACTGCTGACATAGTATTATTTGATACCAAATGCCTTCTTGTGTGTAGAATCTTATATTTATACCTTTTGATTTAGACGAGCTTGTAATTGTGTGATGAATTTGGATATCTAATTTTATTTTATATGATAGGATTCAATCAAGGATGGAGCTAAGCTTGGACTTGGGGGGGGGGGGGGGGGGGGGGGGTGGGGTTGGTGGAACATCATTATTTTATGGAAAAATGTTTGTGTCTTTAACATTTTCCTCCTTTTAAAGGCTATAAAAAATTTATAGATCTAAAATCTAAAACAAAATATACGAGTCCAAAAAAAATTAGCACAAAAAATACCAATAGCAAAACTTAAAAAATTAAGCCTAACTAACAAATTTTACCCAAAACAAACAACTTAGCCTTTTAAAATTTTTTAAATAAAATAATTTTTTCTTTACTTAGCAGCAAACATACACATCAAAAAAAAAAAAAAAACCCTTAGCGTCTATACAGTACACAAGCTGGTGTAAATGAGCATACTGACTTGGCTACATCTTGGCCTTACATGTGGACAACTTTGAGTTAGAAAAGCAGGGACTTTGGTGAGGGGAGTTGCGCATTTGGCTCATGCCAATAGTGTAAATGCCATTGGAGGAAGAGAAGTGTGTAGTCTGGCATGGACACTTAGCACTTTCATGAGAGAGAATTAGGCCCATGTTGGTTAGATGCTGCAAGACACCTCTCATTGGATAGTACAAGTTTGGACCACGGCCAAGGACACGTGTAATGTCCTCAGGCCTCACGCTTAATTTCCCTCTCCTTCTCTCTCTGCTTGTCCTTAATGATAGTACAGAGCCACCCTTCAACCTACCACCTTGACAAATATGGTTTTTCTCTCTCTTTTAGCTACGGAATAGTACTAGTGGTAGTTGTATTTTAGGTTTGTAAGGGGCAATGAGAGCGAGGCACCCTGTCCTTGTATAGCTAGCAACATTCCTCATACTATAAGAGGAGAATGTTGTTGAGCAATGACAACAAGAAGGAAAATTTGAGTAGAGAAAGAGAGCAAAAAAAGTGTAAAGGTTTTGGGAAGGGAAATGCTGTGTAATTCTTAATCTTTCTTAATATTGCATAGTCTTTAAGGGATAAGGATACTCCATCCTTCATCCCACCGTGGTTTTTTATCCCTATTCTTAGGATTTCCACGTACGTACTCTGTCTTTCTTTTGCTTTTCTTTTCTTCCATTTTCCCTTTTTATGCTTTGATGTTAAAGATGTCATTTTTAATACTTAACAAGCATGACACCCAAATGTACCATTAGGATTTACGTCATATAGCATCTGAGTTATTCTAAAGTCTAACTTGCATGTACATTTTTGTCGACTCCACTGGGGAGAATTTCTACTCATTCTCTCTTTTTCATCATCCAATGCCTTCAAGAAAGAAGAACGCAATGGCTCTAACGGGTTCCAGTGAGGAATCGTGAGTGGAGGTTAGCGTTGATCATGTTTCTGTGCATACTGAGGGTTTAGAGTCTTCTGAAGAAGTCGGGAAACTTAGCAACTGAGCTCTTGTCACGACCATAAAGGACCCCAACGTTTTCAAGCCGCCATGTGGGCAGAAGTTCAATTACTATGTCAGAGGATATCCACTCCTCATACTCCACAAGGAGGTCAACCACCTCAAGGAGAAACCGAGAGGTCAAATTTGGGTCCACCCCCAAATCAAGAACAAAAAGCACCCCATCAACATTTCAAACCTCAGGCATCCCCTTATCTGACCAAGGAAGACATCGCCGTCATTTTAATTGAGGCCAGAAAGGTAGAGAGCTCTGTCTACATTGACACAAGGCCTCCCTATCCTGAAGAGATGGCTATAAAGCCATACCCTACCAACTACACGCCTTCTATATTTCCCAAATATGATGGTATAGCTAGAAATGCTAGAGAGCATATCAAGAGGTATGTAGACTCTCTGGCAGCTCACTCTCATGACCATGAACTGAGACTTAGAGAGTTTTCCAAGTCACTTAGGGCTAGGCCTTTGCCTGGTATACTAGCCTTTCACCAGGGTCAGTCCTCAATTGTAATGAAATGGCCACTTAGTTCATGAAGAAATTTTTTGCCTTAGATGAGAGGCTTATTCTATTAGACCTACAGCAAGAGAGGCAAAGAGTCTCTAAAGAACTACTGGACTAGATTCATAGGTTCAGAGACCTCTCCCTGATATGCTATGATCCCGTAGGAGGAAAAGCTGGTAGATATTTGCATCACCAGTATGTTGTTCGAGTACCATCCATATTTGGAGAATCTATAGATCCCTAGTTTTACTAGGCTAGAGGAATTTGCTAGAAGGACCACCGTGTCTGTGAGGAATCCTTCCAAGAGTTTGACTTCGCACACCGCTAGTGCTTCCAAGCCGCCTTGGAAGTGAGAAAGTAAGAAGATAGAAGCAACTATGGTGGAAGAAGTAAAGAAGTGAACCAAAGGGAGAAAAAAGGAGAGAAGCAATATTCCTCCCCCTTTCTCTGTATTAGCAGAAGAGTTATACATCATCCTGGATAGAGGATGGAGTGGTAATCTTACTCCCTTACAAACATGAGCCAATAGAAATAGAAAAGTGAAGTATGTTTTATTGTAGGTACCACAGGAGGAATGATCACCATACTATGGACTGTTATTATGCTTTGAGAAAAAGTAGCCAAAGGCGAGTTGTCATTAAGAATGGAAAGCAGATAGACCAAAGGATGCATAGGCTTGAAGTGGCTATAGCCTTATTCATGCGGTGTGAGAACCTAATGGAAGAAGAGGCTGGAAGTGTGGCCAGTAGTAGCTCCACTCCCTCACCTGCACAGGATGAAGAAATGGCATTGAGGATCCAGCAAGATGATAAAGTCCATTTCATTTTGGAAGGGATAGGCCTTATGCTAGGGGCCCAAAGAGAAGCAGCACAAGAAAGTTGCACATAGCATATTATTTCCGAAGGAAGCTCATTACATATAGCTTACCAAGAAAGTTGAGATTTTGTGACCTTCTCTTAAAGGGATTTAGGCAACCGAGCAGTTGATGGCAAGAGGCTCTTATACATTACTGCTTTATTGGGGGTCTCCTAACTCAAAAGAGCATTGGTAGATACTAGTGCTTCAGCCAATGTCATACCCCTCCAAACTCTAGATGCCTTAGCATTCCACGGGAGTGAATTATTTGAGAACTACTCCAAATGTCATGAGTAGGAAGATTGCAGCAGTGCACTTTGGGGCATATGTCCCTCGATTTAAAGGTAGGGCCTACTCTCATGCATGTGATGGATGACAACACCTCCTATCACATCATCCTAGGCCGCCCTAGGTTCAATGCCCATAAGGTTGTGGCCTCTACCTACCATTAGTGTGTAAAAGCAGTTTAGCGAGGCAGGCCTGTGACCATTAAGGCCACCAGGATGCCCTATGATAGAGCAGAACTCCATTATGCAAAGGCGACCATGTATCATGAATTCGAGCTTGAAGGAGAGAACATGATCCTTCTTTTCAACTCTACCACGTTGAAGAGAGATTTAGAAGAAGATGGAGAGGTTGTTGAACTTGAGAGCACTCTTAAGATAAAGAGAATCACCAAGACTAATGGCAAGATGGTTTATGAATTTTGACGGTTAGAAGAGGGGGTCGGATGAATGGCGGGTCTAACCCCTCTGTCTTTGCTCAACAGGTAGAAGAGCTACATGTAGTTGAAGAACCACTGAAGGAAGCCTTTAAAAGCATGAATGACATTGTTAAGAATGTCCAAGAGGAACTCATTGAAGTTAATCTGAATGAAGGAGGAGAAGAAAGACTGGTCAAAATAAGCAAGAACCTATCCGAAGAGGAAAAATGAAAGTTGATAGCTCTGTTGAAAGAATACAAGGACGTGTTTGCTTGGAGATATGAAGAAATGCCAAGTTTAGATCCTAAGTTTTTAAGGTAACACATAAGTTGAACATTGATCCTAAGGTCAAGTCGGTGAAGCAACCAACTAAGAAGTACCGCCTAGACATTGAAGAGAAGATTAAAGTTGAGGTGAACAAGCTTTTGAAGATGGGATTCATAGAAGAAATCAAGTGCCTAGGATGTTTAGACAACATAGTTCCCGTAAAGAAAAAGGGTGGGTAGATCAAGACATGCTTGTACTTCAGGGACCTTAATAAGACTTGCCCCAAAAACGAATTCTCACTTCCTAATGTTGATATCCTAGTAGATACAGCTGCTGGCCACAAGCATTTCTCTTTCATGGATGGCTATAGTGGCTACTACCAAATCTTCATGGAAACAACAAATACTCACAAGACTGCCTTCAGAACACCCTTTGGAAATTATTATTACAAGATGATCCATTTTGGATTAAAGAATGCTGGTGCCACTTATCAAAGAACTATGACTCTGATCTTCCGTGATATGCTGCATAAGCAAGTGGAGGACCATGTTAATGACCTAGTAGTAAAGGCGAAGAGCCCAGTTGAACATCTGCTACACTTGAGGCAAGTTTTTGAATGATGCAAAAAGCATAACTTGAGGATGAATCCTTCAAAGTGAGCTTTTGGGGTATCTCTAGAGAAATTTCTAGGATTCCTTGTTCACCAATGGGGAATTGACTAGATCCCACTAAGACTAAAGCAATAGCTACTCTTACCCCTCTTGCTACTTTGAAAGAGTTGGGAAGTTTTGTGCGAAAAATATCTTATCTAAGGAGATTTATTCTAGGAATGGCTAAAATTCTAAAACCTTTGGTTGAACAGACCAAGAAGGGAATAGCTTTTGTATGATATGATCAGTGTGAGAAGGCATCCAAGAAGATACAGTCCATCTCCTAGCAAACCCCTTCTTCTGTACATAGCCAATACAGAGCAATCATTGGGAGCCTTGCTAGCTCAGGAGCAAGAAGGCATGGAGAAAACTGTGTATTACATTAGTAGGCTTTTAAAAGGGCTAGAACTAAGGTACTTCATGCAGAAAATGTATGTTTATCTTTAGCTTTTGCTGTGTCAAAGTTCCATAATTTCTTCTTAGGACATCGTGTACACCTGGTGACTAAGAGTAACATTGTGAAATACCTCCTACCCCACCCTCAATTATCAGGGAGAATGGCTCAATGGGCTATTCTGACATCGTGCCATGATGTCAAATGTGTAAGACCCACCGCCATTAAGGGACAGGCAGTGGCTGACCTACTGGCCAACTTTCCTTGGATCGGTGATTTTTCACTCCCCTAACAGGAGGTTCTAGTAACAGAAGAATAAGAGTGGTCTATGCACTTTGATGGCTCATCTACATCCTAAAGGGGCGGGATAGGACTAGTATTGAAATCACCAGGGGAAAAGCATACATTTGCATACAAATTGCGTTTCCCATGTTCAAACAACGAAGCAGAATATGAATTCCTAGTGGTAGGACTAAAGGCTACCAAGAGAATTGGCATAAAGAAGCTAAAGATTTCTAGAGATTCTGAGTTGGTCATTAGACAGATAGAAGGAACCTATGGGGTGAAGAATCCTAGCTTGGCCGCTTACAGGGCCACGGCATAGGAACTCATGAAAAACTTCACCTTAGTGAAATGTAAAGTGACCAATCAGAACGAGAACAAGTTGGTTGATTCATTGGTCACACTGGCCAATAAACCTATCTTGAAGAAAGAGAAGCCGACCCTTCGAATAGAAAAATTACCCGGTTTGATCAAGAGCGAGTCATGTCTCCCAGAAGATTGGCAAGAGCCTCTTTTGAAAGGTATGATCCAGGGAAGGGATATTGGGTCAAGCTTATTGAGCAACATGACAGACTTTCTCAAGATTAACGAAAATTTGTTCTTTCGAGGGTCAAAGGGGCTATTAATGAAATGCATATCAAGACGAGAAGGACTGACATAGTTGCATAGGTTACACAATTAGATTTGTTGGGTAGACCTTACTGCCAGTATGTCTAGAAGGCCATAAAGGCTAGGGGTCTATTGGCCTGAAATAGCTAGTGATGCTAAGGAGGAGTAAAGAGATTGCAAGGTTTATTCTGTACTCCCCCAAACCCAGCAGAAGTGTTAAACGGTGAAATCCAGAAAGAGGATTGGCAGGAACCGTACTTGAGATACCTCCTAGAAGGTGTACTACCTACTGATCGAATGGAGTTGGCAAGGCTGAAAAGATACGCGACAAGATTCAAGATGATAGATGGAAAGTTATTTAAAAAGATTTTCCAAGGGAAATGGCTGGTGTGCATTCCCAACAAAGATGTGAAAGACATTCTCTCGGCCTTGCATGAAGGCGAACCAGCGTGACACCCTGGTGATAGAAAGCTATGGCAAATGGCCTTACACTAGGAGTATTACTGGCCTACCATGTGGAGAGATGTTCAAGAATACACTAAGAAGTTACAAGAATGTCAAAGGCGAAGATGAGATACATACTAGCCATCAAAGCCTCCACCAAACCATGTTCCATATCCTTTTCGCAACTAGGGGCTGGACTTTATAAGACCTATAAATCCCCCTCTAAAGGATGTATTTGGATCCTGGTAGCCATTGAGCTTTTTACTAAGTGGATGGAAACTGTGGTCATGAAGAAAGCAATGGGTAACTTAATGGTTAATTTCCTAATGGAGAATATTATATGTCGTTCTGGAATACCAAACAGAATCATTTGTGACAATGGCATACCATTCTTAAACAAGGATGTATGTTGCCTAACATAATGGTACTCTATCACTCACAGGATATTGACACCTTATTATCCTAAGGGAAATGGTCAGGTTGATGCCTCCAACAAAAGATTGCTAAAGATATTGGGAAAAATGACTAAGAAGAATGGGAAAGGCTGGAAGGAAGAACTCCCTATAGCCCTTTGGGCTCACCGAACAACCAAGTCACAAGCCACAGGAGCTTCACCCTTCTCCCTAGTCAATGGCACAAAGGCTGTTATCCCAATAGACTTAGTTAAACCAGTTGTAAAGCTAGCAGAGATTGCAGGAATACCCAGAGAAGACTTACTGGAGATCCTTAGGGAAAAGTGTGATGATGTCGCTATCCACAATCGCCTTTATAAAAAAATATGAAGGCAAGACATGAAGGTCTAGTCAAAGAAAAAAAGTTTCAAGTAGGGAAACTTATTTGGAAAACGGTCCCTTATGTAAAAGGCGTGGCTGGAGCCAGTAAACTCAAGTTCTCACCAAAATAGGAAGGACCCTACATTATGGGGGAAGCACATCAAGCTAGATATTATTGGCTATAAGATCGGACAGGCACTAAAGCATATAGTCTCATTAGTGGAGCTCATCTCAGGTAGTACTGCGCTTAGACTCTGTATTCTAACACTAATTGCTTCATAAACTTTATATTATAAATAAAACATTTCCATTCAGTCATTTCATATTATATTGTTCATATCATGCATGGTAGGTTCAAATGTGCAAATTGAATAATAACATAATAAGGTTTACAATAAGACTTGGCCTCACATGAGCCATAAATAATTACAACTAGAAAATTAAATAATGTCTATAAGAGCATTAACATTTTCAAGAGAAAAGTCTAGATGGCTCAGACACCCAGCTCGCCTTCCAACTTCTTAATCTCTTTGTTCAAAGAACCATGTTCCTCCTCAACACCTTTTAACTGAGTATAAAGGGTGGAATCCGCTTCCAACTTAGATGACAAATCCTCTTCGAGCTTGGAGATAGATTCCTGGAGTTGGGTAACCAAAAATGATATGCGCCTTTATGGTCAACTTTGTCTCCTTTGCTTTAGTGATATAGGAGGCCCTTTTAACCCTCAATTGTTGAAGTAATTACAAAGAAGCATAAGTAGAAGGCCCTGCCTTCTTCAAGTCCCTCAATGCAATGACATGGCTCACTAGCCATTTGACATTGAAACCCATGCTTTCAGCATCACTTAGTGTGGAAAGGAATTCGTTAAAGGAAAGAGTCAAATTTTCCTCTTTACCTTTAGACTGCAATTAGGACATGACAATCCCATTTTGCTCTAACATGAAGCTCCTAAGAGGTAGCGTCCACTTGTCAGTATCGTCCTCATCTCAGGATACTTTGAAAGGAGAGCAAAACAAACCGCCTTTAAAGGCGAGAAAGCAGTGATAACAGTGGATTGGGGTTTGCCTGATGCTCTCACTTTCTTGGTCTTTAGAAGTGACTTCTGCAAAGTCTTCTTTCTCCTGAGGATTCTCAGTGTACAACCAATTAGAACCTCCTTTTTCAACAACAGATTCTGTTTCCTCCTCAGAAACCACCTTCTGTATGATCAAACCACGAGTATGAGGAGTGGCCTTTGTTGCTGTCTGAGTTGAAGGAACAGACTCCTTACCCTGCTAAGAGTCAAAAGGGAGAAAAAGAAGAAAAATAATTCACACAATAACCAGGGAATCATCACAAGACAAGTAAAGCTAAAAGATAAAGGAGGACACACACTTTTGGTTTCTTTGGGGGAGGAACCTTAGTAACCTTCCTTTTCCTTTTGGTAGCTAAAGGTTTGACCTTGGAAGACAGCTTCAAAGTCAAATCTCCCTGAAAAATAGGTGGGATATCCAAACACTGGATTCACTTTTCTTAAGTTTCTAACGTGTTCTCTAACCCTAGACCACCATATCTTAAACCTTGGGGAAGGTAATCTCGCTCATGATGAAAAGGTAAATGGAATTTCAGAACTAGGTACTACTCCTTTAATGAGATTTCCACTCTTGAAAGCCAAAAAAGCCACTGTGTTAGGCAAAGATTGAGAGGAAAAATGCCCAGTACGCTTTGGTCAAAACCAAATTGGGGGGCAAACCTCTGAGGATTGTATACTTGAGTTTCGAAGTCATCCTAAAAGCGTGCCTGAAGATAGGTAGTGAAAGCACAAGTGACAAAAGAGAGTTCATTTTCATTCCAAACAGCTTCTCTATAGCGAGAAACAGTCCATGTATTCAAAGAAGAAAACAAAGCTGGATGTCCACCCTTAAGGGAGGAATTAGGCCTAGCTGTCTAGTTAGTAGGATTATCAAGCACCTTGTAAAGGAAGCTGTTAGATGATACCACGGCTTTATTCCAGCGCCATGAATGTGGTAGCCCTTGGGATGATGGCAAGTTAGTCTTGAAAGAATTCAAAGGTTTTAAATGTTCCCACAGCCAAACTTTAAAAAATGCTAAAGGACAAAGGTTTCTAATTGAAATCTACCCCAAGAGCATTTCAAGTGAAGAGAAAAGCAATCTAGATTGAGTATACAAAGTTCCTAAAAAATAAGGGGCAAGAGGGAAAAAGTGGAATTTGGCTAACTTAACAGCTAGGGATGTGTTTGTTTCGGGTGAGATTGAAATTTGGAAAAATATTTACACCGTCATGTGTGTTTGGGAGCACATGTAAAACTTGGTCAAAGGGAAAATCAATTCCTTTGACCGTAAAATGAGAGCCCTTCAAGTGTAAAATCTTTTACACATTCCAATTACCTTTAAATCTCATTTTACGGAGAGAGAGAGAGAGAGAGAGAGAGAGAGAGAGAGAGAGAGAGAGAGAGAGAGAGAGAGAGAGAGAGAGAGAGAGAGAGAGAGAGAGAGTAGCGGCATCAAGTCCAGTCGAAGATCCACCTAAACCCATCGCTGGTCATAACGCGCCGCTCATTCCCCTCCATGCACCGGTAAATACTCTATTTCCTTTTCTTCCTTGGCTTTTCTTCTCTAATCGCGTCGCCTCAGCTCCTCCGCTGTGCTTAAACCCATATCCGATTAGCATGCCCAGATCGAGCACTGCATTTCCTCAATGAACCCAGCTAAACCCACCCCGATTTCACCATCCCAGCCCACGATCTGTCATTCTATCCACACCGTGACCTCAAACATCTTGCTCAAACCCATCCCTCAAACCCACAAATAAATCCAAAGGTATTCCAACACTGTGACCTTAAACCCATCCCAAACCCGAAGGTATATTGATAAATATATATATATATATATATGTATATGTATGTATATCTATGTTTATTTATTTAGATATTGATATATATATATATATATATATCCTTATTTATAGATTTTATTTGTATATAAAAAATATATGTGCATAATGTTATTTGCAATAGTGTTTGTGAAGGTATATGGCAGCTTCTGAATATTTTGGTAAATTGAAATTAGCATTGTTCTTGAATTGGGCTTGTTACAATATTTTTATGAATTTGGATGGTTTAACAACAATTATTGTGGAGACTTTGCTGAGATGATGTTGAATGGGTCTACATTGTCTTGTATTGCAGGTTATTTTTTGGTAAATATCATCTTCTTGCTTACACATTTGATTGAATGGTATGTCAAATAATTTCCTATGCTAAAAATATGTATGTCATAACGCCAAATTTGGTTTTTAAACTGTTTATCCTATTAACCACCTAAAGGGTAAGACATACGTCGTGTTTGTTGGTCGTGTGCCTGGGGTGTACGACACACGGGAAGAAGCCCGTGCCCAAGTTCATCAATATTCTGGAGTAGACCACAAGGCGTTTAAGCATAAAATGGATGCAGAAATTGCTTTTATGAAGTTTTGGCAAATTGATGGTGGGAATGTGCAACAAGGTTCTTCATCCAGTACATATTCTACTCATTCCAGCTCAAGTTCCAGAACAGGAAATGTTAAATACGATTTATTGAAATATCAATTAGATATTGCAATTGAGCAGCGGAACCATGAAATGAAGATTGCAAAGTTGAATGGAAGAATGTGAAACGCAGTGGCATCTCAAGTCCTGCCCGATGATGAGCTCAATAAAATGTCACATCTAAACTTGGGTGAATGACCATGACACTTGTGTAAGGGTTGTGATATTTGTATGTGGGTACCTCTGTCATTGTTATGTAAAACTTGGATGTGTATATGTTCATATTTTTTGTGATTGGAATTAATGGATGTGCATATATTATGTGTATAGGTATTTTGAGATGCTCAATTATATTATAGGTATATATTTTTGGCATTTTCCTGAAAATGTTTTACATTGGGGGGCCAAACGCATGAAAATATTTTTTGGAAAAAAATGCTTTCACATGCATGACCAAACACTGAAAATACTTTTCCGGTGTATATTCTAGAACCCAAAACAAACATCTGAAAATATTTTCCTTTTCGTAAAATATTTTCAGTTGAAAATATTTTACACTTGGAAAATATTTTACATCTTACCAAACAGACACAGCCTAAAGGGAAATGCCTACTCAATATCTTTCATTAGGATATCCCTCAAACAAATGGCAGGACATGAGAAAAGCAATAAAGGCTTCAAGTTCATAAGGGTTAGAATTACCTTCCCCAAAACAAAGTTTGTGCCCTCCTTCAGGGAATCTGTTTCTATGTCTTCATCCACACCATTTGTATACTCACTCCTAAAGTACCTTGTCCATAAAGTTGGCTCTAGAACCTTTGTCACTACCTATACTAGTGTCCTCCAAAACCTCTTCGCTAGGTCCACTTTCTGGAAGCTTTTGGTATTGGTTTCTTTAGAGTATTCTTCACTACATCCTCCAGAAACTTCACAATTTTAGTCTCCTTAGAGGTTAGAGGAATATTGACCACATCCCCTTCACCAAAGAGAGGAAACCTCAATATTTCATAAAAATCCTCAAAAGTAGGTGAGACTTCTTGACACCCTGTGAAGAAGGTATGTGTGGTGGAGTTCCATTGGTACAAGAGAGAAACGAGGCCCTCGGTGTGTTTGTTTATGTCTAATCTAGAAAACACCAAAATGGTGTCCACCAACTATACTTTTTGCAGGATTTCCACATAAGGGAGATGTGTCAATACCCTTCGACACCAACTCCTCCAACCTTTAGAAATGAAGGTATAAGATTTGAAAACCACATCAGTGGTAAGAGAGAAATCCCCTCTACAAGTACCAAGCCTGGGAACATGCTTTAAATCCAAGTCTATTGTCAAAAGATCGTCAGGTTCTCTAAATGCTGTGTAGGGAGGATCTGTAATACAGGGGAGGGACTCCCAATCAAAGCTTTCATCAAATAGTAATATAGGAGTCTAACGTCTAGCTTGCCCCCCTTAACATATTTTTGGATAAGTTTGCCCTCCCTTAGTAAGAAAGGAACTAGCAGTTAACTTAATAACGGACTCACAAGAGTGTTTTCTTTTTTGATAAAATATTATGACTCACGGAACTTTGATCTTTAACAATAATTAATTAGAATTCAATTATATGAGAGACTCTTGTTGACTGTTCCATTGGTTCATGAGAGTTTGCTATTGCTGCATAGTTTTAGAAGTTGAGAAACACTCTATTTCAAAGCCGTGTAACAGGGGTGCTTTCAAGTTGGCATCCCTAGTTATTCAAAGCATTGAATGTAAAGTGAAGTTAGAGGATACCCCTGCTAGCTTGCAAGATATGCTCTAACCCTCTAAATCTTATGTATTAGCTTCATGTTTAAAGGTAATTCCCTTGATTTTAGCCAAAGTCATCTATGGCCAAGATTCCATCAGTTGAGAGCTTAGTCGGTTGAAGATGTTATGAGTGTTATATCCAAGTTTTATTAAACTAGCAATGTTTTTATTTTTTATTTTCATTCCATAAAGTCTTACTATTTATATATATATATAACGCTCAGTGGGTCCTATTTTTAAACTATTGTTTGGTATAATTCAAAGTTTACAATGAGAAGAGTGGTATTTGAAATTGAGATGTCTTTGATAAATTTTTCTTTTAATCTTGCCCCCCCTAAACTCAGATTCTGTCTCTGCCACTGGAGGGGATAACCCAACGCTCCTCTGCTGAAGTGTTTTCATCTCCGCCTAATAATGGCTTGTTAATCTTGGGATTTGAGGTTTCAACAAATTTTGAAGAACTGGATCTTAGAGCTCGTTTGATACCCATGGAAGATTTACTTTGGCAGAATTTTGGGTTCAGGGTTGAAAAGGAAATGAAAAGAGGGAAACCGTTTTTCTCCTAAATATATAAGTTGAAACTTTCCCTCTAAAAAGAAATTTTGAAAGAGAGCCACCAATTTGACTAAATAAATACAGAGAATTTGTTGAAGAAAAACGAAACTAACCTTAAAAGTTGAGGATTAAAAAACAAATTTACATATTTCTTTTTATCTATAACATTTGTTGACACCGTTATTAGACGAGAAAGTACATGAAATTGTTTACTAATACTGTAGTAATAGTGTAATACGATTTTTTGTTGTGGCAAAAGTTTACAAAAACTTCTATCAGAGTCCACAAAAGTTCACCTATCACTGAACACGTATTTGAACGAATTTTTGAAAAGAATGAACGAATTTGAACTAGACAAAGAAAAATGTTTGGAGGGAGTTTGTTCGTGGGGAAAAAAAAAAAAAAAAAAAAAAAAAACTTACTATCAAAGTATCAAAAAAAAATCATTTGACTAATTACAGAAGTTTAAATTGATATAATCTAAAGATTAAAAAACACAAATAACTTCTAGTGTGAAAAAAGAATGAGTATCTGTTTAGTGCTGTGTGCAATTACATAGGTGGACATATACTATACAATCAAACAGAAAATTTCCTAGAATGATACGTAAATAAATGTGAAATATCCATGAGAGTAAAGAGTTATTATTGAAGGATCTAAAACTAGAAAGATATTTTATAAATTTTATAAATCATAGTCTAAAAAAAATATAAATATAATCATGATCTAAAAGAAACGTATTCATTGCCTTCAAAAAAAAAGAAACGTATTCATTAATTATAAATAAACATAGTTAAAAGAAAAAGAAAAAAAAAACCCCTATGATTCGTTTCGTTCTAATCCATTAATTTGATCTTCCGGTATTAATAATGTAAAAAATATTAAATATGAGTATATTTCTCTTTTTTCCCCAACTATATCCCCCTCCCCCCCGCCCCCCCCCAAAAAAAAAAAAAAAAAACCATAATTTCCTACCTTGGATGAAGGGTTCGTTCTTATGAAAAACTTTTTAGACTCAATTAAAATTGTTGGTATCCTACCAAAGTCTTATAATTCAACTGACAATTTTTTGTTTGTTTGTTTTCAATTGGCATTTAGGGTGCAAATTTCCCCACCTCAAATTATCAAATTAAAAAAGAAAGTTGATAGCATCCTATTCTTCAAGTTGTTGAACAGATGAGATAATAATTTAAGGAATTTTTATCCTATACCTCAAGTTTGGACTATTTATTGTAAGTATTATATATAAACAAACACAATTAAATTTTAACTTATAACGTTCATTCTATGATGATTTCTTTTTATCAAGACATTAATTGAATTTTGGAATAGGTCAGGTTTGAATCCCATGTTTATTTTTCGAAAAGAAGATACTTTACCAATTAACCTTAATTGGAAGCACAGTATTGTAAATATGTTTGGAAAAAATGGGGATGGGAAGAAAGGATGAAAGGGAAAGGATAAGCAAAATATAATAACAAAGAGTGGTAAGGAAGGATGGAAATATAAACGCATGCAGTACAATGAAACATTCATGTCTAACTTCAACCCTCGCAAATGAAGCGGGCAAAATTGGCAAATGCCCCTTTCACACAAACTTTCCAGCATTTTGCCCCTTTACCCACACTAATTAGGGAAATGCCCTTATTTTGAAAGTCGATTTTCTAAAAATCGAGTTCCAAATGTAAAACTCGATTTTTGGAACATTGAGTTATAGTGAACGTGGACTTAGAGAAATTTTTTTTATTTTTTGAAACTCGAGTTCCATGTGAAGTACTCGAGTTCCATTTAAATTTTTTCAAGGAACTCAAGTTCCATGAACTTGAGTACTTCACATGGAACTTGAGTACTTTACATGGAACTCGAGTTCCAGAATTTTTTTTTAAAATTTTTCAATTCGCTATAAATCGATTGTCCAAAAATCGAGTTTCAAAACAGAGGCATTCCCCTAATTAGTTTAGAAAATAGGGCAAAATGTTGGAAAGTTTGTGTGAAATGGGCATTTGCTAATTTTCTTCGGTATGGATGATATAAATTGCTTAATAAAGAATTCTTGAATAACAATTAGAGCTAGTACTCACTACATCAAAAATATTTTATTAATAAAAAATGTAAATCCATTGAAAAAATATATTCATTTTAGATGAAATTAATGCTTGTGAGATAACATTTAAGACGTGTCATTTAGAGATTTTTGTTGTGAATGCAGTGTTGTAGACTACTAAAAGAGAGTCACATTAATTTCTTCTATTTTTTTTTTCATTCTCATCTTATTTTTAGTTATTCTTAATATAAGTATATATATATATATATATATATATATTTATACAAGACAGAATTTATACTCTAACTTAATCTAAGTGTATATATGTGTGAAGTTCTCTCTTGGAGATTTGAACCCCAGCCCTCACCCCCTACACCCACAAACACTTATACTTGTGGAGTGACCACCGCACCAAGGGTGCGTGATGGTACTAATATTTTTATATTTTGACATGATAGCATAACTATGGGGAAAATTACACTTTACCACCCTAAACTATACACTAGATTACACTTTACACCCTAAACTATTTAAATGCACGCTTTGCACCCTAAATTATGAATCTTGTTACACTTTGCACCCTGACATTAGTTTTACCATTAAGTTAAATAGAAATTAATAGCATATGACTTGCACATAATTTTTGCTTAAGTGACACAATGTTTAAAGACCAAAACACCCTCTCACAATCAATTAAAAACATTTTTTTTTTCAGACCTGTATCTCTCTTGCGTGCGTACAGGTAAAGATACAACTCTCTCTTTCCCAAGGTTTTCTCTTCTTATTGGACTGCACCTTTGAATGGCTTTTTCCAAAGTTAGCACCACCACACGTTAACTGTTATCACCACCACCATATGTTGTTGCAGCCGTTGAAGTTCTTACAGCAATAGAACTTGCAGCAATAGTTTGGAGTTCTTGAGCCTTCTACCCAAGAATTTTTAGCAATTCTTGCTCCTCCAGCCCAAGAATTTCAGTAGTTCTCGCACCTCTAGCCCAAGAATTTGGGGACCAATTGAAGACACAACATTCAATACAACAATTCAAACAAAAAATGCTATTCTATACAATATTCCACAAACAATCATTGTTTACTCTGTAAAAACAAAAACCCAGTCATAATTAACAATTTCAAAAAGCTACAAAACAGTAAAGCTCTACCTACTAGATGTTTTTGGGGAATTTAGGATTACAGACTTACAGAGTTTTGATTTGGGGAAAGTGAGAGAGCTGAATTTGACACGCGAGAGAGATAAAGAGTTGGGAAAAAAAAAACTTTTGTTTTTAATTGTTTTTGAAAATGGTGTTTTGGTCTTTAAACATTATGCCACCTAAGTAAAAATCATGTGCAAGTCATGTGCTATTTATTTCTGTCTAATTTAACAGTAAAACTAACGTCGGGGTGCAAAGTGTAACAAGGGTCATAGTTTAGGGTGCAAAGTGTGCATTCGAATAGTTTAGGGTGCAAAGTGTAATCTAGTGTATAGTTTAGGGTAGTAAAGTGTAATTTCCCCCATAATTATGTCTCACATTCTTAAATGTTGAAGTCTAAACATTAGAAATTGGAAATTTTACTTCAGCAAAAAAAAAAAAAAAAGGCAATTTTTACGTTGTTTTATATAATGTTATCTTAACATTATTTTGTTAGGAACTCACCAGGTGGGCACTTTTTAATTTATTGCACTACCACGTCCCAAGGTCAATCTTTTAGTCAATTGTGCAAAAAAAAAAAAAAAATTTATTTAGTCATTTATATATTAAAATAATTATTCAGTTAGCAAATTGCACACACACACACACACATATATATATATATATAGGGGTGTCCACGCGGCCCGTCAACCCGACCAACCTACTTGCGTCCAACTTGCTGCCACCGGATTCAACGACTCCGGTGGTCAGACGCGGGTTTTGAACTCTCTAATTTGACCCCAGCAGGTCGGTTGTCGGTTTTCCATTTCAAAACCCGTGAAACCCAACCCAAATCGAAGGCTTTAACCTTCCTGGCGAATTATTAAGCTTCTGGACCAAATTATCTTCTTCTTTTTTTCTTTTTCTTTTTTATTTTTTTTGAGATAGTATAGAGAGAAGACACAGGAGATGGGGAAAGAGGGAGTTGTAAGACAAGACTTACAACACTAGAACTTACAAAAATGCCTAATCTTTGTAAGTAGGCTTTTAAATGTTATTTCAAAATATTTCATTCAATTATTTTTTATTATTTTCAGACTGTGTAGTTCCTAAGGAAAAAAACAAAAACTACGAAATATGTATAATATGCATTCAAAAAGGGGGGAAAAAAGGGCAAGGATTTGCTGCAAACTAACTTGCACACAAGCTGGCGTAAGGTGTGTCTCAGTTAGGCCAGTCCCGACTCACCTACCCCAGAATCACAAGGCCGTGGTACAATTGGAGTAATCCAGCCCAAGATGCAAAAAGGCCGACCACATAGATCTTCTAACGCTATGAGTTTGGACGATTCTCTTGTTGATGATCCTGAGCATCATTAGTTGGGATCATTACATTTAACTAAATAACTTACGACTTCAGTTATTTTCATCTATTTTTCTTATGTATTTCATTGAGTGGCCCGCTAATTTTTATTGTTTTATCAAGTTTGTGATGGGTGTCTCTATGCATTGAGCACTATGACATTGTTAAGCTTACTAAATAGACTTCCACATATAGATTTTATTTTATTTTGGGTTTTTTTTTCCTTTTTTTATTTAGCAATAATAATTAGTCTTCTTTTAGAATATAATGGGACAGACAATGAGATAATAAACATAACTTTTATTTGAGTTTTAGATTATGGGGAAGTTAACTGCAATATTTAAATTTTTTATAAAAATGCTTAAATTATGCAGAAGATTATTTTTTTTATTCGGGTAGCATTTATTGATAATGATCTTTTAACGAATTGTTTTTAAGTTAATATATTTTAAAAAAATTCCTCAAATATTTAGTATAGTATCAATTATAGATGATTTCCAAGATTCCGAACTTATCTCATAACTAGTACTCCCTCCGTCCCACTTTTTTTGTACTGTTTGAAAAGTCAAACTTTTTCAGGGAACATCATTTATTATCTTGTCTACATTTTAAAAATGTATAAGTTTCCAAAACAATCCTTAAAAAAATTTATCAAAAAATTGAATTAATAAATTAATAAGGATATAATAGGAATATTAGTAAACTAATGACTTTTATTTTTAAAAACAGGACAATATTTTGAGACATCTCAAAATGGAATAAAGAACAAAAAAAGTGGGACGGATGTAGTACTAAGTACAGATAACTAGTACTAAGTTCTGATTAATTATGAGCACGACAAAAGTTGCATTTATTTATTGCTTGTGTCTGTGTGGGTGTGTTGATTATTTATTGCCTTAAATATGTTTATCCGTGCAAAACTTGTGATAAATAATTATCTGCTTTAAGTCTTGAATAATTCATTAATTCATTAAGTTGGTTGTAACGGTCTAAACATGTTTTTCAGAGATATACGTATATATAGTAGCAAATCTGATATCTAATGGGTGAACTCATCCGGGATGACCATGGCAGATGGGTGAAGGGATTTCTCAGGAATATTGGCGAGGTCAACCGCCTTGAAGCTGAGCAATGGGCCATTAGGGATAGTCTCATTATTTGCAACCAACTACTAATCCAGGCTTTGTATATATAACTTGACGCTAAAGCTGTTATTAGCCTCTTAACTAGCAAAAATGATTCCTATGCTCAATATGCTCCTATAATTGATGACTGCAGGAACCTGCTGAACCTGCACTCAACATGGAAGATCCAGCACTGTTACCGGGAATCTAATGCCTATGCCGACGCCCTGGCCAGGAAGGCAGTTTTTAGCCAATAGGATTTTTGCTTATTTGACACTCCACTGTGGAGTTGTCTCAACTGTTGATGCAAGACCTCTCTGGTCTATTTTGTAACCATGTTTGTAACTCTGCAGCTCCCGTGACTGGTTCCTAGCTCTTAATATATTTCATGTTTACCCAAAAAAAATATATATATATCTGATATCTAATAGTAACTAAATATTTTGTATATATAAAAAAAAACAATTATTTTGTATCTTTTCATTTTATGATATTTTGTTAATATTAAATAAATACTAAATTGAATTTTCATTAAAATAGAAAATTCATACGTTGGCCCCCTCCATTAAAATCCTATCTCCATCCCTTTCCACCCATATTTTGTTTATGGAGAATGTTAACCAGCACCGCCTGGTGCTGGTTAAGTGCAGAAAAGACAAAATAAAATTGTCAGAAAAAGTCAAAAAAAATTCTGAATAGTACTACAAAACTAAAAAAATGACATTAATTGCAAAAAACAAAAAACAAAAATTGTGTCAGAAAAAAGTAAAAAATATTTGTGGTTAACTGGCATTGCACGATGCCCGTTAACACAATCCCTTGTTTATTGGTGAAAAAGACAAACATAGGAAGACTTGAGGGACTGACCAGTGTGAATGGTTTATATTACTCACCAATTAAGGTCATGATGACAGGTCTTAATCTTATTTATTACTTTCAGCTGCTTCTGCACCTCCGCATGCTCTTAAAATTCTATAAGAAAGCCAGTTTCTGCCACTCTTTGTTTTGTCCAAATTCCTTTTCCTCTTGTTCCGCCTTGTAAAATGCATGCTACTTGAGTTTGTGATCAGGTTCAATTACACTTTACACATTCTCTTTCTCAATAAGGGGTTACTTTTTTTTTTTTTTTTTCTTGAACAAGTATTCGTTCCATTAACCCAAGAAAGAACGAGGGAGTATGCTAAGGTCAATACCAGACCAATAGACCACGCAGTCTTAACCAAGCCAACTTCATCATATTTTCAACCAACCACTAAGGAGATATATATTTAGTGATGCTGTTTATAACTCCAAAAAAAAAAAAAAAAAAAAAAAAAAATTATAAATACTTATTGTTTACTTTTATTATATTTTTGAACAATTAGGTCAATAGCCTTGTTTTTCATTAGTATTGTTGCACTTTGAAATAAATGAAAATTTTGTTAGTATTGTCTAATCTCTGTTTTACACTTCTCCAGGGATCAAAATTCATACTGTTTTTGTAAAGCTCGTTGGGTTGTGTGAGCATAGTTCAGAGATTGGTTCTTTGTTTTGGAGGTTGGATCATCGACAAGCATTAGGTATGAGTAATCCTAGCCCATCGCAAGAGAACGTTGAAAGGTAGTTTCTTTTTCTCTACTTATGTGCCAACAATAACTTTTTTTTTTTTCTTTTTTTCTTTTTTCTTTTGGCCAATAGTCTAACAAATTTAGTTCTAAATTGTTGTTGTTTTCTTTATAAATAAATTGGTTATTATTAGGCTCTCAACTAAAACATCTTTCAAGAAGACTTTGTATGTCTGTTCTATTCTGTTTTCCACTAGTATTTACTAGTGCCTAGTGGTGTGCATGGGTTGGGTTGAAGGGTTTTTTCAGCTTAATCTATCACGGTGAGTTAAAAAAATCCAACCCAACTCAATCCATCATAGGGATTCAACCGAACCCTTGTGGATCCAGTTGGACCTATGGTTTGAACAGATTTTAATTTTTAATTATTATTATTAACATTAAATTGAGAATTAGAACACTACCACATAAATAAAAGCAAATTTATAACCAAATAATACTAAGTATAACACCAAATCAACATAAACTATAAGAGGAGAACTAAAGATTTAGATTTTATTTAGGAAGATGGGTAAAAAAGTAAATAAAAATATTTTTAATATATTTTTTAAATTTTAAATATATATTAAATATAGGTGGGTCAGGTCGGGTTAGATGCATACAAAATAAAATCATTTGGAACTAAATAGTGAATAAGTGCATATGAATAATTTTGACCTTACTCAAAATTGAAAAACAATTCACCGACTAGAGAGCAGAATCCCCAAAGCCTAGTAGTCCAAGTTGAACCATGATTCAAAGACCAAGTAACTGACCGCTAATAGAAATGTGTAGCAAATAAGAAAATCCTGCAGCCTTAAGCCATTTATTACCAAAAGTACTGATAAAAATTCGAATTTACATATTTTTTTTGCCAAGTTAATTCAAAGTAATTTTTATTATTCAATTTGAATTAAATTATTATAATATCTTCTTTAATTCAACATATTATTAATGCTAATTGCTCTGTAAAATTCCAAAATAATGCACTCCAATAATTGCTCTGTAAAATTCCAAAATAATGCACTCCAATCATCTTGTGCAAAAGAGTGGAAGTCGTAAAGAAAACATATATATGGTTCCACTAATTCAACTTCATATGTGCATAAGAGTGGTAATTGGTTAGGTTTGGGATGGATTAGCCTCTTTCCAATCCCAAACTTTTTAAATATGAGGAATTCCATTCCAAACCTCTTTTTTTTAAATAGATAGAAAGGAGTGTGCATGTACTTTGTTATAAAAATCTAGTTTTCTCATAAATAAAATTAATGATAAATATGTTTTAATTTTTAATAAATAGTAAATTTCAATTAGCTCAATCAGTAAAGTCTTTTATTATTGAATAAAAAATTTGAAGTTTAATCTTCACTTACACCAAAAACTAATTAGCATTTTGGCTTAATGATAAAGAACCATCATTATATAACACACGTTATAGGTTAAAAGTCGAGTAAGGTTAGCTTATATTAGTTTAAGGTGTACAAAGTTGACATAACTCAGTCCTAATACATAATTTTTTTTTTTTTTTAAAAAGAAGAAGATCCTAATACAGAATCTGATAGTGTTTAGCTTTAGTTTTTTTTAAGGCAACCTATAATTTTATGTTTGCCATGTTTTTGTTCAGGAATGAGAATAAGGATATCGAGGGGCAATGTCCCAGCAGGGTGGTTGAATTTGTTTCAAAAACAAAATTTAAGCCGTTGGTACAGTTGTTCCTTCGATGGTATTATGAAATACTTGTATTGTTTCGGGCGATTGCAGTATCAGTGGATCTCTTGTTCTTTTACGTTTCCGTGATCAAAGAAGACAAAAAGTGCATTGGGTTAAACAAAGTGTTGTTCATCACAGCTATTGTTTTGCGATCGGTCATCGATATCATTTACATAGTGCATTTTGTAGTGAGATCCAATTCCAGGATACGACGTGATGAACGTAATAACGAGTCAAATACTACATGTTGGGCAAAAGTTCGAAGGCACTTATGGTTCATCATGTTCAACGTTCTATTTATTCTGCCCATTCCACAGGTAAGCATTTCCAATAGAGTATGCATAGTCAAAATATAGAGAATATATACTATTGTTCATGCTCTATATTCTACTGTTCATGTTCCAGCAGCTTCTCTATATTCGAAATTTTTTTTTGCTAACGAACAGTAGCCCATCAAGTTTAATGGGCTACTGTTCATTCTTCAAATCATTTTTTTCTATTATAATAATTTGGTGTTGAATAAAAAAATGTTGAAAGATGTGTAGTTGTTAAAAAAAGAATAAATAATGAATGAAGAAATAATATTTAAATGAGAAAGAGAATCTGTTGGAAAGTGTATTTGAAAAAGTAGGTAGATAAAGATAAAAGTCACTATTCATTTTCCGAACAGTACAAAAATTTGATGAATTTGCTAAAAATGCTCTAAGGAAGACTTTAGCCACAATATAGGTGGAAAAAAAAAATTACTATTTTCACGTATTTTTCTAGTAATTTGGAACTAACAAAAACGACTTATATATATATACCTCTTCTTTTTCTTTTTTTCTTTTTTTGATGTAAGCCTTTAGAAAATTATTTTTATTTTATTTTTTTGAAAATAGACTATTCATTCAGTTAATCAAAAATAGACTATTCAATGGAGATTGTAAAAAAAAATACTTATTTTAGGTCATCAAAAGTTATTTTATTTATTTTACCATCTCATTTTATAGTTCATCCAACATTCTAGTTTCTACTTTTATATACAACTGAATAAAAATAATATAAATTACACCATCAATTAATATTAAAAAAAAAAAAATCATTTCTCTCTTCTCTCCCGTCTCTCTGTTCTACCCAGGAACTCATCATGACCCACTGCTACCCGCCAACATCTTACATCACCCACAAGTAGAAAAAGTCTGGGAGGTTTTAACATATGAAAAAAGAAGTAATATTACAAGAGATTCATAACAGAAATTTATTAAATTTTCTTCAACTTTAATTTTTCTTTCTTTCTTTCTTTTATGACGAAATGCGTAATGTATCAGACTCCAGTATACAGTATACACTGATGTCATTGAGTTTCTATTACAAATCAAGTTTCTGGAATTCCATTACCAAGATTACAGTGGTTTGCCTCATCAAAGTTATTCTCTTTCAAAAAAAAAAAAACAGATCTATTTGAGAAGACAAAATTGAACAACTGAACGAAAAAAAAAAAAAAAAAAAACTGAACCACAACCATGCCACCACTGTGCCGCTTGATCTAGCCAACCAATAGCCACCCAAACTCCAAACCACCTGATCCAGCCAACCCACAACCACCCAACTACCGATCCGGCCAACCCACAGCCACCCAAACTCCAAACCACCACTGATAAAACCACCCAAACACCGATCCAGCCATCGAAATACCAACCCACAGCCACCCAAACACAGCAACTACAAAAAACAAGAAGAGAGGAGATAGAGAGAAGAAAGGATGAGTCAGAGAAATAGGAGAGAGGGACAGAGAAAGAGAGAGTACTGTGATTGATGAGAGAGAGAAAGAGGAGATTTTTTATTAAAATAATAATATTTTTTTTGCATCCCACGTTACGGTTTTTCTTTTTTTAAAAGCCCAATCAAACTTCATTCATTTAAAAAAGAAGAATCAAAATACAAAGCATCACGGGCTGGTGGTGGCGAATCTTCCAACCACACAACTTCCTCATCTAAGACATTGGCAGAACGTGCTAAAGAATGAGCCATCGAATTGGCACTATGCCTAATACAACTAAAAGCCACATAGCGAAGTCTTGCTGCTAGGCAGCCAATATCATCATAAATCACACCCAGACGAGACCAATTTGGAGACGTGGAGGAAACAGCACTCATTACCATCGCATTATCCCCTTCAACAATTAATTCCGAGAACCCCGCATCAATAGCGAACTCCATTGCTTTCCGGCATGCCAAAGCTTCCGCCTCCTCACTGTTAACCACTACTGCCCCCCTTGCCGATAAAGCTACCATTACATCCCCAACTACATTGCGAATCACTGCTCCTACCCCTGATCCATTTGCAAACGTAGCTGCATCAAAATTTAGCTTATATAGCTAACTTGGTGGAGGCTTCCAGTTGCAAGTGAGCTTTGAGCATCTCTATAATCCCTTAAAAAATCTGTGGCTCTCTTATTTAGCTACCCTGGATGTTGCATACTTCCTCCGTGTAAAAGTGAATTCCGACAATGCCAAATGAGCCAGCTTTGGACTAGAAATGCCTCAAGTTCCTTTACCGACAATTTGGTCATCATGAATTGAAACAATTGCAGAAAATCATCCTTCTCTCCACCACACTTTTGTATCCTAGTAAGAGACCCAGCCCAAACATCTTAAGCAGTGCTGCATTCCTATATTGCTTGGATCACAAACTCCAGGCACCGTTGACACAATTCACAACTATCCTTTGTCAGAATTTGTCTTCGGACTAAGTTCACCTTTGATGGCAGAATATTAAGGCAAGCCCGCCATCCAAAAATTTTAATTTTGCTAGGAACCCAGAGCTTCCAAAGCTGAGTCCAGACCCGGTAATATGCCCTTTTTTCTGAGCTCTCTTCTCTTCCATTAGAATGTTCGGCTAGCATGCGAGCAACATGGTACCTTGATTTAACTGCATACTTTCCATTGCGACAGTACATTCACACCATCTTATCTTGCACCTGCCTTCTGCTCAAAGGAATTCTAAGGATTGCCTCTGCATCAAACTAATTAAATATCCTGTAAATTCTCTCCCTATCCCATTGATGCACTCTCCAATCAATTAAATCCAAGACTCTCCATTCCCATTCATCATATTCAATAGGAAACAAAATTTTATTAGCGGGATGATTTGGTATCCACTTATCTTCCATCACTCGGATTGAAGAACCCATTCCCACCCTCTAGTAGCACCCCTTTTTCAATATTTGTTGAGCAGCCAACACACTCTTCCAAACAAATGAGCTATTAGGACAATCTGCCGCCTCCATAAAGCTACATCTTGGAAAATATTTGGCCTTAAAACACCTAGATAAAAGTGAATTTTGGTCTTGTAACATCCACCAACCTTGCTTGGCCAACATAGCCAAGTTAAAGCTCCTGAAATCCCAGAATCCCATACCACCCACCTTCTTAGGCTTCGTAAAAAAAAACTCCAACTCTTCCAATGAATTTTTCGTTCATCACCAGTCTGCCCCCACCAAAATTTTGCGCAGAGAGCATCTAATTCATTGCAAAGCTTTGCTGGCAACAAGAACACTCCCATAGTATACGTTGGAATTGATTGGGCCACTGCTTTGATCAGAACTTCTTTTCCTGCTTGAGAAAGCATTCTACCCTTCCAACCCTAAAGTTTTTTCCAAACCCGCTCCTTAAGATATGCAAATGTTTGGTACTTGGCCCCACCAACCAAAGTCGGTAAACCCAAATAAGAATCAAACCTATCCACTTCCTTAACTCCCAAGGCTTTTTTAATCCATTGCTTCTATCTCTCAGATGAATTACCACTAAAGTATATTGACGACTTCTCAAAATTAATGCATTGACTAGAAGCTTCAGCATACAATTGCAATATATCAAAAATCACCTGCACTTCTTCCTGATTTGCTTGGCAAAAAATCAAAGAATCATTTGCAACAAGCAAGTTAGAAATACTAGGCGCCCTTCTGCAAGTCTATACACCATGAAGCTTCCCCTCATATTCATCTTTGGAGAGCAAAGAAGTGAACCCTTTTGCACATAAAAGAAATAGGTAAGGTGATAGAGGGCCCCCTTGACGGAGCCCTCTCGATGGGATAATATTTCCATATGCTTTACCATTAATACGAACCGAGAAGGAAGGTGTGGTGACACAACTCATCACCCTATTAATCCAATCCTCAATAAATCCCAATCTAACCACTATACCCCTTAAAAAGGCCCATTCTACTCGGTCATAAGCCTTACTGACATCTAATTTCAAAGCTAGAGCTCCTTTTTTCCCCCTTTTTCCTCCCATGCATGGCATGTAAAGTTTCATAGGCTATCAGTACATTATCTGTGATAAGGCTGCTTGGTACAAAAGCACTTTGGGTGGGAGAGATCAACCGAGTTAATATAATCTTCAATCTATTAGCTAGCACTTTTGAAATTATTTTGTAAATAACATTGCACAAACTAATAGGTCTGAAATCTGTCATCTTCTCCGGAGACTTAATTTTTGGAATAAGAGCAAGATGAGTATAATTTATCTCAGGTATCATAATGCCAAAATTTAGAAATTCCAACACAGCAGAACTAACATCATTACCAACAATATGCCAAAACTTTTGATAAAAAAGAGCATTCATACCATCGAGTCTCAGAGCTTTAGTAGGTCCCAGAAAAAATGCTGCTTTTACTTCCTCCACACTGTACGGCCTGGACAACTCTTCCCTCATATCTATAGTCATCCTTGAAGGAACAGTGTTGAGACATTCCTCCATCCTTTCACATGTGCCTGAGTGAAATGTAGTCTCAAAATAATTAACAGCCACCTCCGCCACATCTCTAATGTCCTTCACCCAATTACCATATTGATTTTTAATGCCATCAATGAAATTCCGTTTGCGCCTTTAGGAAGCTTTTGAGTGGAAAAACTTTGTATTCCTATCACCAGGCTTTAACCAAGATACCTGAGACCTTTGCGCCCAAAATATTTCCTGCTTAAGGAGAAGATCATCTAATTCTTTGCTTGCTGCCAAGACTTCCTCTCTGCTCTCCTCCATTAACTCTTCTTCATTCATTCTTTCAATCTTTTTTGTTAAGTGTTTATTTCATCCGTATTAAGAGTTGTTTTGGACGAACCCCAGGCCAGCAATTTAGCCCCACAGCTCATAATCTTGTCCACTGTTGCACATAACAAATAACTTCATTAAGATCGAGATAGGTAGAATTGATATTTCATTTGTGTGATTGTACATGTCTAAATGTGATGTGTGTATGCTCAATTGCATGTTGATCAAACCTAAAAAGTTTTTTGAGTGTTTTATTTGTTTTTGGAAGTGATTTTTGTCACCCTTGTTTTGAATGTTTTCTCAAAATGTCAAAATTTTTGTGTAGAAAAACTTGTTGTTGGGCAGTTTTGCGACTCACTTCGCAAGTGGATGCACTCCCATCCAAGTCGTAAAATGTTTTGAGGAAATTTCAATTTCTTCACAAATTCAAGCTGAGAGTCTTGCGACTCATTTGCGAGTGCTTTGCGACTCATACTTGACTTGTGAAACTTTGATCTATGCATTTGCACATTTTGTGAGTAACTCACGAGTGGCTTGCGAGTCACTAACTCGTGAAATGTGCAAAAAGACAGTTTTTAAATGGCTCGAAATGTTAGTTTTCAAAAATATTGTCTTTTTGCTCCTCGCAATTTCCTCTCCCCAAATCACAAAATTTCTTCAAAACTCAGTCATTTTCCCTTGGATTTCAACTCTAAGACTTCTCTAAGGTAATTTAAACCAACTTTTCACTTTCTCTAGGGTTGGGTTTTTTTTTTTTGAATGGGGGTTGGAAAAACTTCTTTTGTATCAAAATGTTTTCTATTTTGTTGATTGGGCTTAGTCCCATTTGTGTTGTTGATGATAATGTTGGCCCCATGTGGCATTTTGAACTTGTATTAAGGCATCTTTTCACATGTTCATGCATTTTTCATCATATAGGGTTAGTTTGTGCTAGGTGTTTGATAAAATGCACTTTAGGCATTTTTGCACCCGTTTGGACTCCGATGAGTACCAAACTTTGGAAATTGCCATGTCTACTTGTTTGTAACATGTTTATATCATTGCTAGTGTGTTTTACAAACTTTGCCCCATGTATGCCTATTCATGTCATGATCATATATTGCTTGTACACTCTTTGTGCACACAACCTATTACACTTGACATGTCATGCATTGTGTCATGCTTTTCAGTCTTTTTAAACTTTTTAGCATCTATAACATGTCGGTGTGTTCTTGTGTTTACTCTTTTAACTTTGTTGTTAGAATTTATACTTGATTTTTGTACTAACTTGCATTCAATCAAGTTTGTTGCCATTGTGTGTATGGTTTGTGTTGGTGTGTGTTTGTTTCCTATTGTAGATGTCTCCAAGAAAGAAAACAGCTGCCAAGAAGTCTCTAAGCATCAACGATATGAAGGGAATCATTTTAGAAGTAGAGATGCTTTTAAGGCCTTCACAGGTGAAAGCTCAAATTAGTGTGAAACACTAATGCTTGTTTACACCCCAAATTTAAAAATTATAGCTTAATTGCTTTTACTCTAACTAATCTAAGTGTGGAACAAGAGTAAATGAAGCACAATCACCAGAAATACTCTCTGAGCCATAAGCAAGGAAGTGACAATAAATGTAAAGTTTAAAGAGTAAGGGAAGAGAGATGCAAACACAAGATAACACCAAGATGTGTTATCGAAGAGGAAACCAAAGAACTAGGCAAAAAACCTCTCCACGACCCTCTAAGTTGAAATTGATCCACTAGTGAATAAGTTGGAGTACACGAATAATAAAAGACCCTCCAAGCCTAGTCTACCCAATGTACTTAAGCCCTCTAAGCTCTTGCTACCAACAGACTTCTCGGAGTCTTGTCTTCACCATCTTTCTGGATCTCGCAATACTGCCCGATTGCATTCGCCAAGCCTCACCGGCTTCTTTTAGCAAATCCTCAAAGCTTCCCAAACTCCAAAACACTCTCTACACTCTGAATAGGTGTGGGTTGTGTTTAGGTACAAATCTCTTCTTAAGATATAACAATGGGAGAGGGAAAGGAGAAGAGACTACAAGGATTTCTCACTAAAGGATGAGTAGCTCTCTCTCCAAAAAGTAGGTGTGCTGTGTTGTAGAAACCTATCTAGGGTTTTCTCTTTGAATAGCCTCCTTTACTTTGATGGGTAATAAAGGTATATATATAGTATGGGTGAAGGGTGAGAAAGTCACAACTAAAATCCTCCAAGCAGAGAGTTTCGTGGGTACCTCGCAAGATGGCCTTTCTCACGAAGTACTCGCGAAATGCAGCCTGACACTTGACTCTTCAGCTTCCAGCATGTGCTTCTCACGTGGCCTTTTCAAAGGAACCTTTACTTGCGAGCTAGTCGCGAAATTGCATCGATCTTTATTGCATGCTTGATTCTTCACCAACTTAATACTAACACCAATACAATAAAATCCCACAAAATACAAGGAAGTAATTTATTGCAATTACAACATTTTTTGTCATGGAATAAAGCCAACATAAACCATAGTTGTAAATTACAACTTTACAATGGACTTCTATAGGGAAGCTGTGATTATTGTGGAGAGAGAGTTGGATATTAGATCTCTTGCTAACACCTTCATACCAAAAGTGTTCAAAAACTGTACTTGGACTCCACTACTCACAAGGACAGCAGAGGTGCATGACACTTTAGTTTGGGAGTTCTTTTCGAATTCCATTTAAGAAGGTGATCACCTTAACTATTGGGTCAGAGGAAAGGAATTCTCAGTTTCCGAAATATTGATCCATAATCCACTACAAATCTAACCTGTCATTCCTAAATCCTCTTTACTGTATGACAAGAGAAGAACATTGATTTCAAAGGTAGCACCAAATCTTGGGGGCACACAAAAGAAAAAGTCTTTGCATACTATCAACTTCTCTCCTGATATGAGAGCCTTGGTGTACATCATGATCTTCAACTTCTATCCGGTGAAGAATCTGACGACTCTTTCTTAGCCAAGGGCTCTATTTTTGTATGACTTGTACAAGAAGAAGGAGATCGACATTTGTGCTCATATCTATCATCTTCTTGCATCGTGTGTTAATAAGAAGAAATCTTAGATGACCCTTCCATTTTCAGGATTGATCATGTCTATTCTGCACCTCGAGAGTGTCAAGTCTCCTTCAGGCTTGCTAGTCATGAAGAGGGAAGATCCTATCTCAGCTCAAACCATGATGAGGAGCAAAGCTTGCCTTTCGAGTACCGAAGGGGAAGCAGAAGAAGAAGGAGCACAAGGAGAGGACACTGCTACTGAAGGTGGCAACACTGATGAAGAGATTGATAACTTCACTCTTGGTCCTGATGACATGCAAGCTTCACCCTCACAGGCTCAGCCTCAGGAATAGCCACAGGTTCAGCCTCAGGCACCAGTTCAGGCTCTTGACCACCTCGATCTAACTCTTGATCACACTATCTACTCCAGACTTCAGTTCACCTATCTCCAAGAGCAAATCACCACTCTCTCTACCTAAATCCAAGACATAGGAAGCTCATATTAGCATCTTTAACCATTACGGTCAAAAAGGGGGAGTAGTGTTAGCTTGAGGGGGAGTCTAGTTTGAGGGGGAGTCGTTTACATTGCTTTTTATAAGCTTTTAGTACTTTAGTTTATATATATATATATATTTAAAAAAAAAAAAAAAACTCTGTTTTCTATAGTACTTTTGTACCTTGGTTTTTATAACCTTTATGATGCTTTTAGTTATCTATTTCCTCTTGCTTTAGTTTCTATAATGCATCATATGTTTATTGAACCTGCAATTAGTTTTTGCATTGCACTTAATTGCTTGTGTGTCCAAATGTTCATTTACTCGATAAATGTTCATTGTAGTAATTTCTTAATGACTATTTATGTTTGATCAAGATATGCTATATGTTTATATTTCATTTGGTTTTACTTGATCGCATTATACTTGTTCTATATACATGCCTTGAAATATTCATCGAACATTAGACTTGTGTGTTGTATGTGAGTATTAAGTATGAATTAGTCCATAGTCTAGTATGAAACTTCAATGATCAATTCAATAAAGTCATACACATATAACACGAAGTCAAAAGGCCTATCTCACTAATAGAAATGAACGTATATGTCTCCTCACCAAGTGTTTACTAGATTGAAAACTTTTCATTTGGCTTTCATTTTCCATACTTTCTGATCAATACAACTCAATTTTTTTGAGCAACAATGCCATGAAATTTTTTATATTTCTTTGAAGTATAAACCTTTGGCTTTGGCATCATACATTTTGAATACATTTTTGCTCCACATTTTCCTAGTTTAACTAGTTTTCAAAGCAAGACTTTTTCAGCTCTTTCTCTTTTTACAGATTGACATTTGAAGAGCTTTTTGACATAAAATTTTGAGGAGATATATAAGAATAAGTCTACGCATGTATCAAGATCGATCAAGACTATTGGCTAAACATTCATGACAAGCTTGAAGATCTATTTACAACAATCAAACATAGATTTCTAGATTTCACTCACATTCAATATAAGTGCATACATAACAAGCTAACCTCGTAAATACTCTACGCCATTAATACGAAGGTACTAGGCCAAACTCTACATGTGATATGACACAACACAAGCAAGCAAGATTTTTGGATTTTTCACTTTTTATGTAGTTTTTTATTTTTATTTTTTTTACTCACACAAAACAAAAGCAATAAAGTAAGATCAACAACAAACAAGCTTTTAAATAAAAAGCAATTAAAAGAAACATCACATGATGAAATGAGTGTACCCTTCTATATGAATAACAAAAGTTAAACATGCAAGGGCCACACCAACTAAAAGAGTCAAGGAATGGTACTAATACCTATGGTCTTACGGAGAGACTCAAACCGTGGACCATCAAATGGTTTAGTGAAGATGTCAGCCTTTTGATTTTCAGTATTAATGAATTCAAGAAACACCACTTTCTCCTCCATCTAGTGACGAAATAAGAGTAAGTGTAACGCAATAAAACTGGAACAACTCTCTAAGGCATA
Organism: Quercus aquifolioides; assembly: GCA_019022515.1. NCBI lineage: Eukaryota > Viridiplantae > Streptophyta > Magnoliopsida > Fagales > Fagaceae > Quercus > Quercus aquifolioides. The sequence continues at coordinate 7,750,714 of CM032332.1, read as the reverse complement.
AGCATATACAATAAACAATAAAAGTAAAACTTAAAGAGTATGGGAAGAGAGATACAAACACAAGATAACACCAAAATGTGTTATCGAAGAGGAAACCTCAATACTTGACGAAAAACCTCTCCACAGCCCTCCAAGTTGAATCGATCCACTAGTGAATAAAGTTGGAGTACAAGGATATCAAAAAAACCCTCCTAGCCTAATCTACCCAATGTACTTGAACCCTCCAAGTTTCAGCTACCAACAAACTTCACCGAGCCATGTCTTAACTAGTTATCTGGATCCCGCAATTAGCACCAAATTGCATCCGCCAATCAATGACTTCTTCCAATGCTACCCACATGCGCCAAAACTTCTCTCAACACTTAGATTAGGTGAGGTAAGTGTTTGGGCTAGGAACCTCTCAAGGATTTGTAATTGGAGAGGTAGGAGTACAGGAAAACTAAAAGAAATTGTTTAGATGATTGTGGGTTTACAATCTCTAACTCTCAAGTGTTTTGCTAGGGTTTTCTCTCTAAAAGCCTCCTTACAATTTTGTGGGTAATGTGGGCTTAAATAGTGTTGGTGAAGAAATGAGAAAAGCACTCTTTAAAAAATTCCAGGTAGAGAGTTTCGCGGGTCACTCACTACTTGGCCAAGTCATGAAGTGACTTGCGAAAACCAACCTGGCATCAAACCTTTCAGCTTCTAGCATGTGCTTCTCACGTGGCTTTTCGTGAGTCATCCACTCGCAAGCCAGTCGTGAACTTCAGTGTCTTCACAATTTTTCACCAAATTCTCACAGGCAACCCTTACATTAAATCTCACAAACATACAAGGAAATGATTGAATAGAAATACAATCAAATTTGACATGAAATTAAAGCCAACAAAAACATAGTTGTAAATTACAACTTTACAGAAATAATCTCATGTTTAAGGGATATAAATCAAACTTACCTTAAATTTTAGGGACCAAACCAAAGCATTTTAATTTTGAAGGTCCAAAATTACACAAAATTTCAAGTACCAAAGGTATAATTTATCCATAAAATTATTTGTTTGATTATATAAATTTTATATCAAAGTCTATGGTTTCTAATATTAATTTGAATAAAGTAACTGTTAGGTTCAAAAGATTTAGATTTAAATATTTAGAATCAAATTTTTATTGTGTTGGTAAACCGAGAACAAAACATATCTACTCTAGGTTTTTAGGCAATGCTTAAAAGTGGTTGTTTCAAGGTTCGAGTCCAGCTGATTGTAGAAAAAGGAGTGTGGTTCTACCTTCCTTGACCGATCGAGAATTAGGCTCGATCGATCGAAAATTGCAAGTCCAGTTTTTTTTTTTTGCAGAATTTTAAACAAGCCCAAGCCCATGAAAATGTTTAGGGTTTCATCTAAAATTCTTTACATATAAAAGGAAAAACCTTAGCCACGTTTTGAAGACTTTTGGAAGACTTGTGTGTTACTCTTTGTGAGATCTGAGAGGTTTTGTACCTTCTAACTACACAAGAATCTATCGGAGCCAAAACTACAATCAAGTGTTGGTAGAACATAGTTGCTACATCAAGATCATTACTGAAGGTGATCTGAAACCTTTGAATGGGATCTCAAAGTCACAAGAAAGGTGGCTTGTCTTGGTGTAAATCCAAGAAGAGAAGGAGTCCGTGGATTCGAAGCTTGCACGTAGTCGCGTCAGTAAGTTACTACATGAGGTAGCAATAGATTTTGAGTTAATTCTGATTGTAAAAACTTCAATTCTCTTATAGTGGATTTACTTTTCCTTGAGGATAGTTAGGTCAAATCCTCCCCAAGTTTTTACCTTGAAACGATTAGTTTTATTGGTTTTCCTGGGTCATCATATCGTGGTGTTATTTATTTTTCTGCATCTTTGCATGATATGATTTATTTGTGTTTAACCTAGATCTGAAAATTAATTTAAGTAATCACTTGGTTAATATATTAGGTTAAACAATATGTTTAAGGGGTCTAAACGAACAAACAGTAATGATCCTATATATTGTTGATGAGTTGCATGTATATTCTAATAATTCGGTATTCATAAATTTATAATGAATATATATTAAAATAAAATGGAAAACAGAAAAAAATTGGGCTTCCTTCTCATAAAAATGATAGTTGATTAAAGATAAATTAAAGATATTGAGTCTATTTTGTCAACCTTGACTCAAGTTTGTTGAAGTTTAATAGGTATATTTTAAGTAGTACACCTTTGGATTATAAAAAACTTGATTTATATTTTGATATTTTTTATAGCACAATGTTATATATCCAACTACACATAGTAGGAATACAATGTATTCAAAGAAAAAAAAAATACTAATCATCATATTTATATTCGACCCCATGAAATAATTTCTGGCATCACCACTACTTCAAACATAGTCTCACTGTACTAATGTTTCTAATTTAATTCCTATTTCTTAATAGCAGTACCTAACTGCCTGTATTATAGCTTAGCAAAAAAAAAAAAAAAAAGAACTGCCTATATTATAAAGATCTAACACGTACTCTTCAATGGACAAAAAATACTAAATTTTTTCTTGGATAAGGAATATTAAAGTTACTTTTATTTTACACCAAAAATATTTTCCTTTAATAACAAAACTTCCAATAGATTAGTAATAAATCAAAATGTGAATTTGAAAAAATTTCTAATACACACATAATTACTATTTTCTTTAAAGTATCACTGTCCTACACATAATTAGATTATATCCATTGACTCTAAAAACAAAAATTGTTGTAATCCATTCAGGTGGTAATGCCAAGCATATTTTCAGAGATGAGACGGACAAAATCTTCAAATATAACAATCTTGAACTCTGTAATTCTTTTGCATTATGGGGCAAGAGTTTCCCAAATCTACCGATACATCCTTGCTGATCGTGCAAGCGCAGAGAAATGTGATAAGGCTTCCGTATGGATCGAAGCTTCATTTTATGTATTTCTATACATCCTTGCTGGTCATGTAAGTTTGCTTACGTAGTAATTTCATATTCTTTATTTTTAATCTTCTCAAATGTTGATTCTTTTATCAATGTATTGTTGTCTTTTAATATTTAAATTCCAAATCAACCTTCTTCTCAAAAAAATCTAAACCAACCAACCTTGCTAAATCTAAATCATATATTGAAGAAATATCCAAAAAAGAAAGAAGAATAAAAATTACGAACGTTTCATTTTATTAATTTTTAGAATTACCTAGATTAATATTTTTGTACAAATACCTCAAGAATGCTAATACATCGAAACTTAGAAGGTGCTATCTCGTGTAAGAGTTGTGTTGGGGAGATCATACCTTGGAAAGCCTCAAAATGGGTAGTTAATACAACATATATAAAGAGAAAACACTTGACTCAAAAGGCCGGCTTAAACTAATGAGTATGAACCTAATTATGTTATATTAACCACTCATCATTCTCATTATGATTTAATGTGAAACTTCACTTATATATGTATACTCAACAATCTTCCCCCTCACCTGTGAATCTTTGCCTCTCTATGGGCAACAAACAAGTCCCATTTGCTCCCTTTTTCCTCATGGACTTTTTCTTTGTCAACATGTCATCCATGAGCCTTATATATGCCATCCATAAGAACCACATGTCAACATTGTATGCTCATTTTTTAGAACTTAGCCTGCACTACTATGTCCATGGGAACCTTGTGTTGCACCATTTGGCAATACTCTTTTGTTGGATTTATTTTATTTTATTTTATTTATTATTATTATTTTTTTAAGATTGTATGTATGAGCTTTTATCGGCTTGTTTTGTGTGATCCTAACTTGTGAAGGCTCTAAGTACATTCCGTCCCTGTGCTTTGGATGCCTTTCATACCTATTCTATGCAAAGTATGTTTCCATCCGTTCGCAAAGTCTAGAAAAGCATCTCGATTCGCTTATTGAGAATGATTTAAGTAGTAGTTTCATATCCATACAATTCTCTTTTTCTCTTATTGTTATAGTTGTAATGGTTATTAACCTTTGGTTACGATATCTGCAAAATTTACTAATTTATAACGATAATCTAATCGATTAGGTAACGGGAGCCTTTTGGTACTTTTTCTCTACTCAACGACTAATGGCTTGCTGGCACAAAGCGTGTGAAATTCGTGGTGATGGGGTTGAAATTTCTTTTAACTGTGACCACAGTTTTAGAAAGCTATCTTTTTTAGATGATTTTTGCCCTATTGATGATACACCAAATCCAAGTTCCTTTGATTTTGGAATATTTCTTGAAGCCCGTCGATCTAGAATATTAGAATCCACAGGTTTTCTGCAAAAAGTATTTTACTGTTGCTGGTGGGGCTTGCGAAATCTAAGGTTTGCACATATTACACCCTTTACTATTCCATATCAAAATATATAAGTCCTGCCCATGTTCATGTGATTCAAGTTACACATAATGTAATTTTAAGAATATTACACCACTCAATAACTTATTATTAAATTCATATTCTGAAAATTTCATTGTTGGATTATATGTTATATATGTTCTTAACATGCATGTCAATTTTCTTGTCAATTGGATGTTATTTACTATTTGATTAATAAATTCATATTTTATATATTATTTTAAACAAAAAAATTTGATTTTAAATAATTAATTAATGACATGACTACTGATCTTTAATCACTTTGAATTTTTTGTAAGCATGAAGAATATATGAAGATAATATAAAGGTGGTTCGGTAAATTTGTTAAGATTTGCATTCAATTAAAAATATTAAGTGATGTAACATTGTTTGAAGTTACAAGGTTTATGGCTTTTTAATCTATTCTTAAATTTGTTGTTTGCACACAATTGAAGCTAAAATAGTTATGAGTAGTGCTACATGCGATATTTATTACAAGTTTACTACATTAAGCATACAAATTAATGTGTCACCAATAATAAAAAAGTAATTCAAATATTCAATTGTGAGGTGGTTAGAACTTACCAATCACATTCATTAGCATATCAGTTTGTAAGTTATATTATATATAATAAAACTTATAAAACCTATAATATTTTCCAATAGTTATTAGTTTCTCCTAGTTTTATTAATGATTTCTAATAGGACAAAAATGTATTGACCCCTTTGCAAATTAATTAATCATCCAAGTTAATTAATTAGGTTCAATTACATGCAATAGTGTGAAGGCACAAACAAATCACCAATTATACTAAGTGCAGTGGAAAATAAATTTGACACATGTGATTTGTTTACGAATGGAGAAAACCACCGAGGCAAAACCCCACCAGGTGATTTTAAGGTCACCACTCCCAAGAATCCACTATTATTAATCACAAGCGGTTACAAGTATAAGGAATCTTATCAAACCCTTTGGCCTATCCTGAAATACCAACCTACAGTTGAACCCTTACCCCAATACCCTATTGGACTTGTATTGTACTGACAATCTTTCCGTTCAATGTGATAGGCCAAGAATGTATTGACCCCTTTGGTAAAATTAACCAATTAGTTATCCAAGTGAATTAATTAGATTCAATTACGTGCAATAAGCGTGGTAGCACAAACAAATCACCAACTAAGTTAAATGCAGCGGAAAATAAATTTGACTAGGTCATTTGTTTACGAATGGGGAAAACCTATCGGGTTAATTTAAGGATACCACTCCCGAGAATTCACTATTATCAAAACAAGTGATTATAAGTAAAAGGAATTCCAGTACCTAATACCAACCTACAGTTGAACCCTTACCCCAATACCCAATTGGACTTGTGATGTAGTGACAATCTCGTCTTTCAATGCACAGCTCTCAGTACGTTGATTAACCAATTGATGCACGGATCCAAGTATATGACTAACACACCAACTTGAGGAAGATGTTGGCTACAAAGTTCTTCAGTTCATCCAACAATGAAGATCAAGAAGCTCCTTGGTTACAAAACCTTTGGCACAAAGACGCAGTATCTTCTACAAGGAATATGATGAACTAGGGCAAATTCTGTCTCCGATCATAATTTGCATGCATGATCAATTTGCATTGAGTTGCATCACTTTGCATCCGTTTAGATTGCCCTTAAAATAATCTTTATATATGTCTAGGGTTGTGAGAAAAGAAAACCTACACAAATACACATGGATATGGGTGAAATCAGATCTGGAAATCTGAATTTCATAATTCTTGATAGATACAGCTTTTGTCGAGCTGCTGTCGAGATCCATCATTAAACCTTGATAGAAATGAATTTGTCGAGCTATCTGTAGAGCTTTAATGAACAACACTTCTTCACTTGTTTCTTGGATAGTTTTGTATGGCTTCAATACTAGACTTGAACTCTTGTTCCTTGAAGTACTAAACCCATCCTAGATCTACCCAATTATAAGTAAAGTGTGTTTTGTCAAAGGATTAGCCAATTTACATAACATATGTCTCTAACAATCTCACATATGTCCTAACAATCTCCCCCTTTGGCAATCCGTGACAAAACCACAACAAACAAATGAATTATGAGAGAAGTCTTAAATCACTAAACTTATAACCACTTGTTGAATACAATAAAATCTAATCCTAACACAAACTCTTGAAAAAACTTTGCAAGAAGAGAGTTCATGGCATGGTAGACTTTAACAACCTGTCTTTCTAAAACACTTAAACAAAACTCATTAAGGCATCTTGTGTGAAACAGAAATAAAAGATTGCATACATAAAGAAACATGTGTATAAAGAGAGAAAAGAAACAACACATGGAGAGAGAGGTGAAAAACAACATACATCATCACATATATAAATGAACATAAATACAATGTATGTCATAAATTAATGGTCACAAGACTGGTGTACAAGAGGATAATGTAACTAAAAAGAGAGAAAAGAAAAATACATAAATTCCTCACTACATCCCAAAAAAAAAAAAAAAAAAAAAAAATCACTCCCCCTAACCAAAAAAAAAAAAATCCTATGCTAACTCTCCCCCTAAATACAAGACTACTCTTATCATCCCAAAACTACTCCCCATTTTTGTCATGAATGACAAAGGGTAAGTCACTGAGAGGTCGTCATCTCCTCATCACTAAAAGAGCTAGCATTCTCATCCTCATCATCATCATCACCATTAGCAGCATCCTCATCCTCAGAAGCCTTGGGAGAAAGAGATGGAGAAGCAACGAAGCCACCAAGGTGAGCCTGTCATCGTGCGATACGACTGACATGGGTGGTCACCTGACACATTTCATCACTGAGAGTGTCAAGGTGAGCATCCATGTGCTAAAGCTACACCATGATCGCCTTGAGAGTCACACCACCACCTAAAGAAGAAGGAGCGAAGGTGGAAGGAATGGTAGGGGATGGAGGATCTATCGTCACCGTCCGAGGCCGCTTCGGTCGAAGCTGGGCCTCGCTCCACTGAATAGAAGTTGCGCTAATGGCACCCATGATAGTATAAAGAGGAAAATCAGGAATAAGGATAGAAAGATGGCAAAGGATCTGCGTGATAGCCAAAGGAAAAATGAGCTTATCATGGGTCGCTGTATCCCTATAGACATCTATGAGAGAAAAAATGAAATGAGAAGGAAAGTCTATGGAGATTTCCTCTAAGAGGGATAGCAAAAATCAAGCACGAGGCTCTGTGATGGAGTTATAGTGAGACAGTGGATAGAGAACAAATGTCATCACCATATTAAGGAATCTCGGACCTTTTGCAAAACCTGAGCATGGGGTGTTTTGGCGTTCACCCCATATGGAGGGTGTCTCACAGAAGTGAGACAGAAGCTTGTCCTTGGACACAGTCCTCAGATGTGGACAAGCGGAGTAGTCAGGATGTGCTACCCGCGGGGCGTGTAGTATCTCAGATACAAGATCCGGAGTGACTACGATACGTGTACCTCTAAGAGTCGTAGGAAACTGAGGTACAAAGGTATTGATACCATGCATGTTGGAGTAGAACTCCTGTATGATCACAATGGGACACCTCAAGAGTATCTCACATAGAGATTCCCATTCCCGAGTGTGAATGACACTAGGTAGAGCAGTATCGGAGAACGCCACATTTAGAAAAGTTCTCAAAGAAGTCCTGATGGGCCTTCTCATCACGGAACCGAACGTGAAGAGGGGGAAGATTAGAAGAAGATGAAGACCTGGAATGAAAAGGGTTCTGAGTCGGAATAGATTTGAGCCTAGGTGCCATGCACAATTTATCTGAGAGAGAGAGAGAAGACAGAAAGAACACAATCACAATATAGAACAAAGAAAGAAAAGAAAAGCTACGTATGCATGAAATATGCATGAGCATGTGACATGTTAAAAAATAATTGCATCATGGGTTGAAACCCAATCCAAACCTACTAGCGCACAATTTTCAAAAATCAAGCACACGTCTAAATACAAGAAAACATTGTGAAAATGCTAATGGAATGCAATGCATGATCATATATCATCAAATAAACAACAACCAACCCAAAAATTTCACAAAAATCTCAAAAATTTTCAAAAACCCCAAAAATTTTCAAAAACCCCTAAACCTAGGTCTAATGCGTGAAATGCATGAAGAATGAAGGATTTGAAGATCATACCACAAGTTTGAAGCTTGATTAGGCTGAAAACTTGAAAGGAGTGGAGATTATAGTAAGAGGAGTGTGTTTGGAGGGAGAGAAAAGATTTTCTGTCGAGAGAGAGAAGTGAAAATGAAATCTGATTTCGTGCTGAAGATATATATAGAAATCATAGCTTGATGGATCGAGGATCTATCGAGATCTGTCGAGCACTAAATCTCAACAGATATGAATCTGTCGAGGTGCTGTTGAGAATATGTCAACGGCAAAAGTACCTCAATGGATCGAGATTCTGTTGAGGATCTATCGGCCAGACAGAAACTTTCTCGATGGATCGAGAAGTTGTCGAGAAGCTATCAAGACAAATTCGAGAAAGCTTGATGGATCGAGATTGCATTAAGATCTGTCGAGAAAGGAAGCCCTAGGGGCTTGATAGATAAGAAGCTGTCGAGCTTGAAGAAAAGGAGTTTTTCAAAGAGAGGAAAAACACATAGAGATGAATGCAACAAGCAAGCTACTCAAACATAGATCCAATCAACATATTAAGCTCTCAAAAAAATCTCTCAATAACAAAAAAAAAAAATTGCAAGGCATTCAAGATCCAAAACACACACACACACACACATTAAACAAGTCTAACCAATTTTATATTTCAAAAAAAAGTTAAGACAATTTAGTGAGCATACATTAATACATGTATTCCTTGTGATGGCCAAATCACATTGTACCTACACATGTATAAAAGTAGCAAAGAATTTTGCGTGTTGTGTGTGAAAACATAGCAAAAGTGCATAGATGTCTCATATTATGATGATTTGAGATATGAGAAAATTAATATCACTCACACACAATCATAACTACTTGATGGGGACTATCACCTTCAAGGTACATCCTATAACTCCCACATCTCCTAGAAACACGCTTGCAACCATATCTAAAAGTATTTTGATTCTTTTTGCTTTTGATTTTCTTTGCATATTTTTATTTTTGAGCATATTATGCATGGGCATATAAGAGAGAGAAAAGAAATACCCAATTATGTTAAGCTTAAAACATCACAATTTTGCTATGCTGAAGCATACAAATGTTATACATGATTGGCAGGCTTTAGTGGTGAGATGGTTATTTATGTCGTTCTCTTAGGATTTTTTAGTCCTTCTCGTCAAAAAGAGTGATATGAGTGTTAAGTATAAGAGATTACTTAATCTTACTCATCACAAACATGAGCCACAAAATTCACTTGCTTAGTTGTGCATTGAGATGCTCATCTAAGCTACAAAAGATACAAAGGTTAGAAAACTTTGTTTCAATGGCCATCCAAGGTACACAAGTACCAATATACACATAACACACACTGTTTCTGTATTTTTTTTTTATTTTTTTTTTTCAATTTTTTTTAATGAAAACAAAATTAAGCAAAACTGAAAACAAACAAACAAAAACATGTTAAATGAAGCAAAGCATAAAACTAGATGCAAATGCATGAGAAAGGAGGAGAAAGAGGAGAGATCACTCCATAGAGATTACACCAATGTTTTGGCGTAGGAATTCAAACCATTTGCTATCAAGAGGCTTAGTGAAAAAATCTACCTTCTGATCATCAGTATGGATAAACTTAAGAGTGAGGGTGCCATCTTCGACAAGCTTCCGAATGAACTGATGTCGTATCTCAATATGTTTTGTTCAAGAATGTTGAACAAGATTTTTAGAGATGTTAATGGCACTAGTATTGTTATAATAAATGGTGAGATGTTCTTGAAAAATACCATAATCAAGGAGTTTTTGCATCCATAGAAGTTGGGTGCAACAGCTACCGGCAGCAATGTATTCAGCCTCAGCAATGGATAATGAGATGGAATTCTGCTTCTTACTCATCCAAGAGACATGATTATTACACACATAAAAACAATCCCCTAAAGTACTTTTTCTATCAATAGCATTCCTAACCTAGTTTGCATCTGAATACCCAGCTAAGACATCATTTGTATCCTTGTTATACCACACTCTAAAATCGGAAGTGGATTTGACATATTTATGATTCTTTTCATAGAAATCATATGAGACTCTCTGGAGTTAGCTTGATATCTAGCACACACTCCCACATTGTAACTAATGTCAGGTCTACTAGCAGCAAGGTAAAGGAGACTACCTATCATGCTTCTGTATAAAGAAGAATCAACACTTTAACCTAACAAATCAACAGTGAGTTTAACATTTGGGCTCACGGGGGTTCTAACAGAACTAGCAAATTCCAATCCAAACTTTTTCACAAGATTTTTAGCATATTTAGATTGAGATATGAATATACCTAACTCTTGCTGACGAATTTGCAATCCAAGGAAGTGATTCAACTCTCCAATCATGCTCATCTTAAACTCAGCTTGCATAAGCTTTGAAAAATTATGAGCAAGTTCATCCTTTGTAGAACCAAAGATGATATCATCAACATAGACTTGAGCAACTATCAACTCGCCATTCTCCCTTTTGATAAACAGAGTTTGATAAGCTTGTCCTCTTGTGAAACCATGTGAGACCAAGTATTGTGTAAGCCAGTCATACCAAGCTCTGGGTGCTTGCATTAGTCCATAGAGTGCCTTCTTGAGGTACAACACATGATCCAGAAAGTGTGGATCAATGAATCCTTTAGGCTGAGCAACATAGACATCTTCTTTAAGAAACTTGTTCAAGAATGCAGTCTTCACATCCATTTGGTAAAGCTTGAACTTCAAGTGACAAGCCAGGGCTAGGAGAACCCTAATGGATTCCATGTGAGCTATGGGAGCAAATGTTTCATCAAAATCTACTCCTTCCACTTGAGAGTATCCTTGGGCCGCTAGACGAGCCTTATTGCGGATCACATTTCCTTCCTTATCAGTTTTTTTGCGGAATATCCACTTTGTGCCAATGATGTGCTCTCCTTCTAGTCTAGGTACTAGAATCCAAACATCAATCCTTTGAAACTCGAGCAGTTCATCATGCATGGCCTCAACCCAGCTTTCATCCTGGAGAGCATTCCCAACCTTAGTGAGTTCAACCTGTGACAAATAGCAAGAATAAGACACAAAGTTAGCAACATATTTATCAACTGTACGGTTTCTTAGTGTAAGTTCATTCATATTTCCCATAATAACTTCAGGAGGGTGATTCAGTTTGATCCTTGGGGAAGGTCCTTTCTCTTCATAGGATTCAGGCTCAGGTGATGTAGGAATATCTACTAAGACTTCTATGACACTTAGGGTACTTGGAGAATCTCTTAAAGGAAGAATTTCCTTAGGTATTTCCTCACTGCTTTTCTCAGAACCAGAGTCTGAAACTTTATCAATAACAACATTGACCATTTCCATCACCTTCTTGGTTCTTTTATTATACACCTGATAAGCTTTGCTTGTGGAGGAGTATCCCAAAAATATTCCTTCACGCTTCAAGAGTCAAACTTTCCCACATTCTCTCTATCCTTGAGGATGAAACAAGTACTTTCAAAGATTCTAAAATACTTCACATTTGGCTTTCTTTCCTTCCACAATTCATAGGGAGTCTTCTTTTTACCGGGTCTGAAATATACCCTGTTAACCGTATGACATATGGTGTTGACTGCTTCTCCCCATAAATTTCTAGCCACATCCTTGTTGTGTAGCATGGCTCTAGCCATCTCCTGAATGACTCTGTTCTTTCTTTCTACTACACCATTTTGCTGAGGAGTAATAGGAGTAGAGAATTCTTGAGATATACCAGATCTAGTGCAAAAGGATTCCATGTATGAGTTCTCAAATTCTTTACCATGATCACTGCGAATTTGATCAATCTTTGAGTTCTTCTTATTTTGCAATCTTGTACACAAAGTTTCAATGTGCTCAGGAGCGTCTGACTTGGATCTTAGAAGAATGATCCAAGTATACCTGGTGAAATCATTTACCACAACCATGATGTATCTCTTTCCTCCAAAAGACTCGATTCTAGTTGGACCCATGAGATCTAGATGTAGTAGCTCCAAAGGTCTGGATGTAGCTGATATCTGAGTGCCTAGATGTTTTGCTTTCGTCTGTTTCCCAAGTTAGCATGGTCCACACACAACGTTACTAGCTCTGCTAAGCTTTGGTATTCCCAAAACTGATTCATTCTTAAATACAATTGACAGATGTTTGTAACTAGCATGTTCCAACCTTTGGTGCCATAGGTCTTCATTAGGCAATCGAATGCTATTGCACACAATATTAGCATTAGGTACCAATCCATAGCAATTATCCAAAGTGCGGACACCGCTTATGAGTTTCTTCTCAGACTCATTCAACACAAGGCATTTCCCTTTGGAGAACAGCACCATGAAGTCTTGATCACATATCTTACTTATGCTCAACAAGTTCACTCTCAGACCTTTTACATACAACACATTTGTAACGGCTGGCAGTCTAGGTAGAGAGATGGTTCCCTTCCCTTTTATTTATGATTTTCTCCCATCACTAAAAGTGACATTTCCACCTTTCTTAGACTTGAAAACCTTAAAGAGAGAACGGTCTCCAGTCATGTGTTGCGAGCATCCACTATCAAGGTACCACAAACATGTGTCCATTACCTTAAATGCAGACTTCATCATAAAGCACACCTCATGCTTACATGACAAATCAGTAGGAATGGTTTTCTCTCTCATCTGCCATTTATGAAAAAGCCTTTAAGTTTCACCCTTCTCAGACGAACTCCTCTGCATATTTTCATTATGAGACAATCTAGTTTCTTCTTTGTCATACTAAGACCTTTTTCAATAATCATCAAGATATCTTTCAAATAATTTTTAGACTCGCATTTTCTGAAACACTCAATCAAATAGAGATTAGAAAAGCAAGATGTATTTGAAATAAAAGATCTTTTCATGCCGTTTGCAGCCATGACAACAGGAGTCAATGGATCACACAACAAAGATTAACCCTAACAAGAGTGTGCCCGCTTTGATACCACTTGATAGGCCAAGGATGTATTGACCCCTTTGGTAAAATTAATCAATTAATTATCCAAGTAAATTAATTAGATTCAATTACGTGCAATAAGCATGGTACCATAAACAAATCACCAAGTTAAATGCAGTGGAAAATAAATTTGACAAGGTGATTTGTTTGCGAATGGTGAAAACTATCGAGGCAAAACCCCATCGGGTGAATTAAAGGTCACCACTCCCGAGAATCCACTATTATCAAAATAAGTGGTTACAAGTAAAAGGAATCTCAATACCTAATACCAACCTACAGTTGAACTCTTACCCCAATACCCAATTGGACTTGTGATGTAGTGACAATCTTTCTTTTCAATGCACAGCTCCTAGTATGTGACTAACCAATTGATACACGGATCCAAGTACGTGACTAACTCCGCCAACTTAAAGAAGATGTTGGTTGCAAAGTTTTTCACTTCATCAACAATGAAGATCAAGAAGCTCCTTGGTTACAAAACCCTTGGCGTAAAAATGCAATAGCTTCTTCAAAGAGAATGATGAACTAGGTAACTATCTGCATGCGCGGCGGCCTTAAAAAAAAGCTTTATATATGTCTAGGGTTGTGAGAGAAGAAACCCTATACAAATATTTCAGCGTGGGCCAAAAATCAAATCTGGAATTTCTAATTTCGCAAGTCTCGACAGAAACAGATTGTGTCAAGCTTGTGTCGAGCTTCAACATTAAATCTTGATAGAAAGGATTCTATCGAGACTTATGTCGAGCTTTAATGAACAGATTTTCTTCACTTGTTTTTTGGTCAAATCTTCATGACTTTAAAACTTAACTTGAACAACATATTTCTTGAAGTTTTAAACCCATCCTAGATCTACCCAATTACAAGTAAAGTACATTTTGTCAAAGGATTAGCCATTTACATCAAATATGTCCCTAACAATCTCCCCCTTTGGCAATCCATGACAAAACCACAACAAACAAATGAATCATGAGAGAAGTCTTAAATCACTAAACTCATAACTACTTGTTGGATTACAAAATAAATCTAACCCTAACATAAACTCTTGAAAAACTTTGCAAGAGGAGAGTTCATGGCACGGTAGACTTTCACAACCTATCTTTCTGAAACACTTAAACAAAACTCATTAAGGCATCATGTGTGAAACAAAAATAAACATTGTGTCCATAAAGAAACATGTGTATAAAAACAGAAAAGAAACAACACATGTAGAGGTAGGTGAAGAAAAATATACACCATCATCATATATATGAAAAGAAAGTACAATGTATGTAATAAAATGGTCACAAGACTGGTGTACAAGAGGCTAATATAAAAAAGAAAAAAGAAAAAAGAAAAGTACATATAACCTCACTACATCCCTCAAAACTATATACACTCCCCCTATCAAAAATGTCCTATACTAACTCTCCTCCTAAATACAAAACTACTCTCAAATCCAAAACTACTCCTCATTTTTGTCATGAATGACAAAAGGCAAGTCACTAAGAGGTCGTCATCTCATCATCACCGGAAGAGCTAGCATCATCCTCATCATCATCACCTTCATCAGCAAAGGCCTTTGGAGAAGGAGAGGGAGAAGCAGCAAATCCAGCCATGCGAGCCTGTCTGCGGGCAATGCGACCGACTTGGGTGTTCATCTAACACATCTTATTTGTGAGATAGTCAAGATGACCACCAAAGTCAGCCTCCATCTACTGAAGCTACGCCATGATGGCCTCAAGGGTCACACCACCAACTGTGGAGGTAGATGGAGCCAAGAAAGAAGGTGGAACAGCAGAAGCTGCAGGATCTGTCATCTCTACTCGTGGCCACTTTGGTCGAAGCTGGGCCTCGCTCCGCTAGACAGAACCAGCACTGATGACACCCATGATGGTGAAGACAGGAGAGAGAGGAATGGGAATGTGAAAGTACTGAAGGATCTGCGTGATAGTTGAAGGAAAGATGAGCTTATCATGAGTGGCAGTATCCTAATACACATTTATGATAGATGTGATGAGGTGAGAAGGAAAGTCGATAAAAAGGTCCTCTAAAAGAGACAAAATAAAATGAGTACGAGGCTCAGTAATGGAGTTATAGTAAGACAGTGGAGTAAGAGTGAATGTCATCACCATGTTAAGGAACCTCGAGCCTTTGGAAAAGCCCGAGCATAGGGTGTTTAGCTTACCACCCCATGTGGAAGGAGTCTCACAAATGTGAGAGAGAAGCTCGTCTCTGGACACAATCCGTAGATGATCACAGCTAGGGTAGTCAAGATGCGCTAGCCTAGGAATGTGTAGTACCTCGGATATAAGATCTGGAGTAACTACGATACGTGTACCTCTGAATGTAGTAACAAACTGAGGCACAGAGGTATCGATGCTGTGTATGTTGGAGTAAAACTCCTAAATAAACGTGACGGGACACCTCGAGGGTCTCTCAAGTAGAGATTCCCAACCCCGAGTCCGAAGGATAGCAGGGAGAGGAGTGTCAACAAAGTCCGACAAGATAACCTGGCGTTCTAGATGAATGCCATGTTTCTGGACGTTCCCAAAGAAGTCCATTCTGGCCTTTTCATCACGAAACCGAATGTGGAGGGGGACAAGAGGATCAGAAGAAGAAGACCCGGAACCTTGAAGAGGATTCCGAGCCAGAGTGGATTTACGCTGTTTAGGTGTCATAGCGCAGTCTATCCGAGAGAGAGAGAGAGAGAGAGAGAACAGAACACAAGTTCATAATAGAAAAGAAAAGAGAGAACGTATGCATAAAAAATGCATGAACATGTAATATGCAAAATTTAAAAAGCATCATGGGCAAAAACCCAATCCAACCTAACAACACTCAAATTTTTAATCAAGCACACAATTCTAAAATGCATGAAACATTGTTATAATGCAAGGAATATGCAATGCATGATCATATAACCACAATTTCACAAAGCCCAACCCAAAAATTTCATGAAAAAGAGAGGGTTTAGAACACTTACCAAGTGGATCTAGCATGGATTAGGCCGAAAAGCACGTGGGTGAGGAGATTTGAGAGTGAGAATGTGTTTTGGGTCGAGAGAAAAGAGTCTCTATCGAGAGAGAAGTGAGAGAGTGAGATCTGAAATCACGCCTTAACCTTAAATAGGAAACACAGCTCGATGGGTCAAGGTATCTATCGAGAATCCGTCGAGCGCTAAATCTTGACAGAAGTGAATCTATCGAGGATCTGTTGACGGCTAAAAGAAGGTCTCGATGGATCAAGGATCTGTCGAGAATCTATTGAGCAGACAGAGAGCATAGAAATTTGGCTCAATGAATCGAAGAAGCTGTCGAGATTCTATCGAGAAGAAACCTACAAATCTCGATGGATCGAGAATCTATCGAGATGCTATCAAGAAGGCAGAGAGCACAAGAAAAATTATTGATGGATCGAGAAGCTGTTGAGGTTTCTGTCAAGGCTAAAGAAAGAAAGATTGATAGAAATGGAATCTGTTGAGGATCTGTCGAAAAGCTGTCTAACTTGAAGAAAGAAGGTTTTTCAAGGGAGGAAAAACACATAGAGATAAATGCAACACTCAAGCTACTCAAACAAAGATCCAAGCAACATATTAAGTTCTCAAAACATCTCTCAACATAGATGCAAAGCATACATAGATCCAAAACACACACACACTAAACAAGTCTAACCAATTTTATATTTTAAAAACAAGTTAAAATAGTTTAGTGAGCATATATTAACACATGTATTCCTTGTGATGGCCAAATCACATTGTACTTACACATGTATCAAAAGTAGCAAAGAATTTGCATGTTGTGTGTGAAAACATAGCAAGAGTGCATAAGTGTCTCATATTATGAAGATTTGAGACTAGAGAAAATCACTTACACTCACACACAATCATAACTGCTTGATGGGGACAATCACCTTCGAGGTACATTCTATAACTTCCAAATCTCCTAGAGACATGCTTGCAATCATATTAAAAGCATTTTGATTCTTTTTGCTTTTATCTTCTTTGCATATTTTTCTTTTTGAGTATAACATGCATGGGCATATGAGAGAGAGAAGAATTGCCCATTTATGTAAGCTAAATCATCTCAATTTTGTTGTGCCTAAGCACACAAATGTTATTCATGATTGGCGGGCTTTAGTGGTGAGATGGTTATTTATGCCTTTCTCTTAGGATTTTCTAGTCCTTCCCGTCAAAAAGAGTAATATGAGTATGAGATATAAGAGATAATCTTAATCGTACTCATCATAAACACGAGCCACAAAGCTCACTTGCTTAGTTGTGCATTGGGATGCTCATCTAAGCTACAAGAGATACAAAATTTAGAAAACTTTGTTTCAATGGCCATCCAAGGTACACAAGTACCAATATACACAAACACACACTGTTTTTGTATTTTTCAATTTTTTTTTTTAATTTTATGGAAAACAAAAACTGAAAACAACCAAACAAAAATATAAAGAAACACACAAAGCATAAAACTAGACTAACTCAAAAACAAGAAAGCAAAACAAACAAGTAATGCAAAAACATAACAAGAGAGAAAGAAAAAGTGACTAAATCACTTTGAGCCTTTTTCCTTCCACACTTTAGGTTTTGAGGAAGGACCTTTCCTTTGCGCAAACCTTTTTTCCGGAGGTGAGGGAGAAGAATTGAAACCATTCAAGTTCGAAAGAAACATGAAGGCCTTGAGAAGATCTCCAAGAGGGCCCAAAGATGGTGGAATCTAATCTTGACCACCAGATGATAACACACTATTGCTCTATTGAGTGGCTAACCACTTATAGCAATTTGGACGAGTGTGTCCTGAAGCTCCGCAGTGATGACAGAAATGCGGCTTCTTTTGTTGAGACTTTTTATTGTTGTCCTTCTTATTCCTAGGGTTTCTAGTTTCTTTCTTTTCAACCTTAGAGGGTGCTCCTAGAATAGATTTGTCCTTGTCTAAGTTCTCACTAGCTATTTCAGTTTTAGCTTCATTATTTTTAGCATCATTATCATTAGCCGGTGAAACAAAAACAATCTTACTAGAAGAGGCAATATTAGGAGAAGAGAATTCATACCCCAAACCGATTTTGTCAGAAGCAGCTTTCTGACTGCTTAGCATCTCATCGAGCATTGCACTTGAAGTCCTCTCCAATTAAGCTCTGACTTGAAACAGCTTTGCTTCAAGCTTCTTGGTCCTTTCAATTAAGAAATTATTCTCAAATCGCAGTGCTCCAATGGTTTGATTGGCTTCATCAACCTTGGTAGAGAGCTCCTCTCGATCTAGTTCCACATCACTCAGCTTCTTGGTGGCCAGCCTACATAGTTTCTCATGCTTCTTGGAAACCTTGTACAACTTAGCATAGGTTGTATGGATGTCATCTTGATCATCCATTTTCTCAAATTTGGATTCTACCAAGTCCTCTTCTTCATCCATTGCTTCTATGATCCCCTTAGTAGGATTCACTGTGGCAGTGAAAGCACTCAAGATTCCCTCATCATCACTGTCATCTAACTTAGTCTTAGGCTCGGTATCACTCAAGATAGTAGCAAGAGCCTTGCTTTTCCCAATCGCCTTGAGATAGGTTGGACATTCTTGTTTCATGTGTCCAAAACCGTGACATCCGAAGAACTTTGGTATGGAGGGAATAGTATACTGACCGCCAGCCTTGGCATCCTTCTTTCCTCTGTCTTGACTTTTGAATTGTGAAGAACTGGATTGCTTATAGTCCTTATCAAAACCTTTCACATTGGCATTTTTCATGAACTTCTTGAATTTCCTAGTGATGTAGGACTTCATCTTGGAATCTTCATCATTTGAAGACTCATCAGTCTCATTACTTTTGGCCTTCAGTGCCATGCTCTTACTTTTGCTTCCTTTCCTGAGTCTTGTCAAACCTAGCTCATAGGTCTGCAAGTTGCCTATCAACTTCGTCAAAGGAATAGTGTCAATATCCTTTAATTCTTCAATGGCAGTAATTTTAGCATGGAATCTCTCAGGCAGAGATCTGAGCACCATTCTCACAATTTGGAGTTCGGGAATCTGTTCTCCAAGATTGAAGGCTGAGTTGACTATGTCCTTCAGCTTGGCATAAAACTCATCAAACGTCTCATCCTCCTCCATTTTTATGTCCTCAAAGCTAGTAGTGGGCCTTTGGATTTTTGAATCCTTAACAGCCTTAGTCCCTTCATAGGTTGTCTGAAGGATGATCCACACTTCCTTGGTAGTTTCAATTGAGGATATTTTCTTGAACTTCTCATTGGTCATCGCACTAAATAGGGCATTCAATGCTCTGCTGTTGAAGTTTTCCGCTTTGATCTTCGCCTCATCCTAGTCAGCCGGCTCTTCCTTTGGCCTCACCCAACCAATTTCCATAGCTTCCCAGGCTCTCTCATCTAAAGACTGCAAGAAAGCTCTCATGCATACTTTGCAGTATGCATAGGTGGTGTCATCAAATAAATGAGGTTTAATAAGTGACTTTCCTCTATCCATGACAAACAGGGGTCAATGGATCACACAACAAAGATTAAACCTAATCAGAGTGTGCCCGCTCTGATACCACTTGATAAGGAAAAAATGTATTGACCCCTTTGCAAATTAATTAATTACCCAAGTTAATTAATTAGGTTCAATTACATGTAATAGCATGGAGGCAAAAACAAATCACCAATTATACTAAGTGCAACGGAAAATAAATTTGACATAGGTGATTTGTTTACAAATGGGGAAAACCACCGAGGGTTATTTTAAGGTCACCACTCCCAAGAATCCACTATTATTAATCACAAGCAGTTACAAGTATAAGGAATCTTACCAAACCCTTTGGCCTATCCCGAAATACCAACCTACAGTTGAACCCTTACCCTAATACCCAATTGGACTTGTTTTGTAGTGGCAATCTTTTCATTCAACTCACGAGTTCCAGTACGTGACTAACCATTGATGCACAAATCCCAGTACATGACTAACTCCACCAACTTGAAGAAGACGTTGACTGCAAAGTTCTTCACTTCATCAACATGTTGGGTTTGATTGTAACCCATACAATAATTACCCATAAAGATTTTTGATATAGAAACTAAGTCACTAGACCTCCAGCACAAGTAATAGACAATGTATCCTAGCTTACCGCTTTTGCTGCAATTGCTGAACTAGCCTTTAGTCTTCACGCTGATTTAGTGCCGCAAGTAAACAATCCAGAAGCAAATCTCAAAATTTTTGTAATAGGCTATCAGTTGACCAAGAGTCTTTTAAGAGTCTTCTAAGTGTTTTTTTTTCCTTTTTGTCAATCTCACATGACCGAGCCTTCATTCTTGCATTGTCAAGCTTGTCTTGTATAGTGAATAGATACTTCAACCTTCATTACCACTATTTACATTACAGTATCAAAAGTCAATATTCATGTTCTTAACATATATGTTATATTTCGTTTAAATAAGATGTTATTTATTATTCAATCAATAAATTTCTTTTATGCATAATTTAAGATTATAAAAATTTGAAATTTAAACATTTAATTGTTGATATAGTTATTGATTTTTAATTTTATTGAAATTTTACAAGCATTGAGGACATAATAAGAAAATGCAATCAAATAGTAGATTTGTCAAAATTCACATCCGATAAACATGTGATCTTGACCTTGTTTTCTTATTTTGAAGGCCGAAGTATAGAACTTTCATTTTCTCTTTAACTTATAACATTTCCCCTAAAATTTCGTGAATTCTCATTTTTTTGAATTTTAGTTAGAAATTTTTAAGATTAGTGTCTCATACATTATAGTTGTGGCATTTTGCAGTTCTTTTGGGTCAAACCTCCAAACAAGTAGCAGCATATGGGAAAATATCTTTGCACTTGGAATTTCTATCTTTGGCCTGTTATTATTTCTTTATTTCATGGGAAACTTGCAGGTGAGTACCCTTTCCTTTCCTTTCCTCTTTTTTTTTTTTTTTTTTTTTTTTTTTTTTTTTGTGAAAACTGTTTATTCGTTTAGACCCCTTAAACCAGATTGTTTAACCTAATATACTAACCAAGTGATTATTAGGTTTATTATTCAGATCTAGGTTAAATAAGTATATATCATATCATTCAAAGCAACAGAAAAGTAAATAACACCACGATATGATGACCCAAGAAAACCAATGAAACTAAAAATTTTAAGGTAAAAACCTGAGGAGGATTTGACCTAGCTATCCTCAAGGTAAACCAAAGCCACTATAAGAGAATTGAAGTTTTTACAATCAAATTTAACCCTAAATCTATTGCTACCTCATGTAGTAACTTACTGACACGAACACGTGCAAGCTCTAAATCCACAGACTCCTTTTCTTCTTGGATTTACACCAACACAAGTCGCCTTGCTTATGACTTTGAGATCCCACTCAAAGGTTTTAGATCACCTTCAGTAATGATCTTGATGTAGAAACTATGTTCTACCAACCCTTAATTGTAGTTTTGGCTCAAGTAAATTCTTGTGTAGTTAGAAGGTACAAAACTTCTCAAATCTCACAAAGAATAACACACAAGTCT
The DNA here is from genome assembly GCA_019022515.1 of Quercus aquifolioides. NCBI lineage: Eukaryota > Viridiplantae > Streptophyta > Magnoliopsida > Fagales > Fagaceae > Quercus > Quercus aquifolioides. Next base: position 7,728,769 of record CM032332.1, on the reverse strand, counting down.
CTCTAAAATTCTTCAAAACGTGGTTGGGGTTTCCAATTTATATGTGGCTAGGGTTTGCACTCAACTGAACTTGAATCTTGAATCACCCACTTTTAAGCATTGCCTAAAAACCTAGACTAGACATGTTTTGTTCTCGGTTTGCCAACACAATACAAATGTGACTCTAAATATTTAAATCTAAATCTTTAGAACAAATAATATGCAATTTGAAAAACTAAATGATGCATGACATTTAAACCCATATGATGCATGCTCTAATGCTCTAAAACATATAATTTCATCAAAATTTTGAAAATTGACAAAGAAAATTAAGAATTTTAGAAAATCCCCAATTTTGAAAAAAGCTTTATTTTTAAAAAACAACCTCATATTGATCAATTTAACAACATAACAAGCATGAAACATGTTATAATTACTCAATCTATCAATAACACATGTCAATTTCACTCAATTTTGCCCAATTTCACAAAATCCCCAATTTCTCAAGAACTTAGAACCCTAATTTCGAAATTTTTAATCAACCACAGAAATTTTGAAATTAAAGCATGTGAATCATGTTAATATGATGCATAAACAAAAATCCATGGTTCAGATTTGATCAAAAAGTCCATAATCATCAAAAACCCCAAATTTTCAAAAATGCAAAACTCCCTAAAAAAATCAATGAAAAATGCATGAAAACTTGTAAAAAGATGAAAAAGAAAGGACAAAAATGTCTTACCTTAAGTGTACGATGAAAACCTTTGAACCTTTGACCAAGAAAACGACAAAAAAATAAATAAATTTAGAGAGAAAGGATCGAGAGAGGAATCGAAGAGATAGACAAAAAGAAGCTTTTGAAAAAGTCAGATCTGATTCCTATATGTTTTTATAAAACGAGTTCCAATCGGTCAAGAGGAATTGGGTAGGAATCGAGTTTCACATGAAAACATGCTCGAATGATCGAAAGGAATCGGGTAGGAATCAAAGGAACCCGAAACTTTTAATTAAAACCTGTTTTTCTTCTTCACATTTTGATCAGTCGAAAAATAAACTCAATTGGTCGAAATCTAAAGGACAGAAATTTTTGAAAATTCTGGAAAAAAAAAATTCTGCAGAATCATTTGAAAAACAGTTTTTATGATATGACATGTATGTTCATGGCTTCAAATGATTTTCAAAACCAAACTTTATCAAATTTCCTCAATCTTTTCTTTCCTCACTCCCAAAAATGCATTAAACACATCAAGAAGTTTAACTTTGGAAGGCCACAAAACTTAACACACAATCACATGTACCAAATTTAACCAAGTTTTGCTTGTGGTGTGTGCAACTAGTAAGCGTGTGAGATACTCACAAGGTGATATGTAAACAGAGAATAAATACACTTTCTACATTATTCATCACATAATTTTGTAATGTAGAAAGTAACTATCAGCTAAAGAGTTACATCATATAACTCCCACATCTCCTAGAAAACACACTTGCAACCATGCAATTTTTTTTTTTTTTTTGGTTAACTTTGATTTTTCTTTTTCTTTTGAAGCATATTTTTCTTTTCTTTTTTTCTTTTTTTCTTTTACTTTTTTTAACTAATGTACAATAAAACCTTAAGAATTTTGTTGTGCAAGTGCTACACTTTATCGAGCACAGCTTTTATGATTTGCACACAAGTGTTCATGATTGGTGAGTAACAGTGGTGAGATGGTTATTTATTCCTTTCTCCTAGGATTTTTTAGTCTTTACAATCAAAAGAATGTCACTTCAAAATCAAGAGCATGTGATTAAAAACCATAAACAACTCACACAATACAAGCACTACAGAGCACAAACTAGCAAAGTGTAGAAAAATGAAACTCATCAAAGCTAAATATGGTGCACAATCATGAAATGTAAATTTCATAGGCCAACCTCAATTAACCATCTTGAAGATGTATAATACCAAAAAAAAAAAAAAAAACATAAAACAAAACAAACCTAGAATGCAATTTATGAATGTTATGCAAATGCAATCCTAAAGAAAAACAATTTTGATCACAAGAGATAGAAAAAATTAACACAAGGACCATGTTAGACAAACTCACTGGGGTTGAGTCTTTTGCATCTAGACCTTTTAGATGCAAACTTAGAGTTGGGATTTCTATTTGAATTTACCCTAATTTCAGCTCCAGTATTGGTATAAAGGTTAAAAACCTTCACCAACTCATGAATAGGTGCTATAGGTTCTTGTGCTTTTGGAACAAGCACTTTTTGTTTGGAAGATTGCTTTAAAGCTTGCAACTTAAAGCAATTTGGTCTAGTATGTCCAACTCCACCACAAAAGTGACAAAACCACTGAGGTTTGTGGTTTTTCTTACTTCCAGATTGATTGGGATTCTTAGGTTTAGACTCATTCAAATCTACCCTAGTTCTTTAAGAAGCTTGAACTACACCCTTATGTGCCTTTACTTCAGAAAGAGTTGGATGAACAACATAAGGTAATGTAGCAGGTACAAACTTAGGAGGATTCACCACAATAGTAGATCCACTCTCAACAAACCCTAAACCTATCTTATCAGAAATAGACTTTTGAACATGCAACATCTCATCTAGTTTAGAGGTAGAAGTTCTATCTATTTGTTCTCTAGAAATAGATAATTCTAATTCTAAATTTTTAACCTTTTCAAGCAAAGGCATGTTCTCAATCTTAACAGAGTTTAAGAATTCATTAGCATCAAACAACTTTAGCAGCAAATTATTCTTTTCTTGCTCAAGAGTGTATATCTTTTTCAACCCTGATTCAACACTCATAGCTTCTCTAGCTGATACCTTGCAAAGCTTGTTGTAAGCTTCTTGCAAATCTGCATTCTCAGAGAGTTCCCCACCAGAAAGATTCTCATTAGTAGTTCCTATTTCACTTACTACATTAGTAGCAGTGAAAGCCATGAAGTTTCCTTCTTGATCACTTTCAGATCAGTAACTTCATCATCACTTAGAGTAACAGCCATAACTTTACCTTTTGATCTCAAGAAAGTTGGACACTTAGATTTTAGATGACCATAACCCTACCAACCATAACACTGTTGTCCTAAAGAATTATTTGAAGATTGAACTACTTTATCTTTTGATTTTTCAGCATTGTTGTTTTTGGCAGTGTCATTCTTCTTCACATTCTTAGGGTCAACATTGTTTCTATTTCTTACCCTCCTATTATTATTTCTCAGAAAGTTTCTAAAGTTCTTAGCAAGATAAGCAGTCTCAGTAGATGAGAGTTCATCATCAAATCCACAATCATCAACATCATCAACAGATTTTAAAGCCATAGATTTGGATTTATTAGTTTTTGGTAAGTCAGATTCATAAGACTAAAGAGATCCTACAAGTTCATCTATAGGGATAGAATCAACATCTTTACTTTCAGTTATGGCAGTCACGTTAGGTCTGAAATCCTCAGTCAATGATCTAAGAATTTTCCTAACAATTTTAGTTTGATCATATACTTCACCCAAATTAAAAGCAAAATTGACAATATCATTCAACTTAGCATAGAATTCATCAAAAGATTCATCATCAGACATCCTAATACTTTCAAATCTAGATGTCAATTGTTGCAGTTTATTTATTTTTACTGCCTTAGTGCCTTCATGCACTGTTTGCAAGATGTTCCAAGCAATGTGAGCAATCTCCACATTTGAGATTCTCTTAAATTCTTCCATGGAAATAGCATTGAATAGCGCATTCATAGCCTTACTATTAAAGCTTGCTTCTTCCTTTAGGGCAGTAGTCCATTCACCACTAGCAGTGGTTGGTCTTTCCCAACCATTTTCAATAGATAGCCACACTTTCTCATTAATGGATTTCAAGAAGGCTTTCATCCTAACCTTCCAGTAAGCATAGTTATTTCCAACAAAGTGTGGGGGGATCACAAGAGAGTGACCTTGTTCCATGACAGCAGGTGTCAATGATTAACTCTAAGTTAAGAAACCTAAGAACAAGAGCTAACCCGCTCTGATACCACTTGTTTGTTCATTTAGACCCCTTTAACCAGATTGTTTAACCTAATATATTAACCAAGTGATTATTAAGTTTATTATTCAGATCTAGTTTAAACAAGTATATATCATATCATACAAAGCAGCGGAAAAGTAAATAACATCACGATATGATGACCTAGGAAAACCAATGAAACTAATCGTTTTAAGGTAAAAACTTGGGGAGGATTTGACCTAGCTATATTCAAGGTAAACCAAATCTACTATAAAAGAGAAGTTTTTACAATCAAATTTAACCCTAAATCTATTACTACCTCATGTAGTAACTTACTGACACGACCACGTGCAAGCTTCGAATCTACGGACTCCTTCTCTTCTTGGATTTACACCAACACAAGCTGCCTTGCTTGTGACTTTGAGATCCCACTCAAAGGTTTTATATCACCTTCAGTAATGATCTTGATGCAGCAACTATGTTCTACCAACCCTTGATTGTAGTTTTGGCTTAGGTAGATTCTTCTGTAGTTAGAATGTACAAAATCTCTCAAATCTCACAAAGAGTAACACACAAGTCTCTCCAAAAGTCTTCCAAACGTGGTTAGGGTTTTCTTTTTATATGTGGAGAAGTTTAGATGAAACCTTAAACATTTTCGCGGGCTTGGGTCTGTTTAAAAATTTGCAGGAAAAAAAAAAAAAAAAAAAAACTATGCCTGTGATTTTCGATCGATCGAGCCTAATTCTCGATCGGTCGAGCAAGGCAAAATCACACTCCCTTTTTCTGCACTTAGCTGAACTTGAATCTTGAATCACCCACTTTTAAGCATTGCCTAAAAACCTAGACTAGACATGCTTTGTTCTCAATTTTCCAACACAATACAAATGTGATTCTAAATATTTAAATCTAAATCTTTAGAACCTAACAAAAACTTCTTTGCACTTGGAATTTCTATTTTTGGTCTGTTATTATTTCTTTATTTCATGAGAAACTTGCAGGTGAGTACCCAATCCTTTTCGTTTCACTTCTTTTCTTTTTAAAATTGTTTGAGGCTCATAGTTTTGCGTGTGAGTGAGAGAGAGAGAGAGAACATCAATTCGTCAAGTAATATGCTAATCTAGATAAATTTTATTATTATTATTATTATTATTATTATAATTCAATAGTTATGACAATTGGAAATAAGAGATTTAAATTATGGACATCTATATCATCCCTATTATTAGTGACAGTATTATACTGATATTATTATTACTTCTTATTTTTTTACCAGTGATATTATTGTTAGTTTATTATTGTTGTTATTGCCATTTGTTTTTGTTATTATTACCAATGTGATTGAGCCTTAAATATGCTTTTTTGGCCCACAAATTTTAGGGCTGGCTTCATTTTGGTCCTTAAACAACTTTTTTTGTTTTATTGTAGTCCTAACTCTTTTAAAGCTTGTTTCATTGTTATTCTTCATCATTAGCTATAAAAGGAAAAAAAAATTCCAACAAAAAGAAGGCACATTAGCATAAAAATTACTCTTAAAATAAAGAAATTCAAATAAAATTACTTTATTTTGTTTTCCTTAGTTTCCCCTTAATTTCTTGGCAATTAAAAACATCAAAAAATGTCGTTTGCGGTGGGAAAACAAACACAATTACAAAGATGAGATAAGCGGAGTGGAGCTTGAAGCAGAAGAAGAGCTTGTTGTGGAACTAGCACATGCATTGAATGAACAAGAGTCGATGACCTTGATGGCAATGGTAGTAAGGGTGTTTGCAACCAAATACAACTAGGCCAAAGTCGCTCAAGACGAGGCAATGGGAGAAGGAATTAGTGGCATGTTAGAGGATAGAGTAGGACAAGTGATTAATGTGGGAGTCAAGAGTGGTGCACTTGTAGGTGATATTACTGTAAAGGATGATAAAAAATAAGAGGACGGAGGAGGCGACAATGGAAGCCAGGTCGGGAGGAAGGAGTTTTGATGGTAGTGATTGGGTGGTTGAATGTGCAGTTGTGTTTGGGATTGGTATCGGGATTTGGATTCAAATGGAGATATTTGGTGGGTGTTGTTTGGATTTAGGGAAACTCAGTTAACAAAACTGAGTTTTGTTAACTCATATCTCAAAATCCGTGGGCCCCACATGCACAAAGTTTGTTTGGATTTTTTTCCGGATATGAACTCAGTTAACAAATCTGAGAATTGTGGGATATGAGTTATCAGTTTTGGAAACTCCTCAGGGCTATTTTCTATTTTTTTGAGTTTAGAGTTTTGTTCACTCAATGGCAATATGTGTAATTATTGAGCTGCTTTTGGGTCCCACAGCAGTGTTACATCAAATCAAAGCAGACCCACTTTCACTTCCAACGGCACTTTGTGTTTACTTTCCCAACTACTTTCAGCCCTTCACTACACTACTTTTCATCACTTCTATTTTCTTTCTCCCAAATCCACAGCACAGCAACAAGTCTGAAGCGCCACAGCACAGTAACAACTGAAGTCTGAAGCGCATCTCTCCGCCGATCAGCACCTTCAGCACAGCTACAAGGCATATTCACTGATAGTGTCAACACATAGCTACAGCAACTAATAATCTCAATAGCATTGGCTTCTACTGCATTCACACACACAGACCAATAAGATGGAAGAGCACCTAGTAATAAAAGATACAAGAAGAAGAAGAAATCACAACCCACCTAGCAACTTCCCTTAAATGATTTTAACTATACTGTGAAATTACCACAACCCACCACTACCAAACACAAAAGCACAGTAAAATTTAGGTAAGAAATCACTTACTGCATCAAATATAGGTATATTATTATAACAGAAAACCAACAATCAACATCAAAAAAACTGGATCATCATCCAAGCTACCCATAATGGAAGCACAAAATATTAAAATTCTGTACATACCAAAAGTTAAAAAATAAAACCGATAAGAATTAAAGGTGATCAAATAAGTGAGGAGCTACTAACAAGTAACAACAGCTCAGACAAACCCCAAATCCACAATAGAAAAATTGCAGAGTAGGGAACTTTGAGTAGCATCAACAACCATACAGCAACAAAGAAACAAAAAGCAAAAGAAAGTTATAATCAGGACCAAAATATCTAGATGGGGTGATAAGAGTTGCTCACTCTCAGTCTCACAGTACCTTAAAATTGTAGAGTGGGCTTCAGTGATATGCATATGCTTAACTTTTAGTGTAGGCTACTGGGTTTTTCTAGTTTATACTACTTAGGAAGTGGGTAGAGGAACATATGTTAATTATGGCTTTAACAATATTAACAAGTTAATGATGAGAATAAGCCGGCTTGTATCAACTCCCTTCTCTTTTTTTCTTTTTCTTCTTTTTTTTTTTTTTTTGGCTACACTTACATGTAACAACCAATATGCACAGCAATGAATCCAGATGTGGTTCAGAGAAATTATCTCTTAAAGTACAAATTCCAAATGGTATAATTTGAACCTTGGGTTTTGCACAATCTGTGTAAAAAGTTTAGCCCATCCAAAATTCCCTCTTTTTAATTGCCTAAAGATTAACATAAACCTGAGTTGTACCTAGAACTTTGGATTGCACCATGAATGGTTAATAACAATCTATAGGATAACTGGATAAGCCCTTCATTTATTCTTTTTTCTTTTGCTGAATAAGTATAAAATCAAGAATATTAAGTCTATTAAGAAAGTTGCCTTTAAAAGACCTTGCCTGAAATATATTTCATAACTAAACTGGGATGACATGAATATCAAACAGGTTAGGTAAACTCTGTTCAATAGACATATCTAAGAGTACGAATTTGTTATGAAGCCACCACATCTTCAGAGAACCCAATAATCTACACCAGACACTAATTAAAAGTGAAGTTCTGCCATATGAGTCTCTAATGTGGCATGAGGACATGTATATTATATAATCAGTGCTATTACCCCATCATTGAAAAAATCACCACCCATGTTTTAGTTAAACAAATTGGTGAACATAAACTAGGCTATCCAAATACCATAAAATTCAACCTAAAACGATATCTCCAGCCAAAGTCAAACAGATGGTATAACCAAATGACAACCTTAACAAAAATAACTTTTTGTACTAAAAAAAAGTCAGTTTCTAAAGTAACACCAATCCTACTCAACAAAAAATTTAGAAAAATAAAACTAAAGTTTCAAACCAAATGCAACAGCTCCAAATTTCTTAGGGTCAAACATTAATTCAGAGTAGTACCTCCACTTAGAGTAGTACCATAAACCATAGAAGACCCATCACTCAGAACCCAACAAAGACAAAAAAAAAAAAAAAAAAAATGAACAAAAAGAAATATTGGTTAAAACTAAAAGCAGAGTAGTACCTCCAACTTAGCCTCTTCTTTCACAGTGTCCGAAATTAGGTCAGCAATCAGGTCACCCAATTTGCTACATCACACAAACAGAAAAGAGAAGAATGTATAAACAGCTGAACCAGTTTAAATATGAAATATATAGACAAAATCATGAAAATGGGGAGAAGTAAGACCGTACCAACAGAGGGCTAATAAATTTCTCTTCAGCAGACCCACAGTGCCGCGATGGGTTTACAAGTTGAAGGTGAGAAAGATGAGCAACATGGGATACCTGGGTTGTTTTCAGAGTTGGGAGTCTGGGATTCCTTCGTGTGGGTTTCTAGAGTTCGATATGAGGGAGGGATCTAATGCAGTGAAGGCGGGGAAGTGAGGAGCAAAAAATGAGAGGCGGAGTGAGGGTTTGGAGAGCTGAAGATCGATGGTGAGAGAGTGGAGACTATGCTATGGTGTGTGGGTTTCTGAAGTTGGGGACAGAGTGTTTTGTTGTGGAAAGGGCGTGAAGAGAAGAGAAGGAGACAACGCAGGTACACCAGGTGACCGTTCTGTACACCTTATTTGCAATTGATTTTTGTGGGACCCAGTGAGTGAGTGAGTTTTGAAATTGAAAAACCCACTGAAATATTTCACCCAAACATCCCACCAAACTGAGTTATAGAAATTGGGGTATTTTTGAGTGATCAGTGATCAGTAATAAGTGATGAAAATTGAGTGAATAGTGATGAGTGAACAAAAAAAATAAACCAAACAGGGCCTTGGTGACTTGACATAACTGATGAGTTTAGGAGATGAAAAATGTTGGAGGGGGCAGGGTAGTATGGGTTGTTGACGGGGGCCACCTCACCTCATCGATCCTTCTATAAAAGTGAGTGTGTGCTGGGACAGAATTTACAATAAAATTTTTGTTATTTATCAATTTTGAAATTTTGAGTAATTTTCAAAATTTTAGGTTTGTGGATTATATCAATTAGAATATGTTAGAGCCTTTAAATTGATCTCAAAGTCTGTAAAGGTTTTTTTGTAATTCAAATTCAATTTAATAAAAGTATAGATATTTTGTGGATTCAAGAAACCCTCATGGATTCAAGGAACTCTTGTGAATTTGAGATTATTTCCAATGTTATTAATTTCGTTTCGGACCCCATTTCGGTTTGTCCAGTGGAACGAAATATTTTGGTATCAGCCTATTCCGGCGCACCGTTTCAAGATGTTTCGGAGTTCCTAAAAAAAAAATATATATATATATATATATATATATATATAATTAGATATTATTAGTATTATATAAAGTAATGAATTTTATTTTATTTTAAAAAAAAATCTTAAATAAAGTGGGATTAAAAAATATTTATTTATAATTTTTCTACAAATAATACCAATGTTATTAATTCCGTTTCGGACCCCGTTTCGGTTTGTCCAGTGGAACGGAATATTTCGGTACCGGCCTATTCCGGCGTACCGTTTCAAGATGTTTCGGAGTTCCTAAAAATATATATATATATATATATATATATATATATAATTAGATATTATTAGTATTATATAAAGTAATGAATTTTATTTTATTTTAAAAAAAAATCTTAAATAAAATGGGATTAAAAAATATTATTTATAATTTTTCTACAAATAATACAATAAATATAGTGTATAAACTTTCACCTTAAAAAAAAACCAGTGAAATGGATTAAAAAAATTATGTAAATATGTTTTAACTTTTTACTTGTGGCATTGTTGTAAATAACTAAGTATCTATGAATAGTTTTTTAAGTGGGAAATTTCCTAGAAGTTTCCTCACCATTTCCATTAGCCCACACGTATTTTTCCACTTACAATTTCCTCTTCATCTGATCTCCTCCTTTCTAGTTTCTTCTACTTCACAAGCTTCTGCGCTTTTTTTTTTCCTTTTTTTTTTTTAATGCATCCTTAAGTCTTAAGTCTTAACTCTTAAGTCTTCCTCACACAAACAAAGGCTAGAGCTCAACACGCCCAAAGTATGGTGGCTCAAAGCAACATGGATGAAGCTGAAGGAGAAACAGTGGCTTTGATTTTAGGAACATTCCAAAGCTTTTTTATTCAAAGCCTTATAAAAGTCTCACACTCCCTCTTTTTCTCCCTGGAAGTGGCAGAGACACAAGCTTGAAGAAGTGAGTTTTAATGGCAGCACTTGAGCTTTGTCCATGACTTGAATTTTTTTTTTTTTTTCTTCTTCTTCGATCCGATGTGAATCTTATCTTTCTTCTTCTTCTATTTCTTTTCTTTTTCTTCTTTTTCTTCGATCTCTGTGAATTGTGACGTGTGAAGCAAAGTAGCAAACCCAAAACACATACCGGCCGAATCTTTAGTTTCGGCCGGTATTTGCCGAAACACACCGGAATGACTGAAATGCCCCGGAACTGGCCGGATTTTGACCCGAGGTGGAACAAAGGGTATTCCGGTTCCGGATTATACACCGATACGAGAAATTTCGTCCGTTTCGGCCGGAACAAAACAGAATTCATAACAATGAATAATACAATAAATATAGTGTATAAACTTTCACCTTAAAAAAAAATTCAGGGAAATGGATTAAAAAAATTATGTAAATATGTTTTAACTTTTTACTTGTGGCATTGTTGTAAATAACTAAGTATCTATGAATAGTTTTTTAAGTGGGAAATTTCCTAGAAGTTTCCTCACCATTTCCATTAGCCCACACGTATTTTTCCACTTACAATTTCCTCTTCATCTGATCTCCTCCTTTCTAGTTTCTTCTACTTCACAAGCTTCTGCGCTTTTTTTTTTCCTTTTTTTTTTTTAATGCATCCTTAAGTCTTAAGTCTTAAGTCTTAAGTCTTAAGTCTTCCTCACACAAACAAAGGCTAGAGCTCAACACGCCCAAAGTATGGTGGCTCAAAGCAACAAAGATGAAGCTGAAGGAGAAACAGTGGCTTTGATTTTAGGAACATTCCAAAGCTTTTTTATTCAAAGCCTTATAAAAGTCTCACACTCCCTCTTTTTCTCCCTGGAAGTGGCAGAGACACAAGCTTGAAGAAGTGAGTTTTAATGGCAGCACTTGAGCTTTGTCCATGACTTGAATTTTTTTTTTTTTTTCTTCTTCTTCGATCCGATGTGAATCTTATCTTTCTTCTTCTTCTATTTTTTTCTTTTTTTTTCTTCTTTTTCTTCGATCTCTGTGAATTGTGACGTGTGAAGCAAAGTAGCAAACCCAAAACACATACCGGCCGAATCTTTAGTTTCGGCCGGTATTTGCCGAAACACACCGAAATGACCGAAATGCCCTGGAACTGGCCGGATTTTGATCCGAGGTGGAACAAAGGGTATTCCGGTTCCGGATTATACACCAGTACGAGAAATTCCGTCCGTTCCGGCCGGAACGGAACAGAATTCATAACAATGATTCTTTCCTGGAAATAGATGTGCTCTTGTGGCTTCCACACCACCTCAATTGGTATTAGAGCCTTAACATACCCTAGTCTGATGACTAATAGACGTGATGGCTACCATCCCAGCGACGATAAAGTTGAAGATGCAGTCCTCACTAGGGCTGAGTTTCAACAATTTTGTGAAGAGAACCAACAAGAATTACACGAATTACAAGTAGTCGCTACTCTTCTTGCTAGGAAATCCTTCCACAGCAACAACAATTAATCTATTTGTAGACGCATTCCCAAATATGAGAAAGTTCCATTCTTTGATGGAGAGATGTAAAATTTGGATTTTATTGATTGGATTCTAGATTTGGAAGAGTACTTTAATTATTGGGAGATTTGTGATGAGGAAAAATTACAACTTGTATCTAATAAATTAGACAGAGAAAAGCCAAATGGTGGGATGACATTCAAATCGATAGTAAGCGTCAAGGTAAGCATAAAATTTGCTCTTGGTAAAGAATGAAAAAAGTGTTGGTTTATGTATGTTTTCTTCATTATTATTGTGGGGGAGAAAAGCCCAGCCCAACTTATTGGGCCAAAGGCCCTATCCGAGGACCACTGTTCGCCCGAGGAGACCAAGACGCAGCCAGAGGCCCATGTGAAAGGAGAATGTCCGCAGACGAGCACGTGTACCGTCCGAGGAGATGCTCATACGTCCGAGGAGACCGGCACGTGTCAAGCGATCTGTTTAACAAGTGTCAGGGGAGAAAAGGGACCTCGGACACGTGAGAAGGTGACAGGAATAGAGAAATATCAAGGAGACAGACTTCAACCACCGCATTTAATGCTCTGCACCTACCCACCTGGCCGCATTTATGTGGAGAAGACCCCTGAACAGTGCATCCTCAGCTACCGCCACTCAGACAGGGCTAAAGGGGGAGTATGATGGGACATGCACTCAAGTGGGCGCACAGATGGTGAACAAGTGGACGGTGGAGATGGAGAAGGGCAGCACTATATAAGAGAGAGAGGTATCTGATAGTGGGGATCGAGAATCAAGAGAGAGAAAAGAGCATATAATTTTACTGTAGCTCCAACATTTGTAACTTAAGTTCATCAATGAAAATCGCCTCCTCGGACGAGACATTGATCACTGTCCGAGCACTCTTTTATTCAAATTTCCCCATCTTCTATGCCGTTTAATACTGTTATTTTTCATTACTAGCCTAGCTCTTTCACCCACTCTCTACAAATTTATTGTTTTGGGTTCAGTGGGCTCCAAACCCATACCTCCTTGGGCTTGGGCTGCAGAATCTGACCCTACAATTGGCGCCGTCTGTGGGGAGAGCTTGTGCAAGGGTGAAAACAACAGTTGACAATGGCAGAACAAGGTGAACAACAAGCAGAATCCAGGGCATCCCAACACGTGGACCATGTCGTCAACTTAGAGAGGAGACAAAACCGTGAGGGCAGTGTACACACCGTGCGCCTTAGCCAGAGCCAATCACAGAGCGGGAGTCACATATCCCATGCAGAGAAGAACCGTGACTTACAACTGGAAGTGGAAAAACTAAAGAGAGAGTTGCGACACGCAAAGAGGAAGCGGGCTTCCTCGTACTCTGAAGATGATCTTGATGACGAGCAGGACGTCTCTTACCAACACAAGTCCAAGACACCAGCTAGCGAGTCCTACACCTATGTAGAGGAGTCCCATCGTAAAAGGGAGCGTAGGAGCCCATCACACGAGGACATGGAGAATGATGCCATGAACAGGGCTCTAAACCAGATATCTAGATCACCCTTCACGCGCAGGATAGAGGAGGCCAGACTCCCTCGGCGTTTTAATCAGCCAACGTTCACCGTCTACAACGGTAAAACTGACCCCGTCGAGCACGTGAGCCATTTTAACCAGAGGATGGCTGTCTACTCCAGAGATGAAGCTCTGATGTGCAAGGTCTTCCCTTCCAGTCTTGGGCCCGTTGCTATGAGATGGTTTGATGGTTTGAGGGCGGGCTCCATCAACTCCTTCAAGGAGCTCACTCAGGCGTTCGGCTCCCGTTTTGTTACGTGCCGAAGAGTGGCCAGGCCTCTCTCTTCCCTGCTATCCTTGTCCATGCAGGAAGGCGAGTCCTTGAAGGCGTATTCAGACAGATATTGGGAGATGTTCAATGAGGTGGAGGGCAACAACGATGCAATGGCCCTCAGCACGTTCAAGCTCGGTCTCCCTACTGACCACGGTTTGAGGGGATCCCTATCTGGCAAACCAGTCACAAACGTGCGTCAACTGATGGACCGCATAGAGAAGTATAAGAGGGTTGAAGAAGATCAGCAGCAGGGCAAGGGAAAGGACAAGATTATCCCTCAGGAGAGGAGAGATTCGCGGTCGGATCGGTACAATTACAATAAACCGCGAAGGGATTTTGCCGGGCAGTCAGGATCGATGAATCCTCAATCGGTCAACACCGTGTTCAAAGAGCCAGTGCATCAGGTCTTGGAAAAGATTAAGAATGAATCATTCTTCAGGTGGCCGAACAAGATGGTAGGAAATCCCGAGAGACGCAACCACAATCTCTACTGCCAGTACCATCAAGACCATGGGCATACAACGGAAGATTGTAGGAGTCTGTGGGATCACCTAGACCAGTTGGTCCGCGATGGTAAGCTGAAACATCTTCTGCACCCCTCCAGCGGCCGAGCGCCGACGGGCTCGGGACCACGCAGGGACGACCCCTCAAAGCCACCGCTTGGGACTATAAACGTCGTCTTCGCGGCGCCGGGAAGAACAGGGTCCTGGCCTTTCAAAGTTATGTCAGTGGGCCGACCACCCGCAGGGGAGTCGAGCCGAGGACCGAAGAGAGCTAGGTCTGGTGCCCCGCTGGTCATGGGATTCTCGGACGAGGACATGATCGGCACCATCCAACCCCATGATGATGCACTAGTCATCACCCTCAGAATAGGAGGGTACGATGTAAAGAGGGTGATGGTGGACCAGGGCAGTGCCGTGGAGATAATGTACCCGGACCTCTACAAGGGGCTAGGCTTAAAACCCCAGGACCTGACGCCGTACGATTCCCCCCTATTCACCTTTGAAGGAAGGCCTGTCATTCCGAAAGGCCGGATACGCTTGCCTGTGCAGTCCGGCTCCGAGGTGGTAGAGCTGGATTTCATCGTCGTGGACGCATATTCGCCCTACACGGCACTCGTAGGCAGACCTTGGATTCACGCACTTGGGGCTGTCCCCTCTACTTTGCACCAGAAGGTCAAATATCCATCAGAAGGACAGATACATGAAATCCGAGGAGATCAGTCTGTTGCTAGGCAGTGCCTGATAGCCGCCATTCAGCATGAGGCCCCAGCCGAGTCCTCGGACGTAGCTGGGAAGAATTTATAGCAACTACAGTCCCGGGGATTGCCCTTTGAAGAACCAGATGAAAGCGCTCGGTGTGAGGATCTGACGAAAGTAATCATTGGGGATGATCCTGACAGGTTCTTCCAAGTCGGATCTCAGCTGCCTCTTCAAGAGAAGGAGGAGCTGATAGAGTTCCTCAAGCAAAACCTCGACGTGTTTGCCTGGAGTGCTTACGAGGCCCCAGGGGTGGACCCGGAGTTCATATGCCATCATTTGAAGGTGAATCCACTGGTCACCCCCAAGCAGCAACCTATTCGGCGCCCATCCAAGGAGCACGCTGACGCAGTGAGGGACGAAGTGACGAAACTCAAAGCAGCTGGGGCTATCAAAGAGGTTTTTTATCCCGAATAGCTAGCGAATACCGTGGTAGTAAGGAAGAAGAGTGGGAAGTGGCGAGTATGCGTGGACTTCACGGACCTGAATAGGGCATGCCCCAAAGACCCGTTCCCTATGCCGAAGACCGATCAGCTGGTTGACGCCACTGTCGGCCACCCTCGGATGAGTTTCCTGGACGCCTTCCAAGGCTACCACCAGATACCATTAGCCCCGGAGGACCAGAAGAAAACTGCCTTCGTCACCCCTATTGGCAACTACCACTATAAAGTGATGCCGTTCGGCCTGAAGAACGCGGGAGCTACCTACCAGAGGATGATGACGAGGATGTTCGAACCATAGCTGGGCAAGAACATCGAGATTTACATAGATGACATGGTGGTGAAGAGCAAAGTTGTAGCCGAGCATGTGAAAGACCTTGAAAGTACCTTTGAGGTTCTGCGGAAACACAAGCTACGACTGAATGCCTCTAAGTGCTCGTTTGGGGTGGGGTCCGGCAAGTTCTTGGGATACATGGTCACCCACAGAGGAATTGAGGTCAACCCTGACCAGATAAAGGCCATCAACAACCTCCGAGCTCCTCGGAATCCCAAGGAAGTTCAAAAACTGACTGGAATGACAGCTGCCCTTAATCGGTTCATCTCTAGATCAGCAGACAGGTGTCGACCCTTTTTCTCTCTGCTCAACAAGTGGAAGGAATTCGAATGGACTGAGGAATGCGCTTTGGCGTTCCAGCAACTCAAGGATTACCTGTCTCGGCCACCAATCATGTCCAGTCCTGAGCCAGACGAGGTACTGTTCGCCTACATCGCTGTGGCTCCCTACGCGGTGAGCCTGGTGTTGATACGGTCAGACTCTGGTGTACAAAGGCCCGTCTATTACGTAAGCAAGTCACTGCATGAGGCTGAGATTCGTTACTTGCCACTAGAGAAGGCCATCTTAGCAGTAGTGCTTGGCACACGGAAGCTACCACACTACTTCCAAGCCCACACGGTGATCGTTCTCACACAACTCCCACTCAAAGCTGTACTCCGAAGTGCCGATTACACTGGTCGGATTGCCAAGTGGGGTACAATCTTAGGGGCTTTTGATATAAGATACATGCCCCGCACATCGGTCAAGGGGCAGGTCCTCGCAGATTTGGTGGCTGAGTTCACGGAGCCCCAGCTAGAAGAGGTGAAGCCTGCGTCGGGCATGGATGAAAAATCAGTTGGCATGGTCTCTCAACAGAATCCTTCCCATTGGGAAGTGTATGTCGATGGCGCGGCGAACCAAAGAGGCTCTGGAGTTGGGCTAGTATTGATATCCCCCGAGAAGATCATTATCGAGAAATCGCTAAGATTGGACTTCTCGGCAACGAATAATGAAGCAGAGTATGAGGCCTTGCTGATGGGGATGACTATGGTCCGAAGAATGGGTGGGAAATCCGTAGAGCTGTTCTCGGACTCAAGACTGGTAGTAGGTCAAGTACAAGGCGAGTTCGAGGCAAAGGACGAAAGAATGCAGGGATACTTAGGTCGTGTCAAATACCTACAATCAGAGTTTGAATTTTTCAGTTTGCTGCACATCCCCAGGAGTGGCAACTCACATGCTGACTCCCTGGCCACGTTAGCCACCTCTTCGGCACAGGGCTTGCCGAGGGTCATCCTCGTCGAGGACCTGCACAGGCCTACAGAGACAAGGTCAGGGGGAGTCCAGGTTCACCAGATCAGGGCCGGGCCGTGCTGGATGGACCCGTTGATCAAATTTATCAAAGAAGATATATTGCCTGAAGAGAAGGCCGAAGCCGATAAAATTCGGAGGAAGGCGACTAAGTTCTGGCTATCCGAAGACCAGAAACTATACAAGCGCTCCTATTCGGGGCCATATTTGTTATGCGTACATCCCGAGGCGACCGAGACTCTGCTAGAAGAGTTACACGAAGGAATCTGTGGGAGCCACACCGGAGGCAGGTCCTTGGCTCACCGAGCCCTCACCCAAGGCTATTGGTGGCCTAACATGCAGAAGGAGGCACACGAGTACGTCAAAAGGTGCGACCAATGTCAGCGCTTCGCTCCAAACATTCACCAGCCAGGGGGAAACCTCAATCCGCTGTCTAGCCCATGGCCCTTTGCCCAATGGGGCTTGGATATTGTGGGACCCTTCCCCAAAGCTGCAGGAAACAAGAAGTACCTCCTGGTCGGAACAGACTATTTCACCAAGTGGGTTGAAGCCGAGCCACTAGCCAATATCAGGGACGTTGATGTGCAAAAGTTCGTGTGGAAGAACATTGTCACACGGTTTGGAGTTCCTCACACCCTCATCTCGGACAACGGTTTACAGTTCGACAGCAAGGCCTTCAGGAATTACTGCGGCGAGCTGGGAATTACAAACAGATACTCCACTCCAGCCTATCCCCAAGGTAATGGCCAAGCAGAAGCTTCCAACAAGGTCATACTGAACGGTTTAAAGAAGAGGCTAGATGATGCAAAGGGCAGATGGGTAGAGGAGTTGCCACATGTGCTTTGGGCTTACAGAACTACGCCCCGCAGGTCCACTGGAGAGACCCCCTTCTCGATGACCTATGGGGCTGAAGCCGTCATTCCCCTGGAAACAGGGTTCCCAACACTAAGAACTAGCTCATTCAGTCCAGCCGACAACGACGAGCAGCTACGGAAGAGCTTAGACTTAATTGAGGAAAGAAGGGAGAATGCAATGGTTCGGTTGGCACACTACCAACAAAAGCTCAGACAAGGCTACGACGCTAACGTGAAGTTGAGGCCTTTAGAGCCCGGCGATCTAGTGCTGAGGAAAGTTGTGGGCACCGCCAAGAACCCAGCTTGGGGGAAATTGGGACCCAATTGGGAGGGACCATATCGCATCACTTCAGGCGCTGGTATTGGAGCATATTTCTTAGAAGATTTGGATAGTCATGTAATCCCTCGCCCTTGGAATGTAAATAACCTCAAGAGGTACTTTTATTAATCAAGTCTTCTCTTCAGTTGATATACCAATTCGCTGCATAAAGTTCTCTCAAGTGTTTAAACTTAAATCCAATCATGCCTGTAGTCCTCGGACCAGATGATTAGGGTTAGTTAACACTCATTCACCGCTTTCTCTCAAGTGTTTAAACTTAAATCCAATCATGCCTGTAGTCCTCGGACCAGATGATTAGGGTTAGTTAACACATTCACCTCTTTCTCTCAAGTGTTTAAACTTAAATCCAATCATGCCTGTAGTCCTCGGACCAGATGATTAGGGTTAGTTAACACTCATTCACCGCTTTCTCTCAAGTGTTTAAACTTAAATCCAATCATGCCTGTAGTCCTCGGACCAGATGATTAGGGTTAGTTAACACTCATTCGCCGTCAGCTTAGGTGTTTAAACTTAAATCCAATCATGCCTGTAGTCCTCGGACCAGATGATTAGGGTTAGTTAACACCGTTAGCTCAAGTGTTTAAACTTAAATCCAATCATGCCTGTAGTCCTCGGACCAGATGATTTGGGTTAGTTAGCACTCGGTTACAGTTCTATAGTGTTTAAACTTAAATCCAATCATGCCTGTAGTCCTCGGACCAGATGATTTGGGTTAGTTAGCACTCGGTTACAGTTCTATAGTGTTTAAACTTAAATCCAATCATGCCTGTAGTCCTCGGACCAGATGATTTGGGTTAGTTAGCACTCGGTTACAGTTCTATAGTGTTTAAACTTAAATCCAATCATGCCTGTAGTCCTCGGACCAGATGATTTGGGTTAGTTAGCACTCGGTTACAGTTCTATAGTGTTTAAACTTAAATCCAATCATGCCTGTAGTCCTCGGACCAGATGATTTGGGTTAGTTAGCACTCAGCTACGGTTCTATAGTGTTTAAACTTAAATCCAGTCATGCCTGTAGTCCTCGGACCAGATGACTAGGGTTAGTTAACACTCCGGTGCGGTCCGTGTTTAAACTTAAATCCAGTCATGCCTGCAGTCCTCGGACCAGATGACTAGGGTTAGTTAACACTCGAGTACATTCGAATTCTATAATCCTCGAACCAAGCGACAGGTTAGTGCTAAAACTCCTAATCGCGTTTAAGTTGTTTCTGATTTATAAATCTCTCCCCTAGTCGTGTTTAGTTTGAAACCGAGGAATGACAACTTATGTTTAACTTGGAAAGACATGCAATCCATCAATAACTCTTTGTGGGCCTATTCTTTTCATTAATAATCTTAGTTATGATGTGTCAAATAGGTTTGTTTGCATTATTTGGTTACAAGTGCAATGTACAGTTGTATATAACAAAAATAGTTGGTAAGACATGTATTTAAAGACATCATAGACGAATGAAAATCTATTCCATTAATAAAAAGTTGGTTTACAATTCTTCGGACAAAGGAAAGAAAACACAGGTGCAAAAAAGTAAAAGCCCTATACGTCTATTCTTTTGCCGAGGGGAGCACGGGGTCAGCAGCCTGGCCTATCCGAGCAGTTGCGTCAGGGGCTCGGTCCTTGGGCTCAGAAGGAATTTTCTCTTCGCCTGACCCTTGGCCTTTCTCTTTGGCTGGTTCAGCTGGCTTATCCTTGCCACTTGGCTGACCAGTTTCCTTGCTTGCACCGAGAATGAGTGGAGGGGCATGGCCGACCAAAATTGGCTCCGAAGCCTCTGGAAGCTGTGAAGCTGAAGGGGAATCAGTTCCTGGGAGCTCTCGGATTTCAGGATCATAGTACACGCTCCCAGGCAGCCTCAGCTCTGAGTCGGCAGGGACTCCAGCTGCATCCAGGGCTTTGCCCCAACTTATGTTGCAGTAATCTCGGCTGACCGAGGCGAACTGCTCTAAAAGCTGGGACGTGGCCGTCTCTACCCCCAGTTGGTGAGCTGCCTTCTTTTCAGCCTCAACCGCCTCCTGGGCCAATTGAGCTTTCTCCTCGGCATATCGGACGCTGTCTTTGGCTTTTCGGAGTTCATCCCTTAGCCCGTTTACCAGCTCCCTCTCGGTCTTCAGATCGGCCTCTGTCGCCTTTAGCAGCTTACGCTGGTCCTCAACCTGCTTTTCAACATTTTTTATTCCAGCGTCAAGGCTTTTCTTCTGACTGGTCATATCCGCGAGCTCCCCGGACAGACGGGTATAATCGTCTTTCAGCTGGCCCAGAGTTTTCTCCGCCTCATCTCGGGAACAGATCGCCGCCTGGGTTTCAAGGCGATTCTTCTTCTCCCACTCCTCGGCCACGTAAATCTGCTGAGTTACCTGCGTGATGGAAACTAGTGTCAAACACGGAAAAATAGGAAAGGCAAAACTCAATGATTCAGCTAATCGGATTGAGGTTACTTACGATGGCTAAGTCCCTCTTCAGGGATCGAAAGAGCTCCGGCTGATTGAAACGCCTGAAGGACTCCATGTCATGAGGGAGGAGAAGTGGTTGCTGCAGGGCCTCAGCAACGTAGCCGGCTCTCCCTCCATCATAATTCCTGAGGGAGGTCTCCCAGAGGATTGGAGCGCCCTCTAACTCTAATTTTGGAGACCAAATCCGTGGTCCCCCTCCTCCTCGGCGCACCTCTGCCACCGTGCCCTCATCTCGGCTTTCAGTAGACGGAGCCCTGCGGCCTCGGTTGTCCTGTGCCACCTTTTGCTGCTTGGCCACCTTGGTTGATGGCACCTGTTTTTCCTCAACCTCAGTGTGGGGTCTTTTCTTCTGCAGTTTCAGCATGGGTTTCAAGCTGGGGTCAGGAATCTGGGTAGGCGCCGGAGGAAGTGCCGCCACTGTTTTGGATGTCCCAACATCTTTCGGGTCGGACTTCTTGCCTCTCCCCTTCATCAAATTCCTCAGATCCATATCTTCGTCCGAGGAGTCTTCTGAATGAGTGGCTAACAAGTTAAGCTGGACGCCTGACTGCTCGTGGGTCTCCTCCTCGGCGTCTGAAATCTCTACCACCTGGTTTACCCTTGAAGCCTCTCCTTCAAACTGAAATTCGTCTATCTGTTCTTCTAGCGACGAAGTAGAAGAGCCAGCCCCCTCACCTTCAATCTCCTGTCCGAGGGGAACTTGCTGAAGTGGTTGGATAAGGGGAGGTGCAGCCCGAGGAATTGGACGGGGTACAGGTTCAAGATCGTGTGGCGCCAAAAAGCCCTTCCGACCAACGTCGATGCGCGCAAGACGATAGTCTCCCTGGACGATTGCGTTGCCGACCGGCTGAAAACCCTTTGGTTTCCCTTGATATCCGAGAATAAGAGGAGCAGATCGTAGTTGCCCGTCCTCGCTCACAAAGATCTCTGACCTTAAAAGGAAATTAAGGGCAGCAACATTCGTTAGGCGGATCCGAGGAGAAACGTGCCTCTTATCTGTTGCAAGTAAAAACAAAATGGTTAGAAGCTCAGAAACGGTGGTCGAAGAGAAATCAAAGACAGTTAAAAGATGGGAGCCCTAAGCCTATGGTCGGTGCGCCTAGATCTACATGTCACACCTGGCTTCCCATGCGTGGTTGGGCAACCAGGGCCGTCACGCCAGGCACCCGAGACGATCACATAGTCATCTTTCATCCCTTTGTTGGATTTGGGAAGGCAGGAAATGAGCCTGACAACGTCCGACCGGGATTTTAAGTAATACCCAGCATCTTGCTGGCTATGGCACTCGTACATATATACCACATCAAGCCAGGTGAGTCCCAACCCCATATGGCGCTCAAGATCCTCAATCGCTCCTAGGATCCTAAACATATTGGGCGCGCACTGCCAGGGAGTAAGCCTATGGTTCCGAAGGTAATTAGCGGTGATGGGGCCCATGGGAATCGTCATTCCCCCTTCCTTGAAGGCGATGAGGGGGATAACCACCTCTCCCATCTCCGGGTCTGTTAGTATTCTTTCTGGGGGGCAATACCTCACACCCACGTTAGGGGGTATGCGGTACGTGGTCCTAAACGCCTCTACTTGCTCAGGGCTATCCATCATGTACTCGAGTTTTCCCATGGTGGTTAAACGGAGTGACTGGCCGAAGAGAAAATTAAAGGATTCGGTGAGCGATGACTTACAAGGGCTAGACCGGGGAAGCGATTGCAGACTCGTAGGAGGACTCGTGAGGGTTCTGAGTAAGATTGGCACCGGCGACTGGGAGATTCGGACGGAGAGATGTGGACGGAGGGGCGCGTCTGTTCTTGCTGGAGCGTCTGGAGATTTGTAAAGTGAGGAAGAAATAACTTCCTCAGAAGCTTTATACGGGGTCAAGCGAAAGGTCAGGGGCACTCCCGCCCAAACCTTGAAGAAAAAACCACAGCCCTTGGATCAATCAGCCACCGTTGGATGCGAAGGACAAAACGTCACCTGGTGCAATTAATGCAGCGCTTTGGGAATAAGGAAACCGCAGCGGCATTAATGAGGCGTCAGCTCCCACGTTCACACACGTGCCAGCTCGGTTGTGCGTGTTCCCAAGTTTTTGCTCCGTGGCAAGTCAAAATCCTACTTTTTCTCCTCGGATGCGAAGGAAAAACTACAATTTTGAGGGGCTATTGTGGGGGAGAAAAGCCCAGCCCAACTTATTGGGCCAAAGGCCCTATCCGAGGACCACTGTTCGCCCGAGGAGACCAAGACGCAGCCAGAGGCCCATGTGGAAGGAGAATGTCCGCAGACGAGCACGTGTACCGTCCGAGGAGATGCTCACACGTCCGAGGAGTCCGGCACGTGTCAAGCGATCTGTTTAACAAGTGTCAGGGGAGAAAAGGGACCTCGGACACGTGAGAAGGTGACAGGAATAGAGAAATATCAAGGAGACAGACTTCAACCACCGCATTTAATGCTCTGCACCTACCCACCTGGCCGCATTTATGTGGAGAAGACCCCTGAACAGTGCATCCTCAGCTACCGCCACTCAGACAGGGCTAAAGGGGGAGTATGATGGGACATGCACTCAAGTGGGCGCACAGATGGTGAACAAGTGGACGGTGGAGATGGAGAAGGGCAGCACTATATAAGAGAGAGAGGTATCTGATAGTGGGGATCGAGAATCAATAGAGAGAAAAGAGCATATAATTTTACTGTAGCTCCAACATTTGTAACTGAAGTTCATCAATGAAAATCGCCTCCTCGGACGAGACATTGATCACCGTCCGAGCACTCTTTTATTCAAATTTCCCCATCTTCTATGCCGTTTAATACTGTTATTTTTCATTACTAGCCTAGCTCTTTCACCCACTCTCTACAAATTTATTGTTTTGGGTTCAGTGGGCTCCAAACCCATACCTCCTTGGGCTTGGGCTGCAGAATCTGACCCTACAGTTATTATGAAATACTAGATTATACAATTGTGGATTATAGATCTATAAATTCATACAAAGATGAAAATATAATAAATTTCATAAGCCAACCACAAAATCAAAATTATCACATTCAAGTTCATGTGCTGAGAAGAAAAAGGTTTGAGGGTCAACAAGAAAAAGACAAAACATATTAAAGAGATTGAACCATTGTTTTAAAAATCGGACCAATCGGTACAACTAGTTGAATCGAACCAGGAACTAGTTCGACAAAAACTAGTGAAAATTGGTCAAGAACTAGAAAAAATAAAGAACCGATCCCTTTTCTAGTTCTTTGATCATTCTAGTTTTTAAAACCATGAGTTGAACTCCAGCTCTCCCAACTATGTACCTATCTAAAAATTAATAATAATAAGGATGAACTTTATTTCATAAAATAATATCACCAAGTTTAAATTCTTTTTTAAATAACTTATATATATATATATATATATATATATGTGTGTCTATAACAAATCACACAATTTTTGTTCACTTTGTAAAATTTAGGAAGATGATAAGTTCTCTTTAATATTTTTGTCTTTCTATGTATGAACACTTTGTATATAGTATATTTATTTGTTATAATATATTCTATCATTAGAAAATTAAGATTTGTACTTCTTTTCATAGATGCGTGTGGGGACACACACACTATCACCCCAATTAGGTTGTGTATGTTCTTGAGTATTTTTCATACACACATTGTTTTGAGTATGTTTTAACCGATTTATCTTTAACATAATCCAACCTCCAAGCAAAAAATTCAGACATTTTCACTGTATTACCCAATTAGGTTGTGTGCATCATTGTGTGAAATAAAGAGATGTTATATATACCATAATAAATTACTGATTGTTTCAAAAGTTTAAACTATTAAAATATAGTAAATTTAATCATTTAAGCACATACTTTTGACAATACTTGTAAAAATATACATTTTGTTAATGCCTATATAGTGTAATATTTGGCGATATTAACTTATGAGTAAGTGTGACAGGTGTACATGCAGCAGAGAACTTTAAAATCAATTGAAGTATGCAGTTCTTCTCAAATAGAAAAATTTGGAAAATGGTGGTCTTCTCAGGAAGAAAATTTTAAAAGGGGTTTACAACTGCAAATGAAGAAGAAAAAGAGTATACCAAAAAAACCTTTACGAATTAGAAGGATATGACTAGAAGCTTGATTATGGATCACATATAGAAGAGATTTAAAGAAGACGAAGATGTTTATGTGGAGAACCTAATCCATAATATTTCTTGGGAAGTTCAAAGTGATGTCAAGCACCATATCTGCTTTAAAAAGAATAGTTTGTTTAACTCTATAAATTTGTGGGAAAAATGCTCTTACACCTCCCCTGAACTTTAGAATAGTTGAGGGTGTATAGTAGGCATTACATCCCCTGAACTTTTATTTTAGTCAATTTAGTGTGCATTTGGTATGGTATATTTTTGCCAACTTATTTTACTACTTAGCTTATTTTTGCTACTATTTATGAGTTCCACAGCACTTTTTGGTATTATTCATAGGTCCCACTACACTATTTCAGTTAACTTTTACTTTTATCTATAGTATTTTTAAGAAAAAAATTTCAATTTCAGCAAAATAAACAGGTTTCAAACCAACACTTACTCCCTCAACTTCATACATAAGCCAAATTAATACTTCCGTCGAGTCTAAAGTTTAAATAAATTACTAATGCCTCTAAGCTGGACAAAATTTTCCTAACCCAAAGAGATGGGAGATAGAGAAACTTGAGGTTCAGTTGTGAGACATAAATTGATGAGAGACAGCTCAAACAGGAGATGGTCTCTCTCAATTGAACAGCGTCACTCCCTCCCGTCTCCAATCTCGCTGTTTGTGGTCCCACCGTGCCGTTCGATAGCAACATCGATGTAGACTACTCTGATCTGGTGCGGTGAAGACTACTCAAGCGTGCTTCACTGCTTCATCTGTCCCCTCTTTTCTACTTTTGTGCCTTTTTTTCTGTCTAATATTCAATTGCTTATCCTCTGAAATCGTGGTCGCGTTGTGGGTTAATATTATTCCTCTTGAATTGAATGCTGCTTGTATTTTAATGTTGGAATGCGAAGAGGTAGGGCTATTGGGATGGGGAATGTATTTTTTAATGTCGAAAATTCTCTTTTGGTTTTTAGTTCATGACTAGGCTGATTTAAAGAATAGCTAATACGGTTAATTTTTTTTTCTCTCTTTTGAGAAACAGAAAGGACTTCCATTCCATATCAGCAAGAAATAACAAATTACATCAAGTCTTGAAATTAATGAGGATGTTTCCACAAGATTGGCTTGTTTCATTGCGATATCTTTACAAGGAAACCGCTAGACACTAGCACCGACATCTATTATTTGAGAAAATAGTGCGTTTATGCGTTTTTGTTTTTGGGTTAAATAAGTTTGAGGTTAGGAAGTGATTTTTTTTGGTTTACTAATATGGTCCTTGAAAGCTCGAAAACGTGTTGAAAACACACGAGCTGTTTAGACCCCCCGATTAAAATTACGGCTCGATAGATTTTAAACAACTTTAATACAAAGTGCGGAATAGTGTAAAAGCGAACGGATGAACAAGTAAGCTACTCTAATCCATAAACTAAGCAACACAGCAGTATAATGGAATATAAAAGAGTAGGGAAGAAAGATGCAAACACAGAAAACACCAAGACGTGTTTTCGAAGAGGAAACCGAAGAACTCGGCGAAAAACCTCTCCGCCGCCCTCCAAGCGGAAATCGATCCACTAGACAATCAGTTGGGATACATGAGTAAGCAAGAGACCCTCCAAGCCTAATCTACCCGATGCACCTAAGCCCTCCAAGCTCCTACTCCAACAAGGCTTCTCGGAACCGTGTCTTGTCTAGCTCTCCGGATCCCGCAACAAGCTCCATGTTGCATCTGCCATCCTTGGCTTCTTCCAATGCTTCCCAGCAACTCCAAAACACTCTCTACACTCTGAATAGGTGTGGGTTGTGTTTGGGTACAAATCTCCTCTCAAGCTATGATAATGGGAGAGGGATGGAGAAGAGACTACTATAATTTCTCACTAAGGAGGAGTAGCTCTCTCTAAAAACATGGGTGTGTGTGTTGTAGAAAACCTATCTAGGGTTTTTCTCTCTGGATGGCCTCCTCTACATTTGTGGGTAATGAGGGTATATATAGTATGGATGAAGGGTAAGAAAGTCACTCATTAAAATCCTCCAGGCAGAATGTTTCGCGACTATCTCGCGGGAAGGCCTTACCCGCGAGACACTTGCGAAAACGACAACCTGGCACGACTCTTCAGCTTCCAGTCATGTGCTTCTCACATGGCTCTTTCGCGGCTTAGCTTCCAGCGACACACCCGCGAGATCCACTGATCTTCAATAAAGCTTGAGTCTTCACCAACTTGATACTAAACCCAATACAATTAAATCCCACAAAATACAAGGAAATGAAATAAAGTAATTACAACACATTTTGTCATGGAATAAAGCCAATATAAAACATAGTTGTAAATCACAACTTTACAGTCCTCTAGTTCTAGTGGATACCATGGAGTTGAGAACTATATATGAAGATGCAATTCAGATCCATCAGGCAAAACACCTGGGGCAAATATTGTGGATTGGCAAGCCATATTGATATTATATAACAGATGGTTCTGGTTCGATTTTTCATTGAGTTCTTTTAATTGTTTTGATTATGCATTTTTGTTTTACAAGTTTTTATCAATTTTATGCAAAATTTGAACTCATTTTCCGTGTTAAATTAATTAATTTTGCATAATTTTTCAGATCTAGAAAAGATGTAGCATTTCCAATTGAGCTTGGATGGATTAGCCACTATGGCCTTTTTCTATTTGGTCCTTTTTAACCCTTTAGATTTAGAGTTTAAGGTTTTAGTTTGATATCTGTTCACTCTCTTAATCATGTACTGAACATGGATTTAATTGAGGATTATGATTCTTGTAGCCAATCACAACCAATAGGAATAAGGTTATATATGTTGATTTAAAAAGCGAGGTTATGTGACATACAATAATAAGAAATTCTTACTTGAAATTAACTAGTTTTTGATGTCCAAAATCAGAGGAATCAGATTTGAAATTTGTCGAGGTCAATTTGCGAAAATACCAAATAGAAGGAAAATTGTCCAAAACACCCCTTAGATTTGATAAATGTAAATAAATAAGGAGAGTTAAGTCCAAAATTCATGATACTCTTCAGAGTAAAGGTTACTGATGCATCACTAACCTTTACTCTTAGAGAAATATTTATAGTATCCTTAGCATACTAAATATTGGCTCCACAAATGTTTGACAATATGATCTCCATCAATAACTCTACGTTAATTATTGGAAAATAGTATTTTATTGACCATTGGATTTAATGAGAATATATGACCTTAAAAAGGTGTAAATTTAGACAAGTTACCATGGAACTTGAACCCATATCATGATCTATTATTAGTTAACGTTCTAATCACTTAAGTAGTGACTAGTCATTAATGTTATCTCATACATTTAGTACTTTTACCTTTAACTAACATACATACATTATCTTATCCTAAAAAAAATAAAATTACGTACATTAATGCATGATAGATGACAATGTTAATTGAGCACAATTGTTAGGTTATTAACCATACTTTACCACTATGTACTCTTGGCTTGATTGTCACTCCACAAATACAAAATTCTTGTAGGGTGTTTTGGGGGGAGGGGGGGGGGGGGGGGGGGCCAGGGTTCAAGTATTCAGAAGAGAGTTTCACACACATATACACTTAAATTAGGCTAGAATAGAAGTTTTATCTTGCACAAAAAAAAAAAAATTAAAAAAACCACACTTTGAATTATTAAAAACTAAGAAGTGTAATTTTTTCTTAATTTTTTTATTCTTTGTTAGGAAATTGTGAAATTGGATTTTTATTTAATGAGTCTTCCCATACAAAATTTTCTCAATTAATTTTTTTTAATACAAGATAGAAATTCTACTATAACCTAATTTAAGTGTATATGTGTGTGAAGCTCCCTCCTAGAGAATTGAACCCTGCCCTAATCCCCCCACACCCCACAAGCACTTATACTAGTAGAGTAACCACTGTACCAAGGATGCACAGTGATAACTTTTTTTTCTCAATTATTGATTTGATATATTGTGAATTTTTTATTAATGCAAAATAAAAACTGTATCAATCATAGATCCAATTAGAAGTTATATTGCTTTAATCACAACTCACCACCTTAATAAATATGTTCTTTTAACTTTTTTCATTTTCCCCATGGATTCCACGTTTCCATGTTTAGCTAGCTAATTTGATCACTTTAGAAGAAAGGAGGAATATTAAGTCCTTTCATAGTCTTTCTCTTTCCTCCTAGCCCATCCCCTTTGATGAAGGGCAGCCTCCACCAAAAAGACCAGGTCATTTCTTAGAACAATATATTATTTTATTCCACTACTAAAATTTTAATTGCACAACAAAAAATAGAATAATATGAGATGTAAGGCGTATTATTAAAATAATAATGTAAAATTGAATAAAAAAAGAATATTCAAATAAAGTGACAAGAGAATATAGTATAGGATATAGGATGTATGATAAATCATTAAAATGATAATGTAAAAGAGATAAAATACCTTTTTTGATGATCCAAAGTGCATTTCTTTTTGCATGGGAATGCTTACACTTGTATATCAACAATAATTTTGTCAATAAATCTAAAAAGTTTGGCAATAATTGCACCCAAAGATTCTGAACTTACCTTATTGGTTGCTGAAAAAACGACAATATTGAAAGGCTTGAGGTATTGACCATTGTGATTAATTCTGTGAATACGCACTATTAACTCACTTTTTAAGTGCACAACAAGAGTTGCTCTCAAAATTTTCTCAATTATTGATTTGATATATTGTGAATTTATGATTATGTATAATAAAAATTGTTTCAATCACAAATCCAATTAGAAGTTATATTACTTTAATCACAACTCAGCACCTTAATAAATATGTTCATTTAACATTTTTCATTTTCCCCATGGATTTCACGTTTCCATGTTTAGATAGCTAATTTGATCACTTTGGAAGAAAGGAGGAATATTAAGTCCTTTCATGGTCTTTCTCTTTCCTCCTAGCTCATCCCCTTTGATGAGGGGTAGCCTCCACCAGAAAGACCTGGACATTTCTTAGAACAATATATTATTTTATTCCACTACTAATATTTTAATTGGACAACACAAAATAGAATATGAGATGTAAGGTGTATTATTAAAATAATAATGTAAAATTGAATAAAAAAAGAATATTCAAATAAAGCGTTAAGAGAATATAGTATAAGATGTATGATAAATCATTAAAATGATAATTTAAAATAGATAAAATAACTTTTGTGATGATCCAAAATGAGTTTCTTTTTGCATGGGAATGCTTACACTTGTATACCAACAATAATTTTGTCAATAAATCTAAAAAATTTGGAAATAATTGCACCCAAAGATTCTGAACTTACCTTATTGGTTGCTAAAAAAACGACAATATTAAAAGACTTGAGGTATTGACCATTGTGATTAATTCTATGAATACACACTATTAACTCACTTTTTAAGTGCACAACAAGGGCTACT
This sequence comes from Quercus aquifolioides, assembly GCA_019022515.1. Taxonomy (NCBI): domain Eukaryota; kingdom Viridiplantae; phylum Streptophyta; class Magnoliopsida; order Fagales; family Fagaceae; genus Quercus; species Quercus aquifolioides. Next base: position 7,698,527 of record CM032332.1, on the reverse strand, counting down.
CTCAAAACTTTCTCAATTATTGATTTGATATATTGTGAATTTATGATTATGTATAATAAAAATTGTTTCAATCACAGATCCAATTAGAAGTTATATTACTTTAATCACAACTCAGCACCTTAATAAATATGTTCTTTTAACATTTTTCATTTTCCCCATGGATTCCACGTTTCCATGTTTAGATAGCTAATTTGATCACTTTGGAAGAAAGGAGGAATATTAAGTCCTTTCATGGTCTTTCTCTTTCCTCCTAGCCCATCCCCTTTGATGAGGGGCAGCCTCCACCAGAAAGACCTGGTCATTTCTTAGAACAATATATTATTTTATTCCACTACTAATATTTTAATTGCACAACACAAAATAGAATATGAGATGTAAGGTGTATTATTAAAATAATAATGTAAAATTGAATAAAAAAAGAATATTCAAATAAAGTGTTAAGAGAATATAGTATAAGATGTATGATAAATCATTAAAATGATAATTTAAAATAGATAAAATAACTTTTTTGATGATCCAAAATGAGTTTCTTTTTGCATTGGAATGCTTACACTTGTATACCAACAATAATTTTGTCAATAAATCTAAAAAAATTTGGAAATAATTGCACCCAAAGATTCTGAACTTACCTTATTGGTTGCTGAAAAAACGACAATATTAAAAGACTTGAGGTATTGACCATTGTGATTAATTCTGTGATACACACTATTAACTCACTTTTTAAATGCACGGCAAGAGTTGCTCTCAATTTTTTCTCAATTATTGATTTGATATATTTTGAATTTGTGATTAATGTATAATAAAAATTGTTTCAATCATAGATCCAATTAGAACTTATATTGCTTTAATCACAACTCACCACCTTAATAAATGTGTTCTTTCAACAGACTTGAGGTATTGAATATTGTGATTAATTCTGTGAATACACACCATTAACTCACTTTTTAAGTGCACGGCAAGAGTTGCTCTCAAAATTTTCTCAATTATTGATTTGATATATTGTGAATTTGTGATTAATGTATAATAAAAATTGTTTCAATCATAGATCCAATTAGAACTTATATTGCTTTAATCACAACTCACCACCTTAATAAATGTGTTCTTTTAACATTTTTCATTTTCCCCACGAATTCCACGTTTCCATGTTTAGCTGACTAATTTGACTTTGGAAAAAATGAGGAATTATTAATTCCTTTTGGTGTCTTTCCCCCTGGCACATCCCCCTTGATGAAGGGCTGCCTCCACTAGAAAGATCTGATCATTTCTTAGAACAATATATTATTTTATTCCACTATTAATACCTTTAATCACACAAAACAAAATAGAATATGAGATGTAAGGTGTACTGTTAAAATGAGAATGTAAAATTGAATAAAAAAAATATTCAAATAAAGTGACAAGAGAATATGGTATAGGATATATAATAAATCATTAAATGATAATGTAAAATAGATAAAAGTAGTTTTTTTGATTATCCAAAACGCATTTCTTTTTGCATGGGAATGGTTACACTTGTATACCAACAATAATTTTGTCAATAAATCTAAAAAATTTGGAAATAATTGCACCCCAAAAATTCTGAACTTACCTTATTGGTTGCTGAAAAAATGACAATATTGAAAGACTTGAGGTATTGACCATCGTGATTAATTCTGTGAATACACACTATTAACTCACTTTTTAAGTGCACGGCAAGAGTTGCTCTTATCTTAATTACTTGCATAGTTGCATCGGCTTCTGCAATTGCACTTGCTCTTAAAATTCTACAACAAAGCCAATTTCTGTCCAAATCTCTGTCCCTCTTGTTCAGCCTTGCATATAAAATGCATACTACTTGAGTTTGCCAGGTTCAATCACTTTTTATAAAAACACATTCTCTTTCTCACTAAGGGGGATACATATTTAAAAAAAAGATGCATATTTAGAAATACTTATTGTTTACTTTTATTATATGTTTTGATATGGTTGCATTGTCTAATCTTTTTCCATTTTTCCAGGGATCAAAATTCAGACTTTACTGGTAAAGTTTGCTGGGTCATCTATACATAGTTCAGTGGTTGGTTCTTTATTTGGACCTTGGATAATCGATAAGCTTTAGGTATGAGTTACCATCAGCATGGGGACAATGAAAGGTAGTTTCTTTTTCTCAAGAAGATTTTGTATGTCTGAACCTGATTTTTTTTTTTTTTTTTCGACTTTATATATGTGCTAAAAATAAACTGTTGTTCCCTCTTCTGTCAGTAGTCTGAATCAATATATTGGTTAATTACTATTAGAACATTTTTTTAATAACATTTCGAATGTCTGAAACTGAAAGACACCTTATTACAGCATCTTACTTGTATTATGTTGCTTTTGGGGCCAACTATGTCTAACCCGACTAAAGTTTTCAAGGTCTTAATTTTAAGTCACGAATCTTCAATCAATGAATTATCTTTTTTATAAGAGAATGATTTTTCTTTTTCTTTTTTGAGCATCAATGATTTTTTTTTTTTTTTTTTTTGAGAAACAGAAAATCAATGATTTTAATTTGCCAAGTTATATACCAAGTTACCAACACAGCACATATATTATGACGCCAAAAACTTCTATTACTACCGAAAAAATAAAAATATAAAGAATTATTCTAACAATGAAATTGTGATATTATATATGCTAAAAATTGGGTCTTAAAATATTATATTTATGTAATGTAATGTGATTCATTATAAACACTAGTATGTAACCCCATATATATGCATGGATACACTTAAAGATATACAATAATATACATAATATAATTCCTATATATATGATTTAAATACTCTTGATAGTCATTTTTATATTTTATTAATTTTTTTTTTTAATTTGTAAGGATATTATTAGGTATAAAATGTAAATTGCCCATGTTATTTATTTATTTATTATTGTAAAGCACTTTTTTTTACTATTCATTTACTCTAGCTTATTTGGTTTTTGTACTTAATAATTCACTTGAATGAATATTTATGATATGGTGCCATATTTGATTCTAAAATTAAGAAATAAAAATCTTTAAGAGTAAATAATTTATGACACGTCATGCGAAATTGGAATTTTAATTTCAGTTTCTCTCAACTTTACCTATTATTATATATATAGATATATAGATTATGCATGTTTTAGCTATTTGACACATTACAAATACATAAAAATCTGTTACCAAATTTTAAAACTAATATTTCCTTTAAATTTATATCACCAAATTTTATTTTTAAAATATTAATATATATTTTAAATCAATTTAATTGTGTACAATGATTTTTTGTTTTAATAAAAATTTGGGTCTTAATTTTCTTAATTATATAAAAAGAGTTGTGTATTGTGATTAGTTGTTTACTATGATTCAACTGTGGTTAGTATTAAGAAATGAATCTTAAGCTTGGTAATATTCCTTAAATGTTTCACCAATTGTAATACTTTCTTACACTTAAATTTGGTTAATTCCATTTGGGTACTCATTTTGGTTTGTTCATTATAATGAAATATTTTGATATTGATGTATTTTGCGTACCATGCATTTTTGGCTTACTGTTATATATATAACACTTAAAATATATTTGAAAATAAAATAAATTAAGATAATAAATGATGGGTGGCCATGGGGGAGAATAAGGACAGAGTAGAGAATTTGTTTGAGTCTTTTTTTTCTTTTTTCTTTTTTGATGAATGTTTTGAGTATTTTGATTGAGAAAGAGATAGGCCTAGGTAGATAATGATGTGATGAAGAAAGATTGTGAGATATAAAAAAAAAAAAAAAAAAAAAAAAAAAAAAGACAAAAAAGACAAAAAAGAGTGACATTGCATTTGGAAAGGAGGGAGGAAAGAGCAAGAGAAGGGAAATGAGTAAAAAGTAGAGAATTCAAAAGAGTAAAAAAAAAAAAAAAAAAATAGTAGAGAAGTTAGAAAAGTAAAAATTTTCAAGCCAAATTGCATTTCGCCAAAAATTCAAATACTTGTCGGTATAGACAGAAATAATCTGGAATGATTTGAATTTTTTCCCGAGATGGAATGAGTGGGTTCCTTGTTCCAGTTTGTTTACCAATACAATATTTCCTAGCCGGAATGGGATGAAATCAATAACTATGTAAAAGCCAAAAGCACTAAAAGAATTTTGGTAAGGGAATGTATGTGTTTTATGGGGCAAAATAGTATTGTGGAGTTCTCTATGTGAAGAGTCTTATGAAATTTGTGTGGCAAAGGAATTTTCTTCACCCATAATTGTACTTTCCTAATTTAAGTTTTAACCCACCTACATTTTTCTCCTAATTAAATGGCTTTGCTATAAAATTTAGGTTCTCGTGAATATAAAATGCCATTTGTTTAAAAGGTGAATATAAGATGCAATTAATCCTGAATATTTAAACATAAATAGGGGAAATTGCTTTTTCTTGTCTTTTCTTTACACAAGAAGTAGAATAAGTTTTTTTTTTTTTTTTTTTGGGCACGTAAATATATTGAAAAATCGGAATAAGGTGTAAGTGTATAGGATCTCAAGCCAAATATAGAGCAACATCCATTGTTAGATGCATACAAGATAAATTCATTTGAAATTAAAGAGTGAATAAGTGCTTGTGAATAATTTTGACCTTACTCAAAATTGAACAATTCATCGGCTAGAGAGCAGAATCCCCAAAGCACAGTAGTCCAAGTTGAACCATGATTCGAAGACCAAGTAATTGACTGCTGAGTGCTGATAGAAATGTTTAGGAAATAAGAAAATGCTGCAACCTTAAGCTATTTATTACCAGAAGTACTGATAAAAATTCGAATTTACATAAATTCAAAGTAATTTTTAATATTCAATTTGAATTAAATTATTATAATATTTTCTTTAATTCAACATATTATTAATGCTAGCTGCTCTGTAAAATTTCAAAACAATGCACTCCAATCATCCATTGCAAAAGAGTGGGAGTCGGAAAGAAAACATATATATAAATATATATATATATATATATATATGGTTCCACTAATTCAACTTCATACGTGCATAAGAGTGGTAATTGGTTAGGTTTGGGATGGATTAGCCTCTTTCCAATCTCAAACTTTTTAAATACAAGGAATTCCATTCCAAACCTTTTTTTTTTTTTTAATAGAGAGAAAGCAGTGTCCGTGTACTTTTTTATAAAAATCTAGTTTTCTTGTAAATAGAATTAATGATAGAGATGCTTTAATTTTTAATAAATAGTAGATTTCAGTTAGGTCAATCGGTAAAATCTCTTATTATCGAATAAAAAATCTAAAGTTCGATCTTCACTTACACGAAAAACTAATTAGCATTTTGGCTTAATACATACACCAAAATCTTCACTTACACCATCATTATAGAACACACTTTATGGGCCTGTTTGGATTGAAGGGGGAAGGAGGGGGAGTGGAAGAGAATATAGTAGAGTTTGCTGAAAATATACTAATTTTGGATTAAATCTACTCTACTCTACTTTACTTCCTCTCAATCGAAATGGACCATAAGATGTACAAAGTCGGCATAAGTCAGTCCTAATACATTTTTTTATTTTTTTAAAAGAAGATCCTAAATACAGAATCTAATAGTGTTTAGCTTTTTTTTTTTTTTTTTAAAGGCAACCTATAATTTTATGTTTGCCATGTTTTTGTTCAGGAATGAGAATAAGGATACCGAGGGGCAACGTCCCAGCAAGGTTGTTGAATTTGTTTCAAAAACAAAATTTGAGCCGTTGGTACGGTTGTTCCTTGGATGGTATGATGAAATACTTGTATTCTGTCGAGCGATTGCAGTATCACTGGATCCCTTGTTCTTTTACGTTCCCGTGATCAAAGAGGACAAAAAGTGCATTGAGTTAAACAAAGTGTTGTGGATCATAGCTATTGTTTCGCGATCGGTCACCGATTTCATTTACCTTGTGCATTATGTAGTGAAATCCATGATACGACGTGATGAACGTGATGACCGTAATGATGAGACAAATACTACACGTTGGGCAAAATGGCAAAGGCACTTATGGTTCATCATGTTGGACGTTCTAGTTATTCTGCCCATTCCACAGGTAAGGGAGACTTTGGCTACATTGTAGGTTGGAAAATACTATTTTCACGTATTTTTCAAGTAATTTGAAACTAACAAAAAAGACTTTATATATATTTATATATATATATATATATACTTCTTCTTTTCCTTTTCTTTTTCTCTTTTTTATTTTTGACGTAGCCCTTCATAAAATTCTTAAGTACTCATAATTAAGAGCTCTCGATTCCTTGGCACGGCTCAATGAAGCAGTCGCACCATTCTACCTATTTAAAGTTTGAGAATAGGTCGAGGGCGTTGCGCCCCCTATGCCTCTAATCATTGGCTTTACCTGATAGAACTCGCACGTGGGTTCTAGTTATCTTGAGGGAAACTTTAGAGGAAACCTGCTAGTAGACGATTCGATTAGTCTTTCACTTGTATACCCAAGTCAAACGAACGATTTGCACATCAATATCACTGCGGGCCACCACTAGAGTTCCCTTTGGCTTTGCCCTGCTTAGGCATAGTTAACCATCTTTTGGGTCCCAACAGGTATGCTCTCTCTCAAACCTTTCTCCGAAGATTAAGGTCGGTCGGCGGTGCAACCCTTAAGGGGATCCTGCCAATCAACTTCCTTGCACCTTACGAGTTTGCTGGCTAATTAACTCGCACACATTTTAGACTCCTTGGTTTGTGTTTCAAGACAAGCCAAATGGAGAGCCCACAGGTCAATGATAGGAGCACACAAATGCCGAGGCACACTGTGAGCTGCGTGTTGCTCGCCATGATTACGGCAACAACAGCATTGCGGGAATAATTATAGCTTGGGCTTGGGTTGCCATCGTAATCTGCATCGGTCTGTGCTCTGAGTTAATTGGCATATCGGCTGTCGCCAATCTACATTCGATCGGAGCGCATCATTGGTCCCAATTTGCTTCCCTCTTGACAATTTCAAGTACTTTTTGACTCTCTTTTCAAAGTCCTTTTCATCTTTCCTTAGAGGTACTTGTTTGCTATCGGTTTCTCGCTTGTATTTAGCCTTAGGCAGAATTCACCGCCTGATTGGGGCTGCATGCTTAAACAACCCAACTCGCTAATAGCGCCTCATGGTGCGACAGGGCCTGAGCATAACGGGGCCCTCACCTTTTCCAACGCCCCTTTTTAGGGTACTTGGGCTTGGTACGATATTGAGGAGACTTCTACATACTACAATTAAGAGACCTCGTGAAAGCGCCCAATTCTCAAGCTAGGATGTTCCCGATTTGCTCGCCATTACTAGGAGAATCCTTGTAAGTTTCTTTTGCTTTGCTTATTGATATGCTTAAACTCAACAGGTAGTCCCGTTTGACTTGGGGTTGCGTTGGAAGCACTATCGGGGTGATGTGTGAGGGTCGGTGAGCTCACGTTTGGGCAACAAGGTGCGTACGACGAGGAACAAGGGTTGGAAAACCATCGATTTCCATGGTGCTCATCCTAGAGGACTAGCTTTTGGGCTAACCGCTTGTGCGGGCGCACTTAAGAGGCCAACTTCAACCCTGCCCAAACTGGCGTTTGGGGGGGCAATGATGTGTGATACCCAGGTAAACGTGCCCTCGGGCGAATGGCTTCAGGCGCAGCTTATGTTCAAAAACTCGATGATTCCGAGATTCTACACTTCACACCAAGTATCGCATTTCGCTACGTTCTTCATTGATACAAGAGGCTAGATATCCATTGCTGAGAGTTGTTTTGGATAATTTGTAAGATGTTGATGACGGCAGAGCACCGTATTTGGGGCCTCCTACAGGGCTTTCTTTGTTCGATTTTCTTGGCGTGTTCTGTGTCAGGGTTTGGTTTGTGGGCGGGAGATGTGGGGTCCCCGTCGTCAAAGGGTGAAGGGGTGACGTGCAGCCCCCGCCCGCCGTTGGTTGTCACCGATTTGCAAGCCGTTCTACTAGGAAGGTTTCGACAATGATCCTTCCGCTGGTTCACCTATGGAAACCTTGTTACGACTTCTTCTTTCTCTAAATGATAAGGTTCAGTGGACTTCTAGCGAAGTTGTCGACATCAAACTGCCTACGTCGCCAATCTGAACACTTCATCAGATTATTTAATCGGTAGGAGCGACGGGCAGTGTGTACAAAGGGCTGATGACTTGCGCTTACTAGGAATTCCTTGCTGAAAACCAACAATTGCAATGATCTATCCCCATAACAAAGAAATTTCAAAGATTACCTAGGCTTGTTGGCCAAGGCTATAAACTCGTTGAATATAGCAATGTAGCGTGTGTGTGGCCCAAAACTTCTAAAGGCATCACAGACCTGTTATTGCCTCAAACTTCCTTGGCCTAAGCGGCCATAGTCCCTCTAAGAAGCTAGCCGCAGAGGGTCACCTTTGCATAGCTAGTTAGCAGGCTAAGGTCTCATTTGTTAACAAAATTAACTAGACAAATCACTCCACCAACTAAGAAAGGGCATGTACCACCGCCCATAGAATCAAGAAAGAGCTCTCAGTCTATCAATCTTTATTATGTCTAGACCTGGTAAGTTTCCTCATGTTGAGTTAAGCCATAGGCTCCACTCCTGGCGGTTTCCTTTCATCAATTCCTTTAAGTTTCAACCTTGTGATTATACTCCCTCCAGAACCCAAAGACTTTGATTTCTCATAAGGTGCTAGTGGAGTCCTATAAGTAACTTTCGCCGATCCCTAGTTGACATCGTTTATGGTGGAGACTAGGATAGTATCTAATCATCTTTGAGCCCTTAACCTTCATTCTTGATTGCACTTTTTTCGTAACTAGACTAGACCAATTTGTTCAACTGGGTTAAGTGGAAATCGGAGGCTAGGGTGATACATTAACCATTAAGGCAAATTAGCTTGTTGTATCTTTATGTAGCAAACTATTATATTAATTTATTTTATGTAATTGAATTATTTTATTTTTTATTTTTTCATGGGTTAACCTCGGTTGAACTTCAATCCTTAAAAACTTTGAATTGGTACTTTAAAGCAAATAAAAATACATCAAATGCTCGTGAGGGAATACAACTAAGCTGGTAATCCAAAGCCGAAAAAATACATCTAATACAAAATTTAAGTTCAATAGGGAAAATGACTCCAGGTATGGGTCAGTATTGACGTCACAAAAAGACTTTTTCGAGGGAAAAAAATTATCATAGAAGGAGGGGAGAGCAGATGAGTCAATTTCAAGTATGAGAGACTCCTTGACTTCTGCTATAGATGTGGTATGCTCAGCCACACTATTAAAGACTACCGAATTCTTCAAAAAACAACAACCATCTAGAGAATGTTTTTCCTACAATATAGGGCCTGGTTGAAAGGAGAACTGATAAGAAAGGGCAGAAAGGAAACAACCAAGTCTAGAATGGAAAGAGATTCAAAGAGTAGGCATTGGGCAACCGGTGTTGGATTGGAGATGACGCTAGAGTCGACTTGTGTATCTGGGAAGAAAGGGGAGTTAGGTAGGGATCACGTGCCAAAGCTAACAAACCGAGGTGATAGCAACCTACATGGGAAGCAACAAAATCAAAGGCCTCAAAACATCTGCCAAGGGAGTTACAAAAAAAATGGAAAGATCAATGGGTTGGTTGGAAAGATAGAAGAAAAGGAAGCTCTTTTGAGTGAAAACTCACCAAACCTACCCACAGCCCAGACCAAACCAACAGAAGGTATGTAGTGGGAAAAAAAAAAAAAAAGGGTGGTGGTTGCTGAGTAGCACCGCCGAGCCCAATAAGTATCATAGCTTGGAACTACAGGGGATTAGGGTCATCCTTGGTAGTTTGAACACTCACCAATAAGGTGAGATCAAAAGACCCTCTGTTGGTCTTCCTAGCAGAGACGAAGGCCGGCACGAGTAAAGTTAAGGGCATCTAGAACAAGCTCGAATACATGCAAGGTATCACTGTCCCTAGTGATTGAAAGAGTGGAGGTCTAGCTATGTTATGGAAAGAAGGCACAGGTGTTAGTTTCAAGAGTTGCTCCAATTCACACATTGATGTGGTCGTTCATGAAGGTGCAACATCAATCTCATGGTGAGCTATAGGGTTTTACAGTTAACCAGAAACAGATAAAAGATTCATTTCATGGCAATTATTGGAAGTGCTGAGAGCACAATATGACTTGTTGTGGATTGTCTTCGGAGATTTAATGAGATTGTATACCCAAATGAAAAATAAGAAGGGTTGGACAGAGATGCTAAGTAGATGGAAGACTTCAGAGAGTGCCTGAGTAGATGGGTGATTTGGGGATCAACAAACTAAGTTTAGACTCGATAGAATGGTGGAAAATGAGAGTTGGATGGTGAATTTCCCAGAAGCTAGTGTTCATCACTTCTCGATGTCCACATTGGACCACTACCTCTTAGCTTTATTTCTCAGATGAAGCCAGCCCAGAAAACCGACAAAGAAGAATTTCCTATTTAAGGCTATGTGGACAAGGGAGGATGGACACAGAGAGGTGCATGGGGTTTGCTCCGGGGGTGACCTAGAGTTCAAAATCATGAACAGATTGAAGAGATGTCAGGACCAACTCCAAAGATGGAACTGGAAGGTGTTTGGGAATATGAATAAAGTCCTAAAAAAAAATGCAAAGTAGACTCCAACAACTCGAATCCATTGATTGCATCCATGATAAGGCGGAAGAGATTCAGAATTTAAAGTAAGAGATCAATGAGACCTTGACCAAGGAGGAAATTATGTGGAATCAAAGGTCTAGAGCGCTTTGGATTAAATGAGGAGACCAAAACATGATGTTTTTTTCATGCCACATCTAGGCAAAGATGCAAAAAGAATAGAATTGTGGGGCTACAAAATCTGAATGGGGTCTAGCAAGAAAACCAGGAAAGTATTGAAGGCACTATTCTGGAGTACTTTGCAGCCATCTTCAGGTCTGACCATCCAACCAATTTTGAAGCCAGTTTGAGTGCAATCACCACCTAGGTTACCTTAGACACGTACAATGAATTGCTAGTAAAGTTTAAGGCAAAAAAAGTGTGGAGAGCCCCCAAGCAAATGCACCCCACAAAATTCCCGTGCCTGGATGGTATGTCCCCTATATTCTATAAAAAAATACTGGGATATTGTAGGCACTAATGTTGTAAATTGTGTCTTGAATGCTCTCAATTCTGGTATGATGCCCTATGGCCTTAATGAAACATATATCTACCTCATCCCAAAAGTAAAATCCCACAAAAAATTACTGAATTCAAACCAATAAGTTTATGAAACGTAATTTACAAAATCATTTCCAAAGTATTTGCTAATAGGCTGAAAAGAATTCTTATAGTGGTGATTAATGAATTGCAAAGTGCTTTTGTACCAGGAAGGCTCATAACAGACAATGTCCTTGTGGTTTTCAAAACAATGCACTATATTGACCAAAGGAAGAAGGGAAAGAAGGCTTTAATGGCCATAAAGCTCGATATGAGTAAGGCCTATGATAGGGTCAAATGGGTATACTTGGAGGCCATGATGAGAAAGATGGGCTTCCATGAGAGGTGAATATCCCTCATGATGATGTGCGTAAGCACTATGTCCTACTTAGTGTTGATAAATGGCGAACCCAAAGGCAAGATCATTTCGTCTAGGGAACTCCGACAAGGAGATCCAATTTCTCCATACTTTTTGCTATGTGCAGAGGGCTTGTTTGCCATGCTGAAAAAGGAAGAGTTGGAGGGGCACATAAAGGGGATTGTTGTGTGTAAGGGAGCTCCAAGTATATCCCACTTGCTTTTTGCTGATGATAGCATCGTATTTTGCAGGGCTACTGTTGAAGAAGGTAAGAGGGTAATGAAGGTGCTTGAGGACTATGAAGGTGACTCAGGCTTAAGTACACTGGGTAGATTAGGCTTGGAGGGTCTTCTACTGTTCATGTATCCCAACTTCATTCTTTAGTGGATTATTGACCGCTTGGAGGGTCACGGAGAGGTTTTACGCCAAGGGCTTCGGTTTCCTCTTCGATAACACATCGTTATGTTGTCCTTGTATTTGCATCTCTCTTCCCTTAATTTTTGCCATTTAATTTCTGCTGTGGATGTGATTTTATATGGTTTAGATTGTTTATCAATTCTGTTATTAGTTTATATTCATTTTCCACACATATATTGTTTGACATTAAGCTTAAATTGATATTGTTATAATTAGGGGTCTAAACGTTCATAGTATTTTACACACTATTTGAACATTCAATTGGCATCGGAGCGGATACACTTGTTGTAGATTAAATACCTAAGTGTGATCCTTCACCCCTTGTGTTTATTTGCCATGGATAATGCTTTGTATGCCTCTATGCATGTTTTGGATGTTGATGAATGTAACATGCAACATGTTTGTGAAAATGCTCCTATGGGTGATAATCCTCATAATTGTGATGCTATGTTACATGAATCTTTGGGTGTTGTCGATATTCCAAATGAAAAACTCTTGAAGAAAAAAGCTAAGAAGTTTCAAAAGAATTTGAGCAAGTTATTTTGTGAAAATGATGATTTGATTGCTAAGCTCAATGAATCCAACAAATTGGTTAAAAAATATAAGAAACTTGCTGAAAATTCTCTTGAAAAGCTAAAAGAGTTTAAATTTTTAAATATGGACTTGGATGTTAAACTTGTTTTTGTCTAACAAACTTGTTGATGAGCTAAAATGTGAAAATGAATCTCTTAAGATGCATGTCAAGTGTTTGATTGCTGAACCTATTGCTAAAAATGATGATAATATTTGTTGCAATCATGTTGTGGTACCCTATTTTGTGCCTATTGTGTGTTCTACTTCAAAGGACAAATCGGTATATATTCCTCCACATAAAAGAAATCAAAAGATGGAGAGAAAGGTTATTAAGTCAAAGCCTCCGTTTAGGTTTCAACCTAATTCTTTGGATGGATCTAAATTTGTTCCAAGTTGCCACCATTGTGGTGTGAGTGGTTATATAAGACCTCAATGTGGTAAGTTGAAAAGAGAACAAAATCATATGGCTAGATCCCTTTCCAAAAAGCCTAATGGACCTAAACATATTGTTTGTCACCATTGTGGTGCTTTTGGTCATATAAGACCTCATTGCTCTAAGTTTCATGATCTTAAAAGAACTGAAAGAAAAGAGAAACACGAGCCTCTTGGAAGTTGTGCTAAAAAGAGTAAACCGGTTTTAAATGAAAATAGCATGTTATTAAAGAAAGTGTTTAATACTCTTAACTCCTTGACTATGTGCATCTCCAGTTATCATTCTTCCAACCTTCGTCTCACTTCTCATGGGACACTCATTCCAAACAATCATTCCGTTTGGATGAGGAAGGGTTCATATGGTTGAGCTTTTGCTCTTTTGGTCCTTGATCTAATTCTTTCAATCTTTGTAGAACCCTTCATGCATTAAATGTCATATCTTCATGTATTTTGTACATCTTGCATTTATTTGTATGCATTGCTTTTGTTTTTTATCTTACTTTTATGTTTTAGTTTTTGTGTGAGTAAAAATCCAAAACCACATAAAAAGTAAAAAATTCAAAAAGTTTGATCGTATATGTTTGAGCACATATCACATGTGAGTTAAGCTTGGACTTGGGGAGGGGGGGGGGGGGAGTTTATATATATTATTTTGTATTAATTTTAGCAATTTTGTTCTATAAAATTATACTTTGCCCCCCTAATAATATCATTGATTCTTTTAAGAATAATACACTAATACTACAGTTACAAATTTTTCTATAATATTTTTATAAACTGTTAAGATAGCAAATTCTTATTGATTCGTATCTAAGCCTACTACTTATATCATTTTTTTAATTACCAATAACTATTCATCACATCATTAATTTATGGAAAAATATTTGTATCTTTAACATTATCCTCCTTTTAAGGTCATAAAAAATTTATAGATCTAAAATCTAAAACAAAATATATGAGTCCAAAAAATACAAATAGCAAAACTAAAAAAATTAAGCCCAATCAACAAATTTTACCCAAAACAAATAACCCGACCTTTTAAAAAATTTTAAATAAAATAATTTTGTCTTTACCTAGTAGCAAACACATGCATCAAAGACAAAACACAAACAAAACAAAAAAACCCTTAGTGTCTATACAGTACACAAGTTGGTGTAAATGAGCATATTGACTTGGCTACATCTTGGCCCTCCACATGGACTTTGGCTCGTGTCAATAGTGTGAATGCCATTGCAGGAAGAGAAGTATGCAGTCTGGCATGGACACCTAGCACTACCATGAGAGAGAATTCAACTCTTGATGATTAGATGTTGTAGGACACCTCTCATTGATTAGTACGAGTTTGGACCACTACCAAGGACACGTGTAATGTCCTCAGGCCTCACAAATAATTTCCCTCTCCTCCTCTTTGCTTGTCTTTCATGATAGTTTTGTGCACAAGCGCCTGCAATGGGTCTTTCTTCTAGGAAGTAAGCCTTGGCCTAGGGTGGACCATGGCGAAATGTGTAAATGGAGTTGTCACCTATATTAGGTTTAGCAACCTTAAACATAAATTCATTAATGGACAAAACGTACATTACACCTTTCAAGTTTCAACAATGTATGGTGCTTAATTAATAATGATTGAATAACTAGACATTTACAAACCATCTCCAATATCACAACATTCAAATAGACTATTGGCCCAAGTAAGCACCAATGCAAGCAGTGATTATATCGGTTATTTCAAAATAACAAACTGTTTTTGCTTCCTTGACTCAGATATTGCACTCCCAAAAAATAAAAAATAAAAGTCGCCTTGACTCGGATGATGTCTCTTGATGTTTCTAAATAAAACATTCAAGGGGTTCAAATTTGATAAATCATCTTTCCCCAATTATCGATTTTTTATTTTTATTTTTATTTTTTTTTAAGTTATACATATGCAGTGGTAAGTATGCAAAAATATTTAAAGCTATTTTTAGGATCCAATTTTTTTTTTAAAAAAATTATTCTTAACTATTTAATACCTCCACAATTTTTTTGGCTTCCTTCCTTAACACTCCAATTAATTATCCTCCCGCATTTAGTTATTCCTCTCTCCATCAAACAGGATCATTTGCCCTTTTTTGTTTTTTTTTTTTTTAAGAAATGCTACATCCATAAAAATTTCACAACAAATCTTAAATGACAAGTGTTAAACATAAGATTCACCCTAAAACAAAGACTGCAACAAATGACACCGTTTATGATAAAAGATTGGCCCAGAACTATATCATTTTGTCGAAGGACACACATGTGGATAAATCATTTCAAAAGATCACACGTGAGATAACTAAATCACTTGACGCCATTTTACTAAATGCTATGCATAGATCAAAACACGATGTCTTTTTTTTTTTTGGGTTTAATCATAAGATCACTTTGTTTTCCTTTCCAAAAGATTTTTTGTGTTTGGTTTCATGGAAAATATTTTCAAGTGAAACTATTTTCAAGTGTTTAGTTGCATTCTTGAAAATGTTATAGAAAACATATTTTCTACTATTTTCTTATCTCCTAAGCACATATTTAATAAAATAATAAAAATTTTAGATAAAAAAAAAAACTATGATTAGGGATCGGTGGTGGTGACCAAGGACATTAGTGGAGTGTAGTGGTTGGGTGACAGACAGTGGGAGGTGGCGTGGTTGTTTGGTTGATAAATTTTGGATGAGGCAGAAAATGGTTTATTGAAAATGAAAGCATTAAATTATTTTCCTCCACAAATGCCTTTATTTTAAGCTCAAGCGGGAAATAATTTCTGGCTGATCAACATTTTTCATCGCTCCAAAAACCTGTAAAGGCGAAACATTTTTCAAAAATCAATTTATGTCAAACCAAACATAAAAAATCTGTAAATTCTACTCCTTTGGTAGAGGATTTGAAACCTAAACCTCCTCTATTTTTCTTTCTTTTATTTATTTATTTTGAAAAAAAAAAGTATTACTAAACTACGCATATATATATATATATTTCAACCCAGTGGCGACTTCAGGAATTTTTTTCAGGGTGTTCCTCAACAAGCAATAAAAATAGGTAGCAATAAAAACAAAATACTACATCCTTATCTATTCTATATTCCAACCAGTATCTCTTTTCATACCATTTGGATATAAATCGACGGGGCTTTTCAGGAAAAATATGATACAGGTAATCATCACAGTGTGAAATAGGTTGACAAGGGCCTTTTTGTAAATAATATCTTTTTATTTCATCATGATTATTAGGATGATAAGATGATATCTTTTCTTGTAGCCCAATATCTGAAGGAAGATTTTCTAAGTTAAAGTCAACACGAATTCGCTTAAAAGATGAAGATGAATCTTGCACAGGAGATGAATCTTGGGTACGTGGTTTTCTTATCAAATATTTGTCCATAATTCTAGCAAAAGAATAAACAATAAACTATAAGTTTATTTGAAATATTAATAAAATTATTAATTATTGTTGTTTAGTTGTTTCATTAATTTGTTTGTCTTTTATAAACTATAATTTGTTATATTGTTATTTTATTAATTATAAAATTATTAATTATTGTTTAATCTAACATAATTTAATTTATTTGTCTTTTATAATGTATTGGTTAATTATATTACTTTAATTATTGTTGTTTAGCGTAACAATAAACTATATTGCTTTAATTTTTTTGTCATTAATTATACTGCTTTAATTTGTTATATTGTTTAGCCTCATGTGCATATTACGCATTTACACTAAAAGAGCCAGCCATGTGCAGTGCACATTACACATCTCATGTGTAGCACAATAATTAAAGCAGTGTAACCCGGCCCCATGTGCCCATCTACCCCCACCCCACTCAACAAACAAGCACAAGCCTCATGCTTGATGATCCCAATCACAATAGCCAGCTGCCAATTAGAAAATTTCACAATCACAATACACATTACACTAAAAGATAATCAGTATCTCACCAACACCAACACCAACGCACATTGACCAACACCAACGGATAAGAATAAGATAAAGCCAAATTTAAAAAGTAAAAAAACAGGCAAACAACCAAATATTAATAAAACTAAAGAGTAAAGGCCAGCCAATCACAGACTAGTTCAAAAAAGAGAGAGTTAAAGAATAAAAAGAGACACTCTCAGTGGCATTTTTCATTTCA
Organism: Quercus aquifolioides; assembly: GCA_019022515.1. Taxonomy (NCBI): domain Eukaryota; kingdom Viridiplantae; phylum Streptophyta; class Magnoliopsida; order Fagales; family Fagaceae; genus Quercus; species Quercus aquifolioides. The sequence goes on along the minus strand of CM032332.1, from coordinate 7,681,444 downwards.
TAGTTTTCATTTTAGATTCAGAGAGAGAGAGAGAGAGAGAGGGACGTATTCTTTCTTTTTTGGTCCTATTTGTTTGAAGGTAAGTCGACTATGTGCCTTTAAGGTTATACCTTGAGGAAGGGAGCACGAGCAACGAGCACCGAGCACCAGAGCAGCTCTGTGATCTACGATGAGGGGTGATTTGTGATGAGGGAGGGAGCACTGAGCACCGAGCATCGAGCACCGAGCAATATGCGATTTGCGATCTGCGATGAGGGGCGATCTGCGATGAGCGACGACGACGACGATGAAGACAAGTGAGCTACGACAACGATGAGCGAGTTGCGAGCGACGTGACCGTGGGTTTGATTTCTGATTTAGTGATTTGCTCTGTATTGGGGTTTGGTTTTTTTTTTTTTTTTTGCTTGAAAGTAGAACAAATAATTTTTTTATTTTTTATTTTTTATTTGAGGGTGTTCCTAATTTTGTGATTGAGGGTGTTCTTGATACAGATTAAGTATAAATTTTTTTTAATTATTATATATAAATTTTTTTTTTCCAGTTCAGGGTGTTCCTGAACACCCTGAGCTGTACGTGGCGTTGCCACTGTTTCAACCCGATCCATGCACACCTCTTATAAACCTAAATCTCTAAATATAAAATGAAAAAGAATTTATTTTTGGAAAGGAATAAATGTTTTTACTAATATATATATATATATATATATATATATATATTGAAAAATGACAAAGTTTAGCTACAAAATTGATTGAAGTTTATGGTTATAACCTTACTCAATATCTTTTTATTGGAGATGAATTTTGACAAATCTACCATTGGATTACATGTTCTTCTTATATCCTCCATGCTTGCAAAATTTCTAGAAAATTAAAAATCAATAGCTATGTCATCAATAAATTGTTTAAATTGCAAGTTTTTATAGTTTAAAATTATGCATAAAATATAAGCTTATAAATAATATAGTAAATGATATCCGATTGACACAAAATTTGACATGTGTATTAAGAGCATAAAGAACATACAATTTAACAGTTAGATTTTCAAAATATGTAGTAATATTTATTTTATTGAGTAAGATTGTAGCCTTAGGTTACAACCAATTTTATAGCTAAACTTTGTCAATTGAAAAATATGCCAATGTCGGCACCATCGAGGGACTAGCCAATGTCACCGTGCCAATTGGAGTCCAATTTTGCGCTATGTGTTCATCTAATTTTTTTAATTTTTGTGATAAGTGAATTATTGAGTACTAAAATCGAAGAATTTAAATCCAATTAAATTTTAAATCATATATATAATGAGAAACCATTACATATTTTAAAAATGTATGATTTAAAAAATATGTAAGCTAATACCGTGTATAGTTTGAACCTCTTTTAAAAAATATATATATAATTTGAACTGTGTAATTGTAATTGTTTTTAATTTTACCTGTGCATATGCATGGGATTACACACTAGTTTATAAGTTACTAAACAGTTTGTTTTTGTCACATTTGTATTTTATCAATAGTTCTATGAATATGACATTAAAAAAATCTGTGAATAAATCCAAAAAAGATTGGAAATAAATTCCAGTCTTAAATCCCTGCCTTCTTGTATGAGCGGCTGTAAAAAAAATAATAATATTATAATTCTGTGATTAATTAAATCCAAAAAGACCGGAAAATATTCCCCATTATAGAAAAGAGTATTCTTTAGTGATACAACAAAAATTTATAACAATTCATAATAGATAAAATTTGAGTCCAAATATGTTTGAAGGTATCTTTCTAATCCATTAAGTAACGACCTATAAGACTATATATTTACTTATTTTATTTAAACACGTAATACGACTCATTTAAAAAAGTGACCAAAACTACACACGGACCGGTTTTCTTAATTGTCACGTAATAATGAGTTGATATAAAATAACTCCAACATATTTGAAGCCTTTTTTTTTTTTTTTTTGTAACAACATTTTTAAATGAACATTCACATTATATACGGGACACTATATTGTGGTGGACTATGTGAAAGCCGAGGATGTTAGGAAATTGTCGTATAGGAAGACTTGAAAGATTGACCAGTGGTCTTTGCTTATTTAGTTTACTTGCACCGCAGAAGTTGACTTTGACTATGACTTTGTAGTATCTGCATGTTCACCTTCACCTTCGCAATCTTAAAATCCTATAACTAACCCAGTTTCTGCCACTCTTGTAAAATGCGTTCAACTTGAGTTTATCAGGTACCATTTACATTTTTTATGAATACAAATGTTATTTCTCTCCATGGGTATACATATGTATATATATTTAGAACTCTTCTGCCTAGCTAGGCGGGAAAAAACTTTTGTCTTATGGTGCACACACTTAGGTGTTTGTTCTTGAGATAAGGGAAAAATAATTGGTTGTATTTTTGTCTAATCTGTTTTCCATTTAATTATCCAGGGATCAAAATTCAGATTTTTCAAGTAAAGTTTTCTGGGTCTACGCAAGTATGGATTTTATGAAGGTTGTTGTCGCCACTGTATCACTTGTTATTTATAACCTTTGGAGTCAACTTCGGAACGGTGTAAGGTTCGTCTCTTTTGCTCAGCTTTTGTGTCGCCAATTTGAGCCTCTGAATCGTTTCAAATTAATTAATCATAATTTTTTTTCACTGTTTACAATTAGCTAGGTAGGATAGTTGCAGAAAAACATGGTAAATGTTGCCGTCACAAAATTATTGATTATAAAATACTCCTAACATTCTTGAACCACGTAGGCCATGTCTTATTTTTTTAGAAGACAAAATGAATAGTTGTAAAGTGAAAATATAAAAATAAAAAAATCAAACCTGGTAGACTGGTACTCTTGTAAATGAGCAAGCATCTACCTTTCAAGAAACTTCCTTTCAACTTAAATACTATTCAAAAATTGACCCTTCTCACTCTCGCGACTATCAGTTTTCTTTTCCCATTTCCCATTGTTGTTTGTTCATTTTATACTCACCTAATCTTCTTTGTCTTCTTTTTATCGCCGCATATTATTTTATAACTTTTTGGTCACAATTTTGATATATCATACTGTGAATGATTATCTATCACTTACACATAAACTTCAATTTTTTTTTTCATCTCTCACAATTTGCTATATCACAACTGGGGCGTAAAATTATGTAATAATTTGTAGTTCTAAATTTTTTTCCTTTTTATTATTTCATTATCAGCTTATCACAGAACCCTTTCACACTCTCTGTTCTAATCTTTCTCACCTTCTTTAGTTTAGCCCTCTTAGACATTCTCGCCATATCAAGCAAAACCTGTCTCTGCAAGTCAAGTGCTAAGCAACATATCACCTCCCGACCTACTCATTACCATGATCAACTAAGGTCAAATGCAGAGGAGTCGAGCTAATAAGGCCATCTCTTTATTTCGACCCAGAACTAGTATTTTGGCCGGCACGCCAGTTCAAGCCGGTGCTGGTCGGAATTTGAAGTGATACGTACCCCTTATTCCAGATGATCGATCTACCCACTGGAACAACAATGGGAGGGGAATTTTAACCTTTAACATTTTCTTTGGAAACACAAAAAGATGCAAGTTAAGTGACAAAATATGTTGCTATAATTTGATGGTTACAATAGGACAATGAGATTTAAATCTTTGTCATTTTCTTTAAAAATATTATAAGATATCAGTTAAGTTATAAGATTTTTTTTTTTTCCTTTACTTGCTTGACAATTACATTTTTCCTTTTTTTAATTTTTTGGCCAGAAGTTTGAACTATTTAGTTACTTCTAAATTAGTTACTACTATTATGGAGTCATCGATGTGTTTGTATAACAGTTTGTTTCCTGTGAATTTGGATTTGAGAGTTTAAATCTGGTACCTATTTGCATAGTTTGAGAAGATAACGATTGGATTTGGGCCAAATCCACCAAAGGATTTAAAACCCAAAATCCTCTGACTTTAAATAATGTCCAACTCTTGGAATTTAAGTCATAATGTAGGTTTTGAGTGTGTTTTGTTCAATTTGAAAGTTTAAAGATTATTTTGATAATGGGAAGGTTTGGGAACATTTTGATTTTGGTCTTTCACTGACCAAATTTTATGTTTGCCATGTATTTGTTCAGTTATTACGATATCGAGAGGCAACCTCACAAGGATAGTGGCGGTGATTCAGCGGCAAAAAGAACGAGAACAAAGACAATTATTGACCCACATGGAAAATTCTTACAAAGGTGGAATATAATATTTGTATTGTCGTGTGTGATCGCAATATTATTGGATCCCTTGTTCTTTTACCTTCCCGTGATCAATGGAGACAAAAAGTGCATTGAGTTGGACAAAAGGTTGTGGACCAGAGCTCTCTTTTTGCGATCATTCAACGATATGATTTACCTAATGCATATCATATTACAATTTCGTACTGGTTTTATAGACAAGAAACTTCAGAAACTTGGAAGACCTGCGTTAATTACAGATTCTTGGAAAATAGCTCGGAGGCATTTGTGGCCATACTTCCTATTAGACCTTCTAGTTATTCATCCCATCCCACAGGTATACTTCTTTTTAACTATAATGTTTATATTGAGAAATATTATTTTCACCTCATGTTGTAATTAGGCTAACAAAAGTGCATTCACACAAATTCACACCCATTGCATGTTCTTTATATTCGCATAAGTTCACCTGTAATGACTATAACTCTTAGTAAAAAAATTAACATGACTACATATTTTGAAATTGGCTTTGCATATTTTTTATATTCTTAACACGTATGTCAAATTTCGTATTTATTTAATATTATTTACTATTCGATCTATAAATTTATTTTTTTATGCATATATAATTATAGTCTACAAAAATTTGATTGATAATATAGTTATTGATTTTTGATCTTCCAAAGATACCGATGATGTTAATAAAACTCCATACAATTAATATTCTGCCATGGTCTAGACGTTGATCTAGACTTCTATCTATTAAAATTCTTCCCGTGTAATAATTTTCTACCACAATTTGATTCATATATATTTCATCACAACAACGCTGATTTATCCAATGTGACTAGAAGTACAAGCAAACGTTTTTTTTTTTTTTTTTTTTTATTATTATGAGGCATAGATGGTTTTATCAATTTCCATGTATTGGCTTGGAGGAATTTTTTTTTTCTAAACTATTTTTTCTTATAAACCTTTTCCCATTCTTAATAGAACATAATGATTGGTTTTAATTTTTAAAGATAAGGAATAATAAATTACTTCTTTTAGAAGAATTGCCAAATTAATTTTTCAACAAGGAAAATAATTTTCCTTCAATACTAAAAAACTTAAAATAGGCTATTATGTGAAAAGGAAAAAGTTTTAGACAATTTCCAACTCAGAATTATCTTTAAATTATTAACATTGGCCTATGCATAATTAGATTTATCCATTAACTCTAAACACTAAACTTGTTGTAATCTTTCAGGTGGTAACTTCATGGATTTTTTCAGAAATGGCACAAATGAAATCTTCAAATAAAATAAAATTGTTCGACTCTTTTGTTCTGTTACAATATGTGCCAAGAATTCTCCCAATCTACCTATCCTGGAAGAAACTGATAAGAAGTAACGAGAAAATTGAAAAAACCATATGGTTTAAAGCTGCACTGAACTTCTTTCTGTATCTCCTTGCTGGCCATGTAAGTTTGATTACATATACTGATTTTATATAAATTTAACCTTGACAATTATCGAATTTTATCTATGTTTTGATGGTACATTTGATAAAAATTTAGCCTTTGAAGGAACCATCCTCGGCAAATCTTAATTTTATATTGCAGTACAATATAAATCATAATTGTCAAATGCTATTATTATTATTATTATTATTTTAGTAGTAGTTGTAGTTTTAATTTTTGCAATTACACGGATTAAACCTCTAGTGCAAACGTCTTGAGAATTCTCACTAATCAATACCTTGAGCATAATAGGTTTTTAAAATTGCTAGCCTAGCATTTGTTTTGGAGAAGAAAGTTGTAAACCAATTATTCTATAGTAGAAAATTTTATTGAACTAGGTCCTGTGATTTTTCCTTCTCATTTGAGGGATTTCACATAACAATTTGGTGTCTTGATTGTGAGTTTACATGTTGAATTTTCTGTTTTTGTTAATTATTGTGTTTGGATAGTTTTACTTGGAATACCTATTGAATTTGCACAAAAGCTAAAATAAAAATAATTTCTTTGCATGTGTTGTATTTATTGCTATTTTTCCCAATATTCTATACGTAATAGCACTTTATATATCTAACAATATGTGATCCCATGGCTTAACTTCAAAAGTAGTTTTCCATTGGTCATGAAAGTTTAGAAGAGAATTTATTTTTTCCTTTTTAGAATGATTATTAATTATTACTTCTTTTCTTTTGTTTTTATTGTAAAAATTAAAAAAAAAAAAAAAGAATCATATAAAGGAATTCAGCAAAAGTTTCATTTAATATCCGTTTGGAAACAACTGATTTAATATTTTTGAAATTTTTTTATTGAATTGTACTAAAGTATACTTGTATTTTGAAAAAAAAAAATTGAAAAAAATTATTTAAAAAAAAATGAGGTTTTAAAAAGTTGTATATAGAAATTAACTTTTTTTATATTTTTAAAATGACATAAAAACTAACTTATAAGCTAGTTCTAAACATACATTTAATTTCTCTTTTTTTGTTAGGACAAAAAACTTTACCTTTCAACTAATTGAAACCACTGTTATTGTTGTTTCGTTATAATATTTGCAGAATATAATGATGTTTAATGAGATGCTAGTGTTTTAGGTACTGGGAGCCTTTTGGTATTTTTTTTCTCTACTCAACGAATGACAGCTTGTTGGCATAAATATTGTGAAATACGTCCTGGGTGTGTCCAAAGTTCTTTCAGTTGTAATAACCTCAATGAAGGATGTTGAAATTAAGAATCCAAGCTCGAAGAAGGATCAGCAATGGAGGAAAGCATGCAGAGAGAAAGTGAATCTTCTAGAGCTTTTGTGTGAATGATTTCGTATTTTATAAAATAACTGACTCTATTCCTTTTATATAGTAGAAACAGAGGACCAAGTCAAGCTATACAATCAGCCAATACAAATGACAAGTGGCCTAACTAACTAAGTATAAAAATACTAAACTAATATCTACAAGATAATATCTACCAGATATTCTATGTGACAAATATCTGTAAGACTAGATATTTACAATATATTCAACAATGTCATGCTAGTCTAAACTATCTAGTTGTACGTTGTAGCATGGGCAGTAGACATTTTAATAAAGGAAATGAAAAATTTCTTAATGATGTTTGCCTTATAAATAAACCAGATGCAAAGCAATTTGATTTTGGAATATTTCTTGAATCCCTTCAATCTGATGTGTTGGAATCCACGGATTTTCCACAAAAATTATTTTACTGTTTCTGGTGGGGCTTGCAAAATCTGAGGTTTGTACACAAATTAGACTCTTCTGTTTCATATTATAAGCAACTCTTAAATTTGAGGTTTGCGTTGTCGAGTCATATATACTTTGTGCTTTTAGTTATAATTTTTCATATTAGCATCTTATCTCATGTATTGTAGTTGTGCCTGTTTTGCAGTTCACTTGGTCAAAACCTACATACAAGTAACTATATGTGGGAAAACTGCTTTTCACTTTCCATTTGTATCTTGGGCTTGTTGCTCTTTCTCTATTTTTTGGGAAATCTACAGGTTAGTAACCAAGGGCCAACGTTTTTTCTTCTCTTATTTACATTCTTTTTAAAAGGTTTAACGCTTTTAGTTGTATAATTATGAATTGAAAATATTTTAGGGAGAAATAGAGGTGTATGTTTCTAGATAGGAAGTAAAGGAAATAGATACTTACATAACATTGCCTCAATCAAATGGGGTTTTGAATTTATTTATTTTTTTGGTTATTTCGTCAAAACCCAATGAAAAATGGTACAAGTAGCACAAAAGTATTAACATACTCACAATTTTTGCTATAGTTTTCTTACGTGATAAACATTGACTGACTTCCTATCATAGTCTACTACTTTTTATTCACTAATAACAGTCACATGGAGAGTTATAGCAAAATGTTTTTTTTTTTTTTTTTTTTTGGTGGTACTAAATTTTTTGTTCCAATTCCTCCAAGCCTCACCAAGGAATTTCATAAACCAGTCAATAATTTATTATCGTTCACAAACCAAGTCCTAATGCTATTGTTTTTAAAATTCCGAAAAGGAAGAAGTATTACTTAACTTGAAGGTTGATCTTAGGTGTTTCTCAACTTTAGGGCAATAATTTAGTGGCACAATGTGATGCTCTAAAAATTGTTTTCTTTTTTATATAAAAAAAATTAAATGGATACATTTTGTTACATATATTAGGCAAATTGAGCTTACGTGTAGAATTGGAAGATGTATATGCAGTTGGAAACTTCAAGATCAGAAGAGGTACGCATGAAGATGAAATCAAAAAAACGAACAAAACAAAAGGAACAGATAGAATTATGGATTTCCAAATACCATCTCCCTAGTGAAATGAGAAAGCCAATTATAGATGACATGAATCAGAGATTTAAAGAAGATGAAGATGTTTACCTGGAGAGCCTTCTTCCTAATCTTCCTGGGGAACTTCAGAATAATGTAAAGGAGCATATTGGCCTAGAGCGACTAAAAACTGTGAGTTTCTTTGCCTCTATAAATATGGTATATTACTATCAAGAGCTTCTAACACAATTAATACTTTTTTGTGTTTCCATTAAAAACGTCTAAGAATCAAATCTACATTCTCCAACTATCGAAATATTAAAAACATTTATGTAACTAATTGCCATACTAACATGATAACAAGGAATGGTATTACAAATTTCATCCCAAACATTACAAAAGGTAAACATGATTAATATAATAATGGTTTTTGTTAAATTAACATTATTATTAGCAACGCAATGTGTTATATCATGTTGTGTATGCTAGAGTGGATGCGGAAGAAGAAGCATAGAATTGGAACATCAAGAACACGAGGGTTATGTGGTTCAGCCTTGACAGCCTACATCCACAGAGGAATCCCTTAAGGGCTACATCTTTATTGTATAAGAGTGTAGTACAACAACCTGTGTTACAATGAACCCTAACATGAGTATATATAGGCGACTAAACCCTAGACTACTAGTACAAGTAGGAATGGGCTTGGGCCTATTACATTGGGCTAATATGTCTAGTATATATATCTCTAACACCCTCCCTCAAACTTAAGGTGGAAGTTTGATGAAGGCTTGAGGTTGGATAAGCATGAGAAGATCACTTGGAGATGCCTTGAAGAATGCCTTTGAAGAAACCGCAATGAAGAATGTGCCAATTGACCAATTTCGGAGTTTCAAATGAAGAAACGAAGTCCAAAATTGGAATCTACGCGAAAAACTGAGCAAGATAGGCCATTTTGAAAATTTTAACTTTTGGTCAAAAGTCAATGCAAAAGTCAAAGTCAACGAAAGTCAACGGATTTGGTCAAAGTCAACGGTCAGCGCTCACGGGTCAGATCCGGGTGGTCCGGGTCGGGTCGGTCCGAGTCAACGTCAGCTAGGTGAGGTGGTGCTGACGTGGCAAGCTGCGTGGCTGATGACGTGGTGCTGACGTGGCAAGCTGCGTGGCTGATGACGTGGTGATGACGAGGCCTTTTGCTGACGTGGCGAGTGTGGCGCGTGTGGGCGCGTGTCTTTGTTTCGGCTGCCATGTTTCTCGGGTTTTGTATATCGGAGGGTTACGAGGCTGAAAGAGCGGCGCGTGTACCATAATCCATTCTGAATCTGAGAACTTCGGCGGCGCGTGGGAGGAGCAACCTGAGGCTTTGTCAGCGCGTGGAGGCGCGTGCAGAGGCCGTTAGATTCCAGGTTCCTGGGTTTTGGTCGCGATATGTCGTGGAGCGCTTCTGTCTTGTTGGTTTCATCAGGCGAAGCTTGGATTTGCACAGATCTGAAAAGTTAAGTCACAGCCTTGCTTGAGTTTGTGGATCTTGGACAAAGCACTGAGCCACAGTGGCTGCGAGACGCCGTGTAGTCTAGATTCAGCAGAGAAGCATGTATGACTTCTGATGATGGTGTGCACATGATATTCTTCTGTGCTTGCTAGAGATGTTTGTTTGATGCCAAGAATGAAGTTTGGCTCTGATACCATGTTAAAATAACATTATTATTATATTAGCAACGCAATGTGTTATACCATGTTGTATATGCTAGAGTGGATGCGGAAGAAGAAGCATAGAATTGGAACATCAAGAACACGAGAGTTACGTGGTTCAGCCTTGACAGCCTACATCCACGGAGGAATCCCTTAAGGGCTACATCTTTATTGTATAAGAATGTAGTACAACAACCTGTGTTATAATGAACCCTAACATGAGTATATATAGGCGACTAAACCCTAGACTACTAGTACAAGCAGGAATGGGCTTGGGCCTATTACATTGGGCTAATATGTCTAATATATATATCTCTAACAGTTTTATCATCACAAAAAAACAGCTCCTACGGCTTTATTATAGGCATAAGGTAGTGTAAAACAATATTTTTTCTCAGGGCTAAGTTCAAATAATGACATTTGAGTTTTGTACGTAATAATATGATATTATATTTTGAAGTTTTGATTGTTTTACGTTTAATAGTGTCCATACAATCTTATATCATGTATAAAATGTAGACATTCTTGAAAATTTTGGATATCTAATTTCAAAAACTGAGAATATTGTGTGAAGTTAGTGTAAATTAGGGAGTGTAAAACAATAATTTTCCAATATCATGTACGAAAATTCAAAGAAGTTCTATCTAATCTAAATCTATATTCTCGTTTATTGAAATTAATACATATGATTTAATCTAAGAGGTGTTTGACAAGTGAGCGAGCGTGTGTCCTGTTTGATACATGTAGAATACCGTAAGAAAAAATGAAAATTTTAATAAGCATTCTTATTCGATCAGTACTAATTGTTACAAAACTTCAAACTCTTTAATAAATTCATCTAAATTATTTAGGTAGACGTGCTTCGAGGAATGGAAGAGCAAATGTTGCGCACGATGTGTCAGAGTCTGAAACCAATGTTCCACAGCGAGCACAGCTATATTATTCGGGAGAGTGACCCAATCGATGCGATATTCTTCATTACGGATGGCACTGTATGGACCTATACAAATACAACCAGTAATAATAATGGCGAAGGAACTGTCCTCACAGAGGCTGAGCGTCTTGTAGAAGGCGAGTACTTTGGAGAAGAACTTTTGGAATGGGTTCAGAAATCCACAACCTCCAGGAACAGCCTATCCTAACTCCCAGTTTCATCAAGAACTCTCAAAGCCCACACAAAAGTGGAAGTTTTTGCACTAATGGCACAGGAATTGAAGCAAATATTGCATTCTAAGTTGTCGAGTTTAGGCCCTGAGCAGTTGCCATCGGCGGCAGCTTCTGTTGTACAAAGAATCTGGCGCCGCAAGCACCCGAATACGGAGGATAGCGTTGGTGCTTCAACAAAACTTCAGAGTAATGCTGTTGTTAAATCCAAGAAGGCAGCTTCTATTTTACTACCACCTTGTTACCGGCTTACTGCTAATCCATAGACTGATCATAGCTCCAGAAGCGCCTGACACTGTTGTTGCAAAGCAATAGGATTTTTTTTTTTTTTTAATTAAGAAAGAAATAGTTTGTTTTGAAAAGAATAATGTGAGTGTGAAATAAGAAACTTGAGTGATTATAGTAAATTTTTTTTAATCAAAGTGATTATAGTAAAATTAGGAAAAGATGAATATGCATGTGAAATGATAAAGTGTTTTGATGCCAAACTTTATGTTTACCCTTTTACACAAAATGTAGCAAATGTTGTACAAATTTGAAAAAGTGTACAATATTTACCACTTTTTGTAAATATGTATTATATTTACTACTTTTTACTTGTATATAATATAAATTTATATTGTACTATACTGTACTGTACTATGTAATGTCTGTTTGGTAAAGATTATTTTTTTCTAACTTATTTTACTATTTAGCTTATTTTTAATACTATTTATGGGTTCCACTGCACTTTTTGGAACTTTTAATGGGTTTCACTTTACTATTTCAGCTAAATTTTACCTTTATTTACAGTACTTTCAGTAAAAAGTTTTCAGTTTCAGCAAAATAAGCTGATCTCAAATGGACCCATAAAAGAAGAATTTATTTTAATTATAGTACATAGCTTGTAACTCATGGGATGCACAGAATTTGGGTGTAATGTTTTTTTTTTTTTTTTTTTGAATAATGCTTTAAAAAAAATGGTAGAAATTTTTATTGATAATAAAACTATATCCTTTGAGTATAAATCTTTATTATATTGATCGCTTCCAATAAGTGGGATGGACCACATCGATCCATTCCACTCAAGCGTGGAATAAATATTACATTTACATGCATAATGGGCAAGAGCTCTTTCAACTTGCTTTATAATAGATGGGACACTAACAAAGCACCACTCACTTTGTAAGTTTGCATGTTTTGTGCACTTGCCTCTAGCGTCTTCAAGAACCATACCTTACCAGAAGATAAAAATATAGGATTGGTGGTGTTCATAAGTCGCAGTCCAGCTGCAAGAGTTCCTTTAAAAACAATCTTATTTACCATAATGTCTTTCACTCGCTACATCAATGGCGCGAACCACAGTTAGCAACTCATACACACCTTATTTGGCACAATGAGGGTTCATTCGTATTGTATGATATGTATCGTATCGAGTGAAAAAAAAAATACACGTTAAAAAATCTATTAAAAAAAGGTATAAATTACAACAAAAACAGGATAAAAGATGAAGTTGAGCCAAAAAACTATTTAAAAAGAAAGAAAGAATATTGTACTTTGGCACACTAATAACATTTTTTAGTGAAATTCTTTGACATTTTAATTGGGTTGGATTTCTATTAACTCAATATTTTGAATGTCTACTTGGAGGTGGGGGAAGAATACAAAACCCATCTATATTATTCTCTTTTTAAAAATATTCAATTATCATTTTTTTTTTTTTGGGGACATTTTTATACAATTTTGGCGGGCTTTTTCATATGTAATGGGGGGCTTAAGAACTTATTCAAAATGTTTGGGGGCAAAGAAAGCCTTAGGCCTAGGCCTTAAGCCAGCCCATTATGCATTACTATTTAATAGATGGTTTCGAGAGGTTCATTAACAATGTGGTTCGAATTTCCGTTGAGTTGTTTGATTTGTTTAGATTATGCTTTTCTGTTTAATAATTTTTGATGATTTTTTTTTGGTCCAGAATTTGAGCTCATTTTGATTTGCATGTTAAATTACTTAAATTAATTGTGCATATGAACCGAAAAAGATATAGAATTTCCACTCGAGTTTGGATGCATTAACAAATATTGGTTCATCTTATTATACACTTCTAATCATATACTGAACATGGATTTAATTGAGAATTTTGGAATAAGGTTTCTTTGATTTGAAAAGCGAGGTTATGCTACTTGTCGTTTTTCCTTGTGTTCCTTTGAGTGCAGCAAGTGGTTCAAAGCGCAACAAGTGCATGAAGACCAACTGCTTTCATCTTTTTAGCAGGATGCCATTGTTGGGACTGTTCAAGCAGTAACATTTCCTAAGTAGATCAGACGTGATCTCTCATGCCACCAAACGAGCAACGGAGGCCTCTTGGACTTATTCACTTACATGCTAAATTTTGTAATGCCAAATAATATTTGAAAAATGCTAGAATCACAATAAAATACAACACTTTTGGACATTCAACAACGGTGGAGCCAAAAGTCTAGGGGTACAATTGCCCTCTCATGAGAGGGCAATTGTACATTATCTTTTGGATAAAAATTTATAAGTTTGATCATAGGTGCAAACTTATAAATTTTTATCCAAAAGATAATGTATTAAATGGTTTTTTCTTTAAAAAGTTGGAAGATGGAAGAAATTGAAGAATTTCTTGAGAATCCTACAAGATCCACTCGTTCATTTTTCTCAATTTTTTTTTTAATTTTTAATTTTTTTTAAAGAGAGTTTCAAACTATGACGTCCGCTCCTAATGATAGTTTTTTATCATTAGATCAAGATACCAATAGGTTTTTGGTGTAGGCAAGAATTGAACTTCGGATATCTTATTCAACCATAAGAAACTTTACCAGTTGAGTTAACTAGAACCCACGTACATATGTTCAAGTTATATCTAATGTAAAAATTTCAAGGTTGGATACTGAAATGTCAATTCCCCAACGTAATTTGAACTCTTCTATATTTTGTTTAGACTACCGCCTACTATTGCTAATTCAAGGTTTTAGTCTAGGATTAGGGTTTTGATTTTCACACTCCACTATTTCACATTTATTTTTATGTGTTAACATGTGAACATTTTCACTTCAATTATGGACAGAGAAATGTCATGTTTACAATATTTTCATAATAAGTTCTAAGTGGTAGGTTGTTATTGATTGTTATGAGTGAGCAAGAAAATAATTTAAATTGTGGATTCAAATTAGAAGTAATAGCAACTTATCACCTATGATTTATTGCGTAAATATTGTAAGCATATTATTTCATATTGTGGATGTGTATATGAAATAGTAGATGTGAATTGGTGCAAAAGAATATATTCCTTTGAACTCTTCTATATTTTATTTAGACTACCGCATGCAATTGCTAATTCAAGGTTTTAGTCCAGGATTAAGGTTTTGATTTTCACACTCCACTATTTCACATTTATTTTTATGTGTTAACATGTGAACATTTTCACCTCAATTGTGGACAGAGAAATGTCATGTTCACAATATTTTTACAGTATTTTCATAATAAATTCTTCTATATTTTGTTTAGACTACCGCATGCGATTGCTAATTCAAGGTTTTAGTCCAGGATTAGGGTTTTGATTTTCACACTCCACTATTTCGCATTTATTTTTATGTGTTAACATGTGAACATTTTCACCTCAATTGTGGACAAAAAAATGTCATGTTCACAATATTTTCACAGTATTTTTATTATAAATTCTAAGTGATAGGTTGTTATTGGTTGTTATGAGTGAACAAGAAAATAATTTAAATTGTGAATTCAAATTAGAAGTAATAACAACTTATCACCTATGATTTATTGCGTATTGTGGATGTGTATATGAAATAGTAGATGTGAATTGGTGCAAAAGATTATATTCCTTTGGTCTGTTTGGATTAAGGAGGTAGAGAGGAAAAGTAGAGTAGAGTTGGTCAAAAATAAGCTAATTTTTAACCAACTTTCATCTACTCCCCATTCTTTCCCCTCAATCCAAACGGACCATTAGTCTTTACTCTGTAATCAATTAGCAATCTGAAAATTTAAGCTTATTTTTTTTTTATCATTTGTTTACCAATTTTTAATTGCTAGGAAGACGCCAAGTTGGACTTTTTTTTGCTACAGCACTACCACATGCAGAATTGCAATTTTAAGCTTATAGTTAATGTGCAAATTGCAAATATAAGCTTATTTTATTCATTTGTTTATCATTTTATTTTGCTTGGAAGTCGCGAGGTTGAATTTTTTTTCTTATGTTTACACTACCAGAGTACTTGGTTTGATGGCCGAGTTGAATTTGTAATAAATTCAAACTTTATCATGTGGTTGGTTAGAAAGATAAATTTAAAGAAAGACTTAAGGTGGACTAGTGCCCATGGAGCTAGCTATGCTTATTACTTGGATGTGCATCTTCATTTGCATCTATGCACTCTTAGAATCCTATGACAAAGCCAATTTCTGCCTCTCTTTGCTTTGCCTCCGGCTTGTAAAATGCTTCCTAATTGAGTTAAGCAGGTTCAATTTACTTCTGGTAAATACACATTCATGTCTCTCTAAGATATATACATATTTTAAACTACTTATAGTTTGCTTTAATATTTACTTTTCTAAACAGCCAAAATTAAATTATGTTATATGTAATGATATTTGCTTACTTTTCATGTCTAGCTGGAATGAGACTGTTCCCCTTATAAGCGTAGTGTCAATAGTGGCTAATAGGTTGTAACTCACTAATTTCTTTTCCATTTTTTCAGGGATCCAAAGTCAGAACTTTGTGGTACTGTTCGTGGGCTCTATACATATTTAGAGGTTGATTCATTCTTATAGACGTTGTATCGTTGATAAACTTTAGTTATGAGTTACCTTCGGCATCCACAAGGGAACGGTTCAAGGTTAGTTTCTTTTGCTCTTGACATAATTTAATTTAACACACACTCTCTCTCATTTAATATATTTTTGGCCCTTAATATTTAGGCTTAACATTTCAAAATTTCTATTTTAGCCTATAAGAGCATTTACATTGATGGTACTAAAACTACTTAAAAGTTATTTTAGCAACCAAAAAAAAAAAGCTACGTTAATGATGTTAAAAGCTAAAAATTTTAACATTCAGATATAGTAAAAGGCTCTTCTAAACAAAAAAAAAGATATAGTAAAAGGCCATTTTTTGCACTTTACTATAGCTCCAAAATTATAAATTATATATTTTTTATTTCATCCTCTCTCCTCTTCCCTTTAAATTTTTTTTTTTTTTTGGGTCTCTCTTTTTCTTTTCAGCATATCCGTGTCTCCCTTTCTTCTCTTTTTTTTTTTTCTCTCTCCTCTCTCTTCTTCTCGTCCTCCTCTCTTGCCTTTCTTTTTCACTTCAACATATCCATGTCTCTCCCTTTCTTCTTCTTTTTTTTCTCTCTCCTCTCTTGCCTAACTCCTCTAACTCGAAATCAAGACGGCTGAGATCAGTGACAATGTGGGCATGTCGTGGAGTTTGAGATCGGCGACAGTGTGGGTAGCTCAGTTCGTGGGTCTCACAATGGTTCGGTGGATGTGGATGGGGTTTGGCAAGTGTGGATGGGTTCCGGCAGGTGTGGCTGGGTTTTGGTAGGTTTGTGATTTGATTTTGGATGGTGGGCTTTCTGATTTGTAGGGGCTGTGGCCCTTGTGGGTGGCAGCGGTGGTCTTTTTGGGTTTGGTGGGTTGCAATTTGGAGGGATTGTGATAGTTGGGTGTTGCGGCTATAGGTGGAGGTGGCTGTGGTTGTGGTTGTAGATGTGCGGTGGATTCTATGGCTGTGGCGGAGGTTGTTAGTGGTTGTGGCGTGGATATATTATTTTATTATATTTTTTATATTATTTTAATATGTTAAATATTAAAATAAAATTATTATTATTATTTTTTTTTTTTATGGAAAATAAAATTATTAATGTTAGGTGTTTTGTAGAATGGATTGATAAAATAGATAAATTAACTTGACCTCTTTTAATATAAATGCTACGTGTGAGATTCTTTTTATTTTGGTCATTGATGTTTTAAAAGTTTCATTTTGGCCCTTAAAGTATGGTTCCGTATTCAAAATGGTCCATCTCTATTATTAGTCTCAAAATACAAAATAGGCCCTAACATGTCTCCCAGTTAATCATTGTCAATTGTTCTCCTGACATGTCACCCATTTTTGTGCTACAATAAGCCACGTCAGTACGAAAATCAACACTAATCCAAATTTACATTTCCCTTTGATTTCCTCTATTTCCTCAGTGGCCAAACATCAAATAATAAACTTTCCTATTCAGGAAAAAGTTTATAATTTGATGTTTGAATGACATTATTTTGTGAGTGTGATCTATGTAGTTCTAATGGTTGCATTTTTTGTGTTTTACTCGCACCCTACATAGGATTAAGAGTCAATAACTGATTTTATGTTTGCTATGTTTTATTCAGCAATAATCATGACATCGAGTGGCAATTACCCAAGAATGGTGGAAGAGATGCAGTGCAAGAAGCAGCAACAACAACAACATCGAAGACATATATTCTTGACCCAAGGGAGAAGTTCCTTCAAGGGTGGAATGTAGTATTTGTGTTGTCATGCGTGACTGCAGTAGCACTGGATCCATTGTTCTTTTACCTTCCTGTGATCATTCAAGACAAGAAGTGCATTTGGTTCGACAATAGATTGTGGATCACAGTTCTAGTTTTGCGATCCTTCTTCGATTTCATTTATCTAGTGCATATTATATTGCAATTTCGCACTGGTTTTATAGACAAAAAGCTTCTGCAAAGTGGAAAACCTGAGTTAAATACAAATGCTAGGAAAATAGCTAAGAAGTATTTGTGGCCACGCTTAATATTCGACATTCTAGCTATTCTTCCCATCCCACAGGTAAGGGAGACCTTAGGTTATTGTTACTTAAATCTTGTTGCTAATTGTTGCTTAAATCTTGTTGCTGTTTAGTGTTGCTGTTTAGAACCTTAAACATAAAATTTTGGATTTTGTGCACGCTATTGTCTTGCTTCATCTAATGATTCGTTTGGTTTTTTTCTTTTTGAAAAAAAAAAAAAAAAAAATTGGCAATACTCTAGAGGAAAGTTGGATATAGTATAGAACATAATACTATGGGGCTAAAGATGAGTAGTTTCAAAATTTTGTGTTGAGTATAAACATGTGAGTGAAGTCTTATATTAAATAACAATGACAAGATTAGAGTAGTTAATATAATAAAGTCCAAACCCATAAGCTTATAGTGTTCTTATATATTATATTAACCCCTCAATAGGAGAATTTGAATTTTGAAGTCTCCCAACATTTTGTATGTATAAACTTTTTTTATTTTATTTGGCAACATTAATTAGTTTTCTAGTTAACATAATATTGCACATATAATGAAGTAATAAACATGTAACATTTATTTTATTTTTATATTAAGAGAAAGTCAAGTATAATATTTGACTTTATAACCAAAAAATTGTCAAAAGTAGGTTTGCAACAAAATAGATATAAAGTAATTCCCACTACACCCATAACCACTACTTTTCTTTGAATTATCATTGTACTACACATGGATTTTATCCAATTAACACGAAATTTCTTGTAATCTGTTGTTCAGGTGGTAATTCCGACTATTTTATCAGAAATGAGAGGCACGAAATCTTCAAATAAAGTGAAACTCTTGAACACTATTCTTCTTTTCCAATATGTGCCAAGAGTATCTCAAATCTATCTATCCTGGATGAAACTAATAAGAAATGACAAGAAGTTTGATAGAATCATACTGGTCAAAGCTTCATTGAATTGCATACTATACATCCTTGCTGGTCATGTAAGTTTGGTTAAGGAGTAACTTCATAATCATTAAATTTAATATTGGCAAGTTTTGATGTTTTATCAATGTTTTGTTGACTTTGATAAGAAATTAGATTTCAAATGAACCAACATACGAAAAAGCACTATAGATTCCAAAGGTTTCATTTTATTAAGGCTAAAATATATTCTTAGTTCCTAAAATTTACCAAATGAGCACTTTAGGTTTGTGAAGTTTTAAACGAGGACTATCAGTCCTTAAAGGTTTTTTAATACAAGATAGAAATTCTACTTTAACATAATCTAAGTATATATGTGTGTAAAGTTCTTTCTTGGAAACTTGAATCTTGACCCTTGTCCTCCATACCCCACAAACACTTATACTTGTAGAGTAACCACCGCACCAAGGAAGCACAGTAGTATCAGTCTTTAAAGTTTAAAACTAAATGTTATTGGTCTTTCAATTGGGTGCTCTTAGTCACATTGCCAATGTAGTTAATGGAACAACAACATGACATTTTTCAATTGACATGACATGTTAAAAAATTACACGACACATCAGAAAACACATGACCCATGGAAGACCCAAATCAAATCCATTTCAAATTGGTCTTCCCCAAATCAAAACCAAACCAAACTGAGCCCTAACCCACCCCCACCTCCAACGGCAACTTCTTCCACACTCAGAAATAGAAAAAGGAATCGTACCTATATTTTACCCAATTCTAAAAATGTAACAGAACACAAAGTTCTTTATAGATTCGTTTGGATAGAACTTATTTTGCTGAAACTGAAAACTGAAAACACTGTAACAAAATAATTTTTAAATGTGTGAATAGTGCTTAAAATAATAAAAAAAAATTAAAAAAAGTTACTGTTCACGCATTTGGCACTATTCATAAGCCTAAAATCACTGTTCATGAACAATGAACAGTGCCAGATGCGCATCCAAGGGGGGGAAAAAAAGAGAAAGAAACGCAAACGTGAGTTTGGAAATGCGGATCCAAACCCACACTAGTGAGAGGTCCTGTATCGTTAGTAAGTAAAGCGCATTTGATCTTCCACTCCTTAGACACAGGCATCTTTCCAAATCAAGCATGATATTGTGTTCTCACTCTATGTACCTGTTTTATTTTTCTTTGCTACTTTCTGGTTCAAACTCATGAGTTATTTGCATGTCACGTTCAAATTGAATGTCTTAGCAAAATGCTTCGATGCCTTCGTGCCTAATCTATGCAAAATTATAAGCACCTTATCCAACATTTTTCCACCCGTCCTGAAATTTTAGAACATCTACTTTTGCTGACTGAGAATGATTTACTTCTAATACATGTCTTATAATCTTTCAAAGATATTAATTAGATATTCCATGTCTACATAATTATTTATTTCTCCATATTATTTTTCTTGTTGTCACAATTACTATTGTTTTGTTAGGATATCTACAGAATTTTATTGTGATGTTTAATAATTTTATGGTCTTTTAGGTACTGGGAGCCTTTTGGTATTTCTTCTCTTCTCAACGACTAGCAGCTTGCTGGCACATAGCATGTGAAAATCATAGTGAATGTGTTAGAAGTTCATTTAAATGTGACCAAAATTATGGAAATCTCTCTTTTATAGATGATATTTGCCCTATCAATACTGAAAATACAACGTCGTTTAACTTTGGAATATTTCTTGAAGCCCTTCGATCTGGTGTCTTAGAATCCACAGATTTTCCACAAAAACTATTTTACGGTTTCTGGTGGGGCATGCGAAATTTGAGGTACGCACATATTAATCAGACCTTTTGCTATATTCCATATTAATCTATTTAGATATATTCTTAAATTTGATGGTTGCACATATATATTAGGACTAAAATGTTAGTTTCCCTTAGTTTAAATTTGTCAAGTAGAACATCAATCGCCCTCACATATTTGTTAGACCACTAAATTCCACACCCAAACTACTTTGCTAATAAGCGTTTATTTTTTAATATATTAGTTTTGAGGCATGTGAAAATCATTATCAGAGACTATTGATAGCAAACAACATTGTATAATTTGATCATATCTTACTTTAATTAAAAACGAACTTCTCTTATTAGTTTAAACTAGTAAGTTATCCGTGTGATGCACGAATAATATTATAATATTTTATATAAAATGGTTTTGGAGAATATTGTATCTGTATTATGGCATAATTGTTATAGACTTTTATTAGTAATGGGTTAGTAATGAGTAACAATTATAAATTGCACACCCATATCCATTATAATTATTCAATTGAAATAATGAGAAGAAAAAAAACTTTGGAGGAATATTATAGGATAAAAGTTGATATAGAATGTGCCTTCTTCTTTCTCCTTAATTCTAAAACAAAATACACATTACAAAAACTCACAATCAATCACATCATTTACAAAACCCACAAATCCACAATGCCCGACCTTAACATCAAAATCATACTTGTTGTCACTTGTCACTTAATATAAAATGCAAGCTCTCCTTCCTTGGTTGTAGTCAACTCATTCGGGTTATGATTAGATAAAACAACTATGTTAGAGGGAGATAAGTGTCATCAAAAGATTGAAGGTAAATGACATCATTTTTGGTCTGTGTGTATTTGACATGAGATGGGTATATATAATGGGGTAGAAGTGCAAAAGGTGAAGATGATGAATTAAAATGCAAAGATTTTTGTGTGTATGTGTGAGGGATGAAAAGTCTTGAAACATTGAACCAAATGAAACAAAAAAAATTAATATTTAATTTGTTCTTATCTCTGATGTGACACCTGAGAATGTTTGCTTTGCATAGAATTTGTTACTTGGCAAAACCTCATGCTTTTCCACATGAGGTCTCTGCTTTTATGTATATATTGATGATTGATTGATATTGATTGTTAGCAACCAGATTATTTAAAAGAGTATTTTGTCAAGTTATTACTAAAAGCAAGATCTAGAGTCTATAATCTACATTTTTTCAGATGAGAGCGTGTCACTAATTGAATTAATCAAAAAAACAGAGAAGCTAATTATACAACTTTCTCAATTGAATTAATCAAAAAAATATACAACTTATATACAATCAGAGAAGCTAAAAACAAAGAAGAAACTAACTGCTAAGATGAAAACTAACTAACTAACTTCACACGTGTGTAACTACACATTAACAACCTTTCTCAAGTGTCATAACTAGCTACTCAACTGATAAATATAAAACTAAGAGCATCCACATCCGGATTCTAAATCCTATCTTATTTTACCACCTCAAAAAATCACTTTATCAATTATACAATTCAATTTTACAATTCTCCAACATCCCAACTTTTATATCTCAATCCTACTCATTAAAATAATATTTTTACATAATAAAATAATATATCTCACCATTACCATTATCCAATACAACACATTATTTATACATTATTTATTCTTTCTCTCTCTTTCCTTCTGGTCAGAACCACAATCACCACCACCGCTGCACACCACCACCGCTGCCACCACCACCGCCGGCAACCCAGAAACTACCGTCAACACCAAAAAAAAAAAAAACCCAAGGAAAATCACAACCACCGGACCCAGCAAACCCAGCAAACACACAAACCCAGCAAACACCGAAACCCACCATCGGAACAAATCCCCCAACCCATCGGAAAAAAGCACAACCACCGGACCTAAATCCAACCACCCAACGCCACCCAAATCCGACCCAAACGCCGGAAACCGGAACCAAAAACCCAAAATAAAACCCACCAAAATATGAAAGCAACCCAACCAACCAAACGCCGGCCACCAGACCCAGAAACCGGCCACCATGTCATCACCACCAAACACCGGTCTCTATGCCGATCTACACATCGGTCTCCAAGCCGATCTCCACCGCGTTGACGTCCAGCCACCGCGCCCATCGCAGCCACGCCACCAGCCTCGCCACCACGCCGATCTAAAAATCCGATCCGACGTGAGCATCTGGCTTGGTGATTCGGCGTGAGCTCTGAAAGAGAAGCTTGAGAGCTGAGAGAGAAAAGAAAGAGAGAGGTGATGAGAAACAGAGAGAGGCAGAGAGAGAAAAGAAAGAGGAAAAATGGGAGGTGAGAGAAAATTGCCGGGTATAAAAAAGTATTAAATTTTTTTTTTTTTTTTTTACAATACAGCTACAGTACCATCTTACATTTGAGATGGTACTGTAGCTAAATCTCAAATTTTTTTTTGCATATGAGATATGGACTCCCGGTTGCTGATGGGTTTTGGGGCTCAAATGCTAAATGCTCCTAACATTTGGCATATAGAAGCCCAAATGTGGATGCTCTAAGCTACACAGTTTAATCCCTTAAGCTACTTGTCGTTTCTCTGTTGCTTTTCCTTTTTTCTTCAATTCTGCAGCTTTCCTTGTTGCTGATTCTGTCAAGGTATCTTCATGCTTCTCATGATTCTTCCTTGCATTCTGATACTAGGCTCCAGAATAAATTATTCAATCACTGTATATAAAAAATAAAATAAAATAAAACAACAATTATAAGTTATCTTTTAGTAAGAATATCAAAACAAACAAAGTAATCAATGTGGGGTATGGCTTCATAGTAGGAATCCTCAAATTACTTCATTTGGTGAGCGATTCAAGTGATAGCCCTAGTAAGGCCTCTGTAGTACACGTGATATTACCAATTATTGTTGTGCGCACCAAAAACTGAAACCCGTTGGGCTGGGCCTCGCTTGGACTCACAACTTATTTGTATAGTGGGTTTGGATTTCCCACAATGGGTCGTTCAAAACACCAAGGCTCAATTGAAGCGCTTTCCTCTTCTCGGGGACCTGACCCAATTCCTTACTCTGCTCTCTCTGTTTACACTCTTCCTTCCCTTAATTCTCCAACCCTTGTCTTCTCAAAACTTCTTGTATTTATAGCTCATAGTTTAGTGGAGAGCCATAATTACTTGCCAGTAGGTGCAACCGGCGGTCCAGTACTATTGACTATAAGTGGGTGGTTAGGTGGGAGTGGGAAGCGGTGACGGTGGCGTTGGAACTTGGTTCCCACTTCCACGATAGTTCTCGGCAGCGGTGCCTCCCCGAGGCAAGGCCGGGTAGGTATAGGGCGGGATTTACCGCGAGTATATTATCAATCAATGCTCGGTAAGGTATCGCCGATAAATGACGAAGATGCCAGGCTTGGGCCAGCAACACGCGTGGCCCGGGGGTGGGCCGCGAGGCAGAGGGAGGCTGGCCTTATGGGCCCTATACCCAGGCCAGGGTCCAAGGCCCAATATAGGACGTGGTGCGGGGGCCGTACAATAGCCCCCCCTTGATTCACTCCTCATTCCCGGGGATGAATCAAGGATCATCAGGGGTAAACACCCGTTGGGGAAGTCGAAAGGTCAGCGCCCGGCCGTTGATTGTCTCATTAATGCGCGTCTCAAAAGACGCGTCTGGAACCGACTGACGACCTACCCGTCATCATTGCCTGACGGTTTGTGAACCGAGGCGTTACGCGTGTGGCAGTTGGAGCGACGGTTCGCGTGGTCTCCTGCCAGTGGGTTATTAATGCTTCCCACTTCATCCCCCACGTCTATAAATAGTCCCTCCAGTCGCTAATCCTCACTTTTGCATTCCTCCTCTTACAAAATCTTACTCTGCCGAGCATCCCCTCTTCGTGGTTCACCCTCTGGCCCAGAACACACTTCCTCCCTAGAGCCCACAGTAAGTTCCTCTTCCCCTTCGTGCTTTTTCTATTTAGGCCAGTTCAGTATATTCTTTGATACTCGTAGCACTTCTTTTCTCTTTTGTTAAGAAACTGTTTTGAAAAAAGAAAACATGAGTTACTCTTACCTCCTTACCACCGAGCATGCTTTGGCTAGATTTAGGGAAGCATATAATGTTTCGAGTGACGTAGATATCGCCTACTGTAATATGGGCGATATTGACATCCAGAGGCGCCGAGGGGAGAACACGGTGTTCTTTCCCTTGATGGCCGTTTTAGAGGGCGGGCTTAGGTTCCCGGTTGACCCTCTAATTCTCAGCACCCTTAGATATTATGGCCTTTGTCCCGACCAACTTCCCCCCAACTTTTACCGGGTAGTGAGTTGTGTGAGTACACTGAACCGGTTGTACGGGTTGGAACTTAACCACCACGACATTAACCAGATGTACAGTTTGTGCGGCAAGATCGAGTCCGACTATTACCTTAAGACTAGGGACGCGAGGGTACGGCTTATTTCATGCCTGCCGGACTCGAACCGTAACTCCGCCAAAGATTTCGTTCGGGTGAGCGGCAATTGGTTTGCCGAGGGGTTCCCCTGTGCGTTTTCGCCGCGCGACGTTGGTCGGTGACTAGCCCCCATTTACTTTGATGCATTTCGATTTCGGTCCGGTCATATAACCCCTAACCATTATTTCCTTTGTGCAGAGAGCAAAAGATTCAAGCCCGACGTCAGAGTGGTACACGTTCGGGACTTGAACTTCGTACTCCGGTCGGAAATCTTCGTGCACACGGACGGACAACTCCGAGCGTCCCACCTCATCCTCGGCGTCAGTCCCGTCTACTCAACTTGGCAGCCGTTCGGCCAAGCTTTGCTAGTCGACAGTCCTCTCATCTCATACATTGACGTCCGGCACGCAAACTTCCTCCCCCCGAGGCTAACAGTAGGCGAGGCACGTGAGCACGGTCCCCGGTACATTTGTTCAGACGAGCGACCGCCCGTCCGTGACGAATCAGCCGAGCGCGTATCCGCCGAGCGTAGGAGACGAGCTCACGAGCAAATCCAGCAAGCTCCTGCTCAGCTCGAGAGAACAGTAGAGCCCGGGGCAACTGTTCGGGAGGGTGTAGCCGCAGAACCGACAGACTCTTCGGAAACAGGATCCGATCAGGGTGACGCAATGGTGGCCAGGAGGAAAATGACAATTGACCGCTTTGTCCCGAGTGCCCGGCCAACCGGGCAACAACAACAAACACCCGCCCGAGGTGATTCCCCACCCGCTGCCCCGCTGACCCGAGTTCGAAAGAGGCCGCGCACCACCGATCATACTCAAACGGGCTCGGGCAATGTGCCCACCCGACCCTCGGCCGGTATCGTCATCCGGGAACCGGTAGCGCAGACCGGGATAGACCTGGCGTCTACTTCCCGGGCTCCGGCAGCATGGCGACCCTCCTTCCAAATTGGCGGTGAGCCTCTCCCGTCAACGGCCAGTGCCCGAGTGTGGGATAAAGGGCATGGCGGCTGCGTGGCGCAGAGTCTGGCGCGGGGCATCCTCTTGCCCGAGGACTTGCACACCTTCACGGAATCGACGGATGAGTCCTTGGGGAGACGTTTGCAGTGGCACACCATAGCGGTAACTATTTCACTTTTCTCTATTATTCTCGGTTTCCCTTTTGCTTGTGTATGTGTTCTTTCCACTTTACCTTACAAAGCGGATATTGTGTGGTCAGGCTGCGCAAATGTCGTACGTGGTGGACGGGAGGATGAAGGAGCTGGCCGAGGACGTCGAGCGGGAAAAAGCTCTGAAGGAAGTTGCCGAGGCCACGGCGAAGGAGCAGTTGAAAATTGCCGAGGAGGCAAAGGATAAGATTGCTACAGCCGTGAAGGCCCAGGCGCTTGCCGAAACGAAGTGTGAGGAACTGGAACTCCAGTTGGGGGGCACCGAGCTTAAGTTGGCCGAGGCTCAGAGCCTGAATACAATGCTGGAGGGGCAGCTGACTGACTCGAAGGCGGCGCTGGAGGCTTGCGAATCCAAGTGGTACAACGAGGGGTTCGCGGATGCCGAGAATTCGGCGGAACCGATCATTCGCCAGGCCCATAAGCTCGGATATGAGGAGGGTTGGTTCGCCGCTCTCCAAGCCATGGGGGTTCCCGAGGATTCCCCGTTGAGGGATCGCAGCAGGATTCCTTTCCCGAGCATCCCTAACACCGAGAATCCTGCGCCTCTTGTCATCGACGAGGAAGAGACCTCCAGCATGAGGGAACTGGTGAATGCCATTGACTCTCATGCGGTGCCGACCGACATGGAGGGGACTAGCCATCCCCAGGCCGGGGACCGAACTGGGGAGGACATCCAGCCGCCAACTCCTCACGCCGACCAACACTCTCAAGAGGACGCATCCTCCGCCCATGCCGCGGGCATCTGAAGCCGACAGCCAGCCCTTCTTTACTTTTCCCTTTTTTTGAGAATTTTGAATAAACGGAATTGCCTATGTCACCGGGATGTGGTGACAGGATTATTTGTTTACGTTGTCTTTTCTTTATTTTGAGTTGCCGGGTTTTGGCAACAAAACGCTAATTTAAGTTTCACATTGTAATATGAATGCCTTACCGCGTTGCTTGTACGTATTTACCGAGTAATGAACTCTTTTTGGCTGCCTTTTTATTGTGATGTGTCCGACCATGGTAAGGCCTCCAAACGCTAATTTAAGTTTCAAGTGCTCGGTGATAAGATCGAGCCGAGAGTCGGGCTCCCGACCTTAAGAGTTGATCGTCAGGTTTCCACATGCTGGGAGGTTAGGGTCTAACCGAGAGTCAGGTTCCTGTCCTTAGAATTAATAGTTCAGGTGTCCACCTGCTCGGTGGTTAGGGTCTAACCGAGAGTCAGGTTCCTGTCCTTATAGCGAGTCGTTCAGGTTTCCACCTGCTCGGTGATAGGGATCGATCCGAGAGTCAGGTTTCTGTCCTTGAGACGAGAAGGCTAAGGTTTCCACCTGCTCGGTGATAGGGATCGAACCGAGAGTCAGGCTTCGGTCCTTAGAATTAATAGTTCAGGTGTCCACCTGCTCGGTGGTAGGGGTCGAACCGAGAGTCAGGTTTCTGTCCTTATAGCGAGTCGTTCAGGTTTCCACCTACTCGGTGATAGGGATCGACCCGAGAGTCAGGCTTCTGTCCTTGAGACGAAAAGGCTAAGGTTTCCTCATGCTCGGTGATAGGAATCGAACCGAGAGTCAGGTTTCTGTCCTTATAGTGGCCGTTCAGGTTTCCACCTGCTCGGCGATTAGGGTCTAGCCGAGAGTCAGGTTTCTGTCCTGGAGACGAGAAAGCTAAGGTTTCCACCTGCTCGGTGATAGGGATCGAACCGAGAGTCAGGTTTCTGTCCTTATAGTGGGTCGTTCAGGTTTCCACCTGCTCGGCGATTAGGGTCTAGCCGAGAGTCAGGTTTCTGTCCTGGAGACGAGAAAGCTAAGGTTTCCACCTGCTCGGTGATAGGGATCGAACCGAGAGTCAGGTTTCTGTCCTTATAGTGGGTCGTTCAGGTTTCCACCTGTTCGGCGATTAGGGTCTAGCCGAGAGTCAGGTTTCTGTCCTGGAGACGAGAAAGCTAAGGTTTCCACCTGCTCGGTGATAGGGATCGAACCGAGAATTTTGGTTAGAACTGTGCGATTCTGCATGAAAGACATCATTAGTACAACTAGCAAAACATATGCAACATTACTAACAAAACATATACAACATGTTGCGGTTAACTCTATGCTCAGAGAACCGCCCATCAATGATAGTACTTCTTCAGGTTATGGACGTTCCATGGTCGGGGAAGTTGTCTCTCGTCCAGGTCTTCCAAGAAATAAGCCCCGATGCCGGCCACTGCCGTGACCCTATAAGGTCCCTCCCATGTCTGTGCCAATTTCCCAACACTAGTGTCTCGCATGTTGCCCACGGCTCTTCTGAGAACCAAATCCCCGGAGACAAACTCCCTCGTTCTCACACCTCGGTTGTATCTCCGGGCGAGCTTCTGCTGATACTCCGCGAGCCGTATTGTCACCAATTCGCGGTACTCTTCCACCTTGTCCAAATACCCTACCATCATTTCGTCGTTTTGGGCCTGATCGAAACCCGCTACTCTTGCACTGCACAGATTCACCTCGGTGGGGATCACGGCTTCCGCTCCGTACGTGAGAGAGAATGGGGTCTCCCCGGTGGACCGTCTAGGAGTGGTGCGGTATGCCCACAAGACTTTGGGAAGCTCCTCGGCCCAGTTTCCCTTTGCTCCCTCCAGCCTTTTTTTCAGCCCACTCACAATCACCTTATTCACGGCTTCGGCCTGGCCGTTGCCCTGTGGGTAAGCAGGAGTTGAGTACCTGTTCTTGATGCCGAGGCCACTGCAAAATTCTCGGAAGGCCCGGCTGTCAAACTGTAGCCCGTTGTCAGATATGATAGTGTTCGGCACCCCGAACCTGGTGATGTCATTTTTCCATATGAACTTCTTCACTTCCACATCCCGTATGTTGGCCAACGCTTCCGCCTCCGCCCACTTGGTAAAATAGTCGACGGCCACCAAAACGAACTTTCGGCCGCCAGTCGCCTTTGGGAACGGGCCGATGATGTCCAGCCCCCACTGCGCAAAAGGCCAAGGACTGCTGATCGGGTTCAGGTGGCCCGCGGGCTGATGGATCAGAGGGGCGTGCTTTTGACACTGCTCGCACTTAAGCACATACTCGGCGGCATCCTTCTGCATCTGAGGCCACCAGAACCCCTGAGTCATGGCTCGGTGCGCCAATGAGCGTCCCCCGACATGGCCGCCGCACACCCCAGAGTGGAGCTCTGCCAAGAGCTCGCCCACCTTCTCCGGGCGTATGCACAAGAGGTACGGCCCTCCAAAAGACCTTCGATACAAAGTCCGGTCTTCTGCCAACCAATACCGAGGAGCCATCCTACGGATCCTAATGCCCTCCTTCTCGTCACTCGGCAGTAGGTCGTCGGCCAGGAAGTCGACAATGGGGTCGATCCAGCACGTGGCAGGGGCTGCGATTGCCGTGACTTTGATCCCTGTAGTTCCCGAGTCGCTCGTCACACTGATGCTCGGCTCCGAAATAAGCTCGACTTTTATCTGCCGTGGTATCTCCTCGGCCACTGAGGACGCCAGCGTGGCTAGGGAGTCAGCGTGTCTGTTCTGGGTTCGAGCTATGTGGGAAACTTTCACCGTGTTGAAGCTGGTCATAACTAGCTTTGCTTGTTCTAGGTATGCTTTCATCCGGGGATCTCGGGCCTCAAAACTGCCCTGCACCTGATTAACCACCAAACGCGAATCCGAGTATAGCTCAATATCCCGAGCCCCCAGGTTCGAAGCTACTCTCAGTCCGGCCAAGAAAGCCTCGTATTTCGCCTCGTTGTTGGATGCCCTGAAACTCAATCTGAGCGAGTGTTCCAGCCGTATTCCTTCGGGGGTAATCATGACTACTCCTAAATCGGCCCCCGTGGAGCTCGAAGCGCCGTCCACAAATATCTTCCACGGTCGAACCTCCAGTCGGCAAACCATCTCTCCCTTCTCTCTGGGCGAAAATTCAGCGATAAAGTCCGCAAGGACCTGGCCTTTCACCGAGCTTCGAGGCCTGTACCGTATGTCGAAGGAGCCGAGTCGAGTCCCCCATTTGGCTATGCGGCCCGTGAAATCAGACCTCTTCAGCAACGACTGTAATGGGTACTCGGTTAAGACGTGTACGGTGTGAGCTTGGAAATAGTGCGGCAACTTCCTTGTGGCGTGTATCAGGGCCAGTACGAGCTTCTCCAAGGGCAAGTACCTCGTCTCGGCGTCGACGAGAGTTTTGCTGATGTAGTATACGGGTTGCTGGATCCCTTTGTCCCTCAGCAGCACGGCACTCACGGCGTGCTCGGATACCGCCAGATACATGAATAAGTCCTCACCTGCCTCCGGTGCCGCGAGCATGGGCGCTCGCGCTAAATAAATCTTCAGATCCACAAAGGCCTGTTCGCACTCCTCGGTCCACCGAAATCCCGTCCACTTCTTCAGCAGTTGGTAGAATGGTCGGCATCGGTCTGCGAATTTTGAGATGAACCGGTTAAGGGCGGCCAGCATCCCGGTTAGAATTTGCACTTCCTTCGGGTTGCTCGGTGGCTTTAGTCTTCTCACAGCCTCTATCTGGTCCGGGTTGACTTCAATCCCCCGTGTACTGATCAGGTACCCCAAGAACTTCCCGGCCCCTACGCCAAACGCGCACTTCTCCGCATTAAGGCGCAACTTGTGCCGTCGGAGAACCTCGAAAACCTCCAGGAGGTCCCCCATATGCAAGGCTTCCCGTTTGCTTTTAACCACCATGTCGTCGATGTATACCTCGACCGTGCGCCCTATCTTGTCTCGGAACATTCTCGTCATCATTCGTTGGTAAGTGGCCCCGGCGTTCTTCAGTCCGAAGGGCATCCTTGTGTAGTGGTAATTTGCCTCCGGGGAAATGAACGCCGTTTTCTCTTTATCCTCGGGCGCTAGGGCGATCTGGTGATACCCTTGGAAAGCGTCCAGAAAGCTCATCCTCGGGTGCCCACACGTGGCGTCCACCAGCTGATCATTCTTCGGCACGGGAAAAGGGTCTTTCGGGCAGGCCCTGTTCAGATCGGTAAAATCGACGCAGTCCCTCCACTTGCCGTTCTTCTTCTTCACTACCACGGTGTTCGCCAACCAATCCGGGAAGATGATCTCCCGAATCACCCCTGCCTCCTTCAATCTCTGAACTTCCACTTTTACTGCCTCGGAGTGCTCCCAGGCTGATCTCCTCGGCCTCTGCTTTTTAGGGGTGAGTGAGGGGTCAACTCCAAGTCTATGCATGATGAATTCGGGATCCACCCCGGGTACCTCGTACGGACTCCAAGCGAATACGTCCACATTCTGTATTAGGAGCAGCAACATCTCTACTTTTTCCCGGTCCTCCATGCTCTCCCCTATTTGGAAGTACTTGTCCATGTCCGGCAACACCTTCACCCTCAGCATGTTCTCGGCACGCGCGACCTCCTTCTCTGGCGGGCCCTGTAACTGCTATAAAGGCGTCCCTGACGACGAACCTCTGGGATCGGCCTGACCCTCCCGGTCGGTTTGCTCCTTCTTCCAATCGACCATGGCGATCAAGCATTGCCTGGCCGCCTGCTGACTCCCTTGTATCACCGTGACACCATAATCAGTATGAAACTTGACCCTCATGTGCAGAGTGGACGGGACAGCCCCCATTGCATGTATCCATGGCCTCCCTAGAATCGCCGTGTAGGGGGAGTATGATGTAACTGCGAAGAAGCTTACCATCACCTCCTTGCCCCCCATGTTCACGGGCAGAGAGATTTGCCCCTCGGGCGCCACCATCTTCCCATCGAACCCAACCAGGGGAGTGTTGTTCTTCGACAGGTCCTCATCCCTCAACCCGAGCCCCCTGAATAGGTCCGGGTACATAACATCAGCTCCGCTTCCCTGGTCTATCATTATCCTTTTCACAACGAAGCTGCCAACCCTTGCCATTACTATCAATGCGTCGTCGTGCGGCTGAATGGTTCCCTCTAGATCACTGTCGTCGAAAGAGATCGGCTCTCGGGTAGGTCTGATCCTCTTCGCAGCAGGCAGCACGCCCGTACTCCCCTCTACCGATATCATCGTCAGCACCTCCTTCCCCTTTGCCGTTGAAATGCCCCTCGGGGCGACGTGGATAACATCAATTATCCCAAGAGGGGGCGGCAGGGGATTCCCTCTGTGTGGGGCGCCATGCCCCGTTCCTCTATCCCCGGCGTCCGTCACAAAATCCTTGAGGTGTCCTGCTTTTGCCAACTGCCCGAGATGGTCCTTTAGCACTCGGCACTGCTCGGTAGTATGCCCCCGGTCTTTGTGGTAGGTGCAGTACAGGTTCTGATTTCTCCTAGAGGGGTCGCCAGCCATCCGGTTCGGCCATCTGAAGTACGGCTCGTGCTTGATCTTATCCACGATTTTATGCACGGGCTCCTTGAACGTCACGTTCACCTCCCCTGCTGGTGCTGCTGGCTCTTGAATCCTCAAATTTCCCCGTGCCCTCTGTTGAAAACTACTCAGCCGAGGACGATCAGCCACCTGTGCTTTGCCTTTGCTCTGTATCTTATCGTCTTCCAACCGCTTGTACTCCTCGATGCGCCTCATCAGCTGCCTCATGTCCTCGGGAGGCTTCTTAGTTAACGACTCTCTCAACCCCGAGTCGTCAGGCAATCCCAATCTGAAGGTGCTCGCCGCAATCTTCTCGTTCCCTCCGCCAATCTCGTTGTAGAGCTCCCAGTATCGATTAGCGTAATCCTGGAGGGTTTCCCCTGCCCTCATCTTCATAGATAGCAGCGCGTCCACCGGTTGTTGCTCCCGGCTGCACGTCACGAAACGGGAACCGAACTCCTGTATCAGCTCGGCGAAATTGTGAATGGAGCCCTTGCGCAACCCGTTGAACCACCTTAAGGCCGTGGGACCAAGGCTGGAGGGAAAAACCTTGCACATCAGAGCGTCATTGCGGGTATGCAAAGACATCATTTGGATATAGTGGCTGACATGCTCTACGGGGTCTGTTTTCCCACCATACGAATTGAAAGGCGGGCGCGTAAACCTGTCCGGCATCGGTGCATGCTCAATATCTGCTGAGAATGGTGACCGAGCAGCCCTGCGCAATGCACGGCTCATAGCATCCATGGCCGCATTCCTCGGCCGTCCCTCTGGGGACTCCGAGCCTCGATTACCGTACTCCCGCGATCGAGAGCGGTTTCGTCGCCGGTGAGACTCTGCTGAATGGGAGCGGTCTCGGCGGCGACGGGACTCCCTCGAGTGCGAGCACTCCCTGTGGTGGCGGGATCCTGATTGATTCGATCCCACCCCGCGTCTTTCTCCCTCGGCGCCTGGCCCTCTCTCTCGATCGTCTTGACCGGCTCGGCGGCGCTCGTTTCGGGCTTCCAACTCCAGGTCTTGTACTAACCTCCGAAGCCGCTCAAGCTCTTCATCCCTGACGTCGTGCTGCCTATCTCGGGAAGCATGGGATGCCGGTCTCCCCGTTTGATACAACCCTTCTCCAAGGCCGGACCGCTCTTCCTGTTGATCGTGAAACGGATCCTCGCGTCTCTTCTGCCTCTGTTCTCGCCAGGTGGAGCCCCTGGAAGACCCTGCCGAGCCGCTCGCGGCGTTACCTCCTGACATCTTTCCTGTATACGAGCCTTGGCAGAACCACTGCTTAGTAGGATTCCCCACAGACGGCGCCAATTGTGCGCACCAAAAACTGAAACCCGTTGGGCTGGGCCTCGCTTGGACTCACAACTTATTTGTATAGTGGGTTTGGATTTCCCACAATGGGTCGTTCAAAACACCAAGGCTCAATTGAAGCGCTTTCCTCTTCTCGGGGACCTGACCCAATTCCTTACTCTGCTCTCTCTGTTTACACTCTTCCTTCCCTTAATTCTCCAACCCTTGTCTTCTCAAAACTTCTTGTATTTATAGCTCATAGTTTAGTGGAGAGCCATAATTACTTGCCAGTAGGTGCAACCGGCGGTCCAGTACTATTGACTATAAGTGGGTGGTTAGGTGGGAGTGGGAAGCGGTGACGGTGGCGTTGGAACTTGGTTCCCACTTCCACGATAGTTCTCGGCAGCGGTGCCTCCCCGAGGTAGGCCGGGTAGGTATAGGGCGAGATTTACCGCGAGTATATTATCAATCAATGCTCGGTAAGGTATCGCCGATAAATGACGAAGATGCCAGGCTTGGGCCAGCAACACGCGTGGCCCGGGGGTGGGCCGCGAGGCAGAGGGAGGCTGGCCTTATGGGCCCTATACCCAGGCCAGGGTCCAAGGCCCAATATAGGACGCTGTGCGGGGGCCGTACAATTGTCACATGACATGGGTCGATGAGTTCACACCAAAGACCCCCTTGTTTTATTCAAAAAAAAAAAAAACTAAACTAAACTAAACAAACAAAGTAAGCAAACTAATTCATTCGCACTTAAAATGTAATATGTAAAAGGAACCTAAGAAATGAGAATGATAATGATATTTTTATCTTAGGGTCTGTTTAAGATCTGCTTATTTTGCTGAAATTGAAAATTTTTTGCTGAAAGTATTATAGATAAAGGTAAAAGTTAGTTGAAATAGTATAGTGGGACTCATGAATAACACCAAAAAGTGCAGTGAGACCCATGAATAGTAGCAAAAAATAAGCTGAATAGTAAAATAAGTTGACAAAATTAATCATACCAAGCGAACACTTAATATCGCAAAAGTAATTTAAGAACTATTTTCCTAATAGTCATTCAAAATTTGCAATATAACCACCTAAAAACACAAAATAAATCTTTAAAACAACAGCCCTTCTGTGGGTTTCCTAGAACAACACAAAATCATATGACAAAATTATAAATTATACAAGGCGAGGAGAGTAGAATAACAAAAATATACAATTATAAATGAAGTTGTGCATTATACAACTATAAATGAACTTTTGCTCTGTATATATACCTTTGTGTGGCAGATTGTATTAGAAAGAGATCGAGAGAAAAACTGTCTTTTTTGCTGTTAATGTACTGTGCAAGTTTTTTATTGAATTCCACAATAAATCAGTTTCAATTTCCTGGTCAGTTTCAATTTTCCTGGTCCTACTTTTATTGTATCATTTTTTTTTCTGCTTTCTTACTTGTACTCTTATCTCACAAAAGTAGCATCTGCAAGTACATTTCTCTCACAGTCTTTTGCTTCTAGGTTTAGTTGTAGAGGAACTGGACATTACCCATATCAAGTTTCACTTTGTTTTTTTTCGTTGCAAAGAACTTGATACTAGTAATAGTTAGTTCCGCTTAAAAAAAATTGTACAGAATTTGATTTATCAAACATCAAGTTTCACATGGCAATTTTTATTCAAAAGAGCCACATCAACACTTGCCACCATAGCAAAACACACATGGAACTCGATATTAGTAATATCGAGTTCTACACAAAACTCGATTTTCACAATGTAAAGTTCCAAGGAGATGTTATTTTGCCAAATAGTTTGGAAACAATGCTATTTTGCTAAATATTTCAAAAATAAGTGGTATTTTGTCATTTTGCCCCTCTGATTCTTTGATGGTGGTGGACCTTGTTTGTGGAGTTGTGATTATAATAGAGAAAGAAAGAGCCAACAGAGTGGAATGGGTCTAAGGAGCCTTTCATTCTTAGTTTTATCGTTGTTGTTTCTGTTCATATCGATCGCAAGGGCCGGATTTCTTTTGATGCCAAACCTGGTCACTAGTCATCATCAAATTCGGTGTTGCACTCTTGACTCTTGAGGACCTTTGATTCTTTGGGGGAAGAACACATTCATACTGTTCTTCTGAAATTATATTCAAAAGCAAAAAAAAGTTAATCTAATTATTTAATTTAATTAGATTTTAGGATTTATTTTGAGTATTTTAAAAAATTTTAAGTTATTTTATTACACGTAATAAATAATCTGCATGTCACAATTTAATTGATTGTGACGACTAATACATGTCATAAACCGATGTGGCCATTAACAAATACATTAGCAAAAAAACTTATGGAGGGTTAACAATCCAAACAACATAGAATGTTAGGGGGAAAAATCAAAATTATGAAACTTTAGAGTGTAAAATTTAAATACCCCAAACTTCAAGGGGTGTGTTTTGCATTTTACCCAAAAAAAGAAATAGTAGCATGTGATAGAATTCAAGTTCAATATTCGTCTTCAATTTTTTGTTTGCATGTGATGATGGTTTCTTTCTTTTCCTTTTTCTTTTCATTGAGAAATTTTCTCGTTAATGTAAGAGGATTGAATTATCCATTTCCCCAAAAATTTTGTAGTTTATTTTATTCATTGTTGTTATAAATTTTTAACATTAATTATCATACATTATAGTTGTTCCATTTTTGCAGTTCCCTTGGTCAAAACCTCCAAACAAGTAGCTATATATGGGAAAATTGCTTTGCACTTTGTATTTCCATCTTTGGCTTTATACTATTTCTATATTTCATCATGGGATATTTGCAGGTGAGTACCCAATTCTTTTCTCTTCTATCCTTTTCTTTCTGAAAATTTTTATGTCTCCTAGTTATATGTGAAATTATTTAGTACATCCAATGAATTACATTTTCCTCTCACATAAATATAATCTTCATATATGGACCCATCGATAAGATTCATGTTTATGTGAGAGAAGTTTGTAATACACTAGATGTAGATGCACATAATGAAGAAGAGAGAGAAAGAGAGTGATTTGTAGATAGGTACAAGGAAGTATGACACATTAAGCCATCCATTTTTTGAAACATTTTATTAGGAATTAAAAAAGCTTTAATACTTTTTCAATTTTAGAGAAAATATTTCCAAAATCGATGGCTTAATGTAAAGGTCACTCTCTAAGTTTCTTTAGAATTCATTTCAATCCTCTAATTTTGTTTTCGTTCATTTTAGTCCTTTAAGTTTCAAATTTATTCAATTAAGGTCTTTCCTTCAACCTTTGTTTAAATTTTTTGGAAAAAAAAAATCTAGAAAATATTATTCAATCATTAATTGATTTTTTTTTTCATTTAAAAATTTTGAAGAAAAATTTAAAAATTAGAAAATTAACCACAACATATAACAAAAGTTGATAGAAAATCCTTAATTGAATAAACTTGAAAGTTAGAAGACTGAAAGGAACAAAAGCAAAGTTAGAGGACTGAAATGAATTTTGGTGAAACATAGAGAATAGGTTTTGCATTTTAGCCTAATAATAATAATAAAAAATTCTTGAACGAAAAACATGAGTTTGGAAATTCGATTATACAAGAGAAAATTGTTAGGCATCTCATGATGCTTGTCCTTTTTTACTGACTCTTGTTGACTAATAAATAGAAAATAAATAAAAACATTAACTTCTAGTTTTCAAGAATTTTTTTTCCCCTGAGAAAAAGTTTTCAAGTTAAGTGTTCCATCATGATATGTTTACATAAAAAATGATGCAAACAGGCAACGATTTAAGAAACCAAGGTTTATCAATATGTTAGCATCAGGATGTACTTGAAATCCCATTCTAACATAAAATTAAGGGTGTGCATGGGTCGGGTTGGGTCAGGTTGAGGGGATTTTTTGACCTAACCCACCATGGTGGGTTAAAAAAAATCCAACACAACCAAACCCATCACAGGAATTCAACCCAACCCAACCCAACTCACATGGATCGGGTTGTGTCGAGTTAAACCCATGAGTTGGACAGTTTTTTTTATTACTATTATTATTAAATTGAGCATTAAAAAATATATCCTGCCTACCACCTGAATTGATAAATAAAATATACATGAACTAGTATCCCAACTCAATTATAAACAAATAGGAGAGGAGTGGGAGTGGGAGGCAGCAAAGAAAGAAATAAGATTGTTAGGGTTTGTGAAGTAATTGGGTTTTATATTGGAAGAGCTGAATATGGGAAAAAATTTAAATAAAAAAAATTATTAATTACAAAATATATTTTTTTAAATATATATAAATTAAATTTTAAATATATAGGTGGGTCAAGTCGGGTTAGGCAGGGTTGTGATTGTTATGACCCGAACCCAACCCGACCCACTATTAAAAAAACTTCCACAACCCAACCCAAGCCACCAACCCCTAAAAACCGATCCAACTCGGTGGTTTAGGTTAAGTCAGGTCGATTTTGGCGAATTGGTGAGTTGGCTGCACACCCCTACCTAAGCTAAGATAACCTAGTGTGTATTTCACTAACTAGATTAGAAGAGATGTGGCCCATTTCTTGGTGAGGGTAAGGGTTCAATTTATTGAGCACATCACCCTTGGTTGTAAAGAGTCAAGACGAAATTTTCACAACAAAAATTCAGCAAAGTTTCATCTTATTTTCAAAGTGGAAAGCTAGTAGAGTTCCACATTTTACACATTCGACATGCAACAGCAGCATTCCGCTTATGGTGCACCAAAGTGAACCATGGTGTCCCGTGTATGTGAACATTACGTTATGACAGACATAGTAAAGGGGTAATCACGATTATAGAGAGTGATACACACATTACGATAAAGACATATTTTGGAATTGCAACCCTCTTAGAGCATTAGCATTAGAAAATTTCAATACTACTCTATTTTACAATTTTAAAAAGTCACTTTATCATTTTACCATATCATTTTACAATATCTCCACATCCCAAACTTCCATTTCTCTCTTTTACTCATTAAAATAATATATCTACATAATAAAATAATATATCTCAAAATTATATTTTCTCTCCCATCTCTCTCCTCTCTCTCATTTTCAGCTTTCTTCCAAATAAAATATTATTATTTTTTTACTTACTTGCTACAGTGCAATTCTATGTTTAGAATTGCACTGTAGCAGTATTGCAAAAAAATTAAATTAGCCCTATAGTTTTAAATGAGACCCATGAAACCCCATACTTTCATAAATAAGCTCCCAACTTTTTCTCCTTCAGAAGATTGTTTAAGTCTATAAATTCTAACCTTTTTTGAAACCTAAAGCCTCCTCTCTATATCTTATTTTCCTTTCTTTCTTTCTTTTTTTTTGAATTACCCAATGAAGTTGTGTGTTGAAGTTGAACAATGAATGTATAATTGTAAAATGTAAACTACTATAATTAATTTTAGAGATTAAATTCTATAAAGATGTAATGTAAAACTCAAATTTTACTCCTCTAATCTTAACATGTTAAATCATCATATTACATATTAAGTAATAGGTATAACCATACTCAATCAATTCTAATACCCATTTGAAAATCCAACTTAACTGTGAATTTATTGAGATGTTATTATGTGTGGTAGGATTTATTGAATTTTAAGTAAAAAATTGATGTGTCAATATTTTATTAGATGGTGTAAATATGGGTTTTACACTTCACCCTTATCAAATTCAGACTCTAAATTTTAATGCCTATACATGGTAAGATTTGGTGAGTTGAACTGACGAGTAGAAGTGGGAAAGATGTACTTGCAGTGGACAACATCAAAATCAATTAAAAAGTGGGAAAAGAAACGCAGGGAGATGAAGTTGAGGAAACGACAAAAACAACAACAAAACCTTAAGTCGTGGATATCCAAATATGACTTTTGTAGTACAACAGAAGGCAAGATTAATGACTACATAAATCAGAGATATGAAGCAAATGAAGACGTTTATGTCGAGACCCTTATCCCTGATCTTCCTTCTGAACTTCAAAGCGAGGTCAAGCACCATATCTGCTTAGATCTACTAAAGAATGTGAGTTTCATTACCTTTATAAATTTGGTAAATAACTGTTTTTTCCCGTGCATAATTAGTGACTAAGAAATGTACTTTAAATTTCATAAATAAAAAGGGAAAAAAAGAAGAATAGTATAAATAAATCCCAGCTTGTTGAGATAGAGAACACTTTTTATTTTATTTTTTTTCTTTTTAGAATAAAATAGAGAACACTTTGAAAAAACTTCAATTGAGTAGTTAATATAATATATAAGAAATATTATTTAACCAAAAAACGAAAGCTCAAACCCAATTATATTAAGCACTCACTATTGTCATTATTATTTAACGTTTGACTTTACACTTACATGCATGTATACCCAATACAACAAATTTATGTAATTTGTTAGTTGTATGCTTGTTATGTAATTACATATAGTCTTGAATAACAGTTAAAACAAGTATTTATTTGCTTTAATGTATTATTTATAGTGAGAATGAATTATTTTTAAAAATTAATAATAAAATCCTACTAGATCCAATATCTAATGAGTAATAAAATATCATTTGAGAATTAAATAAAAATGTTAAATAAATAGATTTTAGAATTTATTAAGTGTACATAAGAACAGTCTCACGGCTACGTGTGGTCAGACTATTGGAAAATAGAAATTCTAGTAGAATTGATTCTAACAAAAATGAATTTTTGCAAAATACATTGTTTAGAGAAATATAATTTTCAATTATGTTGAATTCTTATGAAAAAATAATTATGCCGATTGAAATGGCGTTCGATTATGTTTTTGGGAATATACTTTTCATCAAATTATACTTTATTATTAAAATATTCTAGAACTAATAATTTTAGTAAATAATAACCCAAGAACAAAAAAAAAAAAGTCAAACACTAAAGATGATATAATTAGATCTATGAAAAAAATTATTTTTTAATTTGATTATTTGTACAAAAACCAGAACAAAAATATATATACGCAGCAATTTCCCTAACATCTTTATAAATTTTCATAATTTCTATGATTTCTCTACAATTATCCACAATTTCTTAAAAAATTATAGATTTATGTACAAACAATTTTCCACAAAGTGGGCTTGCAGCATAGACGGTAGTGGCGGGTGGCTATGGCCTATGGCTTGTGAGTTCTGTTATTATATAGATATAATACAAGTTTAAGCTAATATAATAAAACTCGGGTCTTAAACACTGTGCTTATGTCAAATGGATATAAATATCACATATGAGAAGCTTTTATCTTGTAATTTATTATAAATATAGTAAAATTATTAAGATAATTTGCTGTACATGAAACTGTATTATCAAAGTACTTACCTAGAAGTTTAAAATAATACTCATCTGGTTAAAATTTTATTACCATAATTCCTACGAAATTTAAAAGAAAGTTCTTTTTTTTTTTTTTTTTTTTTTTAATTTACCGTAATAATAGGTATTGATATATAGTTAGTTACGTTCCTAAAAAAAAATTACTTGATGTTACATAATGTGTTTCCACATGCAATCTAAAAAATACTTGTCTATTTTTTTTAAGATCAATGATAGTATTTAAAACATTTCTTTAATTGCTAAGAGTTTTGTAACCTAACTCCTGATGTTTTCAACAGAGACGTCAAGAATTTAAATTCGTTCTCCCCCGTTATAACTTATAACTACAAAACTATTTATTAAAAAAAATCATTTCTTTAATTAATTTACATATGTTTCTTTAATTAATATTTGAATTAAATTATACTACTCAAATCATTTCTTAAATTAATATACATATGTTTCTTTAATTAATTAATGCATCAAATGCTCATATTGCTAGTGTAATATGATTAAAGGTTAATTAGTTTTATGGTATTTTCAACTTGAGCATCTCTTTTTATGGTTATGAACTACATTTGTACTTCAACTTATATTTGTTTTTCTTGATCAGCTGACTATCATAAAAGACAGTGGATTGGCTAAGCATGAACCACTGTTGCTTAAAATCTGCGACTCTCTCAAACCAGTGTTCTTCAACGAGCACCACTACATTGTTAGGGAGGGAGACCCAATTGATGCAGTATTCTTGATTACAGAAGGCATTGTATGGACTTGTACAAGCAACAATGGTGAAGGATCTGGCCCTCGACATGCTGAGCGTCTTGAAAAAGGTCAGTACTTCGGAGGAAAACTTCTTGAATGGGTTTTGACACCTACCTCCGACGACATGTACAACCTATCAAAACTCCCTATTTCTTCAAAAACCCTGAAAACCCACACAAAAGTGGAAGCCTTTGCTCTAATGGCCCATGACTTGAAACAAATATGGCATTCTAAGTTGTCAAGATTAGGCCAAGAGCAGCTGCAGTCCAAGGCAGCTGCTCGCGTACAGCGAATCTGGCGCCGCAATCACCCGAAGACGGATGATAGCAATAGCGTTGGTGGTGGTTCAAGAAAACTTCAAAAACCAGCAAAGCCAGACAGTACTGTTGTTACAAAGCAATAGTTTGTTTTCATGTCTTTGCAGTATTAATTTAGTTTTTCTAGTCATACGATTGCTACTTGTTTGGATTCTGAAAATGATAATGGTAGAATTAGAAAAAGAGTAATGTGTGAAACCATAAATTGTTTAGGGTAACATTTTTAAATTCAAATAGGATTTTGCCTAAAGTCTTATGTTTACACCTTTTAATTATTTTGGTTTGTAAGTTATAACTAATGTTGTATACATTCCATTTTGTTCTATATGGCCTATCTATACTTGAAGTACTACAAAAAACGCGCTTTTGAGTTGCGTTTTTGAAAAATGCGGCTACAAGTGAGACTTTGAGTTTGTCCTAATGACGAGAAATTAAGTCTCCGGTCCTAATGACAAGAAATTAAATTACTAGCAAAATTATTAGTATTGTGTATGAAGCTCAATGACCAAAAACAAAACCCCAAGTTTTAACCC
The DNA here is from genome assembly GCA_019022515.1 of Quercus aquifolioides. Lineage (NCBI taxonomy): Eukaryota > Viridiplantae > Streptophyta > Magnoliopsida > Fagales > Fagaceae > Quercus > Quercus aquifolioides. The sequence goes on along the minus strand of CM032332.1, from coordinate 7,638,539 downwards.
AAATAACCCATTTTTGCAAATGGCTTAGCAAAGATTATTAAGCACCAAAGTTGTGGCATATGCATCTTTGTGACAAAAGCCTAAAATCACTTCACTTTTATTCTGGTGGGATCTTCTAGTCAATCAGCCTGACCAAATGGCCAGCTAGAATGTCCCACCAAATCCTAGAGCCTAATAAACTCTATAAATACTCTCACTTTCCACCTTCAAAAGACCCCACTTTTTACACTCAGCGAAGTTTTGCCAAATCATTCAAGAGTACTACTTTTAAGTTTCAAAGAGTGTAAGAACAGGTTTTGTAAGAACTTGATTGAGTTTTTTGAACTTTAGTAGCTGGAAAGCTAAAATTTTCTCATGATTTCTTAATTAAACTCACTATTTTTATGATCATTTAGCCATCATTTTATTAGTCTTAAGTTTCTCCACCAAAATACCAAAACAATCTCCCCTTTGTTCAAGATGTTGATTCACAAACATAGTTGCAATAGTTCATTTCAACCATTAGACTGGTCATTTACATCCATGTAAGGTGCTAAAAGAGTGAGGTATGGATCTTTTCGCATGACCCATATTTCTCTTCTTGATGTTGATGATGATGATGATTATTATTATTATTATTGCTTTGTGTCATTTTTTTAAAAATTTACTTTCATTTTATTTTTATGTTTTGTTATTAATATGATGTGTGATGTATAGTTTTGTGTTGTTTTTTTATTTGTTTATATGTTTTGTTACTAATATGATGCCTAGTATATTGTGTTATGTTCTTTTTTTTTTCATTTGTTTTTATATTTTGTTATTATATAATGCATGATGTACGATAATTTAAATGATAACTTGTTGTTTACTTATTTTTTAATTTCATTTTTTAGTTTTTAGAAATAATATGAATCTGGAAATCTGGTTGAAGCCCAGTTACATATTCCGACATAATGACACATTACGTATGCATTTTTTGACAGAACTTAGATTTTTTTTTTTTTTTTTTTAATACAAGATAGAAATTCTACTCTAACCTAATTTAAGTATATATATATGTGTGTAAATTTCCTCTTGAAGACTTAAACTCTGGCTCTTGTCCCCTCACACCCCATAAGCACTTATACTTGTAGAGTGACCATCGCTCCAAGGATGTGCGGTGGTTAGAATCCAAATTCTGACTTTCTTTCCTTTTTATTTTTTTTTTCTTAATTGTAATAAGTGTTGTATAGTTTTCCCTTTTATTTTCTTTTTATAATTAATTTATTTTTTGCCATTTTTTGTTTTATTTTAATTTTATTTATAAAACCTAAAACACCAAAAATATTAAATCTTTTGTAAATATTTGCCTTTTATTTTCCTTCCCTTTTAGTTAATCTTTGCCTAATTCTAGGGTTCAGTCAAATAAGGCAAGTATAATCAGCTCCAAATTAAATCCCCGGGATATGAGAGGCCATTACTTTAAATTCGTGATTGAGCTAAATTATGTTTTCTAAATATATATATATATATATATTTGTTAATAGCTTGGTAATTTTATAAAATATAAATAAATAAACGATAGACATTTTGTTTATTAAAAGATTGAAAAAGAAAAAACTATTTAAAACTCTAGCAAAACAATTTATTAGGCTTTGACAGTAAAGAAATTAAATATTTTTTTGAATTCTTTGATTCTTTTAAAAAAAAAAATAATAGTTGCCATTTAACAAAATCTAGAGCTCCGTGTCAATTAAGGGGTGAGACTCCAAGATGGACATGGATTATAGAATTAATGAGGATGGCTCCACAAGATTGGCTTGTTTCATTGTGATATCTTTGCAAGGAAGCCGCAAGACACTAGTACCGAGTCTACCGACATCTATCATTTGAGAAAATAATGGGTTTATGCGTTTTTGTTTTTGGGTTAAATAAGTCCGAGGTTAGGAAGTGATTTTTTACTAATATGGTCCTCTAGTTCTAGTGGATACCATGGAGTTGAGAACTATATATGAAGATGCAGTTCAGATCCATCAAGCAAAACATTTGGGGCAAAGATTGTGGATTGGCAAGCCATATTGATATTATATAACAGATGGTTGTGGTTCGAGTTTTCGTTGAGTTTTTTAAATGGTTGAGGCACCCCATTTTTTATATATTACTAGCAGGGGTTGAGGCACCCCATTTTTGAGGGACCAAGTCAAATCAACCAAATATTTAAGGAATCAAAATTGAACCAATCTCATATTTATGGGATATAAATCGAGCTTAAGGTTTTCAGACCCGGACCGTTCAATGAACCGTAAAAGAGAAAGGTTCAAGGTTTTTATGGTCGGACCGAGATCGAACCGTGATGACGTCATAATTAATTTAATAATTAATTAAAATATAAATAAATATATTAAATTAATAAAAATTGAAAAATTACCTAAAATAGTTCCAAATATTTGACTATTTATAAACTTTTTTATTTTATTTTTATGAAACTCAATATAAAAGTTAATAGACATTTCCCATGAAATTAATTGGGAAAAAAAAAAGTTAATAGACATTCCCTCATGAAATAGTAAAATAGTTCCAAATTACTTAAAATAGTTCCAAATAGTTCCGCCAGTTTGGTTACTAGTTTGTCTCCCAATAACTTTTGTTGAGAGACCCAAGGCTCTGGTACTTTTACCCATTCCCCCATGAAATTTTAAAAATAAAATATAAACTAGAGACCCAAGGCTCTTGTACTTTACCCATTCTCCCATGGAATTTTAAAAATAAAATATAAACTAAAGCTAGAAGCTTAGAAAAGTGAAAAAGGAAAACATTGTTTTGTCCACCAGATTAAAATCGAAGCCCAAGAATAAAGGCTGTGGTTGATAGTCAGGTTGAGTATGTGAGAAGGCAAAAACAAGAAATAACAAGAGAAGAGAGGAAGACAGAGAAGGCAAAAACGCAGAAATAACAAAATGAAAGAGAAAATGAAGAATACTGAGACAGAGAAAGAACAAGAGAGGATGATATAGAGAAGACGAATGAGAAGAAACTATGATGTGATCTCAAGTCTCAACGTCTAACGGCATGTTTGAAGCTACAATAATAGAGATCTACTTCTGTAAGCTTGTAGATAATGTTGTTGTTGTTGTTGTTGTTTTTTTTAGTTCAGATTCAAAGGGAAGTAGGGAATCGTGAGAAGCAGTTTGATCACGGTTCTCAGAACCGTGAGGTCCGACCGCGGTTCTCACAGGTCCCTGCTTTTTGCACATAGAGCGGTTCTTGAAGCCAAAAGAACCGAAAAAATGAACGATTATTGATTTTTCCGGTCGGACTGTACGGTCCGGTCCGGGTTTCAAAATCTTGATTTCGAGCTTACCTTAAATTTTAGAGACCAAACAAAAGCATTCTAATTTTGAAGGACCAAAATTAAATTTACACAAAATTTCAAGGATGAGAGGTATAATTTATCCATAAAATTATTTGTTTGATTATATAAATTTTATATCAAAGTCTATGGTTTCTAATATTAATTTGAATAAAGTCACGATCCTATATATTGTTGATGAGTTGCATGTATATACTAATAATTCGGTATTCATAAATTTATAATGAATATATATTAAAATAAAATGGAAAACAGAAAAAGAATTGATAGTTGATTAAAGATAAATTAAAGATATTGAATCTATTTTGACAATCTTGACTCAAGTTTGGTGAAGTTTAATAGGTATATTTTATGTAGTACGCATTTGGATTATAAAATACTTGATTTATATTTTGATCTTTGTTTATAGCACAATGTTTTATATCCAACTACACATAGTAGGAATACAATGTATTCAAAGAAAAAAAAAATACTAATTATAATATTTATATTCGACCCCATGAAATAATTTCTGGCATCCCCAGTCACCACTTGTTCAAATTTAGTCACACTGTACCAATGTTTCTAATTCCTATTTCTTAATAGCAGTACCTAACTGCCTATATTATAAAGATCTAACACGAAATTTTCAACGGACAAAAAATGCTAAATTTTTTGTTGGATAAGGAATATTAAGTTACTTTTATTTTGCAACAAAAATATTTTCCTTTAATAACAAAACTTCAAATAGATTAGTAATAAATCAAAATGTGAATTTTGAAAAAATTTCTAATACACACATAATTACTATTTTCTTTAAATTATCACTGTCCCACACATAATTAGATTATATCCATTGGCTCTAAAAACAAAAATTGTTGTAATCCATTCAGGTGGTAATGCCAAGCATATTTTCAGAGATGAGACGGACAAATTTTTCATATATAACAATCTTGAACTCTGTAATTCTTTTGCAATATGGACCAAGACTTTTCCAAATCTACCGATACTGGAAGAAACTCATGAGGGCAGAGAAAACTAAGGTGCCTTCCCTATGGATCAAAGTTTCATTGAATCTATTTCCATACATCCTTGTTGGTCATGTAAGTTTGCTTACAGGGACGGAGCCATTCTTTGGCTTTGGGGGGGCCATGCTCAACCCCCCCCCCCCCCCCCCCCCCCCCCCCCCAAATTTGGAAAAAAAGAGAGTATATATATAGGTTACAGATTTGAGCAATTTTGCCCATATAAAATTAGACTTACCCCCCTCAACAAAATCTTTGACCCCTTTAAACAAAATGAAAAAGCCTAAGAAACATTTACAAATCTAAAATACCAAACAAAACAAATTAGTAGACCCAAAAAATTAGCCCAACAACAAAGGCTAATAAAAAACTAAAGAAATTTGAGCACAATCAGCCAATTTACCAAAACATTAGCCCAGCCCTTAAAAATTTTGAAACAAAACCAATCTGATCTCAAATCATTCCATCAAATTTCCCCCAAATGAAAAATCTCTAACCTAGAGAGAGACACTAGTATTGAGACGCGAGGCAGAGGGAGTGAAGACTAAGACCAAAATGCAGTAGTACCGCACAGCACATCGGTACCAAATCTGCTTCTGAGAGAGACCAAATCCCTCTCTCATCTTTGCTAAGGCGGAGGCAGAGCATATTTTCTCTTCTTCTCTCTTTGTAACTCTCTTTCTCTCTGTAACTTTATTTTTTGTGGTTGATAAATGTGTAGTCTCAATATTTCTATTACTTTAACTCTCTTTTACTGTTTGGAGTTTGTACCCATGTACTGGGTGTTTTTTATTTTTTTATTTTTTATGAACTACCCATGCGCTGATTGGGTGATTTTGATATATGCGCTGATTGGGTGATTTTGTTTTCTTTTTTTTATATCATATGCCTGTATGAATAAAGGAGCAACAATATCAATAAAAAAATGTTTTTTGCCGTCTATAATTCTTGCTATACAAAACTATGTCAAATATAGATTTTTTAACTGAGAGTAACAGATGATACAATATAGATAAATAATTAATGGTTGTGCTTATTTTTTAGCATATTTTAAAAAAAAGTTGAGATGGTTTGAAATTTTAAGAGTTAGTTGTTGATATTTAATAAAGTTGGTTGATTGTAGTGTTGTGCTATGCATAGTATCATTTTTTACGAACAATTTTATGTATGAATTTAATCATAAATGATTTCTAAGATTTAAATAACCGTTGAGTCCCTTTTTAATAGATGATTACATTGTTAATACTAAATGGATGTTATTAGGAGTTTTATAATGATTTTTTTTCTATATTTCGCCCCCCTAACTTGAACTCCTGGCTATGTCCCTGTTTGCTTATGTAGTAATTTCATATTCTTTATTTTTAATCTTCGCAAATGTTGATTCTTTTATCAATGTATTGTTGTCTTTCTTAATATTTAAATTCCTAATCAACCTTCTTCTCAAAAAAATCTAAACCAACCAACCTTGCAAAATCAAAATCATATATTGAAGAAATATCCAAAAAAGGAAGAAAAATAAATATTACGAATGTTTCATTTTATTAATTTTTAGAATTACCTAGATTAATTTTTTTGTACAAATACCTCAAGAATGCTAATACTTCAAAAACTTAGAAGGTGCTATCTCGTGTAAGAGTTGTGTTGGGGAGATCATACCTTGGAAAGCCTCAAAATGGGTAGTTAATACAACATATATATATATATATATATATATATATATATATATATATATATATATGTATACACACAAACACACACAACTCAAAAGACCGACTTAAACCAATGAGTATGAAACTAATTATGTTATATTAACCACTCACTATTCTTATTATTATTTATGTGAGACTTTACTTATATATGTATATCCAACAATCTTCTCCCTCACCTGTGAATCTTTGCCTCTCTATAGGCAACAAACAAGTCTCATTTGCTCCTTTTTGCCTTATGGACTTTTTCTTCGTCACCATGTCATCCATGAATATTTTGTATACCATCCATAAGAACCACATGTCAACCTTGTATGCTCATTTTTTAGAACTTAGCCTGCACTATTATGTCCAGGGGAACCTTGCATTGCACCATTTGGCAATACTCTTTTGTTGGATTTAAATTTTTTTTTTTTTCAAGATTGTTTGTATGAGCTTCTATCGGCTTGTTTTGTGTGATCCCTACTTGTGAAGGCTTCAAGTACACATATCTCATTCCTGTGCTTTGGATACCTTCGTGCCTAATCTATGCAAAGTATGTTTCCATCCGTTCGTAAAGTTTAGAAAAGCATCTCGATTCGCTTATTGAGAATGATTTAAGTAGTAGTTTCATATCCATTCAATTCTCGTTTTCTCTTATTGTTATGGTTGTAATGGTTATTAACCTTTGGTTACGATATCTGCAAATTTACTAATTTATAATGACAATCTAATCGATTAGGTATTGGGAGCATTTTGGTACTTTTTCTCTACTCAACGAGTAACGGCTTGTTGGCACAAAGCGTATGGAATTTATGGTCATTGGGAAGTTTCTTTTAACTGTGACCACAGTTTTGAAAAGCTCTCCATTTTAGATGATTTCTGCGCTATTGATACACCAAATGCAAGTACCTTTGATTTTGGAATATTTCTTGAAGCCCGTCGATCCGGAATCTTAGAGTCCAAGGGTTTTCTACAAAAAGTATTTTACTGTTTCTCGTGGGGCATGCGAAATCTAAGGTTTGCACATATTACACCCTTTACTATTCCATATCAAAATATATAAGGGCACGTTTGGACTATTTGGTAGACTTAACAGTAATTACATAGGAATAGAAATTGTTATTACAAAGAATACAAAATGATGTATTATTACTATTCATTTGTTTGGTGACAATACAATAATAGAACCCTGAAGGCAATGGAATGAAAATATTTTAAATCAAACTTAAGATATATTTTATGAAATATCTTGTTAATATAATTATATTTCTTAAAAAATAATATTTCTTAAATTTGAAATTGAGATTAGTTATTTTTTATGATTTTTTATTTTCATAATTGATATGTGCATATGGAAAGTTTATTTATTTAGAATTAATACACCAACTAAGAAATAACTATTATATTCCTTTTAGATATAAATAGTTATTCCTCATTTTAAAGAATAACTATTTAGAAGGAATGACTATTCCTTGTAATAAAAACACAACCAAACTACTGCATAGCTAAATCATACCTATTACAGTCTACAAAACATATCCTAAGTCTTGCTCATGTCCATGTCGTTCAAGTTACACATGATGTAACTTGAAGAATATTACATCACCCAATAATTTATTATTGAATTTATATTCTGAAAATCTCACTATTAGATTATATGTTCTTAACATGCATGCCAATTTCATGTCAATCAGATGTTTTTTACTTTTCAATTAATAAATTCATATTTTATACATTATTTTAAATAATAATAATAAAAAAACTTGATTTTAAATAATTGATTGATGACATGACTATTGATCTTTGATCACCTTGAATTTTTGTAAGTAAAAAGAATATATGAAGATAATGTAATCTAAAAGTGGTTTGGTGGATTTGTTAAAATTTGCATTCAATTAAAAATATTGAGTGATACAACATTGTTTAAAGTTACAAGGTTTATGACTTTTTAATCTATTCTTAAATTTGTTCTTTGCACACAATTGAAGCTAAAATAGTTATGAGTTGTGCTTGTTCATTTTAGACACCTTAAACCAGATTGTTTAACCTAATATATTAACTAAGTAATTATTTAGATTTAGGTTAAACACAAATAAATCATATCATGCAAAGATGCGAAAAAGTAAATAATACCACGATATGATGACCTAGGAAAACTGATGAAACGAACCGTTTCAAGGTAAAAACCTAAAGAGAATTTGACCTAACTATCCTCAAGGTAAAGTAAATCCACTATAAGAGAATTAAAGTTTTTACAATCAGATTTAACCCTAAATCTATTGTTATCTCATGTAGTAACTTACTAACACGATCACGTGCAAGCTCTGAATCCACTCCTTCTCTTCTTGGATTTACACCAACACAAGCCGCCTTGCTTGTGACTTTGAGATCCCACTCAAAGGTTTCAGATCACCTTCAGTAATATCTTGATGTAACAACTATGTTCTACCAAACACTTGATTGTAGTTTTGGCTCCGTTAGATTCTTGTGTAGTTAGAAGGTACAAAACCTCTCAGATCTCACAAAGAGTAACACACAAGTCTTCCAAAAGTCTTCAAAACATGGCTAGGGTTTCCCTTTTATATGTGGAGAAATTTAGATGAAACCCTAAACGTTTTTGCAGGCTTGGGCCTATTTAAAATTCTGCAGAAAAAACTAGACCTGCAATTTTCGATCGGTCGAGCCTAATTCTCGATCGGTCGAGCAAGGCAGAACCACACTCCGTTTTTCTGCAATCAGCTAGACTTGAACCTTGAAACAACCACTTTTAAGCATTGCCTAAAAACCTAAACTAGACATGTTTTGTTCTCGGTTTGCCAACACAATACAAATGTGATTCTAAATATTTAAATCTAAATCTTTAGAACCTAACAATCTCCCCCTTTGGCAATCTGTGACAAAACACACAAATAATGAAATGGTTAAATTTAAATACCAGCCCAAATACAAGTTATTGCCCTAATACAATCCTTACACAACTACTAACTATTAGTTGCTAGTATAGACAGTAGCTGTTAAAAGAATTAACCTGTAAAATCCTGAAACACTGAAAACAAACCATAAACGCATATGTGGAAGATACAGTACAATAATCTAAATAAAAATCTGAACTTTGCTTCACAAAACATATAAAGAAATAGTGAACACATCATCATCAATAATGAATAACCTCGTCATCAATAACTATCATAACCAATAACACATATCAATGTTTGTGAATCAAGAACAATGAAAATATAAACACAAAAACCAAAGAAAAATACATCAACTCCCCCTAAATACAATAAATCTACTCCCCCTAAACACAAAAAGTCCTAAACTCTACTCCCCCTTTTTGTTACAAATTGCCAAAGGCAAAATCAGTCCATGGTGGAGAAGGTGGAAAGGCACTCCTATACTTCGCAAAATCTGCTCACAAGGATGCAACCTTTGTCAATAACTCTTCTAGAAGCTGTCCATGAGTAGCCTGTATAGTCATGAAGACTACATCATAGCACGAAGTGATAGAGGAGGAGCAAACATAGGATCAACATCATCAGCACCACCAGAAGGATCCACAACATTAGTTGGATGCATAAACGTCTCCTCAGTAGCAGGCATAGCACCAGAGGCAGGAGCTATAGTAGAAGCTTCTCCTCATGATCTCTTAGACATCTTAGTGCTTGGCCCAGCACTCTTCATCTGTGTCTATCGCTGTCTAAGATATGTGGCTCCTATAGGAGCAGTGATATGCACTAACTCTAAAGGAGGAAACTCAGACAACCCTAAAAATCTCAAAATCCTAAAAATACACATAGGAAAGAAAAATTTCTAACTCTTATTCTTACTCCTAGAGATATCAACAATGGTTTGGATAAAGGTGGAAGGAAAACATATAGAACCATCAGTGACAAAAGCATAAAGATAAGCACATCTGTCTATAGGAACAGTATGAACATGTGAGATAGGATAGATGTTATGACAAGTAATCCTTAAATACAAATAATTAAGCTCATTGAATTCACAAGAATTGATTCTTGGTTTAGTACCCCAAGAAACAGGACGACCACAAAGAAGTGACATCATGTCATCAACAACAGGAAAGTCAATGTATGGGTATTTGGGTTTACGAATTAAAGGTACACCTAAAGCTTTAGAGATAGTTTGTTTAGATATAGTAAACTCTTGACCTCTAATCTAGGAAGTCAAGTAATGACCACCTGTGACCTTAGAATACATAGAGAGGTTAGAGTAAAACTCTTTAATCAAAGCTGCAAGAGGAGGATCAAACACTTCACATAAAGACACCCAATTCCTTGACACAAAGTTTCTATGAATGGAAGGATCTAGATCACTCAAAATTATTTCCCTCTCATCTTAGATAGACCTATACTTAGTCAAGGTCTCATATGCATCCTCACATTTGGTAGACAGAAAATGCTCTCTATCACCTAGGGTTGAACCTGAAGAGGAAGACCTAGGGTCCTATTTGCTCTAGTTTTAAACTTCTTACCAACCTTAGGAGCCATGATAACACAACAAAAACTAAGGGTAGACTGCATTAAGAAGGGTTAAAGACAAGATAACATGAAATTTGAAAAACTATATAATACATGACATTTAAACTCATATGATGCATGCTTTAATGCCCAAAAAAAAAAAAATCAATTTTATCACAATCTTGAAAATTGACAAAGGAAATTAGGAATTTTAGGAAATCCCCAATTTTGAAAAACCTAATTTTCAAAAATCCTTATATTGACCAATTAAACAACACAACAAGTATAAAACAAGTTATAATCACTCAATCTATCAATAACAGAAGCCAATTTCACTCGAAAACAGGCTCGACTGATCAAAAGGAATTGGGCAGGAATCGAAGGGACCTGAGACTTTGAATTAAAAAATCTGTTTTTCTTCTTCACATTTCGATCGGTCGAAAAATAGACTCGATTGGTTGAATTCTAAAGGAACAAAAATTTGAAAAATTCTGGAAAACTTTTTCTACAGAATCATTTGAAAAACTATTTTTATGATATGACATGTATGTTCATGACTTCAAATGATGTTCAAAACCAAACTTTTCAAAGATAAATTCAAACTTTATCAAATTTCCTCAATCTTCACATGTACCATTTGTTGGACCGTGAGCTGTGTCATTCCACCTCAAAACCAATTGGTGATTAGGAAGACACGCTCAAATCTTTTATGGCATTCAACATCACTCCACCTAGGCTTGCTTTTAGAGTGGTTGTAGGGAGTCAAATTGTGGTTCCCTGAACAATCCCTCCGTCACAATGACACTCTTGTGACTCAAACTCATGACCTTAGCTCTGGTACCACTTGTTTGTTCATTTTAGACCCCTTAAATAAGATTGCTTAACCTAATTTATTAACCAAGTGATTACTTAGATTAATTTTCAGATCTAGGTTAAACACGAATAAATCATATCATGCAAAGATAAGGAAAAGTAAATAAGACACGATATGATGACCTAGGAAAATCGATGAAACTAACCATTTCAAGGTAAAAACCTGGGGAGGATTTGACCTAGCTATCCTCAAGGTAAATTAATTCTACTATAAGAGAATTGAAGTTTTTACAATTAGATTTAACCTTAAATCTATTGCTCCCTCATGTTGTAACTTATTGACATGATCATGTGCAAGCTCCGAATCCATAGACTCATTCTCTTCTTGGATTTACACCAACACAAGCTGCCTTGCTTCAGACTTTGAGATCCCACTCAAAGGTTTCAGATCACCATCAGTAGTGATCTTAATGCAGTAACTATATTCTACCAATGCTTGATTGTAGTTTTGGCTTTGGTAGATTCTTGTGTAGTTAGAAGGTACAAAGCCTTTCAGATCTCACAAAGAGTAAGACACAAGTCTTTCAAAACGTGGCTAGGGTTTCCCTTTTATTTATGAAGAAGTTTAGATGAAACCCTAAACGTTTTCACAGGCTTAGGCTTGTTTAAAAATTCTGCAGAAAAAACTGGACCTGGAATTTTCGATCGATCGAGCCTAATTCTCGATCAGTCAAGCAAGGTAGAACCACACTCCCTTTTTCTGCAATCAGCTGGACTTGAACATTGAAACAACCACTTTTAAGCATTGCCTAAAAACCTAGTCTAGACGTGTTTTGTTCTCGGTTTGCCAACACAATGCAAATGTGATTCTAAATATTTAAATCTAAATCTTTAGAACCTAACAAGTTGTGCCACATGCGATATGTACTACCAGTTTACTACATTAAGCATACAAATTAATGTGTCACCAATAATAAAAAGGTAATTCAAATATTCAGTTATGAGATGGTTAGAGCCTACCAATCACATTCTTTAGCATATCAATTTGTAAGTTATATTATTATATGTAATAAAACTTGTAATACCTATAATATTTTCCAATAGTTATTAGTTTCTCATAGTTTTATTAATGATCTCATTAAATAAAAATATCATTAATTTCTACTCTTTATTTCTTACATGGTAAAATCGTCAAGTAGAATAGAATTTCCTAATGAACATTGGGATCACAATAGAAAGAAATACTTGAACCATGAATTGAGTTCTTAACGAATTTTCATAGATTTTGATAATCCTAGAAGTTCACAGGATTTTTTGAGTTTGCTACTAATAGGATTATGGTTTGCTTTCATCCTGGAGATGCTTTGGAATTTTTTATTTTTTATTTTTGGCTATATTATATTCCTAATATAGATATATATGTCTTTGTAGTATTATAAAATAGTACTTTAAGCACAACTCAATATATATATCAAGTATTTTATAATCTAATGTATCCTTAAGGGTCGAGTAAGGTGATAAAGTCCTGTTCGGTTAAAAATCGATCTTAAACAGATTGCAAGCAAGTCAGATTAAGATGCAATCCTCACTAGGGCTAAGTTTCAACAATTTTGTGAAGAGAACCAACAAGAATTATGCGAATTACAACAAGTAGTCGCTGCTCTTCTTGCTAGGAAATCCTTCCCCAGTAATAGCAGATCTATTTAATTCGTAGACGCATTCCAAAATATGAGAAAATTCCATTCTTCGATGGAGAGATGTAAAATTTTGATTTATTGATTGGATTCTAGATTTGGAAGAGTATATTAATTATTGGGAGATTTGTGATGAAGAAAAAGTGCAACTTGTATCTAATAAATTGGACAGAGAAAAGCCAAATGGTGGGATGACATTCAAATTGATAGTAAGCATCGAGGTAAGCATAAAATTTGCTCTTGGTAAAGAATGAAAAAAAGTGTTGGTTTATTTGTGCTTTCTTCATTATTATTATGAAATATTAGATTATACAATTGTGGATTATAGATCTATAAATTCATACGAAGATGAAAATTATCACATTCAAGTTCATGTGCTGAGAAGAAAAAGTTTTGAGGGTCAAGGAGACAAAGCCAAAACATATTAAAGAGATTGAATCACTATTTTAAAAATTGGACCGATCAGTTCAACCAATTGAACTAAACCAGGAAATAGTTCGACAAAAACCAGTGAAAATTGGTCAAGAACTAGAAAAAATCAAGAACCGATCCCTTTTCTAGTTCTTTGATCATGCTAGTTTTTAAAACCATGGGTTGAACTCCACCTCCCCCAACTATCTACCTATCTAAAAAATAATAATATAATAAGGATGAACTTTATTTCATAAAATAATATCACTAAGTTTAAATTCTTTTTTAAATAATATATATATATATATATATATGTCGATAGCAAATCACACAATTTTTGTTCACTTTGTAAAATTTAGATGATAAGTTCTCTTTAATATTTTTGTCTTTCTATGTATGAAGTCTTTGTATATAGTATATTTATAAGTTATAATTTATTCTATCATTAGAAAATTAAGATTTGTACTTCTTTTCATAGACGCATGCGAGGACACACACTGTCACCCCAATTAGGCTGTGTATGTTCTTGAGTATTTTTCATACACACACTGTTTTGAGTATGTTTTAACCGATTTATCTTTAACATAATCCAACCTCCAAGCAAAAATTTCAGACTTTGTCATTGCGTATTACCCAATTAGGTTGTGTGCAACAGTGTGTGGAATAAAGAGATGTTATATATACTATGTTAAATTACCGATTGTCTTAAAAGTTTAAACTATTGAAATATGATAAATTTAATCATTTAAGCACATACTTCTAACAATATTTATAAAAATATATATTTTGTTAATGCCTATATAGTGTAATATTTGGCAATATTAACTTACGAGTAAGAGTGTGACAAGTGTCCATGGAGCAAAGAACTTCGAAATCAATTGAAGGATGGAATTCTTCTCAAATAGAAAAATTTGAAGAATGGTGGTCTTCTCAAAATAAAAATTGAAAGGGGTTTACGATGGCAGATGAAGAAGAAAATGACTGAACGACGAAAAACTTTACAAATTAAAATGAAAAGATGAGAAGAATAAAAGGCAATCATAGAATTGTGGATTTCCAGAAACAATCTCCTAGTATAATGAGAAGCTTGATTATGGATCACATATAAAAGAGATTTAAAGAAGACGAAGATGTGGAGAACCTAATCCATAATATTTCTTGGAAAGTTCAAAACGATGTCAAGCGCCATATCTACTTTAAAAAGAATAGTTTGTTTACCTCTATAAATTTGTGGAAAAAATGTTGTTAATTACGCCTTCCCTGAACTTTAGAATAGTAAGGGGTGTGTAGTAGGCATTACATCCCCTGAACTTTTATTTTAGTTAATTTAGTGTGCGTTTGATATGGATTATTTTTGCCAACTTATTTTATTATTTAGTTTATTTTTGCTACTATTTATGAGTCTCACGACATTTTTTGGTACTATTTATGGGTCTTACTGTACTATATTTTAGCTAACTTTTACTTTTATTTATAGTATTTTTAAGAAAAAATTTTCAATTTCAATAAAATAAACGGATCATAAATGGACACTTACTCCCTCAACTTCATACATAAGCCAAATTAATACTTCTGCTAAGTCTAAAGCTAGATAAATTACTAACGCGCCTCTCAGCTGGACAAAATTTGCCTAGCCCAAACAGATGGGGAGATAGAGAAACTAGAGGTTCAGTTGTGAGACATAAATTGATGAGAGACAGCTCAAACAGGGAGATGGTCTCTCTCAATTAAACAGCGGCGTCCCTCCCTCCCGTCTCCAATCTCGCTGTTTGTGGTCCCACCGTGCCATTCGATAGCAACAACGATGTAGCCTACTCACTCTGATCTGGTGCGGTGAAGACTACTCAAGAGCGTGCTTCATCCGTCCTCTCTCTTCTACTTTTGTGCCTTTTTTCCTGTCTAATTTCCGATTGCTTATCCTCTGAAATCATGGTCGCGTTGTGGGTTAATATTATTCCTCTTGAATTGAAAGCTGCTTGTATTTTAATGTTGGAGCGCGTAAAGGTAGGGCTGTTGGGGTGGGGAAGGTATTTTTGAATGTCAAAAATTCTCTTTTGGTTTTTAGTTCATGACTAGGCTGATTTAAAGAATAGCTAATACGGTTAATTTTTTTTTGGTTTTTTTTTTTTTTTTTTTCTCTCTTTTGAGAAACAGAAAAGACTTCCATTCCATATCAGCAAGAAATAGCAAATTACATCAAGTCTTGTTGGACAGTTTCGAAGATAAACATTGGGTTTCTTCAATCAAAATTCTATTTGAATCTAAACACTGGCTTGCCAAAGCTAATACGGTTTTATGATCATAATTTGTAACATATTTCATCGCAAAATAAACATTATTTTTAAAATAAGGATAATACTAGTTTAGTGGAATGCTTCCAATTTGGATCATGTGTAAAATTTAGAGAGTAAATTTAGAGCTTCGTTTGGGAGTTCATAAGGGAATGGAATGAAATGATCATAAAGGAATAAAATGAAATTGAATGTATTTAAGCAAGAGAAATAAATGGAAAAGAATGGAATTAAATGGAATTAAGTAACCTTGATTGGATGTTTTAAAATAAAGAAATAAAAATGGATGAAAATAAATGAAATGTAAGTAATCTTATTTGTGAGTAACATAGAGAGAATGCAATAGATTTATTTTATGACAATATTACTATTAGACCCATATTTTAAAATAAATGGTTGAATATATAGGGATATTTTGAGAGTTTTAGTAAAAAATTCGTTAAATTTAATTCCATTTCCTTTCATTCCTCATAATTTCAGAGAGAATGAAAATTTGAGATTTTAGGGAATAGAAAAGAATGAGTGTTCCCTCCTACCTAGTCCATTCCTTCCCACTTAAACTCCCAAAACATAGGAATGAACTTTCCATTTCCTCCATTAAAACTCTCAAACAAGGGATCGAAGAGAAGAATATTCTAAAATTATTTTTTACATTTCTTTCTATTCCATTTTATTCCCTCTTCTCAAATAAGGGCTAAAGTTCAAAGAGTGTCAGTGCATTTTTTCCCTAAATTTGTTATACAACTTTTTATATTATGTGTAATATATGCGCATTATACTATTACTTGCTCTGTACACCTGTCACTTAGAACTGCACACTTATCATGATTGTATAAAAATGTGGTCTCTCTTGTACGGTAAAATGTACAGAAACACAAAGATAATTCCCGCACATTTTGTTTTCTCTCTTTACCAGTCTTTAGTTTTATATGTTGTTGTTCTACTCTCATTTGAAGAAGATGAATAGTATTAATAAATTAATGGTTTTATGTTCAAACAAGTAGCAGCTGTATTGTCTATTTTTTCCATCAAAAAATAAAAAATAAAAAAGTTATGTGATTACTTTATTTGAATTAGTATTGGATTATTTTATTCAAATAAATTAGTTTGTTTTAGAATTAGTTAGATGAGTGATTAGGAATCTAGGATTATGAGTTTGGTATAGGATTATGATTCGTGGTATTGATCTAACTGGAAGTCTGTCTTATATAATTTTTTTTTGAAACTGGATTCAAACTTTCATTAAATCAAAGAAGCATCAGAGTTTACAGATTCAAACGCAACTGATGGAACCTCTTCCATCCAAAATAAATCAGAAATTACATGTTGGGCATATCTAGCTAGCACATGTGCCACCCTATTACCATTTCTCTTAGTGCAGCTCACAGAAACCCACTCCAATGCTCTCATTAGATGCCGAATGTTGCCAACAATATGCCCAAGTGCTAACTTGTTGTCCTTGGTTGAAGCAATACTCCTCGTAGCATTGACACTATCTCCTTCCACTATCAAAGTCGTGAAACCAGCGTCTGTTGCAAACTCCATCGCCTTACGACAAGCGAGCAATTCTGCCTTCTCACTGCACTGGACTGCCAAACCCTTGGTTGTCATTGTTGCCATAACTTCTCCTCTTGAGTTTCTAATCACAGCATTGAACCTAGAACTGGTGTTATCCGCAAACACTGTTGCGTCATAATTCAGCTTATACACGGACTGAGGTGGCGGTTGCCAACTGGTTCCAGCATTCTGCAGCACCTGGCAAGTCACACCGTGCACAGCATCAGCTTGTAAACTCTCCTGTGACTACTGGAATTCCTTAAGCAATTCAACAGCACACTTATTCTACCAACCCAGTTCCAAGAATTTGCCTCCATGCACCACTCTGTTCCACTGAATCCAAATCAACCATGCCTGCACCAACATTAGCTCCACCTCTATTTTCTCCATCCGATCCATCAAGTACTCCAACAAAGCTACAAAATCAGTTTGCCCTGTCCCACACTTCTGCAAGGCCCTAGCATTACCATGCCAAATATCTTGAGCAGCTGTACATTCCCATAAAACATGAATGGTTGATTCTTGAAATTTGGAGCAGAACGGACATAACTCTTCCGACAAGACCTGTTTCTTCTTGAGGTTCCTTCTGGTTGGGCGAATATCATGACATGCTCTCCACCTAAACACCTTCATCTTGTTGGGGATCCGTAACTTCCATATAGCAACCCACACCCTACTAACCCTACCACATGATGATGGTTCAGCCCAATCTTCCTTCAAAAGAGACCTGACAACTTTGTAAGCTGACTTTACTGTGAAGTTGCCATCCTTGCTATGCTTCCAATAAACTGAGTCAGGCACTTGCCTCCGACTTAGAGGAATATCACATATAGCTTCCCCTTCTTCCCTATTGAAGTTAGCCATAATAAAATCTCTTCGCCACACATGGAGGTCTTGGTTAATCAAGCTTGACACCCGTACTTCCTCTTCATCATCCCTTACCGAAGAGAGAAGCTTATTTGTGAGGTAATTTGGAATCCACCTATCTCGATAGACATTAATAGAGAATCCATCACCCACATGCCAACAATTCCCTTATCAAAAAGAGAATTTGTATCCTTTAACAAACTCCACCCTTGCTTAGCCAACATGGCTAAATTAAACGATCTAAGGTCCCGAAAGCCCATTCCACCTTCCTTCTTAGACAAAGTCAATTTATCACAACTCTTCCAAGAATTTTCCTTTCATTCCCAACTTGTCCCCACCAAAATCTAGCACATAAAGCATCAAGATCATCACATAATTTCAATGGGAGCTAAAAAACACTCGTTGTATACATCGGTATAGACTGAGCAACCGCCTTAATGAGAACTTCTTTCCCAGCTCTAGAAAGCATCATCCCCTTCCTCCCTTGTAATCTTTTTCACACCCTATCTTTAATGAAAGAAAAGGTATGGTATTTTGTCCTTCTGATTAAAGTAGGCAAGCCCAAGTATGATTCAAACCGAGACACTTCCTTCATTCCAAGAATCCTCAAGGCCTTCTATTTCTGGTGGTCAGTGGTGTTATTACTGAAATAGACTGAAGACTTTTCCAAATTTATGCATTGCCCAGAAGCTTTGGCATAAACTTGAAGAATCTCTACAATAGTATGAATTTCAGCTGGTGAAGCCCTGCTAAAAATCAATGAATCATCTGTAAAGAGAAGATTAGTAATCTTTGGTGCATTTCTACAAATAGCCACCCCATGCAAAGTCCCTCCTATCTCTGCCCTATCCAGTAATGAAGTAAACCCTTCTATGCATAACAGAAACAAGTATGGTGAAAGAGGATCACCCTGACGAATTCCCCTAGAAGGCAATACATTACCATATGGTCTCCCATTCACAAGAATAGAGAATGAAGTCATAGTGACACAACTCATCACCCTTTCTATCCATGTTTCAGGAAAACCCAACCGCTGCATAACCCCCTGAAGGAAAGGTCACTCCATTCTTCCCCTTCTTCCTGCAGTGCATAGTGTGCAATGATTCATATGCTAGCAACACATTATCAGTAATAAGACGACCTAGAACAAAAGCACTTTGAGTGGGAGATATAAAATTAGTGAAAGTTCAAATAGCGTATAAATCACTATGAACGTTTTGACCCCCAATTACAAAAATATCAATTCAAGCTTAATGTTAAACAATATATGTGCGGAAAATGAACATAAGCTAATAATAGAATTGATAAACAATCTAAACCAATTAAAATCACATCCACAACAAAAATCAAATGGCAAAGATTAAGGGAAGAGAGATGTAAACACAAAAACAACACAACGATGTGTTATCGAAGAGGAAACCGAAGCCCTCGGTGTAAAATCTCTCCGCCGCCCTCCAAGTGGTCAATAATCCACTAGAAAATGAAATTAGAATACATGAACAGGAAAAGACCCTCCAAGCCTAATCTACCCAGTGTACCTAAACCCTTCAAGCTTCATGCTCAAACGAGGTTACGCTGAACCTTTGTCTTTTCTAGCTTACCGGATTCCGCTATAGCCCATAGCATCAACCAATATCAATTGGTCCCTTCCTAACTGCTTCCCAAGCACCAAATACCCTTCTCATAGAAATGGGTATGGTGAGAAAAGGATTTGGGTAATGAACCTCTCAAGGATGTAACAATGGAGAGAATGAGAGTAGAGGAATTTGAAGAGTCTCTATGTAAAGATTGTAGATGAGTTAATCTTGTTTTTCTCTAGGGTTTCTCTTTCAAAATTCTCTCTGAAAGCTCTCTACATTTCGTGGGTATAAGGGGTATTTATATTAGGGTGAGAAAGGAATGTGAAGAGTTAGTTTTTTCAAAACAGAGCTGTCTGGTGACTTGGCCTCGCGACTTGACTGAGTTGCAAGTTCAAGCCGTGAGCTAACTGAATGGCCAGACTGGACTTTTTGTCCTGTAGTACTACAGCTGGCATGATGGTTTAGCTTCTCTGCATGCTTCACACATGTGCATCATCTGGCAGCTTGCCAATCGCGAGCCACCTGCGAGATCCAGTCGCGAGTTCTTGCTTCACTGCACATTCTTGAGCATTTCTTCACACTCTCTCACACACTACCCTTACATGATTCCCACCTACA
This sequence comes from Quercus aquifolioides, assembly GCA_019022515.1. Classification (NCBI taxonomy): domain Eukaryota; kingdom Viridiplantae; phylum Streptophyta; class Magnoliopsida; order Fagales; family Fagaceae; genus Quercus; species Quercus aquifolioides. Next base: position 7,618,210 of record CM032332.1, on the reverse strand, counting down.
TACAAGGTTTCTAAATACTGAATTTACAAGAAAATTTGGCACGGAATAAAACCAACAAGATGGTTGATTAAATTCAACCTTACAATTAGGTAACACCTGCTTCAGTCTATTGGCTAACACCTTAAAGATTATTTTGTAAATCACATTACAAAAGCTTATGGGCCTAAAATCAGACATTTTCTCCGGGTTCTTCACTTTAGGAATAAGCACAATGTAAGTATGATTAATAGCAGGCAACAAATGACCATTATTTAGGAAATCCAACACAGCATCAACTACAGTATCACCCACAACATGCCAAAATCTTTGGTAAAAGAGAGCATTCATACCTTCAGGTCCAGGTGCCTTTGTTGGTCCCATTTGGAACAACGCTATTTTAACTTCTTCAGCAGTAAACTCACTGGACAGGGTATCTTGCATATCAGGTGTCACCTTCCTTGGGACTGCATTGAGACATTCCTCCATCTGATCACATGTACCTGCACAAAATAAATTGTCAAAATAACAGTAGCCACATTAGCTATATCTTCCACCTCTTCCACCCAATTTCCTTGTGCACATTGAATACCCTTAATAAAGTTTCGCCTTCTTCTTTCGGAGGCTTTTGAGTGAAAATATTTAGTGTTCTTATCACCATGTTTAAGCCACGGGATCCAAGACCGTTGTGCCCAGTAAATTTCCTGCTTTAAAAGCACGTCATCTAACTATTTACTAACACTCAAATATTCGGCCTTAGATTCTTCAGTCACCACTTCAGCACTATTTAGCACCTCAAGCTGGTTTTGAAGGATTTTCATGGCTGCTTCATTCGGCTCTGATTTGGAAGAACCCCATGCTTGCAATTCCTCACCACAGAACTTGATCTTCTCCTTGATTGAAGCCAAACCCGACTCCCCCCCTCCCACCATATCCCAAGCATCCTTAAACATGGCACCACAATCCTCCCACAGTAGCCAAGCTTCTTCAAATTTAAACCCTTTTTTAAATTTCTACTAATGCCTCTGAACACTCTTCACATGCACCATAATTAGCAAGTGATCCGAAGCATGGGGAGGAAGATGAGAAACTGTAGACATCTGAAATTTAGCCTGCCACTCCATAGTTGCCACAGCCTGATCTAGTCTCAATTTAGTATTAGCCTCATCAGGCCTCTTATTAGACCACGTGTAAGTATAACCTTTGTACCCCAAATCCTCAAAATTACAAGAGTCTAACACACTTCTGAAAGCATCAATCTCTGCTGAATTAGGTGGCCTTAAACTTAATTTCTCTGCACTATTTAGAATTGCATTAAAATCTCCCGCACAAAGCCATGCCCCATTAACAAAGCTTCTCAAATGTTCTAGCAGCTGCCAAGACTTTTCTTTATGCTAAGCCTCAGGCCAACCATAAAATCCAGTAAAAAACCAGACAAAACCATCCTCTTCAGTCACCTTCATCAAAATATGATTAGGCGAATAATTAATCAATTACATCACCACATCATTCTTCCATAATAAAGCCAAACCACCCCTTGCATTTGGCTGTTTTACTATAATTTTATTCTGAAACTGCAAATCTCCATACAAACTATCAAATCCTTCTTTGTCCAGGCGTGTTTCCATAAGAAAACACACAGTGGGAGTTTGTTCCCTCACAAGTTTGCGAAGGCTTCGACCAGTCCAAGGGTTTCCAAGCCCTTGGCAGTTCCAACATAATAGCCTCATTGCTCCCGGCAAGGGTGGTCATCCACCCCCGCCACTTTCTCAACAATAGTAGCTTCCTCATTCTCTAATTTCCCCCTCTTAATTCTTCCCTCCTCTCCCTGATTATTCTGGTTGTCTTCAAAATTTGATGGGAGTTGCCTTTTACCTATGGATGGCAACAACACCTTTTGCAAGCCCTCCAGCCCAAAATCCATCCTATTGAATCTAGTCCAAGATGACTTGGGCTTTATAGCATTCGGCCCAGCTGTAGGTACTTCTTTATTTTCACCAGAGGCACTTAAACCCATCACGTGGCTCACACTTGCCTTACCATCCAGCCCACTAGGTAACCCATCCTCCTTTTGTACTGAAATTTCCATCAGCTCAGAAACTGACTTGTGCACGTCAGCAGGACAGCTCACCATGTAATCTGCATGGGCGAGATCCTCCCTTTCACGTTCCTGAACTTGTGGCATGGTTCTTGAAAATTCGGATTGTCCTTCTTCATCAATCCTAGGGTTTCTACACTACCCTTCCTCCGCCTTCACAGCCCTATTCAGTTGCAGCAACGCTTCAGACCTGATCGGACCCTCCTCAGACCTGTAAAAACCAGAACCGAACTATTCGCCACCACCCTCTGAACTGTATTCTGACCCCCCTTGTTTCCCTACAAACGGATCCCCTCTTGGTTGTCCCCCATAGCTTTAAGGAAGTCTCCATATTGGTAATCCATCGTACCTCCATTCTTAGTCACAGCAAAGTGTTCAGCACAGTTCTTGACATCATGACCAAGCATGCCACAATAATGACAAAACAACGGTAATCATTCATATTTAAGGCTGCGTTTGAATTGGTGGTAAACAATTTCAGGAAATCATTTTCCACCTTTTCCGCGTGTTTGGCAGTTACGGAAAATAGAATTTTTCGAAAAATCATTTCCTATTTTCCCTTTGACCACGGAAATGGTTTTCAGTTCCTATTTTCACTTCAAAGTATTTCCGAAAAGAGAGAGAGAGAGAGAGGAAGAAGAGGAGAGAGCCCAGATCGCGGTGCGACTTCGCCGGCGAACCCCGATCGTCGATCGCAGCACCGCGCCACGCCGATCGTCGATCGCACTTCCAGAACCCAGAACCCATCGTCGATCGTCGATCGCCACGAACCCAGAACCCATCGCCTTCGACCTTCGATCGCCACGAACCCAAAACCCAGAACCCATCGCACCGCGAACCCAGAACCCGTCGCACCACGAACCCACAAACCGCGAGTCGCACTGCGCCGATCGAACCCAGTCTCCTCACACGCCTTCGCCTTCAAACCCAGTCGCCTCACCGCAACGATCTGACCGGATTTGATATTTTTTTTCTTTGGTTTTGTTTCTGCTTTTGATTGCCGGAGTTTGCTGTGATTTTGAAATTTTTTGTAATAAAATTTGTTTGGATGCTGAGAAAATAGCTGAGAAAATGTGAAAAATGTGTAGGAAAATAGCATTTTCAAAATAGAACCAAACACATGAAAATATTTTCTACAACAATTTTCATTATGCAACCAAACACTTGAAAATATTTTCCTTTTCCGAAAATAACATTTCCGAAAAATAGGCTATTTTCCAAAAAATATTTTACGGGAACCAAACACAGCCTAAACTTCACCCAGTTTCTTTCCCCATCAAATCCTGCAATAAAGCTTCACCTGCGAATAGGCTTCGAGATAGGAAGAGCAACCTGAACCCTCATAAAGTAATTTAACTCATCCTGCCTCTTTCTCTGCTATACTTCCTCAACAACCGCAAGCCTACTCCTTACTTCCTTAGCAACAAGTGGAGAAAACACGTCCAACGGTGCCCCCAGATTTGAACCCTGAGAGTGGCCGTCTCCATTTTAATATTCCCAACTGTCATTCCTTTTCTCCAACGCTGGAGCATCAACAATTTATTATCAAAGGACCATGGACCTCCTCGTAAAATTCTGTTTAAATCAAATTTAGATATAAATTTGAATTGAAATAGATTCAGCCTTACTTCTGTGATTCGAAGTCTGTCTTCTAGTCCCTAAGCCCTTCTCATAGTATTCTTTATTGCTCTCTTAGTTAAAGGGTTTGCACGTCAAAAACTTGCCCATCAAACTTAGGGTACAATTCTCAATGGCTTCCAATCTTCCTTCATTAGAGATGGGAATCACTTCCTCTTCTTCCGTGGTCAACTTCATGTTTTCCATGCTATCAATAACATCGTCAGCCATGGTAAAAAATAGTCATAAATTTCTTAGTTAAAATTGTTGGCTAATCTAATGCATTGGTTTGGACTCCTAAAGTATTCTATTTATCAAAAAGAAATGCTATGTTCAAAATATTTATAGAATACTTTCAGAATAAATTTATAGTGGTAGGTTGTTATTTTTTTTTTAATTAAAATAGTGGTAGGTTGTTATTGGTTATTATAGGTGGACAATAAAGTAATTTAAGTTGTAGATTTAAATTAGAACCAATAACAACTTACCACCTATGATTTATTGTGCAAATGTTATGGATGTAGCACTTTTCTTTATCAAATTAGGAGATATTAGTTCACTCAAAGCAACAAACACAAAAATTGGGTCCATACCAACCTAAAAAAGAAAAAGAAAAAAGTCTCCACAGGAATCAATAATTGAATATATAGGCGTTTGGCAAGTGTGTGAGGTGTGTCCATATTTTATTTATATACATACATATTTTTCCTTATCTCGTTTACATAATACATAGCATGTCCATATTCTTATAATCTTATTTACTCGCAAGCGCATGCACCAAAGAGAGAGAGAGAGAGGGAGAGAGAGAGAGAGAGAGAAAAACCCACAACCTTAATGTTATCATTCTTTTTGGAATGGAGAGATTGCAATAAACATTAAATTGGATTTTCTAGAATATATTATATGGATTATATATTCACATACCTTTGTTGAACTGATTACTCATATATCGGATATTTCTCTTTGCCTGCCTTACAAACTCCTTCACACGAAATACTTTTCAAAATTCAAAACTACGACGTTTTGACTTTTGAGGGTCACTAACGACACAATTTTGATAGAAATTAATGAGATAACTAATTTGAATAAAGTTGAAATTTAAGGGACTAAATTGATAATTTAAATTTAAAAAAAAAAAAAAAAAAACCTTTTAAGACTTTATTGAATTTTTGGAAAAGTTAAAGAGTGTTGTTTTCTTAAAAAAAAAAAAAAAAAGATGTGAGCAAGTTGGGGGTGTAAACACAATTTCAAGTTTAAAAATTGAATAATTTAAATAGTTTCACAAATGTAAATTTGTTGTAATAATAGAGAGGGTACACTCTTCTGTACTTAGATTCTATTACAATAAAATAATGCTTTGATTTGATTTCCAGGGAAAAGTCTTTGATTCAAGAATTGTGCCAATGCAGTCTTGATTGAAACACAAAATATCCTTCGCTTTGATTATAAAGTGGATTGAAAGATCATTGGAATGAAATGGTGATGAAATTTTGGCTATGCACTTGTTAGAGACTTTTTTTTCTTCTCGTTCTTTGTGTGTTCTTTGTCTTCAAAGATTTGTTATGAAAATTCCTTGGGGCTTTAGAGATTGAATCTAATTAATGAAGTTTCAATGGATTAGAGTCTTTGGAGTTTTGGAAATCTTTGAAGTTGAAATTATTGAGGTTCTTAGAGATTTTTCAAGCTTGATTCCAGTAGAATTTTAAGGTTTAGAGGGACCATTATTCTTCAAATATTCTTAGTGTTCAAAGATTTAAATGTACAAGTTTTTAGGGATTTTGAGGCTTGAATCCAACTGAGCTTTGACCGTTGAAGTTCTTGGACGCTTTGGACCTTGATTCTAATAAAGTTTCGAGACTTTTGAATATTCTCCCACGAGACTGAGGAGAGCTTCTATTTATTGGATTATTGAGGAGTTTAATGACACATGATTGGCTCTTATTTGATAACATAAGTCATAATTTAAATTGAGAGATTTTATCTCTTGTTCTCCAAGAGATACATAACATAGCTTGATTAGTCAAAGTATCTTAATTTAAAATAATACTTGGTAGTATTTAATTAAATTTTTTATGTCATTTTCAGTATGAATCGACATGTGATTGACTCTTAAATATTCTTTTCAACTTTTATTCAAGGACACTTGGCAAATCTTCATTTGTCTTTGAACAATGATATTGAGACCCATTGCGTAACACACGGGACTTTGTAATTGGCCATTTTGAACATACCACATGGACTTGGTAATATAGCACGGAAATTTGCATTTGGTTCAAAATTCCACCATATAGGGAAGAAGAAAAAAAAAGATTAAAAAAAAACATATATATATATATATATATATTTACTTGTGGGTTCCAATTAGCTCTATTGGTAAAATTTCTAATTATTGAATAAGAGATTTAGGGTTCAATCCTGTAAGGTTGAATTTATTCAACCATGTGTTGGCTTTATTCCGTACCAAATTTGCTTGTATTTCAACAATTAGATACTTTGTATTTAGGTGGGAATCATATAAGGGTTGTGTGTGTGAGAGTGTGAAGAATTCAAGTGAGTATGCATTCAAGAGGATTCTCGCGACTGGATTTCGTGAGTGACTCGCGATTGTTGATTCGCCAAAATGCCACACGTGTGAAGTATGCAGGAAGTTGAAAGGTCACGACAACTAGAGCACTACAGGACAAAAAAAGGATAGTTTGGCCAGTCAGTTATTTCGCGACTCATCCCAGTCACGAGTTAGTCGCCAAAACACTTTGTTTTGCAAAAAAATGACTTTTCACATTCCTCACATACCCTACTATAAATATCCTTATACCCATGAAATGTAGAGAGCTTTTAGAGAGAATTTTGAGAAAGAAACCCTAGAGAAAACCCAAATTGACTTATCTACAATCTTAAACATTTGATTTTCCAAATTCCTCTACTCTCACCCTTTCCATTGACATACCCTTGAGAAGTTCATTAGCCAAATCCTTATCTCACCATACCCATATCTGTGAGGAGGTTATTTGGTGCTTGGGAAGCAGTTCAGAGATGACCAATTCATTTGGTTGATGCAATGGGCTTATTGCGGGATCCGGAAAGCTAAAGAAGACACGGTTAGGCTTAACCTTGTTGGAGCAAGAAACTTGGAGGGCTTAGGTGCATTGGGTAGATTAGGCTTGGAGGGTCTATTACTATTCGTGTATCAAAACTTTATTCTTTAGTGGATCATTTTACCGCTTGGAGGGTGGCGGAGAGGTTTTTCGCCGAGTTCTTCGGTTTCCTCTTCGATAACACGTGCCAGTGTTATCTTTGTATTTGCATCTCTCTAACCCTTACTCTTTACCTTTAATTGCTGCTGTGTTGTGATTAATTATGGTTTAGAGTAGTTTGTTTATTTGGGTATTGCTTGTACTTATCATTCCGCACATATATTATTTGAGTATAAGCTTGTGTTGGTTATTTTGAAATTGAGGGTCTAAACATTCACTAGTGTTTTACACACTAAGTGAACTTTCAAATCTCCACCTACACAAAAAAATGGATTGGTGTCATAGTCTAATAATAAAGAGTTATCATCAAGAACGGACGTCATATGTTGAAATTCTCTAATATTTAAATATTATATATATATATATATATATTACTCATGCTTTAATATTAAATCATGGATTATCCAGGTTTTATTATAACTTTAATTCAAATTTCATATTTTACAACTAGACTGGGTTATATTTCATACTTAATAAATTTTATTGTAATAATTACTAAATTATATAAAAAGAGAATGGGTTGGCTAAGCATGAACAAATGTTGCTTAAAATCTGCGATTAAGCCAGTGTTCTGCAACAAGACTGCTGCTAAATTGTTGGGGAGGGAGAGTCAACTGATGTGATACTCTTGATTACGGACGGCATTGCGTGGAGCTATCCAAGTAGTAATAATGGTGAAGGAAGACAAGTTGAGCGTCTTGAAAAAAGTCAGTTCTTTGGAGAAGAATTTTCTTGAATGGGTTTCCAAACGGACCTTCCAAACTTCCCGTTTCCTCAAGAACCCTCAAATCCCATACGAAAGTGGAAGCCTTTCTTCTATTTGGTGGTTCAAAAAAACTTCAGAATCCAGCAGTGCCTGATGTAGTTGTTGAATTTGAATCCAATTGGCAGCTTCTATTTTACAATGAGCCTGGCGCAGCAATCACCCAATGTGTTGGTGCTTCAAGAAAACGTCAAAATCCAGTAAGACATGTTGAAAAGCAATAGTTTGTTTTGATGTCTTTCTATTAATTTAGTTATTCTAGTAACAAAGTTGCTAATTGTTTGGATTAATGATAATGGTGAAATTAGGAAAAGGACAATGTGTGAAATAATAAACTAATTGATGCATCATATTAAATTCAGGATTTGTTTCAACTCATAAATTTTTTTTGTTGTCAAATAAGATATAGGATTCAAACTCTACTTAGGTCGATAATAAGAGCAATCATCATGAAATGGATTCTCTATGTTTAAATTCTACTGTATTTATAAGTTAAAAAAAAAAAAAAAAAAAAACAATTCAATAATGATCCAATTATACTCTGCAGCATTTGAGTTCAATTGATTTGTATATTAAATTGCATAAATTAATTTTATGTATCGCCAATTGAGCTTGGATGCATTAGCCACTATGGCCTTTTTCTGTTTTATTTTATATAAATATATATATATATATATAATTTTTTTTTAAAAAGATTTAGAATAAGAGGTTTTAGTTTGATATCTGTTTACACTTCTAATCATATACTAAACATGGATTTAATTGAGGATTATGATTTGACAAGTGGGGCTGAGGAGGGCCCTCTCTCTCTATTAGACTCTCTTAGACATGGCAAAACGGGCCAGAATTTTCTGACCCGACCCGACCTGACCCGAAAAATACCCGACCTGAACCCGATTTTTTTGACCCGAAGCAAAAACGGGTTGACCCGTGACCCGACTTGTGTTTTTTGCGGGTCAACCCAACCCGAACCCGAACCCGAACCATTTTTTTAAAACTTTATTTTTTTGGTAAAAAAAATAGTAAAACTAAGACAATATTGGTTTAATTATTTATTGTGAACTTTACGGAAACAATTGATACATTTACATAATTACATGCAAATTAATTGAAAGATAAATGGTTGAACATTCTGTAATGAGTAAATATTTTTAGATATCAAATAGCAAAGTACATGCCAAGATAATCTGATTATAGTAGAGTTAAAAACATAGATTTAAAATTGTAGACATGTGAGAAACATTCACAAGTGTGAAAATAGTGAAGCTAAAGTATCAAATTAGCATAAATTATGAATACTTAGACCTATTTTTTAATAATTTATGTCCAAAATAACAGCTTTTCAAAATAAATTATGATATTTCCTAGAGTGTGTGTTGCTTAACAATAATATGATATTCATAAAAGAGACCATGTATAAATAAGTAAGCAATCAAATTTTAAAGTATATCTCAAATTGAAATAGAGTATTAACCACAACTGATAATAGATTATAAAATTAATTTTCAAAATTGTAAATTTCTTATATGTTTTTATTCTTTATCAAATGAGTTATCCAATAAGTCATTTGTAATTTTGTTTTATATTTTGGAATGTTGATATTGTGTAGAAATAAAACTTGTGTATTTGTTTTACTTATCTTTGTGTTATTTTGTTTTAGATAGTAATATTAGGATTTGTATAATTTTAAAATTATTGAATAAGTATTAATAAGTTTAACTGAGTTCATTCTTGATAAAATTAAAAAAAAAAAAAAAAATCATGTGAAAAATACGGGTCAACCCGACCCAACCTGCAACCCGATTAACCCGAACTCATTTTTAACCAGCTTAAAATAACCCATTTTGACCCGCAACCCGTTTGACCCGCAACCCGATTGACCCAACCCGACCCGACCTGACCCACCCGTTTTGCCATGTCTGGACTCTCTCTAAGCTCTTATCTCAGGACAAATTGAAATCTTGTCAGTTGACAGTTTAATAATTTCTTAGAAAAAATTTAATTCTTATTAGTTGGCGAAGAAGACGACATTAAAGAACGAGTGGACCATTGTTAACGGTTTACAGTTCTCACTTTAGTACAAACTACTGTAAAATGCATCCTGCTTGAGTTTACTGATTCAAGTCCTTTATTTCTCAATTTTCTTTTAATTTTCTAATGATTAAGAGATTCTTATTTTACTTATACTAAAAGTATTACATTTTTTTTAATAATTTGGAAATCTCATTTGAAAAAATTAGGAGGAGGTCTCAACTAATTGAATTATAAGATTATGTTTGATAACAGTTTTTATTTTCTATTTTCAAAAACTTGTTTTGGAGAATATGAAGAAAAAACAATTTTTTTTTTTTTGAAATAAAAAACACTGTAAAAAAAAAAAGTTGAAATAAAAAAAAAAGTTTTTTGAAGAGAAAAATAGAAAATGCTAAAATATGTTGTTACTAGGATTTGAACTTTAATGCTAACTCATTAAATAAGACAAATTTATTAAATTAAATGCGTATTTTCATTAACTTTTGAAAATTAGAAATTGAAAATAGTTTTTTGCATGTTTTCAATTTCCTTCACAAATTAAGTTTTGAGAAAAGATTTTTTTTTTTTTTTTTTTTTTTTTGTCTATTTTGAGTTGCCAAACAAGTTTTTTTGTTTCAAAAATAGAAATTTTTTTTTGAAAACAGAAAATAAGAGGAAAAAACAGCCTTAAGATTCTAGGTTATACTAAAATCTTTTAGTTGTATAAAACGCAAATATTTTTTTAAATGTTTTTTTTATATTAAAAAGATCTTTTATTTAAAGGAGGGCCACACGTTAGTGATATAGGACAAAATCTACAGATTAGTTTTTGTAATTATTTAATTTTGGTGTTTTTATGTAAAAAAACGCTATATTAGGTTTAGGGTTATTATTTCCTTGCTTTTAGGTGTTTTTAATAATTTTTAGGTCAAATTTAGTTCCTGTTATGGTTAGGTATTAATTAGGACTTATTTTAGAATATATTTTCTTGTCTGTCAAGTTTTATGGAGTCCTTAAATAGGCCCTTAAGTTTGTACACGTTTTTTGAACAATTATTCAATCAATAAAATTCAAACTTTTGTCTTTCTATTTTCTCGTGGATTCAAGGAACCCTTGTGGATTCGAAATTATTTTCAGAAGCAAATTTGTTTTGTTTCTTGTTTTCTAGAAGTAGACGTATTTTGCTTCTTGACGTTTCCGCATCCTGCATCAATTGGTATTAGAGCCTTGACTTATCCTGGTCTGGTAGCTAACGTATGAGACGGTAGCAATTTCGGTGACAAAAAACTTAGCAAGCATTATGTGACGTACAACTAGCACTCACTAAGAATCTTTGCTCGGACGCCGTCGTTGGAGCATGAAAAAAATAGGGATAACTACCACAGAGACTTAACTCACGAGCAACCTATTGGTAAGCAAATTTCATATATGCCTTATAGAAAAATTGCAAGTTTTAATAGTTGTTTTTTTAAAAAAATTTTCTTGATTGGTTACTTGATCTAGAGGATTTATTTGACTTTGAGAATATTTATTATGAGAGAAAAGTTAAACTTGCTTTGTATAAACTTAATGGGTATGCCTCACATTGGTGGATATGAATACATACTAATAGAATCCGACAAGATAAAAACAAAATTCGTTCATGGCCAAGGATGAAAAAGATGTTGGCTATCAACTTTTATCCTTTGGATTGTGATGAATTTTTGTTATATACAAAACAAGATTATTATTGGCCAAGACGTTCATGCTTGAATTATTTTGAAAAGCCAAATATTCCACTATTAAAGAAAGAATTGCATGTTGAAGAAAATATTGTTCTTGAAGATTATGTAGAAATCAAAGAGCAAAATATAGAGATTTATGAAGAAATTATTGAAGTTGTTGACACCTCATTTTGCAACCCGCATTTAACCTCACCTGGAGGGTAAAAGGGTAATTTTGCCTTGAAAATATGCATCTTGATTCTGGTCATTAGATCCTTAATCTCATTTCACCAAAATGATCTTGATGTTGTAACGATCAAATTGACTGGTCATAAGCCCTAATCGGACCACCAGATTGAAAGTTATCATCAAATCAAGTTTTAATGGCTGAGATGCACTATCACAAATTGAGTCCGACTATATGTGATTATGAATAATTGATTTCAATTGGTTATAAGTATAATCAATTTGAGATCAATGATGTATCATAATTTGATTGGTTATGACTACATTTTATGGTAGGGTTGCACACACCTAATTAACTAGATAGTTAAACATTAATCATTCAATGAGTAATTTGTGCAATTATCTTTTAATTAGGGTAAATTTGGAACTAATTAGGTCTGAAATGGGAGTGATTGGAGCCTATTAGTGTTAATTGGAAACTAATTTGGGACCTATTAATACTAATTGTGCTGAAATTGTTTTCTAACAAATGACTTCTGCTCACCATTTCATTGATATCTCTCAGAATATTTTAAATCTATGAATGAAGTTAATTTTCCCAAAAACTAGACATCTGGGGCTTCAATTTGAGCATAAGAATGAGACAATTCCGATCAGAATTGAGTAAGATATGATTTTTTGAAGTTGGCTCTACAGGCTGTTACAGTAGTTACGGGAAAACCGAATTTTGCTTGCTCCTCACTCCCACCAATCTCTACATTTAATGTACCAGATTTTCCCCAAGACTAAAATGAGGTCTAATTTCATGATTTTTTGTCAAACCTCATTAAATGGCCTTCCATGGAAAGAATTGTAGCGTTTTTCCCCCTTTCCCAAACTAAGTAGGGAAATGCCCTTCTTTTGTAACTCGATTTGAGATAAATCGAGTTTAAAAAAAAAAAATTCTGGAGCCCTATAGTAGCGTTTTAAGGAGCCTAAAGTGACGTTTTAAGTATCTATAGTGGCATTTTGTAACTCGACCTCCATTAAATCGAGTTATAGGCAATTTTGTTTTTTTTACCTATAACTCGAGTTCATGGAGGTCGAGTTATAAAACGCCACTATAGGTCCTTAAAACGTCACTATAGGCTCTTTAAAAACGCCACTATAGGGCCTAACTCGATTTATCTCAAATAAAGTTTCAAAAGATGGGCATTTTCCTAAGGTCCGTTTGAATAGAACTTATTTTGCTGAAACTAAAAACTGAAAACTGAAAACACAATAGCAAAATAATTTTTAAATGTGTGAATAGTACCGTGAGACTTATTTTTAATGAAAAAGTGGCTGAAAAGTGATATTTGTGGATCCGTGAACAGTGCACGAATGCACTGTTCACAGTTGGAAAGTCAACATTTACAGCTACTGTTTATGAACAGTAGCCGCAACAGTAGCTGCACAGGAGCTGAAACGCATGGAAAAAAAAGAAAAAAAGAAAGGGCTGAGACGTAAACGCAAAACGCAGAAGCTGGATCCAAACCCAGCCCTAATTAGTTTGGAAAATGCGGTAAAACGCTACATAATTTGCGCGAAAAGGGCATTTGCCCATTTTCTCCGGCCTTCCATTCATATTTCCTCCACCACTACTATATAAACCCTCCCTCTCCTTCATTCCAAAGCACACAAAAACCCCCTCTCTTCTCCTCTCTTGAGTTCTAGGAAGTTGAGTAGTCTTGTCATATCTTGGTCTTCTTGAGACTCAAGGTATTGAGTGAGACTCACTCTTCCTCTCCTAACTCTTCTTTTCCTCCACCCTTAGGACCTCCCTCAAGAGTCTCCTCCTCCACCATATGGATCTTGCATGAAGGTATAATCTCTTTCCCTAATTGTTTTTTATGTTGCCATGATGAGAGTTTAAGATTAAAGCATGATAATAATCATTTAAATTCCTTTGAATATGTTTGAATGTTCTTAATTGTTCTTATATGTTCTTCACATGTTCTTGGTTGTTCATCACATGTTCATGCATAACACTAGTTTCGATCTTAAATCCACATCAAAAACATGAAAAATATGTTTGTTTAATAATTCTTTTAAATTCTTGAATCTAGGATATCACCATCCACACACATTCACTAGAATTTATTTTTCAATCCAAATGAAATGCTTAATAAATTGAATTAGGGTTTATCACATGCACACACTTTAAATTCAACATGCAAATTAATTGATAACATATTGGATGATGTGATATGAATGTTGGTCACCATATTTTAGAAGACCAGTTTCACCGAGCAAGGTAGGTGCCTAACACCTTCCCACCTTGTAACATAACCTCCGAACTTAGATCAAGGGTTGATAGACCAATGTTTATCCTTGTAATTTTCAATTTTTAGATTGTAACTAGGAAACAAAACTATGTACTTTATCTTAGATTGTATCTAGGACCAAAGCCATGTAATTTTCCTATGATCAATGTAAATTCAATTGAAAATTAATAAAATGAGGAATTTTTCAATTTTGGTTTTCTTATTTATCCCAATAATTAAATAAGTGGCGAATTCATTGTAAAACTCTTAATTTAAAGGAGAAAATATAACTAGTCGAACCTCTATTTTGAGAGGCAATAACATGACTCCACCCATTCATGTGGGTTTGACCCAACATCCTAAAAAAGTGGGCCAGGGGCACGGTCTCTCAAAGTGACGACTCCGCTGGAGATATTGAGAGCTAAGCTTCAATTAGATTATGGTGGCCAACCATGTCATTGTTTTTTTATTACTTTTTTGCATATAATATGTTTAATATGTCATTATTTTGCATGTCATGCATCATTTGCTTGGATGAAATTTATTTTATTTGTGTGCTTGCCCGGAAGCCCGATAGTATTAGCCGTGGATTGTGGTCTTCTTGAGACTCACATACCCAGTGGTGAACCTACCACCAATCGTGACAAGGATCGTCATGGTTTTGCCATGGTGGTCATAGGGACAAACTGTACCGTTCGGACCAACGCAGTGCTCTTGGCATCACAAGTTGGGACGTACGACATCCTAACTTGTTGGGACCTTTCACCCACCTTCTACCCTTGTTGTAATGACCCAGAAAACCTACCTTTAGGTTGGTCCATGTAAATTATATTTCATTACGCATTTGTTTGGCTGTTGTTTGAACCATGATGACTCAAGTCCAACGCTTAAGCCCATTATGATTGTTTGAACCTTGTATGTTGTGAATTAACTCAAATCCAAAAGCCTAAGATTGAACTCTACTAGAAATGGAAGCCCAATTTTTTTTCGAATGAGTCTAAGCCCAACACTTGAGCTCATCAAAGATGTATACGCATGATCAACATCAAAGGCCAAAAGCTCACAAGATGCATGCCTTCCAAGTGTAAGCCCAAGCCATTTCAAGCAAATACCAAAAGATCATAATCAAGGTTCAAGCCTTCCAAGTGCAAGCCCAAGCCATTTCATCATAATCAACGTTCAAGCATACCCAGTCTCAAGCATCCTAAATGGACCAAGAAGAAGCAAGTGACCCAACTTTGCCTCATTCCACATTTGGTTTGCAATGTCATGGTTAAACTTAAAGTTTGTTTGTTTATTCCATGTTTCTATGTTTTTTTGAATTCTAAAAATCCATGTAGCATTTGATGTACTTTGTTTATGTATATATTTTTAAAAATTCCAAAAAAAAAAAAAATCAAGATTCCCAAATCTTTCACCAAAAAAAAATAAAATTGGGAAGTGTTTGGACTAGGGGCATTGGGCCTTTAAGTCATTTAAAAAAAAATCTTTGAACTAGAACTGTTGAACTTCCTAGTGACTTTTTCAAAAAGACCTAATTTTTTTCTTTCAAGATTTAAAAAAAATATATATTTAAAAAAAAAAAAAAAAATAAGAAGTCTCCTTTTCAAAATGGTACATGAGGATCCCTTGGACAAAACATTTTCTAAATCTTAATGTTTAAAGGCTTGAGCAATCAACTTGTACCAAGGAATGATTAATTTCATTTGATCTATGTAAAGACTTTTGCTACTTGACTTAGAATATAAGAAGAAATGGTCTTAAAAGGCAATAAAAAAAAAATCCATCCATCGGAAAATCCCAAGAATCCATGCACATGATCCAATTTTCAAAAGTCTTTTGTTTCACATCATTAGAGCATTCATACTTTTTCTTTTAAGATGAATTTATTAAAAGAGCTTGAATCACTGTGCCTACAAACAAGCATTACTAGGGATAGGAGGTCATCTTTGGTTAAACCAAGATTATACCTTAATACCTAGAATGATTATTATCCATTGCTAGCCCATTGGAGCCTTAAAACACTTAGCCTCTTTTTTTGTTTTTTCTTTTTTTTTTTTGCATGAACCTACTAAAATCTAAACTTGGGGTAGGAAAAATCAAGTTATGCATACTTAAATCTCATGTTAAGGAGGACTCAATCTTGTAGCTTTGAAGCTAATTGATAAACCTCTCCTAGAAAGACAAGTAGAGAATTCATTAAGTTAAAGGTAAGAAATCATCAAAGAAAAATGAGGTTTCACTCAATCTTGGAAAGAGAAATGAAATTCCATCTATGTGAGAGAAAAAAAAAATGTGCATCAAGTTTGAAGAGCCTAAAATTCATCATGCCAAGAGGAATACAAGATTCATCTAAAAGAGATTTCATCAAAAAAGGAAAGATTCATCAAGCACAAAAAGGTGCAAGTGCATCGAGGTAAGAGAAGAGTCTAGAGAGTGCATCAAAATGACCAAAAATCATTAATATGAGAAAAACAAGGAGGACCCAAAAGTTCATTCAATCAAGAGATGAAAAAAAAAAAAGCCCACTAGGTTGAAAACCCGAAAGGGCGGCCTAGGCAAAAATTAGGGCCAAAGAAAAGAAAAAAAAGGGGTAAATCCCACCAAGTTGGAAACTTGAAGATGCAACCTAAGAAGAGAATAATTTTACAAGATGAAAGGCTAGAGGTATGATTCAAGATGAATGAGCATATAAACAAATGTTGATACAAGTGACCAATGAAGACTAGTGAGAAGATGACTCCTCCAATACTTGATTTTTGAGTAATGCATACTTGGGGGAACATCATAGGGAATTTGGAGCTTTTTTATATTATTCATTTCGTAACCTAAACCTGGCCTACATTACAACCCATGAATAAGACCTCCTTGAAGTCTTGCTAATTGTAGGCTCATCTTAAACTCTAATAATATTTTTCTCTTGAATTAAAAAGGAAAAGTGCTTAAAATTGCCAAACCCCACAGGATGATATGTCCGAGGACAAAATTTCTCAAATCCTCAAAATGACTCAAAAGAACTTCCAAACCTTAAGCACTCTCCTTGTTTGCACCCAACAATGTGATTCATAAATATTATCACATTTCATTTCTTGATTGCATTTGGAGACTTAATTTGACGATGTTCAAAAGTATGAAGCAAATTTGATTACATGAATTTAATGATCTTGATCCATTCTAATCGAAGAGATTTGTTTGATTCTTAAACACTTTGATTTGACAAAATGGTTGTTCAAATGATCACTTCTTGTTCATAAAAAAAATAATAAAAAAAGAAAAAAGAAAAAAGAGAGAGAAGAAGAAAGAAAGAGAAATCTCATTTCCAAAAAAAAAAATCATTCTTTTTCAAAATCCAGTTCTCTTGAACTACGTCTTGACCTGATCCTCTATGAGAGAGGTACGTAGGCAGCCTTGCAGAGGCCCGGTCCCATTCACCCAAACAACCTTGGAGAACAAAGTCAAAACAATGTGACAAAATTGTTTGGGTGCATATTAGGTTAAGCTCATTTGTTTGCATTCAGCATGTTTAAACTTGGAGCATTGGCCTATTTATATTGTGTGCAAGTTTTCACAATAATTGGTTTCTAACAAGCTAGAGAAAGAAAGCCTTTTTGCAGGAACCAAGGATGGTGGACCATGATCTTCTTTCATGTTCCCCAATGGTCACAACATCAAATAAATTCAGCTTCAATCTAAGCATGGAATATGCCCCAAACTAGGGGCATTGGGAATTAAGCAAGGACTTATCCGCATCAACTTCTAGCCAAAGTTATTCTCATTCAAATGATAGATTTTTCAAAAAAAAATTATCATGAATAAATCTTCATCACTTTTACTCCATCTTCATCTTCATCTTCTTCACTTTTTGATAATGAACAAATCTTCAAATCTAAAAAAAAATAAAAATTCAATTTAAAAAAAAAAAAAAAAGATAAAATTTTCAAAAAATAATTCAATTTAAAAGAAAAAAAGAAAAAAATTTCCATATCTTTCGAGAAAAAAAAAAGAGAGAAGAAAAGAAAAGAGAGAATTTTCAAAAAGCCTTGGGACTAGGGGCATTGGGCTCGTACTTCTTAGTTTACCATCAAAAAAAAAAATCATCAATCAAAATTTTCAATTCCTTCAAAAAAAAAAAATGAAAATAAAAATTTCATCAATCAAAATTTTCAATTCCTTCAAAAAAATTCAAGATTTCCCAAAAAAAAAAAAAAAGAAGTTCATCAATCAAAATTTTCAATCCCTTCAAAAAAATTCAAGATTTCCAAATTTTTCAAAAAAAAAACAAAAAACAAAACAAAACAAAAATTCAGGATTTCCAATTTTTCAAAAAAAAAAAAAATCTTCATTAAATTCTTCTTCAAGAATAGAAAGCTATGATTCTCTTCCATATTCTCCAATAGTGCAACATCAAGTCAATAGTGCACCCTCAGAATTCATCGAAGCATGGAATATGTCCCAAACTAAGGGCATTTGCCAGGTATGCGAAAGTCTTTTCAATGAATAACTCTGTTATTTATTGAAAGTATTTACTTTGCAGATATTAGGGTAAAAGGCCCGCACACATCGGTATGAATAATGCCTTCCAAATCCTTGGACCTCTGGGAAGCATGTCCAAAATTCAATTCCATTGAACCTCTGGGAAGCACGTCCAAACTTCAATCCATCAGACCTCTGGGAAGCACATCCAAAATTCAATTTCATTGGACCTTTGGGAATCATGTCCAAACTTCAATCCATCAGACCTCTACGAAGCACGTCCAAAATTCAATTTCAATGAACCTCTGTGAAGCACGTCCAAATTTCAAATCCATAGAACCTCTAGGAAGCACGTCCAAATTCAAATCCATAGGACCTCTGGGAAGCACATCCAAACTTCAATCCAAAGGACCTCTGGGAAGCACGTCCAAATTTCAAATCCTTCAAACCTCTAGGAAGCACGTCCAAAATTCAATTTCAAAGGACCTCTAGGAAGCACATCCAAATTTCCAATCCATCAAACCTCTAGGAAGCACGTCCAAACTTCAAACCATTAGACCTCTGCAAAGCACGTCCAAAATCCAATTCCATCGAACCTCTGGGAAGCACGTCCAAACTTCAAATCCATCGGACCTTTGGGAAACACGTCCAAATTCAAATCCATCGGACCTCTGGGAAGCATGTCCAAACTTCAAACCATCGAACCTCTGAGAAGCACGTCCAAATTTCAAATCCACGGACCTTTAGGAAGCACGTCCAAAACTTTGAATCCATCGGACCTCTGGGAAGCACGTCCAAATTCAAATCCATCGGACCTCTAGGAAGCATGTCCAAACTTCAAACCATCGGACCTCTGGGAAGCACATCCAAATTTCAAATCCATGGACCTCTGGGAAGCACATCCAAAATTTCAAATCCATTGAACCTCTGGGAAGCATGTCCAAAATTTAAGATCACGACTGAAATCCTCATTTTGTCATGACCACTGGTTAGCATATCTTGTACTCATTTTTTTCCCAAAACAAAAAACAAAAAAAAGGCTGCATGTATAAACTACGTTTAGACCTTGATCCTCTCACCAAGAGGTACGTAGGCAATCTCCACGAAGATTCAGTCCACATTTTGATCCACTACATGAGGGTCCGCATTCTTTTTGCATTCACCACGATTAAATACTGATTGCAAAGTTAGGTGTCTTTTTCATACATTGACATTCACTCTTCAAGCTTTGTCAATGAGGGGCATTCTGTTGACACCTCATTTTGCAACCCACATTTAACCTCACTTAGAATGTAAAAGGGTAATTTTGCCTTGGAAATATGCATCTTGATTCTGGTCATTAGATCCTTAATCTCATTTCACCAAAATGATCTTGATGTTGTAACGATCAAATCAACTGGTCATAATCCCTAATCGGACTACCAGATTGAAAGTTATCATCAAATCATTTTTAATGGCTGAGATGCACTATCACAAATTGAGTTCGACTATATGTGATTATGAACAATTGATTTCAATTGATTATAAGTATAATCAATTTGAGATCAATGATGTGTCATAATTTGATTGGTTAGGACTACATTTTATGGTAGGGTTGCACACACCTAATTAACTAGATAGTTAAACATTAATCATTCAATGAGCAATTTGTGTAATTATCTTTTAATTAGGGTAAATTTGGAACTAATTAGGTCTAAAATGGAAGTGATTGGAGCTTATTAATGTTAATTGGAAACTAATTTGGGACTTATTAATACTAATTGTGCTGAAATTGTTTTCAAACAAATGACCTCTGCTCACCATTTCATTAATATCTCTCAGAATATTTTGAATCTATAAATGAAGTTAATTTTCTCAGAAACTAAACATCCAGGGCTTCAATTTGAGCACAAGAACGAGATAATTCCAATAAGAATTGAGTAAGATATGATTTTTTGAATTTGCCTCTACAGGCTGTTACAATAGCTATGGGAAAACCGAATTTTGTTTGCTACTCACTCCCACCAATCTCTCCATTTAATGCAACAGATTTTTCCCAAGGCTAAAATTAGGTCTAGGTTCATGATTCTTTATCAACCCTCATTAAATGACATTCCATTCATATTTCCTCCACCACTACTCACTCTTCCTTTCCTAACTCTTCTTTTCTTCCACCCTTAGGACCTCCCTCAAGAGTCTCCTCCCCTATTACCATATGGATCTTGCATGAAGGCATAATCCCTTTCCCTAATTGTTTTTTATGTTGCCATGATGAGAGTTTAAGATTAAAGCATGATAATAATCATTTAAATTCTTTTGAATATGTTTGAATGTTCTTAATTGTTCTTATATGTTCTTCACATGTTCTTGGTTGTTCATCACATGTTCATGCATAACACTAGTTTCGATCTTAAATCCACATCAAAAACATGAAAAATATGTTTGTTTGATAATTCTTTTAAATTCTCGAATCTAGGATATCACCATCCACACACATTCACTAGAATTTATTTTTCAATCCAAATGAAATGATTAATAAATTGAATTAGGGTTTATCACATGCACACACTTCGAATTCAACATGCAAATTAATTGATAACATATTGAATGATGTGATATAAATGTTGGTCACCATAGTCTAGAAAACTGGTTTCACTAGGCAAGGTGGGTGCTTAACACCTTCCTATCTTGTAACATAGCCTCTGAACTTAGATCAAGGGTTGATAGACCAATGTTTATTCTTGTAATTTTTAATTTTTAGATTGTAACTAGGAAATAAAGCTATGTACTTTATCTTAGATTTTATCTAGGACCAAAGCCATGTAAGTTTCTTATGATCAATGTAAATTCAATTGAAAATTAATAAAATGAGGAATTTTTTAATTTTGGTTTTCTTATTTGTCCCAATAATTAAATAAGTGGCGACTCCATTGTAAAACCCTAAATCTAAAGGGGAAAATATAACTAGTCAAACCTCTATTTTGAAAGGCAATAAACGACTTCACTCATTCATGTGAGTTTGGCCCAACACTCTAAAAAAGGGGGCCGGGGGCGCGGTCTCTCACAGAAAGCCTTGTTATGGAAGAAGATCCCAAAATCAAGATTATTGTGGAGGAGAATAATGGAGATCCTATTATAGAGAAAGATCTTGAAGTTGAGATGGTGAAGACCTTTAAGGAAGAAATTGAAGAGGAAAGTTTCAAGGATTCAATGAAATCAAATCATATAATTGTCAATCCCAAGATCCTTTTATTTTGGTGATAAGCGATACTTCAAAGTTTATTGATTTTATTGAGTTGATAGATTTGATTCAATTGTCATTCTTATTTGGTAAATCTTTACAATTACATATAGACTAAGGAAAAAGAAATTCAAGTTGATTTGTTTATTCCATTGATAAGTTGCAAGTATGGAAATTAAAGAAGATCAAGGGGGTCAAACATTCAAAGTATTTGTTTATTTGTAGCGGAAGATTTTAGATTTCAAGAATGAACTCAATGGTGAGTTTATTTCAAGTGGAGAGATTTGATGTAAGATAGAATCTACAATTAAGTTTTTGTAATTATTTAATTTTTGTATTTTTTATGTAAAAAAACGCTATTTTAGGTTTAGGGTTATTATTGATAGGCTAAGAATGTATTGACCCCTTTGGTAAATTAATTAATAAATTAGCCAAGTTAATTAATTAGATTCAATTACATGCAATAAGCGTGGTAACACAAATAAATCACCAATTAAGGTAAATGCAGAGGAAATTATAATTGACACGGGTGATTTGTTTAAGGTCACCACTCTCGATAATCCACTATTATCAAAACAAGCGATTACAAGTAAAGGAATTCTAGTACTTTATACCAACCTATAGTTGAACCCTTACCCCAATATCCAATTGGACTTGTAATGTAGTAACAATCTCTCTTTTCAATGCACGGCTCCATGTACGTGACTAACCAATTGATGCACGGATCCCAGTACATGACTAATACACCAACTTGTGAAGGATGTTGGCTGCAAAGTTCTTCAATTCATCCACACGATGAAGATCAAGAAGCTCCTTAGTTACAAAACCTTACGGCGTACAAATGCAGCAGCTTCTTCAAGAGAAAGATGAACTAGGGTAAATTGCCTCCAGTCACAATATGCATGAATAAAACATTTGCATCAGGTTTCATCAACTGAGACAACCCTTAAAATAATCATTATATATGTCTAGGGTTATGAGAAAAGAAAACCTAAACACATAGCATGGATATGCGTGAAAAACAGATCTGGAAAACTGATTTTCGTAATTCTTGATAGATACAGCTGTCGAGCTTCACCTTTAAAATCTCGATAGATACATCTGTCGAGCTTTAAAGAATAGCACTTCTTCATTTGATTCTTAAACAGATTTGTATGCCTTCAATACTTGGACTTGAACATTTGTTCTTTGAAGTATTAAACACATCCTAGATCTACCCAATTACAAGTAAAGTGTGTTTTGTCAAATGATTAGCCAATTCTAAAAGACCTATGTTCATAACATGTTCCGCATATGTCCTAAAAATCTCCCCCTTTGGCAATCCATGACAAAACCACAAAAAAAATGAAATATGAGAGAAGTCATAAATCACTCAACTCATACTCACTTGTTGAATACAATAAAATCTACCTTAACACAAATTCTTGAAAAACTTTGCAAGAAGAGAGTTCATGGCATGAAAGATTTTGACAACCTGTATTTCTAAAACACTTTAAACAAAACTCATCATGGCATCTTAGTGTAAAACAGAAATAAAAGATTGCATACAATAAATAAGAAGCATGTGTATAAAGAGAAAAGAAACAACACATGGAGAGATAGGTGAAAATGTAATAACAACCTCATCAAATATATATTAATAATGAATACAAGGTTTGCTATCACTAAGTGGTCACAAGACCAAATGTACAAGAACAACATATCTAAAGGATAAAGAAAAGAAAAGATACAAAAGTCTTCACTACATCTCTCATAAAAAAAACAAACACTCCCCCTAACAAAAATGTCATATGCTAACTCTCCCCCTAAGCAGGTGACTACTCTCATACCCAAAACTACTCCCCCTTTTTATCACAATGACAAAAGGCAAGTCACTGTGAAGCAATCATCTCATCGTCATCGGAAGAGCTAGTATCCTCATTCTCATAATCGAAGTCACTATCATCGTCCTCGTCCTCAAATGCCTCTGAAGAAGGAGAGGGAGACTTTACGAAGCCACCAAGGTGAGCCTATCGTCGTGCAATACGACCGACATGGGTGTTCACCTAATACAACTCAGTATTGAATGTATCAAAACAAGCATCCATGCGCTGAAGCTGCGCCATGACTGCCTCAAAGGTCATACCACCCACGGAAGCAGAAGGAGCAGAAGAGGCTAAATGAGTCGTCGTCTCGGTCCATGGCCGCTTCGGTCGAAGCTAGGCCTCGCTCGATCTAACGAACGCGCCATTAGTGGCACCTATGATAGAGAAGTGAGCAGACTCTGGATAGGAGACAGACGTATGGCGAATGATCCTCGTAATAGCGAAAGGAAAAATAAGCTTATACCGTATCTCTATAGACATCCATGAGAGAGAGAATGAAATGAGAGGGAAAGTCTATAGTAAGGTCCTCAATAAGGGAAAGCAAAAAGCGAGCACAAGGCTCGGTAATAAAGTTATAGTGAGACAAGGGATAAAGAACAAATGTCATCACCATGTTAAGGAACCTCATACCATTTGCAAAGCCCGAGCATGAGGTGTTTTGACGGTCACCCCATAATGAAGGTGTCTCACAAAAGAGAGACGAGAGTTCGACTTTGGACACAATCCGCAGACGAGGACATTTGGGATAATCAGGATACGATACCCTCGAAACGTGTAGCACATTGGAGATAAGCTCCGGAGTGACTACTATACAAGTATCTCGAACAAAAGTGATGAAACGAGGTACAGAAGAATCGAAATCGTGCATATTGGAGTAGAACTCTTGTATGATCATGGTGGGACAACTCACAGATATTTCACATAGAGATTCCCATCCCCACCTGTGAATGGCAGTCGGTAGATCAATATCAGAAAAGTTTGATAAGATAACATGGCATTCCGAATGAATGCCACATTTCGAGAAGTTCTCCGAAAAGTCCTGACGGGCTTTATCATCATGGAACCTGACGTGAGAGGAAGTAGGATTAGAAGAAGAAGATGCCACGAAACGAAGAGGGTTCTGGGACGGAGTGGATTTGCGCTTGGGTGCCATGTGCAGACTATCCGAGAGAGAGAGAGAGAGAGAGAGAGAGAGAGAGAAGCAGAAAAGTACCAATCAACAATAATATCAAAAGAAGGAAAAGAGTGGTACATATGCATGAAAATGCATGAACATGTGATATGCAACAAAATAAACATCATAGGCTTAGCCCAATCTAAACGTACCAGCACACAAGCTTCCAATATACAAGACACACATCTAAATGCATGAATCATTGGTAAAAATGCAAATGAAATGCCATGCATGAGCATATAATATCATTTAATCAAAACCTAACCCAAAATTTTCACAAAGAGCTCAACAATTTAAAAAAACCCCAAAAAAATTTTAAAAACCAAAAACCTAGGTCTAAATGTATGAAATGCATGAAGAAAGAGAGAAAACAAGATCATACCAATGAAAAGAAGATCACACTAGGCCGAAAATCAACTGGGTTTGAGGCTTAGAGGGAGAGAAAAGTGTTTGGGAGAAGTTGGATAGCTTTTCTGTGAAGAGAGATAGGAAAAAATGAGATTTGATTTCGCGCTGAAGCTATGTAAAGAAATTGCAACTCGATGGATTGAGATCTGTCGACGGCAAAAGAACCTCGATGGATCGAAAAGCTATCGAGCAGACAGAAACTTTCTCGATGGATCGAGAATCTGTCGAGAAGCTATTAAGACAAATTCTAGAAAGCTTCGATGGATCGAAAATGCGATAAGATCTGTCGAGAAAAGCAGTCCAAGGGTCTCGATAGATAGCTATCTGTCGAGATCTGTCGAGAAGCTGTCGAGATGGGCAAAAACAGTTTTTCAAAGAGGAGAAAAACACAGAAATGAATGCAATCAAGCAAGCTACTCAACCAAAGATCCAAACAACATTTTAAGCTCTCAAAAACATCTCTCAACAAGAAAAATGTCAAGCATTTAGATCCAAAACACACACACACACACACACACTAAACAAGTCTAACCAATTTTATATTTCAAAAATAAGTCAAGACAGTTTAGTGAGCATACATTAACACATGTATTCCTTGTGATGGCCAAATCACATTGTACCTGCACATGTATCAAAAGTAGCAAAGAATTTTGCGTGTTGTGTGTGAAAAACATCGCAAGATTGCATAAGTGTCTACAAGTTATGATGATTTGAGATATGAGAAAATCAATTTATCTCACACACAATCATAACTTCTTGATGGGGACTATCACCTTTGAGGTACATCCTACAATTCCCACATCTCCTAAAAACACGTTTGCAACCATATTTAAAAAAACATTTTGATTCTTTTTGCTTTTGATTTTTCTTTGCATATTTTTCTTTTTGAGCATATCATGCATGGGCATATAAGAGAAAGAAGAAATAACCAATTATGTTAAGTTTTAAACATCATAATTTTGCTATGTCGTAGCATACAGATGTTATTCATGATTGGCGGGTTTTAGTGATGAGATGGTTATTTATGCCTTTCTCTTAAGATTTTTTTAGTCATTCCCGTCAAAAAGAGTGATATGAGTATTAAGTATAAGAGATTACTTAATCGTACTCATTACAAACACGAGCCACAAAGCTCATTTGCTTAGTTGTGCATAGAGATGCTCATCTAAGGTACAAAAGATACGAAGTTTAGAAAATTTTGTTTCAATAGCCATCCAAGGTACACAAGTACTAATGTACACAAAACACACACTGTTTTTGTATTTTTCTGATTTTTCAAATATTTTTTTTTTTATATGAAAAACAAAAATAAAGCAAAACTGAAAACAAAGAAACAAACAAAAACATATTAAACAGAGCATAGCAAAAAAACTAGACTGACTCAAAAACAAGAAAGCAAAACACACAAGTAATGCAAAAAAAAAATAGAGGGAGAGAGGAAAAGTGACTAGATCACTTAGAGTCTTTTTCCTTCCACACCTTGGAAGAATCTTTCCGTTTAGTGAACTCTTGATCCGGCAATGAGGGGGAAGAATTGAAACTGTTCAAGTTCGAAAGGAATATGAGGGCTTTGAGAAGATCTCCAAGAAGAGCAAAAGAGAACGGAAACTGATTCTGGTTTCCGGATGAAATCGTACTATTGCTCTATTGAGTGACTAACCACTTATAGCAATTAAGTCGAGTATGTCCAATAACTCCACAGTGATGACAGAGATGCTGCTTCTTCTGTTTAGACTTTTGGTTATTGCTCTTCTTAGCCCTAAGGTTTTTAGTCTCTTTCTTATCAAGCTTAAAGGGTACTCTTAAGATCTACCATTGTCTACGTTCTCACTAGCTAAAAAAGTTTTCACATTATTATTCTCAAATTCAACATTATTAGCAGGTGAAACAAACACAGTAGTACTAGAAAAAGCAATATTAGAGGAAGAGAAATCATACCCCAAACCAGTTCGATCAGAAGTAGATTTTTGAAAGCTGAGCATCTCATCAAGCTTTGCACTTGAAGTCCTCTCCAACTGATCTCTAAGTTGGAATAGTTCCGCTTCAAGCTTCTTGGTTCTCTCAGCTAAGAAATTGTTCTCAAACCACAATTCTCCAATGGTCTGATTAGCTTTGTCAAACTTTGTGGAAAGCTCTTCTCGATCAAGTTCCACATCACTCAGCTTCTTGGTGGCTAGCTTATATAGTTTCTCATGCTTCTCAAAAACTTTGTACAATTTTTCATAGGTTGTATGGATGTCATCTTGATCGTCCATTTTCTCAAACTTAGAGTCCATCAATTTCTCTTCATCATCTACTGTTTCTAAACCCTTATTAGTAGGATCAACTATAGCAGTGAAGGCATTCAAGATTCCTTCGTCATCATTTCGTCTGAATCATCCTCAGGCTCGGTGTCACTCAAGGTAGCAGCAAGGGCCTTGCTTTTCCCAATGGTCTTGAGATAGCTTGGACATTCTTGTTTCATATGTCTAAAAACTTGACATCCAAAGCATTTTGGTCTGGAGGGAATAGTGTACTCACTGCCATCCCTAGCATCTTTCTTTCCTTTATCTTAGCTTTTGAACTGTGAAGAACTGGATTACTTACGGTCTTTGTTGAATCCTTTCGCATTGGCATTCTTCATGGACTTTTTGAACTACCTTGTGATATAGGATTTCATCTTAGAATCTTCATCATCAGAAGGCTCATCAGTATCACTGCTTTTGGCCTTCGAAGCCATGCTTTTGCTCTTGCTTGATTTCCCGATCCTAGACAAACCCAATTCATAGGTCTGCAAGTTTCCAACCAGCTCTGTCAAAAGAATTTGATCAATGTCCTTTGATTCCTCAATGGTAATGATCTTGGCATGGAATCTCTCAGGTAAAGATTTAAGCACCTTTCTAACAACCTTGGGTTCGAGAATGGTTTCCCCAAGATTAAAGGCAGAGTTTACTATGTCCTTGAGCTTGGCATAGAACTCGTCAACCAACTCATCCTCCTCTGTCTTAATCTCTTCAAAGCTCGTGGTAAGCCTTTGAAGCTTTGAATCTTTGACAGCCTTAGTTCCTTCATAGGTTGTCTAGAGGATGGTCTATGCTTCCTTTGTAGTTTTAGTGGAGGATATCTCTTAAACTCCTCATTTGTGACCTCATTGAATAACGCATTAAATGCTCTACTGTTGAAGTTTGCCGCTTTGATCTTAGCATCATCCCAATCAGCCGGTGCTTCCTTTGGTTTGGTCTAGCCTATCTCCACAGCTTGCAACACTTTCTCATCTAAAGACGGCAAGAAAGCTCTCATGCGTACTTTCTAGTATGCATAGTTAGTGTCATCAAATAAATGAGATATAATAAGAGACTATCCTCTATCCATGACAAATAGGAGTCAATGGATCACACAACAAAGATTAATCCTAATCAGAGTGTGTCCACTCTGATACCACTTAATAGGCCAAGAATGTATTGACCCCTTTGGTAAATTAATCAATTAATTAGCCAAGTTAATTAACTAGATTCAATTACAAGCAATAAGCTTGGTAGCACAAACAAATCACCAATTAAGCTAAATGCAGCAGAAATTAAATTTGACACGGGTGATTTGTTTACGAATGAGGAAAACCACTGAGGCAAAACCCTACTGGGTGAATTTAAGGTCACCACTCCTAAGAATCCACTATTATCAAAACAAGCGGTTACAAGTAAAGGAATCCTAGTACCTTATACCAACCTACAGTTGAACCCTTACCCCAATACCCAATTGGACTTGTAATGTAGTGACAATCTCTCTTTTCGATGCACGGCTCCAAGTACGTGACTAACCAATCGATACGCGGATCCCAATACGTGACTAACACACCAACTTGTGAAGGATGTTGGCTGCAAAGTTCTTCAGTTCATCCACACGATGAAGATCAAGAAGCTCCTTGGTTACAAAATCATACGGTGTACAAATGCAGCAGCTTCTTCAAGAGAAAGATGAACTAGGAAAAATTGTCTCCAGTCACAATATGCATGAATAAAACCTTTGCATCAAGTTTCATCAACTAAGACGGCCCTTAAAATAATCCTTATATATGTCTAGGGATATAAGAAAAGAAAACCTAAACACATAACATGGATATGCGTGAAAAACTGATTTGGAAAACTGATTTTCATAATTCTCGATAGATACAGCTGTCGTGCTTATCTATCAAGCTTCTCCTTTTAAATCTCAATAGATACATCTGTCGAGCTATCTATCGATCTTTAAAGAACAACACTTCTTCACTTGATTTTTGGACAGATTTGCATGGTTTCAATACTTGGACTTGAACTCTTATTCCTTGAAGTATTAAACACATCCTAAATCTAACCAATTACAAGTAAAGTGTGTTTTGTCAAAGGATTAGCCAATTCTAAAATACATATGTTCATAACATGTTCCACATATGTCCAAACAATTATTTCCTTGTTTTTAGGTGTTTTTTAATGCCTTTAGGTCAAATTTGGCTCCTGTTATGGTTAGGTATTAATTAGGAATTATTTTAGAATATATTTTATTGTCTGTTAAGTTTTACAAAGTCCTTAAATAGGCTCTTAAGTTTGTAAACGTTTTTCTGTATTATAGATATTAATAAAAATTCAGACTTTTATCTATTGTTCTCTAGTGGATTCTAGAACCTTTTTTCCTTGTGGATTCAAGGACCTTTGTGGATTCAAGGAACCCTCGTGGATTGGAGATTATTTTCAAAAGCAAACATGTTTTGTTTCTTGGTATTTTTAGAAGTAGACGTATTCAACTTCTTGACACTTACACATCCTGCACCAGTTAGCCTAAATCCTTTTTTTTTTTTTTATAACTTTTTAGGATTAATTGATTTTTAGGATGAAAATATAACATATTTATTATAAAAACTATTTATTATTTCGGAAGAAATGAAAAGAGGACAGGGTCTGATGTTGGGGTAAAAGGGGTTCGGAGAGGCATGATGATAAATTTTGAAAGACAAAATATATTTACAAAATTGGTTGTAGTCTAAGACTATAACCCTACTCAATAAAATAAAAATGACCACATATTTTGAAAATCTAACTGTTGAATTATATGTTCTTTACGTTCTTAATACACATGTCAAATTTTGTGTCAATTGGACATTATTTACTATATGATCTAAAAATTTATATTTTATGCATAATTTTAAATACAAAAACTTGCAATTTAAACAATTTATTGATGATATAGCTATTGATTTTTAATTTTCTAAAAATTTTGCTTGTGTGAATGATATAAGAAGAAGATGTAATCTAATAATAGATTTTTCAAAATTCACTTCTAATAAAAAGATATTGAGTAAGGTTTTAGTCTAACTACAACCAATTTTATAGCTAAATTTTGTATAATTTTAAATTAAATTTAGAAATGGAGAAGACTTTGATATTAGGGCAAGAGGGGTGTCGTTTTCTGCCTATGTTCTTTTATTAAAAAGCAAAAAATTGTTTTAATCCTGTCCCAATAATAAAGTCAAGTATATTTATTAGGTATTAACGTTAGCATCAAGAGAATAAATTCAATAAGGACGAGGTGTAAATCTTTTGGTTTACACTAGCCAATAAAGATATGCCACATCAATTTTTTACTTAAAACTTATTGTAAAATCAATACATCCTAATACACCTATAATAACATCTCAAAAAAATAAAAATAAAAACCCTATTTCATGTTTTTAAACCAAATGTGAAAAAGAGTCCCTAAAATCTCATCTCTCTCCTCAACTCCTATGCCTCCCGCCACAAACCTCGTTGGACCTCCATTACCATCCCATTACCTTGCTGGGCCTCCGTCCTCCGTCGCATTACCTCGCCAAATCTCTCTCCTTCGCCGAAGGACTTTGGAAAGGTTGCTAGATCCACCATGGGTGTGGGCAACAGGGTCTAGAAAAAAATTTACCTCTCAAACTCTCCCCTCGAATTTCCCTCTCTCTCCTCTATGAAAAGACCCATAAAATCTAGATTTGCCAAATGTTGATGCTTCACCCATTTGTAGAGCTTGGTGGGTTTCAGTATGGACCCAACTTGCTTCATTCAAATCTGTTTGGGATATTTTGTTTCTTGGTTCATTGTGTTGGGCTAAAAAAAAAAAAAAAATTAACTATAATATTGCTTGTCATCTACATTAGCTACAGATATTGTTATGTGAATTGTATAGAAACGTATTTTTTGGCTTGTCCGAGATGAAGGCAGCAACTCCGGCAGCTTGACGATTGCAGATTTTATTTTATTTATTTATTAAATATTTGGGTGAGTGAGTTTTTAATGGGATTATGATTTGGTGTATCAGGGGCTACTCTTTTATTTGAAATTATTTGAAAAAAGCTTATGTGTCATTGTCACATTGGAGAGTGTAAAACTGAGTTTTTATACTAGGTCTTTATCAAATTCAGACTCTAGCATCAAATATGACAAGCAAATTTTCATTAAATGTCAACATTTGTATTTCAACAATAATTATGTGAATAAATTTAAAAATACTTGGAAATAATTCCACCCCTATATTTTATTTGTTTGTCATTCTTTGTTGGTGTATCTCTTTCAATTATACTAGTGCGTAGCTTTGTGCTTATGCACAGGTACAATTAAAAACAATCACAATTATATAATTTAAATTATACATTTTTTTAGAAAAGTTTAAATCTATATATATAATAATAGATGAAGCAGAGAGAGTGTCAAATTGGATTTCAAATTATGTGCCACGTATACACACCAATTAGAACTCTAATTGCGTGCCACGTGACACCCCAATTTCAGTCAATTAACATTCTGCTCTTATTTTCAGGTTCACCTCCCCTTCTCAAAACCCAAAATCCTTCCTCTCCTTCAATATACAGCTCCTCTCTTTTTCAATGAATGCTATGGAATTTCAGAAGAATATCTCGGTATCAATGATGCGTGCATTTGGGTATTTCTCTATCTTATATAGCAAGAGGTTCTACATCTATTCTGATTGTACTTTTCTTCACAATTTTAATGGTCCTGGTTTATGCTCTGCAAAACGAATTCTTCCTAAGGTTTGATTACTCCTTTCTTTCATTTGCCTATGCTTTCCTTCCTTTGAATTGAAAATTTTATGTTTAATAAGATTTTTAAAAATATTTAACGTTTTGATGTTGAAATGTTATTAATAACATTTGCGTGTGGTGTATTTTTTTTTTTTTTTTGGGCACTAGGGGATTGTCATGAAATTGCAAAAGTCTATCAGCAACAAAATCAGGTATTTTGAATGGCTTATCTTCAACAAAGGTTAGCTATAGTGAATATAATAAATCTTCAGAGATAAGAGTGATATTACATAAATATCAAGTGGAACCCAGCTAGGATATTTGTCATGCCCAACAAATCTCAATCCCCGACTCTAACGTGAAGAGGCAAATATATGACAGTTTGGATGAAAGTGATATTGCATATAATAACTACATATGATTTGATTGGGTATATAATTCACTAATTTGGATGAGTGTCAGCATTTAGCGACTGATTCTAAGGTAAGTCTGTTTTGATCAGAATCGTTCATTGGACCCATTCCACCGCTTGTGGATGATAAGCGGCAGGCATCTTCTCTGTAAACAATGCATAATCTCTCTCTCTCTCTCTCTCTCTCTCTCACTGATGATGTCATATATCCTAGATTATAAAATTGGATACTTGAAAACAGTTTCTCTAAGTTACTCTGCTATTACCTTTTTTTTTTTTTTTTTTTTCTTTTTTAAAGTTAGATTGTATTGCCTAATTTCAGATAAATTTAAAATGATACTATAACTAAAATTCTCTAAGAACAAGTTTCAACAGATTTAGAATAAAATTTAGGCCAAAACATATTATTGTGCTCTAAGTTGCTAATTACTTTAGTTGTGCTCATCGTGACAAATAAAGGTTATAGACCGGTTTCAAATGACCTGAACATCATTTTCCTCTTAACAACTTCGGTAAAGGAGTGCAATGAAGAAAGTGAACTCATACCTATGCATGCCTTTGAATTTGCAACATATAATTGTATCAACAATCGTTTGAATGACAATTCTTACCTAACAAGTAAATTATGTTTTACTTCACCTCTTCCCCATTTTAATTAATCAAAATTCATCCTTCAAACATTGTTTTTTACGTGTACATACTTGTAGATATGATTGGCAAACTTACTGCTGTTGGACCCATTGAACAAGTTCACTTTGACAGCGGCTCTACAAATATAAGAAATCTTCAAATTCTACTACCTAAGTAAGGAACATTTCATTTTGCTCCCATTTATGGTTGAGTTTGATAAAATCAATAAGAAGTAATTGTCATCTCAACCTATTATATCAATGTCTCTGGACCCAGGCACTTTTATTTCTATTCATCTTTCTTCCAACTTGGTTTCAGCCCACCACCTTATTTATGTGAAAAAATATTCTTTTTTAATATTTGAACTATAAAAATCTACTTGCAAAGTACTTCTAGCTGAGTTTGAACACCAATGACCAGATTGGACTTTTGAAACTGGTTGTGTTGCACATTTATGGTTATAAAGTTCAACTCTATTATAATTAATCAAATATAAATGTTAAGTTTTATTTCAGTAACATTCAATAATTTTTATTAATTTTATAGTATGGATGGGAAGGTGGGTTGGGTTTGGACCTTGCTATCTTGAACACACTGTTAAGTTGACTAGGTATCATTTCTAAATGGAGTTTAGAAAGGGTTGCACTGAATATAATTCTATTTAAAAATTGAACATGAGATGCACATTGCACACATCATAAAAGTTATACTTGAATTTCAAATTGCATATTTTGAAATCTTTCAGAGTATTTAATAGAGATGGTTTAAGTAATATTGGACTCAATGCTACAATAGGTATTGGTTATGGCATGTGATTTTAGCAGGCCTGCCATGAAACCATGCTATTAAGTATTAAAAATGTGAAAATTATTTAACAATGTTCCCAATTGCTTTAGTGATCACTTATTCAAAACGTTTATCTGTTAAGTATGAGTTTACTATGGTTCTATTATTCAATTAAATTTGTTTGTTTGAATTAACTTCTTTCTCCTTTTAGGCTTCCTATGTGTTCCTTTTTACTTTACATGGTTGTCTAAATATAGAGGTGAATTGCTTATTCCTTTTTTCAAGTTTTCCACCCTTTGAATTATTAACACTAGGATTGTTGAGGCCTACTGGTAGTTGATCTGGTTGATGACTTCTCTGAACTCTGGGCATAAGTCAGACTGGCTGTAGCCTTTTTCTGTTTTAACTACTGTATTTAATTATGAATGGTAGCAAATCTCAGTTTTTAATGTCTTTTGAATGCTGTAATGTACCATTAGGGACAAAGAGCTAAAAATATCATTGTGGGATGAAAGTGCTAAAACAATTACTGAAAATGACTTCAAAGAAGATGAAGGTCTTTATATAATTATTGTTACTTCAACAACTGTAAAAGCATTCCAAGGTACTGAAAGATAGGTAGTATATGTATATATAATACTTTTATATAAAAAAAAAATGTGTATAACAAATTCTTCAATGTGTTTTATGGTTTTTTTTTAAAGGCAAACTGAATCTTAACACCACAAGTGCAAGTAAAGTTTACGTCAATTTGGACATTACAGAGGTTTTTGAGCTCATTGACAGGTTCATAAACATTTACTTTACTAATTCTCTATGATGGATTATGAATGGATTTTTTTAAAAAAAAATTGATCTGTTGCTTTCTTCAAATATAAAGTTGTTGAGGATGAATACGATAATGTTGTTCGATCTATTCTAGCACGTGACAAAAAACCCAAATCTGAATCAAAATTGATATTGCAAACTACGATGTCATTGGCAGAAATTAAAGCATTGGAATGGGTGGAAGGAGTCAAGGTTTTCTTTATCTTGAACTATTTCAAATCTAAATCTTTATTTTTCAATTAAAACTAACTAGAATGACTGATTTTGCAGGAAAGATTTTTTACCTGTTATGCTGATATTGTAAACATAGAAACAGAATTTGGGTGGAATTATATCTCATGTCAACTTTGCAAGCAAAAAGTAAAACAAAAAAATAATATGTTTTGGTGTAAGCAATTCTGAATCTCAGTTCCCTATGCCTAGGTGACCAAATTCTTCATTGTTTATACTATATAACTATTCAAATGATTGCATAGGAAAAAAAAAATGATAATTGCTTTAATTATAAATGTACAAATGACCTTATTACACTTTCTAACTTCTCTCATTATTATATACAGTTACAAACTACAAATCCAAGTGAAGGATCATACTGGGACAGCTTCTTTTGTTCTTTTTGATAAAGATGCAGAAAAAATAATTCAAAAAACTGCTATGGAACTTTCTTTAAAAGTTTCTAATCTAAATTCTTAACCACTTTCAATTTTATGCTTAAACCTAATGTTTTTATTATGCTAACAATTTATGGGCTTTACATCGTATTGTGCAGAATCAAGAGCCAAATAAAGTGCCTCAAGAAATTCAAAACTTGCTTGGAATATCTTATACGTTCCAAATAAAAGTTGATGATTACAATGTCAAAGAGGGATGGGAAGTTTACACTGTCACAAGTGTCTTTAAATTTGAGTCTAACAAACACTCAGAAAATATTGTTGCTGACAACATTCAGATTAAACCATCAGAAACACTATTCAGCCATCACCAAACTATTGCAAACAATCCTATTGCTACTTCAGATATTAAATTACTTACAAGCTTGAAGGATGTAACTAATGACAACCTAATAGATGACGTCTTTGGAAATACACAATTGGTAAGAAGACAAAAACTCATTATTAATTGCTTGATCATAACCTTTCTTACTAATAATGTTTTTTTGTTATCCTTATTAGAAATTTAAACATTTATGCACAATGAACAATGAATCTGAAAAATGTATTCTCCCCTTACTGTGCAGAAAGATCTTACAAAAAAAAGAACCTCCAAGCAAACTTCTAACAACAACACAAGCAGCTCCCAGAATAAGAAGAAGAAGTGATTGTATAAACTTGTCCTAATAATTTTACTTCTATTATGTAATACATATGGAAAAATTAAACTTGTGCATTAAGTTGTGCATTTGTATAAACTGAGTTACTATAACTTAACAATGGTGGTGGATTTTGTTTTGATTATGATTTGGAGAGACTTGGAATGGTGCATTGGTAGACTTGGAATGGTGCACTGGTTGTTTAGCACTGAATGTGTTTGTGTTTCCTATGTATTAGACAGCTTCTTATAAGTTGCTTGAACTTCACAGAATTTCAGCTGTACCATTTCGTGATGCATTATGATTGTTTACATTTCAGTTGATTTTATATCACATATAGAAGAAACTTTTTACTATAATTAATCTCTACTTTGTTTTAATTGGAATTCTTACAATACAAATATGTAAGTACATATATGTAATTGCAGGTACATCATTCAATGTCTTCTTGTATTTCTTCAGGTATTCAGCTTTTATAAAAATTATTGAATACTTTGGGAGTATCATAAAAATATACTGCTAAGTTTTGTTAATGAAATTTTCTGCTTAATAATATGAATTTAGACTTAACTAAGCCTTTTAAACATGAATAAACTTATGATTAATAATATATCCATTCCCGTGCGGTAGCACGGGTTACATGCTAGTTATACATAGTATTAGCTTACACTTTTTAAATTATATATTTCTAAAATATGTAATGGTTTCTTATTTTATATATATATATATATATATATATATATATATATATGTATATGTAATTACTAAACATTATAATTTGATTTATATCTATATGTGTGTGTATATATATATATATATATAGAGAGAGAGAGAGAGAGAGAGAGAGAGAGAGAGAGAGAGAGAGAGAGAGAGAATTATAAGAAAAAAAATACAAAAGATAGAAAAATAAAAAAAACAAAATTTTTAATTCAAGAGAAAAATGTACAAAAAACCAATATAAGTTGATTTATGTAATTACTAAAAGTTATAATTTGATTTATATCTATATATATATATATATATGATGAGAATTTAGACCCCTTAAACAACCAAATTGCGTAGCCTAGATTAATTAGCCAAGTTGTTACTTAGTCAAATTATGCAATTCTAGGTTAAAGCAATCAAACAATCATATCAAGAATAATAATGCAGCGGAAAATAAATGAACACAAGATATGATCACCCAGGAAACCACACGGTAAAAACCTGGAGAGGATTTGGCCCACTGATCCTCAAGGCATAATAGAATTCACTATGAAAGAATTGAAGTTCTTACAAAATGACTACAAGCTCCCCGCTCGACTTCCTAATGCTACCCACCAGTAGAACTTCCTGACACGACCACGCGCAGGCTCCGAATCCACGGACTACTTCTTTCTTGAATTCCTCAATCAGCTACAAGCTCCCCGCTTGCTTTTCTTTTAAGTTCCAATGGTTGCAACGGTAATGATCTTCAAGATGTTGAAATCATCTCTACCTTGAAAACCCTAAGTTTTGTGTAAAGGAAAGCTCCTCAAAGATCTCACAAGAGATTCACACAAAACAGCAATGTATGAGCAACAAAGCAATATGGACAACCTTAAAAAACGTGGCTAGGGTTTAGTTTATATACCTAGGGTAAAAACATAAAATCCTAAACGTTTAATGAGGTAGGGCTGAGTTGGAAATTCTGCAGAATAAACAACCTGTGCGATTTTCGATCGATCGAGTCTATTCTTCGATCGATCGAGCCAGGCCAAAAGTCCCAAGTACTTCTGCAGCCACTCGATTCCAACTTTACAATAATAAACCAACTTTGAGCAAGCCTAAACAAGACTAAATACAATGTTTTGATCATGATTTGCCAACATTACAAATTAGAGTTCTAAATACATAAAATCCTAAGACCTTAGAACCTAACAATATATATATATATATAGAGAGAGAGAGAGAGAGAGAATCATAAGAAAAAAAAATACAAAGATAGAAAAATAAAGAAACAAAATTTTTAATTCAAGAGAAAAATGTACAAAAAACCAATATAAGTTGATTTATGTAATTACTAAAAATTATTGCATGAAAATTATAGGTGGAATTTTAACAATGAAAACAAAAAATACAGTAGAACTTGTTCATTTATAGAAAACATAGCAAATATTTTATTTCTAAAATGGTTAGCAAAAATTACATACTATATATGCTATCTCCTCTGCTCAAACACACACCCTCCCCCTCTCCCCAAGAACTACCAACTAGGTGGTGGTAACATAGCAAATAAATACAATATAATGAACGTGTTGTCATTGTATAGTTTTTTAACATGAAAAATACCAGTATTCAAATAAGCAATATTTTATTGTCCAAATTAGACCTTTTTTTTTTTTGAGGATGGAAAATGGGGGCCTTTATGGTTATATTACTCCCCCGAGCAGGGCGCCAGGTGATAGCCAAGTCAGCGGGCCCTTTCGTAGCCGGCCTTCCCTTTACACACCTGTGTGGGGGGTACCCACGAAGGATGCTCACCAACGGACTCTTGCTAGTAGCGGGATTTGAACCTAGGTGTGTTGCACGAAGTATCCGAACCTTGCCAGCTGAGCCAAGCCTCCGTTGGCTTGTCCAAATTAGACTTAAGTGTGACTTATGGGCACTTATTCATGTGTTATGCTTTTAGGGGGTAAATAGGTATTTACCCTTAATTTGAAAACTATGTAGTAAAATGCCCATCTTTTGAGACTATTTAGTAAAATGTCTCTGTTTTGGACAAAATCGAACTAAGGGGTAAATACCCATTTTGGCCCTAAATTTAGTATACAAACTATTCATGGGTAGAATATAGGTAGAAATGAGTATTTACCCCTAATTTAAAAACTATATAGCAAATTGCCCCTGTTTTAAAACTATTTAGCAAAATGCCCATGTTTTGAAACTCAGTTTTAACAAAATCGAGTTCTGTGTAAAACTCAATATCCTCAAAATGTTCTATGTATATTTTTAAGTAAAACTTGACATTGCTAATGTCGAGTTCCACCAATAACTCGGTTTTATTAAAATTGAGTTCCAAAAACATGAGTATTTTGCTAAATAGTTTCAAAATAGAGATATTTTACTACATAGTTTTTAAATTATGGGTAAATATTTGTTTTGACCTACTTTTAGACAATGTTTAAAAATCTGTATGCATGTGGGTGTATAATGATATATGTATGTGAGTTATAGATTTTATCTTTCTCAATACAACTTTTCACCTCACCACTATTCCATAATACAATCTCCACTAATAACCCTACATTATTGATACTGATATGGGAAGTAGTATTTTGCCTATTGTTAGTGAGAACTACTGTTCTAAAAGGATGTAACTTTAGTCAAGTTAGCATACAACTTCTTATAATGGTCCATTAGGGCATCAACATTGGTGGTAGCAAAAATTTAGCAATTTAGTACCACAAAAAACTATTTTATCTATTTTACTATCTCACTTTACAAAACACCCAACATCAGTGGTTTATTTTAGCATTCAACACAATAAAATTATATAAACAATACAAAGATGGTTG
Organism: Quercus aquifolioides; assembly: GCA_019022515.1. Taxonomy (NCBI): domain Eukaryota; kingdom Viridiplantae; phylum Streptophyta; class Magnoliopsida; order Fagales; family Fagaceae; genus Quercus; species Quercus aquifolioides. The sequence goes on along the minus strand of CM032332.1, from coordinate 7,578,659 downwards.
TGCACAGTGGAGGACCTAATATAATTTTTTTTTTTTTTTTTGTTTAGCATTTGAGCTACAGTGCACACGCAAAGATGGCTGTGCATGTAGCTCAATAGCAAAAAAAAATTGACTTTTCCTCCGTTGATGCAGGAGCATTTTGTTATTTTTGGTTGGTAAATTTAGCATTTTACCAATTTGCCTTCATCAATACGTACTAATGGCTCTCCGAACTGTAGACTAATTAGTTTGTCACATTAGTCAATCTATAACCATATTTTTTCCTCCAATTCCTTGGCAAAGTATGTCATTTGTCATCATATGTATAATCTCAAATAACAATAAATCTTGGTGATGAACTTTGTCATAATCAATTCTAATACACTAATTATTGTTGTATATGCTAAGTTGTATACAACTATATACCCTAAACACAATTTCACAATTTTTACTAAATATCCTGCCTTCAAAATATGATTAATTTCAACTGCATGTTTCCTATATACAATGTGTAAATATCACTGCCGATTTTAATATTCTCGAAGAAAGTAAAAGGAATAAACTTTGTTATTACTCTCTTTTTTCTGCCGAGAATGTTAATTATTACTCTCTTATATACTCTATATCCACATGCCACAAATTTCCGTGCAATTTTCTGAAACATGTTACTTTGGACCTATCAGATAGTTTAATAGCTGTTTTTTTTTTGGGGGAATTATAATCTATGGAGTTTGTTTTTAATGATAATTATTTATTATTAAATTAAAATATCAATTAGTTTTTAGTATAGACAAAAATTGAATTTCAAATCTTTCATACAATTATTAAAAATTTTACCGATTGAGTAATTGAAACTCACAGATATTAGGTAACCTGTAAAATTCCTATTTATCTCTTTTGTTCTGCTCCAACATTATCAGTTAAAGTTCTAATGTCTAACTACCTATCGTACACTTTCTCAAAAAAAAAAAAAAAACTACCTATCGTACATACATTAAGTGGTGACTAGCCAACAATTAATACTGTCTTATTCATGTAGTAACTTTACCATCTATCGTACATACATTAATTTATGGTAGATGACAACATTGATTAGACATAAATATAATTTTTAGGTTATTTCCATTCAAAAAAAAAAAAAAAAGTAATTTAGCACGGAGTTTGAATTATTAATAAATTACAAAGTGGACTTTTTTTTTTTTTTTTTTGAAAAACTCACAGTTTAACAGCTGTCAGTATTAGGTAACCTGTAAAATTCCTATTTATCTCTTTTGTTCTACTCCAACATTATCAGTTAAAGTTCTAATGTCTAACTACCTATCGTACACTTTCTCAACCAAAAAAAAAAAAAAAAAAACTACTTATCGTACATACATTAAGTGGTGACTAGCCAACAATTAATGTTGTCTTATGCATTTAGTAACTTTACCATCTATCGTACATACATTAATTTATGGTAGATGACAACATTGATTAGACATAAATATAATTTTTAGGTTATTTCCATTCAAAAAAAAAAAAAAAAGGTAATTTAGCACGTAGTTTGAATTATTAATAAATTACAAAGTGGACTTACTTATTCATTTTTGCCAAATGTTTTGTTAGGAAGTTGAGAACTTGATTTTTTTTTTATTCAATAAGTTTTGGTGATAATTTTTCTATTTTATAATTATTGATGTGATATATTGTGACTTGTGGTGTATAATGTATATTGAAAACTATGTTAAGAATGAGTTTATTTGAAGGTGATAATGCTTTAAAATACAATTTATTATCTTAATAAATTGTGAAAAAAAATTATGTTTATAAGATCACTAATTTTTATTATAAGTTTTGTAACTCATCAATTGACATTTTTTGATAATTTCTACAGAAGCGTCCAGTTTCAAATTCTCTCGTAACTAATGAATTATATAAAAAAAAAAATAGAAAATATAAAAGATTGCTGATTTTGATTTCTCCCATTTGTTACACGTAAGTGGTTGAGTTGACTGCGGAGTCTTCTTGGAGGAGTCTTCCACTCCTATGAGAGAGAAGGTTTTATATGTTTCGGTTGCATGTTTCCTCCCTCTCACAAGGGAGTGGACCCCACACTTGTGGGGTCCACTCCCTTGTGAGAGGGAGGAAACATGCAACCGAAACATATAAGAGTTTTTCCCTATGAGAGGTACGAAGGACCTAATAAATAATGACAAATTGAATTCTTATCCGTTAAAGGCCTTATAATTTCTAAAAATAAAAATAAATAAATAAATAAAAAGAAAAAAGAAAGAAAGAGGAATTCCTATTGGTTGGTGATGAAGACGATATTAATAGCGAGAAAGATCGACTTATATATGTCAAGCAAGCCAAACGGTCATATATTGTAAACTTAGAATAATAAGGCCTGAATAATAAACTTAGAATCAAATATGACAAGCAAGCCAAACGGTCACATATAAATATATATATATATATATATATGTCACATTTGTATTTCAAATTTTCAACAATAATGGTGTGAATTAATCTAAAAACATGGACGGTTCAACCAAGGAGGTCCATGGCCCGGGGCCCTTAGAATTTTTTTTAAAATTTTTAAATATAGTATATAATTTTATGATATTTTATAATTTAGATTCAAGAAAATTCTTCTTAGCCCTCTTAATATAATCCCAGGCCCCTTTAAATAAAATAAAATAAAAATAACAACAAAAATTTGCGCAAACAACAACAATTAGCCTCCCCCCCTCCAAAAAAAAAAAAGCTATTAAAATAAACCTTTTTTGTGAGATGTGTTAAGACATCCCAAATATAATTGATAGGGATGAATCACAAAGCATACGGATCCCCTTCACAAAGAAAAAAAATGTAGTGACGGTGTTACCAAAGGAGACGGTCTGGACTGCCTAACAGCCAAAGAAGTGACAGACAGAGTCATGTCCTGAACGGACAAAATTCTTTGAGCAAACGGAGCCTTTAAGACGGACGAATGCGACATAAACGGATTCAAAGGAGATGGATTGTTGAAGCTACGTGGCGCCCACGTGGCACTGAGTAGTCTCCAAGAATCCTAAAAGGGAAATGCCTTGCATTCTATGTTCAACCATAATCATAGGAATCCATACAAGGAAAGAACCCATCGATGAGACGAGCATTAATGAGGATCTTCCCTACAAGGAAATACCCTCTCCACCAAGAAATCAAGGTTGACTCTACACTACTATAAAAACCCGAAAATCCTCACAAATCAAGGTACGCATAATTTACCCTAGCTTTGACACTCTAGAGTTGTGAAAAAGTTCTCTAACTTAACTTTCGGGGGGTATTTGGCCGGTACCACACCGGTACTCTCCGTAAGGTCTTCTCCTTTGTTTCGCAAGTTTTGTCTAGGGCACGTGAGGACCATCCAGCTTACTGACGATTTTTGGCATCATCAATAATAATTAAAAAAAAAAAAAATTCTTAGGTGCCATAAATTAGGTCCTTTAATTAAATTCAAACAAATAATTAGATTAAATTTAATTTTCCTTGAAAAAAAAAATATTTTTGTGTTTCATTGATCAACATAGACATATGTTTAAATTTAATTAGAAAACCTAATATACTGCATATAAGAAAACATATCTAAAATTAAGTAATTTATTATTAATGATTGTCAATGGGTGGGTTAGTGATAGGGAACATTTCAATTGGTCTCATCTGACAATGAAACTCGATCTATCAGACACCCAGACCAATCTGACATACTGCTAAGTAGCCAGCTAAACCAACACAAGGACTATTCACTGAAGTGAGTCGTCCAGCCATCTTGACTAGTCGAATGCCCATGTGGACGGACGAGTGAAAACAGTTCACTTCTCGAGGTGATATAAGTATTCCCATTCCTCACTTATTCATGTATGGACACTATTACTCACACCACACCAGAAGGTCTTCCTACAGATCCATACCCACTAAGTATGAGAAGTTAAACCTAAAGATCTTGGTGCCACTAACTCCACTCTCTCCATTATACTAGTGCCTACATTCCTACCTTCTTGGGAGGGTGGTCACCCTAAACTACTACATAAGCACCAAAGCACCTCCATTCTAAGGTATGTATGCATAATTTCATGCTCATACTTTTAAAGTTTCTCGAGATTGTTATGAGTTTCTGATTTAACCTTTGGAGGGTTTTTGGCCTGCACTGCACCAGTGCACTTCGTAAGTATTCTGCTCTTCAGGTCTTCTAACACTACAAGTTTGGACGATTCTCTTGTTGATAATCCTGAGCATCATTAGTTGGGATCATTACTTTTAACTAAATAACTTAAAACTTCAATTATTTTCATCTATTTGTCTTATGTATTTCATTGAGTGGTCCACTAATTTTCATCTATTTGTCTTATGTATTTTCATCTATTGGTCTTACATATGACAAGTTTAACTAAGTCATAGTAAGCTTAACAAAACAACATATGTCCAAAGGTAATTCACATTATTAGATAGACCCTTAAACACTTTTCATGCAAAACTTTTTTTTTTTTTTTGAGAGTCTTATCCATGCAAAACTTGTGATAACTAGTTATCTGCTTGTCTTTAATAATTCATTAATTCATTAAAGTTGCCAAGTTGGTTGTAAAGCCCGTAAGAGATATACGTATATATAGTTGTAAATCTGATATATAATAGTAACTAAATATTTTGTATGTATATATATATATATAAATTAAAAAATAAAAACAATTATTTTGTACCTTTTCATTTTATGATATTTTGTTAATATTAAATAAATACTAATTTGAATTTTCATTAAAATTGAAAATTTATACGTTGGCCCCCTCCATTAAAACCCTGCTAGCTCCATCCCTTTCCACCCATATTTTATTGGTTGGTGAAAAAGACAACACACAGGAAGACTTGAGGGGTTGACCAGTGTGAATGGTTCATATTACTCACCAATTAAGATCAATGTTGACAGGAGTTACTCTTATTTATTACTTGCAGCTGCTTCTGCACCTTCGCATGCTCTTAAAATTCTATAAGAAAGCCAATTTCTGCAACTCTTTGTTTTGTGCAGATTTCCTTCCCTCTTGTTCCGCCTTGTAAAATGCAAGCTACTTGAGTTTGTGATCAGGTTCAATTACGCATTCTCTTTCTCAATAAGGGGTTACCTTTTTTTCTTTTTTTTTCTTTTTTTTTCTTGAACAAGTATTCGTTCCGTTAACCCAAGAAAGAACGAGAGGGTATGCTAAGGTCAATACCAGACCAATAGACCACGCAGTCTCAACCAAGCCAACTTTATCATATTTTCAACTAACCACTAAGGAGATATATATTTAGTGATAGTATTTTATAACTCCAAAAAAAATATTTATAAATACTTGTTGTTTACTTTTATTATATTTTTGAACAATTAGGTCAATAGCCTTGTTTTTTTCATTAGTATTAATTGTTGCACTTTGAAATAATGAAAAATTTGTTAGTGTTGTCTAATCTCTGTTTTACACTTCTCCAGGGATCAAAATTCATACTGTCTTTGTAAAGCTCGTTGGGTTGTGTAAGCATAGTTCAGAGATTGGTTCTTTGTTTTGGAGGTTGGATCATCGACAAGCTTTAGGCATGAGTAATCGTAGCCCATTGCAAGAGAACGTTGAAAGGTAGTTTCTTTCTCTACTTATGTGCTAACAAAAACTTTTTTTTTCTCTTTTTTTCTTTTTTCTTTTGGCCAATAGTCTAACAAATTTAGTTCTAAATTGTTGTTGTTTTCTTTAATAAATAAATTGGTTATTATTAGGCTCTCAGCTAAAACATTTTTCAAGAAGACTTTGTATGTCTGTTCTATTCTGTTTTCCACTAGTGCATGGGCTGGGTTGAAGGGTTTTTTCAACTTAATCTATCATGGTGAGTTACAAAAATCCAACACAACTCAATCCGTCACAGGGATTCAATCGAACCCTTGTGGATCTAGTTGGACCTATGGTTTGAACATATTTTTTTTTTAATTGTTATTATTAACATTAAATTGAGAATTAGAACTCTACCGCTATAAATAAAAGCAAATTTATAACCAAATAATACTAAGTATAACACAAAATCAACACAAACTATAAGAGGAGAACTAAAGATTTAGGTTTTATTTAGGAAGAGGGGTAAAAAAGTAAATAAATATATTTTTAATATATTTTTAAAATTTAAATATATATTAAATATATGTGGGTCGGGTCGGGTCGGGTTAGATGCATACAAAATAAAATCATTTAAAATTAAATAGTGAATAAGTGCATATGAATAATTTTGACCTTACTCAAAATTGAAAAACAATTCATCGGCTAGAGAGCAGAATCCCTAAAGCCTAGCAGTCTAAGTTGAACCATGATTCGAAGACTAAGTAATTGACCGCTGATAGAAATGTTTAGCAAATAAGAAAATCCTACAGCCTTAAGCTATTTATTACCAGAAGTACTGATAAAAATTCGAATTTACATATGCTTTTGCCAAGTTAATTCAAAGTAATTTTTATTATTCAATTTGAATTAAATTATTATAATATTTTCTTTAATTCAACATATTATTAATGCTAATTGCTCTATAAAATTCCAAAATAATGCACTCCAATCATCTTGTGCAAAAGAGTGGGAGTCTGGAAAGAAAACATATATATGGTTCCTCTAATTCAACTTCATATGTGCATAAGAGTGGTAACTTGTTAGGTTTGGGATGGATTAGCCTCTTTCCAATCCCAGACTTTTTAAATATGAAGAATTCCATTCCAAACCTTTTTTTTTTTTTTTTAAATAGAGACAAAGCAGTTAGCATGTACTTTGTTATAAAAATCTAGTTTTCTTGTAAATAGAATTAATGATAGAGATGTTTTAATTTTTAATAAATAGTGGATTTTAGTTAAGTCAATCGGTAAAATCTCTTATTATTGAATTAAAAATTTGAAGTTCAATCTTCATGTACACCAAAAACTAATTAGAATTTTAGCTTAATGATAAAGAACCATCATTATAGAACACTTAAAAGTTAAGTAAGGTTAGCTTATATTAGTTTAAAGTGTACAAAGTCGACATAACTGTCCTAATACATAATTTTTTTTTTATAAAAAAAGAAGATCCTAATACAGAATATCTGATAGTGTTTAGCTTTTTGCTTTTTTTTTTTTTAAGGCAACCTCTAATTTTTATGTTTGCCAGGTCTTTGGTCAGGAATGAGAAAAAGGATATCGAGGGGCAATGTCCCCGCAAGGTTGTTGAATTTGTTTCAAAAACAAAATTAAGGCCGTTGGTACGGTGGTTCCGTCAATGGTATCGTCAAATATTTGTATTCTTTCGCGCGCTTGCAGTATCACTGGATCCCTTGTTCTTTTACGTTCCCGTGATCAAAGAAGACAAAAAGTGCATTGGGTTAAACAATGTGGTGTGGACCATAGCTGTTGTTTCGCGATCGGTCATCGATGTCGTTTTCCTAGTGCATTTTGCAGTGGAATACTTGATACGACGTGATGAACTCAAAAAAGAACGAAGGCACTTATGGTTCATCATGTTGAACGTTCTAGCTATTCTGCCTATTCCACAGGTAAGGGAGACTTAGCTACATTGTAAGTTGGAAAAATACTATTTTCACGTATTTTTCTAGTAATTTGGAACTAACAAAAAAGACTTATATATATATATATATATGCGTATACTTCTTCTTTTTCTTTTTTGACGTAAGCCTTCAAAAAGTTATTAAGTACTCATAATTATGCATTGTTTCCAAAAACAAAATTAAGGCCGTTGGTACAGTGGTTCCGTCAATGGTATAATCGTCAAATACTTGTATTCTTTCGCGCGCTTGCAGTATCACTAGATCCCTTGTTCTTTTACGTTCCCGTGATCATAGAAGACAAAAAGTGCATTGAGTTAAACAAAGTGTTGTGGATCATAGCTATTGTTTTGCGATCGGTCACCGATGTCGTTTACCTAGTGCATTTTGTAGTGAAAGGTCCAAGGCACTTAAGGTCCATCATGTTCGTCGTTCTAGTTATTCTGCCTATTCCACAGGTAAGGGAGACTTTAGCTACATTGTAAGTTGGAAAAATACTATTTTCACGTATTTTCATGGGCGGCGCTACACTATTCTCAGTGGGTTCAAATGAACCCACGACTTCCCCTAAAAAAAAAAATTATATATAAATTTTTTTTTTTTGTTAGTTTAATGCTATAATATTTTTCTTAAAAATATATTTGCACACCTGACTTAAATTTTACAAACCATTATTACAAGTTTTTCCAACTCTAAGAATAAAAAGTAAGCGTTTGTGAATTGTAAGTGTCATTATTTTTTATAAATTTATATTATGTGTGAGTGTGTCTAATATTGATTGTGTGCATTATTTTTTGTTATAATATTATTTGTGTGAATTATGATGTGTGTGGATGTTTGTGTGGGCATTGTAATATAAATATATATAATTTAATAATTAGGAAATAGATATGGTTTGTTACATGTGTGTATATTTTTATCATGTTATAATAGCTTTTTGTTATAAAGTTAGTAAAATTCAAGAAAAAAAAAACGCAAAGTTAGTGATTGTCCAAGTATTTGATTAGTTAAGTAGACACTAGTGTATACTTTTATGTATGAATGAGTGTGGTTGTGTACGTCAATAATTAATACAAAGCCAATGAGTTTAGTTTAGTCATTTAGTTTAAAATATTTTTATAAAAAAAATAACAAATAGATAATAAAAACTGCATAAAAATAAAAATGTTAGATAAACTTAACAAAATAAAATGATTATAGACTCGTAGCTACCCACATTAGCAATAGATACTTATAATGAACTATTATATAACAATTCAACATTTGAATACTTGTAGAAGGAAATTGTAAAACTTTATGTATTAATTTTTTTTTTTTGGGTCGGTAACCCGATATATTCAAATTTTTTTTTTTATTAAAATTTTTTAATGACCCCTCTAAACAAAATTCTTGGAGCCGCCACTGCGTATTTTTCTAGTAATTTGGAACTAACAAAAAAGACACACACACACACATATATATATATATATATATACTTCTTCTTCTTCTTCTTTTCTTTATTCTTTTTTTTTTTTTTTTTTTTTTTTGACGTAAGCCTTCAAAAAATTATTGAGTACTCATAATTAAGCATTGCTTTCATAACCAGACCAAACCAATTTATTCAACCGGGTTAAGTGGAAACCGGAGGCCATGCTGACACATTAACCATTAAGGCAAATTAGCTTGTTGTATCTTTATGTAGCAAACTATTATATTAACTAGTATATAGCTCCGTGCATATGTACAGGTACAATTTTAAAAAATCATAATTATACTGTTCAAATTATACATTGTATTAACTTACACTTTTTTTAAACCCTACATTTTTAAAATATGTAATAATTTCTCACTATATATATATGTGTGTGATTTAGAATTTAATTAGTTTTAGACTCTTCGATTTTTGCACTCAATAATTCACTTGTCACAAAAATTAAAAACTTAAGATGAACACGTGGCGGAAAATTAGACTCCAATTAAAATCCAATTTAAAATCTAATTGGATTTAGACTCTTCGATTTTTACACTCAATAATTTACTTGATACAAAATAAAAAATTGAATGGAACAAATAGCATAAAATTGAGAATTCAATTAAAATCTAATTGGATTTTCTCTAAGTTTTGGCTATTAATATATATATTTATTTATTTTATGTAATTGAATTATTTTTTTTATTTTTTTTTCATGGGTTAACCTCGGTTGAACTTCAGTTCAACCTCAAAAACATGAGCTAGTACTTCAAAGCAAATAAAAATACATCAAATGCTCATAAGGGAATACAACTGAGCTAGTACTCCAAAGCCAAAAAAATACATCTAATGCAAAAATTAACTTTACCAGTTGACTTTTTGTATTTATGTTATATTATTTTCTTAAATGACTTTTCTTTTATTAATTTGAAGTACCAAGTTAGAAATACTCTAAGAACATTCGCTTAAACTGGAAATTAATTACAAAAAATTTAACCAAATTTCAAGATTACATATACAAGCATTTACAATCAAAATCTGTTTGATTGTAAATGCTTGTATATGTAATCATGAAATCATCTCTCCGGGATTCTGAGTTTGTTTGTCCCCCCTTGCCATTGGAGTGATGCAAGAGTTGCTTTAACTTTCCTTCACGGACGAGCTGGTCCAGATGGTCCCGCAGATTTCTACAATCTTCTGTGGTATGTCCTTGATCTTGGTGGTATTGGCAATAAAGGTTTTGATTGTGCCTTACGGGGTTTTCTGCCATCTTATTTGGCCATTTGAAAAATGACTCATTCCTAATCTTCTCCAGAACCTGATGCACCGGTTCTCGGAACACAATATTGACTGCCTGAGTACTAGCAGATCTTGACTGCCCAGCAAAATCTCTCCGTGGCCGGTTGTTATTGTATTGGTTCGACTTGAAATCCCTCATCTCCTGAGGGATAACCTTATCCTTTCCTTTCCCCTGCTGCTGGTCTTCCTCAACCCTTTTATACTTATCAATCCGGTCCATAAGTTGGTGCACACTGGTGACAGGTTTGCCAGTCAGAGATTTCTTCAAATCGTGCTCGGCTGGGAGGCCAACTTTAAAAGTACTGATGGCCACATCGTCAAAGTCACCATCTATCTTGTTGAACATCTCCCAGTATCTATCCGAGTATGTTTTTAGGGTCTCTCCCTCTCGATGCTTAAGAACAGTAGGGAAGCCAAGGGTCGAGGAAGCCTGCTACAAGTGACGAATCGGGAACCAAATGCCTGGGTAAGCTCCTTAAAGGAACTTATGGAATCTGCCCTTAGGCTATCGAACCATCTCATCGCAACGGGTCCCAAACTGGATGGGAAAACCTTTCACATCAAGGCTTCGTCCTTGGAATGGACAGCCATTCTCTGATTGAAGTGGGTCACATGCTCCACGAGATCTGTTCTACCATTGTACATGGTGAAAGCGGGCTGAGTGAATCGTCGAGGAAGTTTCACCCCCTCAATTTTGCGCGTGAAGGGCGACTTGGAGATTTGGTTCAAGGCCCTGCTCATAGCGTCGTTTCCCACACCTTTACGAGGCAGGCTTCTAAACCCCCATTTGCGATGGTGTTCCTTCTCGTAGGAGAAAGATTCGCTAGGCGGGGTTCGAGACCTTCGCCTGTAACTGACGTCCCTTCCGTCATCAAAAGAAACATTAGAGTTTGAGGGGGTTTGCCTTCGCCTTGCATGGCGCAACTCCCTCTTCAGCTGGTCAATCTCCTGTTGCATACCCTTATTACTCTTTGCATGAGAGATATGGCTTACACCTCGAGGTTAACTCCTGTCAGTATGCGTGGTATGCACACTTCCTTCACGGTGACCTCTCTGCTCAAGGTTGACAAAAGGGTCGGCATGCTGGGACCCCAAAGACTCTGCTTGATGTGGACCTGATCCTACCATAGTTAAGCATTACACTCACTATCGCCACAGTTCTTCACAAAGACGATGCCAATTGTAGGGACAAGATTTGTGGCCTAAGCCCAAAGTATAAGGGATATTGGCCCAGTGAGCCCAGTACAATAAATTTGTAGAGAGTGGGTTAAAGAACTAGGCCTCAATGAGTTGGACAACGACTAGTATGTATTTAAAAGATGATCAAACAAGAACAAGAAGCACTGATCCGAATCAATTCACTGTCCAAGGAGGTAGGTCTTTATATTAATCAACTAGATAGAATACAAGTATAATTTTGATGGCTACAGTGTTCTCTTTCTATTTTTCTCCTCCCCTTCCTCATGGAGGGTCTCTTACATTATATATCTCCCTTTAGACCATCTCGACACTACACTTGTTGATCATTTGAGCCCTTACTCGAGTGCGTGTCCCATTAGACATCCTCTCTGGCTTTCTATGAGTTGTGGTAGCCATGGCAGCATTGTTCAGGGGTCTTCTCCACATAAATGCGGACAGAAAAGTAGCTGCAGTACATTTAATGCGGTGGTAGCAGCTTTCCTTTAGATATTTTCGGGTTTTCTTCATTCTCGTATGTTCATGATGTTCGTCCCTATCACGAGAGCCTCTTGGAAGGTCACCTTGATCGTTGGAATACATATTTGAGCCGTATTTATCATATCCAAGGAGATATTCCTCCTCGGACCTTCTTCCCATTTGTATCTTACTCATTAAATTTAGAGTCTTGAGCCACTCATTACCATTCGTTCCTCCTCGGATTACTTATGCTCTTGGCCAAGGCCCAATACCCAATATATGATTTGGGCATTTAATCCTACAATTATCAATAAAATACAAACTCTTAAAGTCACACGCGTGTGTATCTTTGAAAGCTTGATAATCTAAATGCTAGAGCTAATTAAGACCCCCAATTTTAATTAAGGCTTGATTAATTTTAATTTAAACATAATTAATTGTGAATATGCGTAATTATCAAATTAATTAATCAAAACACTCAACAATTGCATGGATGAACATATAAGTGCAAGGCAAATATGTAAAGGCAATAGGGAAAAGAAACTCAAGTCCAAGATAACACGCGATGTGTTATCGAAGAGGAAAACCGAATAACTCAATGTATAAACCTCTCTGGGGCCCTCCAAGCCGAAATGGTCCACTAGTGAATAAGTTGGAGTATAAGGATAACCAAAAAGACCCTTCAAGCCTAATCTACCCAAAGTACTTGAGCCCTCCAAGCTCCAGCTACCAACGGACTTTACTGAGCCTTGTCTTCACTAGCTTCCTATATCCCACAATACCGTCTGATTGTACCGCCAAGCCTTACCAACTTATTTTGGCAAAGACCCAATGCTTCCCAAGCTCCAAAACACTCTCTACACTCTGAATGGGTGTAGGTTATATTTGAGTACAAACTCTTCTCAAGGCATAACAACGGGAGAGAGGAGGAAGAGACTACAAAGGAATTTTCACTTAAGAATGAGTAGCTCTCTCTAAAAGGTGGGTGTTATGAAAACCAATCTCTAGGGTTTTCTCTCTGATACCCTCCTCACAATTTTGTGAGTAATGAAGGTATAGTATAGGTGAAGGGTTGGAAAGTCACACTTAAATCCAACTGGTCAATGTATCTTGCGAGTTGGCCAAGTTACGAGTGATTCGTGAAACAGACTGACTGTTAAACTTCCTCATGTGCTCTTCACATGGCCTTTCGCAGGTACTGCAGTCCCAAGCCAATCATGAGCAAGTCGTGAGATCAACTGTCTTGAGTAATCTAAACCAACTTAATACTAATCCCATTACAAATAAATCCCACAAAATATAAGGAAATAAATTAATAAAATTACAACACTTTTTGTCATGAAATACAGCCAACATAAATGTTATGTAAAAACCGTATCTTTACAATCTTTTAACCCAAAAACTAGTATAAAATATCTTTCAACTATCAAACCAATGGTCTTCTTAAAATATATATATATATATATATATATCAAACCAATGGCGAAGCCACTGTAGGTGCCACCCCCAATCCTCACCCCCCCCCCCCCCCCCGGCGGCCATTTTTTTAATTTCTAAATAGATATTAATTATATATGTGTGTGTAGTCCAATTTTTTATTTTAAATTATTAGATATTTATACTTATGACTAAATGATACTTTCCGTCAATGAAATTTGGTGTATTTAGTCATTGCAATTTAAAAAGTTCGAATTTGGTCTCTAAAATTTTAAAATGAAACAATTTGGTCTCTCCATTTTTTTATACATTACTAATGGCGGGTGAGGCACCCCATTTTTGAGGGACCAAGTCGAATCAACCAAATATTTACGGAACCGAAATTGTACCAATTTCATATTTAAGGGGGATATAAATCAAACTTACCTTAAAATTTTAGGGACCCGAGCAAAAACATTTTAATTTTGAAGGACCAAAATTAAAATTACACAAAATTTCAAGCACCAGAAGTATAATTTATCCATAAAATTATTTGTTTGATTATATAAATTTTATATCAAAGTCTATGGTTTCTAATATTAATTTGAATAAAGTCATGATCCTATATATTGTTGATGAGTTGCATGTATATACTAATAATTCGGTATTCATAAATTTATTATGAATATATATTAAAATAAAATGGAAAAAAGAAAAAGAATTGAGCTTCCTTCTCATAAAAATGATAGTTGATTAAAGATAAATTAAAGATATTTAATCTATTTTGTCAATCTTGATTCTTGACTTAAGTTTGTTGAAGTTTAATAGGTATATTTTATGTAGTACACATTTGGATAATAAAATACTTGATTTATATTTTGATCTTTGTGTATAGCACAATGTTACATATCCAACTACACATAGTAGGAATACAATGTATTCAAAGAAAAAAAATACTAATCATTATATTTATATTCGACCCTATGAAATAATTTATGGCATCACCACTACTTCAAATATAGTCACACTGTACCAATGTTCAAGGTTGTCAAAATTAAGATCCTACGTAGGATTGTGGGAGGTAGGTAAGATCGTAGATCATAAGATCCTACTTATTTTCAAATTTTGAGCAAAAAAATACATTGATAGTAAATTTATATGTTGAGTAATCACATAAAATATGAATTCATCCATTAAAAAACAAAGATTTGCATCATATAATGTAATTTGCATGCCCAACATCGTTACGTCTATACTAACGAAACAAATATATTTAAGTTTTAACACAATGTATCTAAAAATGTTAGTACATGTTTAATATGCAACTAAGTACCAAGATACTATCAACACATATTGAAAATATTTTCCAGTTTCTAAGTTCTAAATCCAAAATAAGTTAAGCTAGTTAGCAAATGAAAATTAGCTTATTACAATCTGAAATCCAAAATAAAATTCTCATTCTAAGGTAAACTAGCTAATTATAAATATGAAAACCAAAAGCACATGTTTTGGTAAGATCGGTAGGATCCCATACAATCTTGCACGATCCTATATACAATCCTACCATTTTTACGATCTTACTACGATTCTAAACGTTTTGGTGAGGTAAGATCATAAAATCGTGCGATTCTACGATCTAAATCGCGATTTTGACAACCATGCCAATGTTTCTAATTCCTATTTCTTAATAGCGGTACCTAACTGCCTATATTATAAAGATCTAACAAGTAATTTTCAACGGACAAAAAATACTAAATTTTTTCTTGGATAAAGAATATTAAGTTACTTTTATTTTACAACAAAAATATTTTCCTTTAATAAAAAAACTTCAAATAGATTAGTAATAAATCAATATGTGAATTTGAAAAAATTCTAATACACACATAATTACTATTTTCGTTAAATTATCACCGTCCTACACATAATTAGATTATATCCATTGACTCTAAAAACAAAAATTGTTGTAATCCATTCAGGTGGTAATGCCAAGCATATTTTCAGAGATGAGACGGACAAAATCTTCAAATATAACAATCTTGACATCTCTAATTCTTTTGCAATATGGGCTAAGAGTTTTCCAGAACTACCAATACTGGAAGGGTCTCAAACGCGGAGGGAAATTTAGTAAGGCTTCCCTATGGATCACAGCTTCATTGATTTTATTTCTATACATCCTTGCTGGTCATGTAAGTTTGCTTACGTAGTAATTTCATATTCTTTATTTTTAATCTTCGTAAATGTTGATTCTTTAATCAATGTATTGTTGTCTTTCTTAATATTTAAAATCCAAATCAACCTTCTTCTCAAAAAAATCTAAACCAACCAACCTTGCTAAATCAAAATCATATATTGAAGAAATATCCAAAAAATAAAGAAAAATAAAAATTACGAATGTTTCATTTTATTAAATTTTAGAATTACCTAGATTAATTTTTTTGAAAAAATACCTCAAGAATGCTAATACATCGAAACTTAGAAGGTGCTATCCCGTGTAAGAGTTGTGTTGGGGAGATCATACCTTGGAAAGCTTCAAAATGGGCAGTTAATACAACATATATATAGGGACAACACCTGACTCAAAAAGCTGGCTTAAACCAATGGGTATAAGCCTAATTATGTTATATTAACCACTCACCATTCTCATTATTATTCAATATGAGACTTCACTTATGTATGTATACCCAACAATCTTTCCCCTCACCTGTGAATCTTTGCCTCTTGATAGGCAACAAACAACTCCCATTTGCCCTCTTTCGCCTTATGGACTTTTTCTTCATCAACATGTCATCCATGAGCCTTATGTATGCCATCCATAAGAACCACATCTCAACCTTGTATGCTCATTTTTTAGAACTTAGCTTGCACTACTATCTATGGGAACCTTGCATCTCACCATTTGGCAATACCCTTTTGTGGGATTTATTTATTTATTTATTTTCAAGATTGTTTGTATGAGCTTCTATAGGCTTGTTTGGTGTGATCCCTACTTGTGAAGGCTCCAAGTACACACATCCCGTCCCTGTGCTTTGGATGCCTTTGTGCCTAATCTATGCGAAGTATGTTTCCATCCATTCGTAAAGTTTAGAAAAGCATCTCAATTCGATAATTGAGAATAATTTTTTTTTTTTTTTTTTGAAAGGGAGAATAATTTAAGTAGTAGTTTCATATCCATACAATTCTCTTATTGTTATAGTTGTAATGGTTATTAACCTTTGGTTACGATATTTGCAAAATTTACTAATTTATAATGATAATCTAATCGATTAGGCATTGGGAGCCTTTTGGTACTTTTTCTCTACCCAACGAGTAGCGGCTTGCTGGCACAAAGCTTGTGAAATTCATAGTGATGGGGTTGAAAGTTCTTTTAACTGTGACCACAGTTTGAGAAAGCTCTCTTTTTTAGATGATTTCTGCCCTATTGATACACCAAATCCAAGTACCTTTGATTTTGGAATATTTCTTGAAGCCCGTCGATCTAGAAGCTTAGAGTACTCCACGGGTTTTCTGCCAAAAGCATTTTACTGTTTCTGGTGGGGCATGCGAAATCTAAGGTTTGCACACGATACACCCTTTACTATTCCATATCAAAATATATAAGTTCTGCGTATTTCTATGTCGTTCAAGTTACACATGATGTAACTTTAAAAATATTGTACCACTTAATAATTTATTATTGAATTCATATTCTGAAAATCTCATTGTTGGATTATAGGTTCTATATGTTCTTTAACATGCATGCCAATTTTCATGTCTATCAGATATTATTTACTATTCGATTAATAAATTTATATTTAATGCATTATTTTAAACAAAACAAAAAACTTGATTTTAAATAATTAATTAATGACATGACAATTGATCTTTGATCACCTTGAAATTTTGTAAGCATGAAGAATTTATGAAAATAATATAATCCAAATATGGTTCGGTGGATTTGTTAAAATTTGCATTCAATTAAAAATATTGAGTGATGTAACATTGTTTAAAGTTACAAGGTTTATGGCTTTTTAATCTATTCTTAAATTTGTTGTTTGCACACAATTGGAGCTAAAATAGTTATGAGTAGTGCTACATGCGATATGTACTACAAGTTTACTACATTAAGCATACAAATTGAAGTGTCACCAATAATAAAAAGGTAATTCAAATATTCAATTATGAGGTGGCTAAAGCTTCCAATCACATTCATTAGCATATAAGTTTGTAAGTTATATTATATATAATAAAACTTGTAGGGTAAATTGCAAATTACACCCCTAAAGTTTGGAGGTCGTTGGATTTTACACCCTGAAGTTTCAAACTTTGGATTTTACCCTCTAAAGTTTTTGGTATTTGAATTTTACACACTGACGTTTCAAAACATGGATTTTACTCTCTAAAGTTTAAGGTTGTTTGGATTTTACACCCTCAAATTCTAAAACTTTAGAGTATAAAATCCAAACACCCCAAAACTTTAGGGAGTAAAATCCAAACACTTCTAAAATATATGGGGTAAAATCTAAATTCTGGAACTTCATGGTGTAAAATCCAATCACCCCAAACTTTAGGAGTGTAATTTGCAATTTACCCAAACTTGTAATACCTATAATATTTTCCAATATTTATTAGTTTCTCCTAGTTTTATTAATGATCTCATTAAATAAAAATATCATTAATTTCTACTCTTTATTTCTTACATGGTAAAATCGTCAAGTAGATTAGAATTTCCTAATGAACATTGGGATCACAATAGAAAGAAATACTTGAACCATGAATTGAGTTCTTAACGAATTTTCATAGATTTGGATCATCCTAGAAGTTCACAGGATTTTTTAAGTTTGCTACTAATAGAATTATGGTTTGCTTTTATCCTGGAGATGCTTTGGTATTTTTTTTTTTTTGGCTATATTATATTCCTAATATAGATATATATGTCTTTGTAGTACTATAAAATAATACTTTAATTAAGCACAACTCAAGATATATATATTAAGCATTTTATAATCTAATGTATCCTTAAGGGTCGAGAAAGGTGAAAAGGTCTTGTTTGGGTAAAAATCGAACATAAACAGTTTGCAAGCAAGTCAGATTAATCAGATTATAAGTTAACTAGTAGTTTTTAACATGCAATAATAATAATAATATGATCATATTATTTTTGTCTTTCTAGTTGCTTTCAATACAAATAAGAGATGGCAAATAACTATAAAAGGAAAAAGAAAAAAAAAAGAGAACCAAAAACAAAAACAGTTTAAATAAAACTTAACTAATTCATTGATTTCTAAGTTTACACAATCCAAAGTTCACTAATGAGTAATGATATCATCACCATAAAGTAACATAAAGAAAATGCTAATGTTTGTGAACTACGTCAAGTTATCAACCTTCTCAATTGTGCCTCTTCTTATTGCATGTAAAATAATAATAAAGTTAAATTATTTAGAAAGATAAATAAACAAAAAAAGTTTTAAGAATAAAACATAACATATTAGGTAAAGATAAATAAATAAATATTTAATATAAATTGTACCTCAAGAATCAAACTTCAAGTTGTGTGAAAAACTAATTTGGGAAAAATGATTTCATTGCATTAATTAGAATTACAGAAGCTAGTCTATATATACAAGCTAAAGGAAGTAACTAACTCTAACTAACTCTCATAAAATGTGCTAATCAGAAAAACTAAATACTAACAGCTCTTGGCACGTGTATTACTAACAGTAGTTGGCACGTGTGAACCATATATACAATATACTACTAACTAAACTACAAGTCATATATAGCAACTAACTACATGTCGTGCTTTGTTCTTCTATATCTTGACTTCCCCTGTTTTCTGTGTGTATGAGCTTATCTGCAGCAATTGGTTCTTTGACAGTAGATTCAGCTTGACCAGAAGGCTTCTTCTTTTGATACTCCCCCTCAAGATGGACTGAGGGCAAATGAATATTGATCAGTCCCATCTTGGAAATGAGCTCTGAGAAATGCTTAAAACTCAAAGCCTTAGTTAGCACATCAGCCAATTGGCATTGAGTCCTGGCATGAATTAACTTTATCACCTTAGCCAACACCTTGTCCCTGACCACATGACAATCAATCTCTATGTATTTGGTTCTTTCATAAAACACTGGATTGGAACCAATGTGAAGAGCAAAGCTTCTTTGTCATGCCTTACTTGAATATCCCTTAGAAGATAAAGAATCCATACCACTTCACATGTAGCTACTGCCATTGCTCTATATTCAGCTTCTGCTGAATATCGTGAGACGGTGGACTATTTCTTGGATTTCCAAGAAATTAAGGAGTCTCCAATGAAGATGCAATATCCAGTCACTGATCTTCTTGTGTCTAGACATGCAGCCCAATCTGAATTAGTAAAACCTTTCACATGCAACTCTGAGGCAGCTAAAAAGAACACTCCCTTCCCTGGTTCATTCTTCAAATACTGCAAGACTCTATAGGCTGCTTCAAGGTGTGGTTTTCTTGGTTTGGACATAAACTGATTCAACTTATGAACAGCATAAGTGATGTCAGGTCTGGTGATTTTCAAATACAGCAGCCTCCCCACTAACCTTCTGTACTTGCTGGGATCATTGAGTAAATCACCATCATACTTGCTCAACTTAAGATTCTGCTCCATTGGGACCTTAGAAGGTTTACAACCAAGCATACCAGCATCACTTAGTACTTCCAATGCATACTTTCTTTGACAAAGGGCTATACCCTTATCAGTCCTTGCAACTTCTAGACCAAGGAAAAACTTTAAATCACCCAAATCCTTGAGCTTGAACTTTTGATCCAATAAAACCTTGAATTGATCAACCTTGTCCTTGTCATTGCTGGAAATTAATACATCGTCCACATAGACTAATAAGGCAATAAAAGACTCACCCTGCTGTCTAGTAAACAGTGAGCAGACTGCTTTAGACTGCACAAAGCCTAATTGAATCAAGGCTTCAAAGAACTTGGAGAACCATTGCCGAGATGCTTGCTTCAAGCCTTAAAGAGACTTGTTTAATTTGCAAACAACCTCCCCCTTGCTGTGGAAGCCAGGTGGAAAAGCCATATAAACATCCTCAAGCAAATCCCCATGAAAGAATGCATTGTTGACATCAAGTTGGCTCAAAAACCAACCTTTCACAGCAGCCACTGCCAACAAGCACTTCACAGAAACCATTTTGGCAACAGGACTGAAGGTCTCAATATAATCCAAGACTTCTTTTTAGGTAAACCCCTTTGCAACCAACCGAGCCTTGTACCTCTCCACAGAGCCATCAGACTTATACTTAACCCTGTAAACCCACTTACAACCAATGGCCTTTTTGTTGGGTGGAAGAGGAGTAAGGGTCCAAGTGTTATTAGCCTCCAATGCTGCAATTTCAGCATCCATAGCAGCTTGCCACTTAGGGTCAAACACAGCTTGAGAATAGTATTGTGGTTCAACAATAGCAGAAATGGAGCAACAAAAGAATTTATAGGATGGAGAGAAGTGATCATAAGAAAGAAAAGAAGAAAGAGGATGAGATGTACCAAACTGAGGTAGATTAGAAGTAGGAGCTGAGGTTACCTGACCGCAGTGGTAAGCTTGAAGATAAGATGGAGGCTTAGAGACTCTAGTAGACCTCCTAAGATGAGGATTAGGAACCAAAGGTTCATCTGGAGCCTCAGACAGATCCTGAGGAAGATCCTCATCAAGATCATGATGAACATCAATGATGGTGTCATCAGAAATGGTATGGGAAGAAGCTGAAAGAAAAGAAGAACATTGTGGAGAAGCATCATAAAAATAAGATGGAATTGGGGACATTGCAAGAAGTGGAATAAGAGAAGAAGAAGAGGAAACAGCTTCAAGCACAGAAAAAGGAAAAACTGTCTCGTGAAAAACTACATCCCTAGATACAAGAACAGTGTGAGATAAGAGATCAAAGAGCTTATAACCCTTGATATTGTAGGGATATCCAATAAAAACACACTGCCTTGCTCTAGGAGAGAACTTGGAAGACTTAGGACTAGTGGTGGAAGCAAAACATAGACAACCAAAAGCCCTAAGATGGGAATAAGAAGGAACCTTCCCAAATAGAAGTTCATAGGGAGTTTTATGCTGTAAAAGAAGAGAGGGCAGTTTGTTAATAAGATATACAACAATGAGCACACAATCACCCCAAAAGGAAAGAGGCAGATTGGACTGGATTTGTAAAGCCCTAGCAGTAGACAAGATATGTTGATGTTTTCTCTCCACAACAGAATTTTGTTGTGGAGTATAAACACAACTAGTTTGGTGAATTATGCCTTTAGAAGAATAAAAATCAGAAAGTTTGAATTCAAGAGCATTATCAGACCTAAAACATTTGATTTTAACATTGAATTAAGCGAAAACCATGTTATAAAAGGAAACAATCAAGGCTTTGACTTCAAATTTTGCCTTCATGAGAAAAAGCCAAGTTGACCTAGTTGCATCATCAACCAAAGTAAGGAAATATCTATGGCCAGCTGAGGTAGGAACAGAAAATGGACCCCAAACATCCATATGCACCAAATCAAAAGGAGAATCACACATTTTATTATTGAAGGGAAAGGGCAATCTTTTCTGTTTTGCCAATGGACAAACAGTACATTGTTTGGTACAACAATTTTGCAAGAAAGAAAAAACATTGCTCAAAGATTGAAGCTTAACATCAGAGGGATGTCCTAGTCTAGAATGCCACAAAGAATACAGATTATTGTGATTATTATTAGAAGAAAAGGCAGTAAAGAACTTATATTGTGCTTGGACAGGAAATCAACTAGAGAACTAGAAGCTAATAATAAGCTTGATTGTTGCAGCAAGTACAGACCATCAGACATCTGACCCACTCCAATCGTGCTCCAGTTGGTAAGGTCCTGTATAAAGCAATGAGCAGAAAGAAAAACAAGACAAAGGGGTTGTGTCTTAGTCATGGAACTGACAGATAAAAGGTTAAAAGAAAAACAAGGTACACAAAGGACATTTGTAAGGACTAGATGCGAAGAAAGTTGAATTGTTACAACATGTGTGACAACAACTGATTCCCCATTAGGCAGTTGTACCATAGAATGTGAAATAGCAGTAATTGAGTTTAGTAAACTCACAGAACAAACTATATGATCAGTAGCCCCAATATCAATAACCCAAGTCTCCATATTATAAGCTTTTCTATTAACAAGCTGAGCAGAAAAGACAGAATGCTTGAAGTTTAAAGACATACCTGCTACTGTGTTATTAGGAAAACCCACAGTATTGGCCATGTGATGCTCCTGCCCTGTAGAATTCTGCTGAGATGGCCTTGGTAGTGCACCAATCAAAGCTAGCAGCTGTTGGTACTGATCTGTTGTGAAAGAAGGAGCATGAGTGGCTGCATGGCCAGGCACACATTCTTAAGGAGTCAGTGCCATATGATTGTGAAGTTGATTTGGAATAGTAGAAGAGACCAGATGGGCCATGGACTTGTTCTTGGATTTGTAACCTAGTGGAAATCCGTGTAACTTGTAACATTTGTCAATGGTATGGCCTAGATTGCCACAATGAGTACACAATAGTCTGTCTTTGCCTTTATCATTAGAACCCCCATTAGTGAAATTCTGAGTCTTGGTGGCTAAAGCAGTAGATTCAACCCTCGCACCCATACTAACACTCCTTTGCATCTCTTCTTGGATCATGAAAGAATGCACCTTGTTAACAAAAGGTAGAGGATCCATGAGTAAAATCTCAGTTCTGACTTGAGAAAAAGAATCATTCAGTCCCATAAGGAACTTCATCGCTGATGCTTTGGCTTAAAGATCAGTAAGCCCTTGATTCACATTGCACTAACATTTTCCACAAGTGCACAAAGGAAAAGGGCTAAGACTTTGCAATTGATCCCACAAGACCTTTAACTGTGTGAAGAAATCAGTGATTGAAACTTCACCTTGATGGAGCTCTGAGATTTGCTTCTGCAAATTGAAGATCTTTGGACCATTCTTATGACAAAAAGTATCCCCCAAATCATTCCAAATTTCCAAAGCAGTTTCCCTATAGACAATACTAGCTTGAAGCCTTGGAGAGACTGAATTGATTATGCAAGTCCCTACCATATTGTCTGCATGAATCCAGGCTTGAATTGCAGTTGGAGAATCTACAATTGGAGATGACAAGGAGAGAGAGCCATCTATGAAGCCAAGCTTATTCTTAGCAATGGGTGACTTCCTAACAAGCCGAGCCCAAGCAGGATAATTTTCTCCGCCAATTAGAGGTTGAGAAACAAGAACAACACCAAGATTTTCTCCATGGTGTAAAAACAAAGGATCATTCACATTTAATGAATCCTGTGTTGAAGATTAAGTTTCAAAGGTTGAAGCAGTAGTTGTACCAGTGGCAGCCATGGATGGAGCTTCGAAGCTTTTGAAGAAGACGAAGAAAAATGAAGAAGAAAGTTCCCAAATCTGTTAAAAGAAGAAAACCCTAGGTTTTGTGCTTTGATACCATGTGGAAAACTAATTTGAGAAAAATGATTTCATTGCATTAATTAGAATTACAAAAGCTAATCTATATATACAAGCTAAAGGAAGTAACTAACTCTAACTAACTCCCATAAAATGTGCTAATCAGAAAAACTAAAATACTAACAGCTCTTGGCACGTGTATTACTAACAGTAGTTGGCACGTGTGAAACATATATACAATATACTACTAACTAAACTACAAGTCCTATATAGCAACTAACTAAATGTCGTGCTCTATTCTTCTATATCTTGACTTCCCCTGTTTTCTATGTGTATGAGCTTATCTGCAGCAATTGGTTCTTTGACAGTAGATTCAGCTTGACCAAAAGGCTTCTTCTTTTTTTAAGTTGGCAAGTAATTTTGTTAGTATTTTCATCTACAATAAAAATTTTTAATATAAGTCAAGTATACAAAGAAAGTGATTCAATAAAGAATTAAAAATTATGACTATTCTATAACTGAATCAACTTACCTAAATTCATATAATCAACTTAAAAAAATATCACTTTAAAAACATGTTGGGTTCGATTGTAACCCATACAATAATTACCCATAAAGATTTTTGAGATAGAAACTAAGTCACTAGACCTCCAGCACAAGTAATAGACAACGTATCCTAGCTTACCGCTTTTGCTGCAATTGCTGAACTAGCCTTTAGTCTTCACACTGATTTAGTGCCGCAAGCAAACAATCCAGAAGCAAATCTCCAAAATTTTGTAATAGGCTATCAGTTGACCGAGAGTCTTTTAAGAGTCTTCTAAGTGTTTTTTTTCCCCCTAATTGTCAATCTCACATGACCAGCCTTCATTCTTGCATTGTCAAGATTGTCTTGTATAGTGAATAGATACTTCAACCTTCATTACCACTATTTACATTACAGTATCAAAAGCCAATATTCATGTTCTTAACATATATGTCATATTTCATTCAAATAAGATGTTATTTATTATTCAATCTATAAAAAAAATTTATGCATAATTTAAGATAATAAAAATTTAAAATTTAAACATTTAATTGTTGATATAGTTATTGATTTTTAATCTTCTTGAAATTTTACAAGCATTGAGGTCATAATAAGAAAATGCAAGCAAATGGTGGATTTGTCAAAATTCACATCCGATAAAAAGATATAAGGGAAGTTTGTAGCCATTGTCTTCTTTTTGCTTTTCATTCTTTCCTTAATTTCCTCTAATTGTGTCATATTCATGCTTCCTTCTCTCATGGATGTAATGGGCTCGAACCCCATCCTTAATTAACCGCTGCTCTTGTGTATGGGGTTGGAGTTCCTATTTGTTCGAAGGCCATAAACATGTGATCTTGACCCTGCTTTCTTACTTTGAAGGCCCAAGTATAGATCTTTCATTTTCTCTTTAACTTATACATTTCTCCTAAAATTTCGTGAAATCTCATTTTTTGAATTTTAGCTAGAAATTTCTAAGCTTAGTGTCTCATACATTATAGTTGTGGCATTTTGCAGTTCTTTTGGGTCAAACCTCCAAACAAGTAGCTACATATGGGAAAACATCTTTGCACTTGGAATTTCTATCTCTGGTCTGTTATTATTTCTTTATTTCATTGGTGGAAACTTGCAGGTGAGTGCCCAATCCTTTCCTTTCACTTCTTTTTTTGTGAAAACTTTTCTGCACTTGGAATTTCTATCTTTGGTCTGTTATTAGTTCTTTATGATAGACCAAAAATATATTGACCCATTTGGTAAATTAATCAATTAATTATCCAAGTGAATTAATTAGATTCAATTACATGCTATAAGCGTGGTAGCACAAACAAATCACCAACTAAGTTAAATGCAGCGAAAAATAAATTTGACATAGGTGATTTGTTTACGAATGGGGAAAACCACCGAAGCAAAACCTCATCGGGTGAATTTAAGGTCACCACTCCCGAGAATCCATTATTATCAAAACAAGTTGTTACAAATAAAAAGAATCCCAGTACCTAATACCAACCTATAGTTGAACCCTTATCCCAATACCCAATTGGACTTGTGATGTAGTGACAATCTCTCCTTTCAGTGCACGACTCCCAGTAGCCTTCGCCTGACAAAATCAACCACACAGACGTGCTTAACGGCCTACTGTGACCAAAACCCAAGCAACTTGTCCCAAACGGCAGTTACACGTGCCTCCACGCACAGACACAAGCTCCGACTCTCCTCACACACGCCACCAAGGATTCTCAACTCCTTGATCGGATTATGGTCACACGCATAGCCATGTAGGCCTTGTTGTACGCCGATCTACAAAGTCTAAGAATCTGGCCCTCATCCGACCCTACAAGCACTCTCATGTGCCACCTAGAAGTCCTACATGCACTGTTGCCATCACACTCCTACCACACGCTGAAGAACTACGCCAGCTTCTTATAACGTCATCCATGACATCATCTGATGCCTTAGATTATCTTTGAATTCTCATTAGTTTTTTGGACCTTGGATTGTCTTTGAATTCTCAATACCTCATGTGATTCTTAAACCATTTGAATTATCAGCTTTTGCATCTTTGATTCTTGGATCAAAGACACTTGGATTTCTAATTCTTGAATTGTAGACTCTTGAGTGGGTGCATCAAGGATTAGTTCTTGGTTCTCCATCATGTAATTCATGGGCTTTTGCATTTGGATTCTTGGGTGGTAGTCTCCATTGATGCAGGAAGAATTGGTGTTCAAAACTAATATTGTGGGTGCATATGAAATCTACCCAATTTGTGTATAAGCCTGATGCCTCCACACCTTGAAACCACTTCAACACCTCTCCTTCTATATAATAAATGGCAATGGGAACCATGAGAAGTGGTGGAGTGTTGTCAAGAGTAAAGAATTTGTAGACCTTGAGAAGCCATCAAAAAGAATATCCACATTTGAATTTCAGTAACTCCATGAAACTTTGATGCGGTGCAATGAATTTGATCATCTCAAGATCGACTGCTCTAATTCCATGTTGTGACTTAAATAATGCTCCCAAGTGCAAGAGTCACAAAATAATATTTCAGTGTGTCCGAGGTTGAATCCATAGGGAAAAGGAATTTATTAGCAAACCACAAGATAAATTAAAAATTAAAAACAATAAAATTTAATGTAAGAGAAATTTTGATTGAGGGTTTGGTAAAGAAAATTTAGAATGAGGGAAAACAACAATATATTAAGACACTAAGGTTTAAGGGTTTACGCAAAGCACGTCCATTGGTAGTCTTAACAATATTATTTTATAACTCAACTAAAATTCATATGAAGCATGATCTTAGTTTGATGATTTAGCAATTAGAAATCAAGAATTAGTTTTCTAAGTTAGTTGCATAAATTTGATTCATTTTAGGCAAAACAAAACTAGTGAATTAATTCACAGGAAATTTTAAGCATCTAACATGCTGGAGTCTATGCTAAATCAAAGAATATACAGAAACAATCACTATTCTAGATAATTAAATCAATAAAAAACACAAGAACATAAGCACTAAAACCATAAAATTATTGTCATGAACATACCAATAAACAGTTGGATTTCACACTTTATCTTAGCAAGACTTCTATCAAGTCATTACACCAAATAAAACTCTAAAAATTGTAAATAAACTTTAAGAAAACCTAATTCTCATTCTAAGGCTGCTACCTCTTGAGTTTTTCCCTAAAGAGCCTTTAAATTGTCCAAGAAATCTTATTATAAGTTGGATTCTCGTTTAGAGAAAATCCCTAGTTTTTAGACTTCATTTAACCAACATTTTTGGCCCATTTAAAGTCAGAATCGGGGTTTTAGTAAACTATAAAGTTTTAGCCCTATAAGTTAGCTTTCTAGCACTACTTGAATCATCAAAATCAATATCGGAGTTGAAAGTTATGCCCAAAATACTAAATGCTGTGTAGTCTAGAATCCCAATCCAAATTGGACTTAGATTTGATGTAAATCTCTTTTGATTCCTTGCTCCAATTGGACTAAAATTTAATTAGGTGACCTTCTTTAACTTCATTATCTCCCTTGTAAAAATAAATTCCATTGGGATTCCTTGCTAGAATTAATTTCATTCTCTACAAAAGACATGTAAATTCCGTGATTTGTACCCCCTTTATGGCACATCGGCATGTCGGTTCCTTCTTGCAAAGGCGGGATACGCTACACTCAATCTTCCTGAAAATAGTTTTAGATTTGAAGCCAGCAAGCTTGAGAGTATACGAAGTCTCTCAAAAATAGATGAAGGAGTCACCACTTGGTTATAGGTCCAAAAACCAAAACATAACCCCATCAAGGTTTTTCTACCAGACTAGGTTTAGAGTTAGGGTACAGGATGGGAAGAGGTTAGGCACCCCAAGCCTACCTAGCTATAGTGACCTTCATATATCGTTGTTCAACTTGGTGGAAAGTAAGCTATCTTAGAGGCCCAAATGGATGTGCGCTTGTATGTAAAGCCTAGGTATAAGCCTATGTATCATGTGTGACAAGCAAGGGAAAGTAGATAAAACATGTGATCATGGAAGCATAGACATGTATAGAATCATACAACTCATGGCATCAAGCTCAAAGCATTAGCATACAGACATGATAGAGGTCAAAACATCAACATCCAAGTATGTGCATGTGTATACCCAATCATGCATGTGCTCGCACACATGCAAATGGATACCAGCAAGTTTCTCTCAAATGATGATTATGTCTTATGCAAAAAGGGAACATTAAAATTGATGTGAAGTCTTCATTGATGTGTGGATATCTTCCCTTTATTAAAATTAGATTTGTCTTGATTTGTCATCAATGATCTTGCATCTTTTAAGGCTTGAACGAGACTTGATTAATTAAGACAGAATTAACTTAACTTTTATGTTACTATTTAAGTTCAAATCAATTACCTCAATAACATTAAAGCTTGTCAAGATACTTTCCTTATCTTTGAATAGTCAACTAATTCCAAAAGGAATTGAATATTAATTGACTATTGATTTTGATTTTTTTAGAAAGTATTTAAGCTTTTATGAGTTGTAAGGCTTTCATTGATTATTTCTAAATATTTTAGTTGCCTTATGAGGATCAAATCAAAATCAGAGAGTGAATGAGAGAGAAGAGATAGACTGCATTAGGGTTTGATACAAGAAAGGAAAGAAAACAAGATATTTTGGGTATTTTGGATTTATTACACATGTGATACAAAAGGAAACAAACATGATAGCATATATACAGTCAAAACAAATAAAACAAATAAGGAAAGATAGTAAAAAATATGGCATTAAAAGTAAATGAAAGAAATTTGGTTTCTGCCTAGATTGGCATGCACATATGGGCTTCAAATAGATTCCCAGAAAAACAGCAAAAACATGAACCCTAGCCGTCTAAAACATGCGTACATAGGGGTTTTGGTGCGTATGCATCTTATCCCATGCGTATGCATACTAAGGCAAATTAGGGTTTTTTTAAAAGCATGTTATGGTACAAAAGAAACATATTAAAACATTAAAACAACATGAAAAAACATAAAAGAAACAAGAATCAAAAGGAAGAGTGTGGATCATAGGAAAGATTCATATCTCCTCCTCATGGCACTTATAGTGGTGTTGATTACCAGCCCCTTAGTTGAAATCGACTATCGCAGTTGAATATGTGGAGGAATGATTCGAATGGTTTGGTCAGGTTTAGCTTAATGACCCTAAGTGGTGTGCTAGAAAAGCTTTGAACCAATTAGAAGTTTTGAACACGAATGAGCAGGAGGTTATCTTCTAACCAAAGATGGCTGAAAATCAATCTAATGCTCACATTTTTTGCCCTTTTAGAGGTATTTCAGCAAAGTTTCTATAGGTATTGAAAATTTGGACCATTTGGATGGTGAAAATGGGGGTTTATATAGGAAAAATTAAGATAAAAAAATTAGGTTAAACATTTAGGCAGTCGGTTGATCAGGATGGTTGCCCTAGAATCTCATCGAAATAGAAATTAAGTGATTTGAGGCTTCTGTCCAGATGGTGTGTATGCCACAGATTGAGTGTATACGCATCAAATACCTAATGTACGCACTTTTTGTAAGTCTTGGCCCAATTAGGTCAAAAATGGGCTTTTAGGCTTTTGAGCTTGATTCTTGAGTCACAGTTGGGCTTGGGCTTGAACTGTATTGAGCCACTTTGGGGTTTGTATGCTCATTGGGCTCCACACATGATGCTAATCATATTGGTAGTGATTGATTTTCTCGTCATTGGTACTAGGGGATTTGGGTATAGGTCATAACGAAATGGGGTGTCTACAAGACATATTCATGCATTAACATTTTAACAAAATCAATTATTCAATATTATTCTAAAACCAAATATAAAATGCATGAATTAACAAAAAATAAGAATGATAATACTTTCTAATAATGATATAAATATTCAAAATTAAGCTATTATTATACTTCTTGTTAGGAACTTGGTTTTTTCTATTGGGGATAGGTGGAAAGCGTATGGAAATATATAGGAATTGTATGTGAATTGCCTTAATTCAAGATAGTCACACTCCATAGAGAAATATTAAGAAAGAAAGGAAGTGCATTAAGCAAGGAATTACATTTTTTTTCAAGATATATCAAATTATGGTTCCATGCACTCTTTATACAACTCAAGCTCTCCTTCTATTGGCCACACATGTAAGGTTGTCCATGGGTTGGATCATATCGGGTTTAGGCTCAAGCAACACTCGACCCAACTTGATCAGGTGGAGCATATCTCAACTCATTGCCGACCAAAAAGGTTGATCAAATTGGGTAGATCAAACCTTCAACAAGTGGTGGTCAATTTGGTTGGAGTTGTGGATCTAGAAAATGGAGAAAATTAGGCTAGTTAACGGCAAAAATCAGTGAAAATTTGGTGAGATTTCTCCAAATCTGACAGAAATCTCATCATATCCAGGGAGATCTCGCCAAACCTTGCAAATCTCGCCAGAAAACTCATATATATTCTAGTTAGTTCATGTATTTTGGGTTTTGAGGAAGGAAACCTGCAACCGACTTGGCACCATTAATTTCTATAGGAAAAGTCCCTCTGCTGACCATTGGAGTAGTTAGGTCGGGCTGCGATTGGCTTGGATCCAGTGGGATTTATCACTTAGCTTGGGTAACCGAGTGGGTTGGGCAACCCTACACACATAGCTCTAAGTCTCTAACTCTATCATAATCCCAACATGTGTAAATGATTTAATCCTATCTATTTTACTTGGAACTTAACTACTAATTGAAGGGATGTAAGGATAAGATTATTTGGGTAAGAGGATCTTACGAGAAGTGTGGGGTTACTAATATAACTTCTTCCGGCAAATGGTGCTCCATCAACAAAGTTGTGTTCTCTGCATTAGAAGCTAGATAGGTTAGTAATTTTTTTTTTTTTTTTTTGCATATTCCACAAGCTAGCAACTAGTTGTTACCCTTAGGAAACTTTTTCGCATATTGCACAAGTTGATGATTGAGTTGTTAGTATTTTCCTTTTGGGGAAAGTATAAAAAGCGCACCATAGTTTTATCATTAGGACACATTAAACCTTACACTTTTAAATGGGACTCATTAAACTCAAGACTTTCATAAATATACACAAAAATCCTTCCATACAAATTTCACCCTCACATGTGAAATGTAAATTTATAAAAGTTAGAAGTTTAATTAAAGTGTCTCAAATCTCAATTGAAATTCTGGAGTTTAATATGTCCTAATTATAAATTTATGAGGTTTTTCTTGTACTTTACCTCTTTTTTTATTTTTTGGCTGAATCTTGTTCCCTTCGTTTTCCCCTCCACAAGATTGTTTAAGTCTATAAATTCTACCCCATTTCCTATCTATATATCTCTTTTTTCATTTTTTTTTTTTGAAAAATAAAAGGTTTTTTTTTTTTTTTTTGAGAAGTTGGAAAAAGAAAAGTTGTGTGGAAGTAGAACATTGAGATGTATAATTCTAAAATATTACTAGTTTTAATGCCTAAACATAGTAAGATTTGGCGAGTTGAACTGACTAGCAGAAGTGGGACGACAGATATACATGGAGTGGAGAACAACAAGAAAACAAATGTGGAGAAAACAACAAAAAAACCTTGAAAAGTGGATGGACAAACACGACTTTGATAGAACAACAGGGGATAAGATTATTGACCACATGGCTAAGAGCTGTGAAGCAGGCGAAGAAGTTTATGTGGAGACCCTTATCTCTGATCTTCCTACTGAACTTCGAAGCGCTGTCAACCGCCATATCTGCTTAGAACTGCTCAAGAAGGTGAGTTTCATTACCTTCATAAATTTGCTAAATAACTGCTTGTCCCATGCATGGTGAGTCGTGACAATGTACTACACTTTGGAAATATTCTAATTGAATAGTTAATAAAACATAGAGAAATATCATTTAATTTAAAAACTAAAATTTATAAGTTTTGTGCATTTCAATTAGTTCGATTGGTAAAATCTTTTATGGCCAAATATATTTATGTAATCATACTCATAAAAAAAATTTATTAAAAGAATTTGTCATTTTTATGACCGTTGTGTAATTTTATAGCTTATGAAAAAAATATTTGTTCCCTTTTGCATTAGTATGTTTGGTTATAATCTTGAATAACAGTTAGAAACAAGTATTTACTAGCTTTAATATATATTTTATAGTGACAAAGACTAATTTTTGAAAATTAATAGTAAAATCCTACCAGATTCAATCTAATAATAAAATATCATTTGAGAAGTAAATAAAAATGTTGAATATATAGATTTTAGAATTTACTAGGGTACTGTGTACATAAGAACGGTCGTGGCTACGTTTGGTAAGTTTTGAAAAATAGAAATTCTAGTAATATCAAATTCTAACCAAACGAAATTTACAAAATACATTGTTTGGAGAAATAAAGTTTTAAATAATGGGTCTCACAAAAAAATTTTAAATAATGATCAAATAAATGAGAAAATAATTATGCTCATTAAAATGCGTTTGATTATGCTTTTTGAGAATATATTTTTTATAAAATGATAATTTATTATTAAAATTTTCTACGATATGTTAATCATTTTAGTAAATAATAGATCAAGCACAAGGAAAAAAAAAAATTAAACGCTAGAGCTAGTATAATTAGATCTACGAAAAAATTATAACAAAAAATAACAAAAAACTCATTTTTAATTGGATAATTTGTACAAAAATGAGAAGAAGAAAAAAAGCCGAAGTGATTCCCCTAACATCTATATTTTTT
Organism: Quercus aquifolioides; assembly: GCA_019022515.1. NCBI lineage: Eukaryota > Viridiplantae > Streptophyta > Magnoliopsida > Fagales > Fagaceae > Quercus > Quercus aquifolioides. The sequence goes on along the minus strand of CM032332.1, from coordinate 7,545,649 downwards.
TCATAACTTTTGTAATTTATGTACAATTTTACACAATTTCTTAACAATTTATAGAGATTTATGCACAAACAATTTTCCATGAAAGTCGTGAGTGTGTATGGGCTTGCAGCATAGACAGCAGTGGGTTGCTATGGCTTGTGAGTTGGGCATGGGTGGGTGAAATGAGAATCCTCAGCTGTAAGGATTACTGTTCTGATTTTATTTTTATTTTTTTATAAGAATTACTGTTCTGACTTAATTGTAGAGGTTAGGGAAAATATATTCTTAGAATCTAGTACAAAGTAGAGTTAAAACACACAACCAAAAAAAAAAAAAAAAAAGGTTCAAAATGTATTCTTTATGCCTAGAAAATTAGCTACTAAATGCATTCATAGAGTACCTATAATGAAACAATGTTATTCGCCTAGAAGTAAACAGGCTGACCTAAAAGTTTTTTTTTTTTTTTTTTTTTTTTTTTTTTTCTCTCACCATTATACTTTTAAAAATAAAATATTGTAGAAATTTATTATATAGATATTGTAGAAATTTTAGTTAATATAATAAAAGTTGGATTTTACACTGTAAGGTTGAATTTTATCAACCATCTTGTTGGCTTTATTCCGTGCCAATTTGCTTGTATTTCAGCACTTAGTAACCTTGTATTTAGGTGGGATTCATGTAAGGGTAGAGTGTGAGAGAGTGCGAAGAAATGCTCAAGATTGTGCAAAGAAGCAGGGACTCACGGCTGACTCGCGACTGGCAAGCCGCCAACTGCAGCACACGTGAGAAGCATGCGGGGAGGTGAAGGGTCATGCCAGCTGTAGCACTACAGGACAAAAGTCCCAGGCTGGCCAGACCGTTAACTCGCGGCTTGAACTCGTGACTTAGACCAGTCGCGAGGCCAAGCTGCTAACTTGCCCTGTTCGGGAAAAACTGACTCTTCACATTCCTTTCTCACCCCACTATATATAGACCCTTATACCCACGAAATGTACAGAGCTTCCACAGAGAATTTTGAGAGAGAAACCCTAGAGAAAATCAAGATTGCCTCATCCCCAATCTTCACTAAGAGACTCTTCAAATTTCTCTACTCTCTTCCTCTCCATTGATACATCTTTGAGAGTTTCTTGACCAAATCCTTTTCTCACCACACCTATGTCTGTGAGAAGGTCTTTTTGGTGCTAAGGAAAGCAGTTTGGAAGGGACTAATGGTTATTGGTTGATGCTATGGGCTATAGCGGAATCCGGTAAGCTAGAGAAGAAAAAGGTTCGGTGCAACCTTGTTGGAGCAAGAAGCTTGGAGGGCTTAGGTACCTGGGTAGATTAGGCTTGGAGGGTCTGTTGCTGTTCATGTATCCCAACTACATTTTCTAGTGGATTATTTACCACTTGGAGGGCGGCGGAGAGGTTTTACGCCGAGAGCTTCGGTTTCCTCTTCGACAACACACCGTGTGTTGTCCTTGTGTTTGCATCTCTCTTCCCTTTATCTTTACCTTTTATTTTCTGTTGTGGATGTGATTATAATTGGCTTAGATTGTTTATCAATTCTGTGTTTGGCTTATTTTCATGTTCCGAACATTAATTGTTTGATAATAAGCTTGAATTGGTAATTTGTAATTGGGGGTTTAAACGTTCAAGGGTGTTTTACACACATATTGAACATTCAATTGGTATCAGAGCAGGTGTACTCTTTGTGGTTTAAACACCTGAGTGCGATCCTAGACCCCCTGGATATGGATGTTGCTATGGAAAAGGACATGCTAAATTGTGGTTTAAATGTTTGTGAAAATGACTCTATGAGTATGTTTGAAGGGTGTCCCATCAATGAACTCTTAGAATTATTAAAAACAAAGAAACATGCTAGAATATTTGCTCACATGCTGAAATATTTTGAGAATAAGAATCACTTCTTACATAATAGTCTATGTGAGTCTAACTCTTTGATCAAGAAGTAAAAAAGAAGAAATAGAATATTGTGTGATAAGGTTGATAATTTGAAGAAGAAAATTCAATCTGACAGATGCATGGATAATGAAGATAAATTGCTGTTTGATGGTCAAGAATGCTTGTCTCATGCTTGTCTATTTGTGCACACCTCATTGAAGGTATTCAACTCATGCTTGTGGTATCTTGATAACGGTTGTTCTCGTCATATGACAAGAGATAAATCACTATTTAAGACTCTCAAAGAGAAAGTTGGAGACTATGTGACATTTGGTGATGGGAGCCATGCTCAAGTTCTCGGCAAAGGAACTGTTGAAATATCGGGATTACCTTTATTGAAAGATGTGTTATACATTAAAGGGTTGAAGGCGAATCTCTTAAGCATCACTCAAATATGTGATGAAGACTTTCTTGTCTAATTCTCAAAGAAGGGGTGCTTAATCATTAATGAAGAAGGGATTCAAGTCTTGGAGGGAAATAGGACTATCGACAATTGCTATGGAGTAGTTCCTACGGCACCCATTTCATGTAGAAGTGCTCATGTTGACATGCTGGAACTTTGGCATCACAGATTTGGGCATGCAAATTTCAAACAAGTAGCTAAAATTTCTAAACTCGAAGCAGTTGAGGGACTTCCAAAGTTTGGAAAGGTGGAGAAGACTATTTGTGGAGCATGCCAAATGGGAAAAAAAACAAAGGCAAGTCATTACAAGGTGAATGTGATTGCTACCTCACGTTGTTTAGAGCTTATTCATGTTGATCTAATGGGGCCTACTAGAACTGAAAGTCTAGGAGGAAAGAGGTACATTATGGTCATTGTTGATGATTTCTCAAGATATACTTGGGTTGAATTTCTTAGAGAAAAATCAAAAGCATGTGAAAAATTGGAAACTCTTTGCAAGAGACTACAAAATGAGAAAGGGGTTCCCATTGTCAAGATAAGAAGTGCTCATGGCAAGGAGTTTGAGAATGCAAGATTTGAGTCGTTTTGTGAAAAGAACAGAATCAAAAGGGAATTTTCAGCTCCCAAAACTCTTCAGCAAAATGGAGTGGTAGAAAGGAAGAATTGAGTGATTCAAGAAATGGCTAGAGTTATGCTATTAAACAAGCAAATTCCTCAAAAGTTTTGGGGAGAAGCCATGAACACCTCATGTCACATTGGTAATAGAATATTCTTCCGAGTGGGAACAAAGAAGACCGCTTATGAGATTTGGAATGGAAAGAAGCCAAAAGTAAAGTACTTCCGAGTGTTTGGAAGCAAGTGCTACATTCTAAATGATCGAGAGAACCTTGGGGAAATTTGATGCTAAAAGTGATGAAGGTATTTTTCTTGGGTATTCTACTACTAGCCGAGCATATAGGGTCTTCAACAAGAGAACTAAGACAGTAATGGAATCCATCAATGTAAAAATTGATGATGCCATAACCAAGGTAGAAATGGTTGATGATGGGGAAGGCCTGCAAACCAAAGAACCCACTGTTGAGGCCGAAGCTCTTGATATAAAAGTTGAAGGAACTACACCCGAAAAGGAATCAACTCCCTTGAACACAAGAATGGAAACAAGATCAATGTCTAGAACATCAAGTCCTCTTACTCCTCCAGAAGTTCATCCTCCAATCTCCCGGAATGATGAAGTCTCCACATCAAATAAGCCATCATCAAGAGTGATTAAGAACCATCCTGATAGCAACATCATTGGATCTTTAGATGAAGGTCTTCGTCTTTGAAAGGGAAACATACTCCTAGCCAATCATGTAACATATCACTGCTACCTTGCTCAGTTTGAGCCAAAAAGGGTAGAAGAAGCTCTCCAAGATGAAAATTGGGTAGAGTTAATGCATGAAGAGCTGAATCAGTTTGTGAGAAATGATGTATGGGAACTTGCACCAAGGCCTGAAAATGTTCATGTCATCGGCACTAAATGGATATTCAAAAACAAGACAGATGAAGATGGAGAGATAATCAGGAACAAATCTCGGTTAGTGGCTCAAGGATACACTCAAGTAGAAGGAGTAGATTTTGATGAGTCCTTCGCTCCTGTGGCAAGACTTGAGTCTATTCGAATTCTTATGTCCATTGCATGCACCATGAACTTTAAACTCTACCAAATGGATGTAAAATGTGCGTTTCTAAATGGATATCTGAATGAAGAAGTGTTTGTTGAACAACCGAAAGGCTTTGAGGATCCTCACTTTCCTGATCATGTGTTGAGATTGAAGAAAGCTCTTTATGGCTTGAAACAAGCCCCTAGAGCCTGGTATGATCGGCTTACTCATTACCTTCTGGAAAGAGGATTCAAAAGAGGTTATGCTGATCGAACTCTGTTTGTCAAGAATGATGAAGATTACCTTTTGGTGGCTCAAGTATATGTTGATGATATAGTATTTGGTGCTACCATCAATGATCGGGCTATAGAATTTTCTGAGGAGATGAAGAAAGAATTTGAGATGAGTATGGTGGGGGAGCTTACATTTTTCTTGGGCCTTCAAGTCAAACAAAAGAAGGAAGGCATATTTGTGTCACAAGAAAAGTATGCTAGAAATATTGTCAAGATCAAGAGTGAGAAGATAAACAAAACCATTCACTAATCAAAACCTTCCGAAGTGAAATGTTTTTACATTGTCTTTATGTTTGTTTTTTATCAATCTTATTCTGCTGTTGTGTCAAAAATCCAAAAACACATAAAAAGTAGAAAATCCAAAAAGTTTGATCAGCATTGTTGAGTTTTTGTCTTAAAACATGTTTTGCCTTGTACTTTTGTACTGATGGCCTTGTGCATCTACGAGCCTAGCTTGTTTCTTATTCACTCATATCATTGTGGAAGAAATCTTGAAATATATGTGACTGTTGTAAGTAGATCTTCAACCTTGACATGAATGATTAGTGAATGGTTTTGTTGATCTTGAGACATGCATAGACTTATGCCTATATATCTTCTCACTCTTTATTTTGTTCTTTTTGCCTAAAGAGCTCTCCAAATGTAAATCTCCAAATGAAAAGAGATATTGAGCTGCAAAAGCCTGTCGCACATACTAGTATTTGACTAGGAAAAAGGGAAAGCGACCAAAATAAATTGTATGATTCCCAAAAAGCCAAAGGCTAAATCATCAAAGTGAAATATCAAAAATTTCAGGCATCGATCTCTCAATGAGATGTACTAATTCAATAAGATCAAATGTTATGATGTACATGGAGCCAAATGAAAAGCTTCAAAGATATGTAATCAAGTTTATGTGGGAGGTCATATATGCATACTTCTATAATTGAGTTAGGTCACATTATCTAGTGCTAGTTGTGTATTCCTTGATTGAATTGATCATTGAAGCTTCACATTGGACTAAGGACTATCTCATTTTTGATATCCACACACATCACACAAGTCTATGTTCAATGAATGCCATATTCATTTGTGTGATTGTACTTGATTAAATGTGTTTTCACAAGCTCAATCTTTGTTGATCAAACACAAAAAGATTTTTGAGTGTTTTTAGTTGTTTTTGGAAAGTATTTTGTTTTTATAAAAATGTCAAAAAATTTCAAAAACAGTATTGCCCTGTTTTGGCGACTCAGTCGCGGGTTGGCCTAGTCACAAGTCCAAGTCACGAGCCCACTCTGAGATTTTTCGTGGCTTACTGGCGAGTCAAGGTCTCTGTCGCGAAAAATACTTAGAAAACTTTTCAAAATTTGAGTTTTTGTGACTTTCCCTGCTTAGTGTGGCGACTTGTTTGCGGGTGGAGGGTCCAGTCACGAGAGGTACTCAGAGATTTTCGCGGTTCACCTTGCAACTCTCTCGCGGGTAGACCTTCCAGTCGCGAAAAACACTTAGAAGATTTTTCAAGAATCTTGGTCTCACAGTGTTTCGCGGCTTACCCTGGCGACTTAATCCAGTCGCGAAAAACGCGTGTTTTGCGTTTTAAAGTCAGTTTTTAAAAACATTTTCTGTTTTTCCCTCAATTTTGTGTGACTGTTCATTGTCTTTCCCATTTCACTCATTCAAACACACCGTGTCTCACTTCGGAAATCCTTCATTTCTTCTCAAATCTTTAAGAAAAAGGTATGGGTTTTCTTTGTCTCACTTCATATTTCTTGTTTTGAGCATTTTTTTTTTATTTTTTTATTTTAATATTTGAGTTGTCACTGTGTTTTTCTTTGTTTGTGTGTTTCTGCTGATATTTGTATCTCTCCTATTTGATTGTGTATTTGATCTCATGATAAAATCACTGTGCATTCGTTGATGTTTTGTACTGATCTACTCTATCTTGAGTAATCATTGTGGGATTTGTGACACACACACACTCATTTTCATGTTTGGGACCTAAATCTAAGTTTTTTTAAGGTTTCCCTCATTGTCTATGTTCTGGATCTAACCCAATGCTGATAATGTTTGTTGTCTCGTGTGGCATGTCTTGGTCTCTTGATAATACATGATGTAGGGTAAAAATGTCTCCTTTCAAGAGAGCTGCTGTAAAAGGGGGAAACAGCAAAGGAAAAGAACCCGTCATTGATGTTGATGAAACCTCCCCTAAAGCAAAGAGGACCTGTTCATCATCAGGAGTATTTGATCCAAATAAGTTCAGATCTTATGCTGCATTTCAAACTCATGAGAATTATTTCAAAGATGCTACACCGTTGGTCGAAAGGGTCGTTGATTAACCTTCTCTTTTTGACACTGCCATTCCTCAATGGTTTGCTCACAAAGATTGGAATTATCTTCTCTCTGATCTTGAAGAAGCATATGAGGACTTGGTAAAAGAGTTTTATGCCAATGCAATTGTTGAAGGTGAAGAACTCAAATGCTGGGTTAGAAGGAAGAGTTTCTTAGTTTCTCCCACATATCTGGCTGAGATTCTTCACATCAATCGCCCGATATTTAAAAAATCACCGGTTTATGATGATTTATGTCCAGATGAGGACCTACTCCGGGATGCTCTTGGAAAGGACTTGGAATTCTCATCGAATGGGAACTCAATCAGTGTTTCTTCTCTTCCTCTGAAATTGAGGGTGCTTACAATCATCATGTTTCACAACTTGTACCCATTATCTAGCACAGGGTACATGAACCTTGGACGTGCCCTGTTTCTTCATGATCTGATCTCTGATGTAGAAATTGACATTTGTGCACACATCTTTCATATCTTGCACAAAACGGTTCTTCGAACTGAATCAAGGATATGCATTCCTTTTTGCTGCCTCATTTCTAGGATACTGAAGCTCAAAGGTATCCATCCTTCAACAGACGAGTCTCCCTACCCAAAACTGGCTCCAATTAACATGTGTACATACAACGCTAGCATTGGTCATAGTCATAAGGGTATCAAAACAGAAACTTCAGCATCTCACAGTGGCTCGCGCTCTAGCTCATCCACATTTGACGAGAAGCTAGACAACATTGCGACATCTATCCACGAGTTGAGCTCCAAGATGTCTAGACTTACATCCATCTTGCACCATCTCAACATTCAATGGGATATGAAGTTCACCTCTATCCAAGCTCAGTTGGATCAAATTCAGAGAAAGCTAAAAGATGATGAGGACTAGCTGTTCCATAACAAAAAGGGGGAGATGATGTTGGCAGGGGGAGTATAATGATAGGGGGAGAAACAGCTGGATCAAAGTGGGAGTTTTTAGCAAGAAGGACTTTGTTTAATTTCTGTTTCACATCAGTACTGTTTATGTTTTTACTTTATTTTTTTTGTTTGTACCCGTTACCTCTGTAGGTTGTTAAGGTTCTTTGTTTTTGTTTGTACCTATTGCTTTTGTAAGCTTTTAAGGTTTAAGTACTTGATGTTAAATGCCATGCTTTTTCTTTAAGTACATCACTCTTGTGCCCTTGTAGGATCTTTTTCCTAGATGCATATATGTTTTATGCATTGGTTGAGTGTAGGACATGCAAATGATACTCTGCAATTGAGTTTATTTGCTTGTATGTCCGGATGTTCATTCCTTGTGAGAATAAGCATTGTGATCACTATTGTATAGTGATTGGTTGTTTGGTCAAGCCATGGTCTATTGCTTTATTCCATTTTGCTTGATCGCATTGTGCTTGCTCCATATGCAGTACAAGTTTTTCTGCATACAATGATCAGTTTGTGTTATTGTGTTTCAGGAGATACTTGTTCTTATGGTTCAAGAGCTTCACAGATTCTAGAGTTAGGTGTGAGTAAGTTTTCCAACTGTTCCCAACTCACGCGTTAAGTCTAGAGTTTGTTGTATGGTTTTGTCACAGAATAGCCAAAGGGGGAGATTGTAAGGTTGAATTTTATCAACCATCTTGTTAGCTTTATTCCGTGCCAATTTGCTTGTATTTCAGCACTTAGAAACCCTGTATTTAGGTGGGATTCATGTAAGGGTAGTGTGTGAGAGAGTGTGAAGAAATGCTCAAGTTTGTACAAAGATGCAGGGTCTCGCGGCTAGAACTCACGACTGAGTCGCAATTGGCAAGCCGCCAACTGCAGCACACATGAGAAGCATGCGGGGAGGTAAAGGGTCACACCAGCTATCGCACTACAGGACAAAAGTCCCAGGTTGGCCAGGCCGTTAACTCGCGACTTAGACCAGTCGCGAGGCCAAGCCGCCAACTTACCCTTGAAAGCTCTAAAATGTGTTGAAAAACACAAGAGCTGTTTAGACCCCCAATTCAAATTACGGCTTGGTTGTTTTTACACAAACTTAATACTAAGTGCGGAAACGTGTAAACACAAGCGTATAAACAATAAGCTACTCTAATCCATAAACTAAGCAACACAGCAGTATAATGGAATATAAAAGAGTAGGGAAGTAAAATGCAAACACAGAAAACACCAAGACGTGTTTTCGAAGAGGAAACCGAAGAACTCGGCGAAAAACCTCTCCGCCGCCCTCCAAGCGGAAATCGATCCACTAGACAATCAGTTGGGATACATGAGTGAGCAAAAGACCCTCCAAGCCTAATCTACCCGATGCACCTAAGCCCTCCAAGCTCCTACTCCAACAAGGCTTCTCGGAACCGTGTCTTGTCTAGTTCTCCGGATCCCGCAACAAGCTCCATGTTGCATCTGCCATCCTTGGCTTCTTCCAATGCTTCCCAGCAGCACCAAAACGTCACTCAACACTCTCAGATGATGTGGTAAGTGTTTGGGCTATCAACCTCTCAATGGTGTGGAAATGGAGAGGGAAGGGTTGAGGAGATACCACAAGCAAGTGTATAGAGAAAGGTGGGGATGACAATCTCTAATTGCAAATGTGTTTGGCTAGGGTTTTCTCTCTAAAGCATTCCTCAACATTTGTGGGTAATAGGGGTTTTTATATAGGATAGGTGCAGAATGTGTGAGTCAGTCAGTACAGGCTGGCAGAACAGCATGTCTCGCGGGTGTCTCGCGGGAAGGCCTTACCCGCGAGATACTCGCGAGAGACAGCTGTCTCCATCTGTCCTGACTCTTCGCATTCCATCATGTGCAAGGCACATGCTTCACTTCGCGGGAAGCTTAGTCGCGACATACCCGCGAGATTCCATCAGCTTCCACTTTGCTTGAGTCTTTACACACTCTCTATCACACACCCCTTACAACAATTCCCACAACAAATACAGGGTATAAATAATTGAAAGTAATTACAATCAAATTTGGCACGGAATAAACGCCAACAAAACACATAGTTGTAAATCACAACTTTACAATCTCCCCCTTTGGCTATTCCGTGACAAAACCCTAAAACAGACTCTAGACTTAACCGTGAGTTTGGGAACACAGGCAAAACTCACTCACACTTAATTCTAGATTCTGATAAGCTCTTGAAACATATGAACAAGTAACTCCTGAAACACAACAACAAAATATTATCATTGTATGCAGAAAACTTGAAAAGCATATGGAGCATCAATAGCATGATCAAGCAAGATGAAATAGAAAACACTAGATCATGGCAAGATCAAACAAGTAATCACTATACACAAGCAATTACAATGCTCATTCACACAAGGAATGAACATCCGGATATGCAAGATGATAAGCTCATATGAAGAGTACCATTTGCAAATCCAACACTCAACCAATGCGAAATACTCGAAGTATTTGCATCTAGGAACAATCCTACATGGGCACAAGAGTGTTCATCACTCAACCAATGCATAGAACGTATATGCATCTAGGAACAATCCTACTAGGGCACAAGAGTGATGTACTGAAGTAAATGTATGACATTAGACTTCAATAGTACAAGCATAAAGGCTGCATAAGCAAAGTATTGCAAATACATGGCACAAACCATAAAAGCCTACAAATATGCAATGAAACAAAACAACCCTTAAAGCTTACACAAGCAACATGGGTACATGCACAACAAACTACAAAGCATAGAGAATAACACAAAAGAAAACTTCTGAAATAATACTTAAATAAAGAGTAGTATCAAAGCTTTAAACCAAAAGCAGTAAAAACAGATATAAACACTAAATAAAACACCGTCTTTTTAACCCAATAACCAATGCTACTGTGTATCTAGGCTATGCTCCCCCTAACACTGTGCAGGCTCTTCTCCAGCTCCCCCTTAGAAATTTCTCCCCCTTTTTGACCGGAATGGCCAAAGGACTAGAACATCTCGGACTCCGAGTCAGAGCCATGAGTGGGAGACAAATCCTGAACTTGTGATGCTAATGCGGTGATCTGCCCCTGAAGATATGCGAACTGATCTGCTGTGTGCTGCACATGAGAATCAAGCACTGTCGACATCTGGTCCATTTTAGCAAGCAACTGATCAAGTTTGCTTAAGCCTGATGGTGGAGCAGAAGATGATGGCTGTGCAGAGGGCTCTGGAGCCGATGTGAACCTGTCAATCTCTTCCTCTGTATCTTCAGCTTCCTCCTGCTGAACTTGTCGAGGTGGTGGTATGGTATGCACACCAGTCTTGGATCCTCGAATGTGTGCAGTGCTCCTAGTCAAAGTATGACCACCAATGGGATAATCCCTCGGAACACTAGTGAGACCACTGGGTATCTTGAGCTTTGTCTTGGCAATCAAACCCATGATCAAGGAGGGGAATGGCATCACAGTCCGTGTATTCTGCTTTGTGATGCTCTTCTTTAAGACATGCATGATGTGGCCACAAATGTCAATCTCCTTATGTGTGAAGAGATCATACAGAAATCTTGTTCTTAGAGCAGATAGAGTTGTGAGATTGGTGACTGGATATAGATTGTGAATCATCACATAGCTCAATGTTCTCATTTCTGGAGAGAACTTGAGAGTGTCCATGGATGATTTCTTCGATACACCACCAAGGATTTTGATCATCTCATCAATCTTACCCAATCTATCCTCATAAGCAACTGTGATTTGCTGAGATGGAGGACGAGTTTCCAAATAATCTTGGATGCTGTCCCTAGTAATCTGAAACTCCTTGTGTCTCACCCAGCCTTCAATAATATCTCCGTTGACAATGGCATTAGAGAAGAACTCCTTGATGATCTCTGCATAGACCACTCCAGTTGGGTTCAGCAGCTTGGACCAAGTTCTATCTTTGAACACTTCAGGGATGAAAGTGTCCTCAAGAGTCTCTAACTGGACTACCCGTTCCATGATGATCGTCTTGGTCTTGTAGCAGTCATTGTACTTCATATCAGCATCTGCAGACCGGAAATGCTCAGAGTCAGTTCGGGCTCGCTTTGAAGATGATTTCTTCTTTGCAGCATGCTTGGTGGGAGACATCTGCACAATTTTACCAAGCAAAGAAGAACGAAAATATGCACCAACACACATCAGAGGACAACCTTCATTAGATTCAAGTTAGTTCCAAATTGTACTTAAGACAAAAAAAATCATGAAACACATTAAACCTAATGCAAAAAGGTTCCAACTTAAACATGCATAATACCAATGCAACAAAAAAACGAGACAGCGCAAGAGTGTGTGTCTATGTGCATTTGCTGAAGAGTGTGTGCGGCATAAGATGCAAGAGGGTGCCTAAGTGTGCCTAAGAGTGTCTAGGTGTGTGCCAAGAGTGTGTAACATAATGCAAAGTTAGAGGAACACACAAATAACGACCAAATCTGAGTAGAATATGGTCAGGCAATTGAAACCCCATTGATTGAAAGCACAAGTTACCATTTTGTCACAAAAATGTCACTTGGACATTTTGACAAACACTTAGTGTGCACAAATGCAAAAACTACATGAACAATGCATGAACATATGAAATTCTGCCCTCAATACATGATAAAATGCCACAAGGGGCCAACACAAGTGCAGAAACAACTAAGAGAACACAACCCAATAAAAAAAATGAAAAGAATTCACCCAATTTTGAAAAACAACCCAAAGTTTCGAAAATCCCCAATTCTCAAAACCCTAACAAAAATTCTGCATAATCTAAGTAAAACTTGAAAGGAAATAGTTAAGAATCATACCTTGAAGGAGAAGAATGCAGAAAAAATGCTTGGATTGAAGGGAAATGAATGGAACAGTGTTTTTGGGTTGAAAGAGTGAGAGAGAGGTTGAGCGAGGGAAGTTAGAAGTGTTTGAAAAACTGTCACATCAGCTATATAAAAAACTGAAAACACGCGTTTTTCGCGGGTTAGAGAGGGGCGAGACAATCGCGAGAGGTGCCACTGAAGCACAAAATTTTCGCGAGAAGCATTAAGTCGCGAAACAGTCGCGAGACAGTCGCGGTATCCTCTGTCTGAAATTGAAAAAAATCCAATTTTAGCCAAACAGAATTTCGCGAGAAGCTGTTGGTCGCGTCACAGTCGCGAGACAGTCGCGAAAGCTTCTGTGTGACAAGATGTTAAAAAAAAATTCCCTCAACCTCTTTTCGCGGGAAGCTCTAAGTCGCGAGCTTCTCGCGAAACAACCTCTGTGTCAGTTTTTGAAAAACACAAAAACATGCATTTAAATCAAAACAAAAGACAAGAGAGTAAAAAATCACTTTCAAAAACAAATAAAAAAAACTCAAAAATCTTTTTGGATTTGATCAACAAGGATTGAGCATGTGAAAACACATTTAATCAAGTACAATCACACAAATGAATAAGGCATTCTTTGAACATAGACTTGTGTGTTGTGTGTGGATATCAAAAATGAGATAGTCCTTAGTCTAATGTGAAGCTTCAATGATCAATTCAATCAAGGCATACACAACTAGCACTAGATTATGTGATCTATCTCAATTATAGAAACATGCATATATGACCTCCCACATGTACTTGACAATAATTCATTGAAGCTTTTCATTTGGCTCCATTTTTAACATATCATTTGCAACTTTTGAGCAAAGAGAATCTCATTTAGAGAAAGATGCCTGAAATTTTTGATATTTCAATTTATGATTTAGCCTTTGGCTTGTTGGGCATCATACATTTTATTTTGGTCGCTTTCCCTTTTTCCTAGTCGAATACTAGTTTGTGCGACAGGCTTTTGCAGCTCTATATCTCTTTTCATTTGGAGATTTACAATTAGAGAGCTCTTTTAAGCAAAAAAATAAAGGTGGGAAGATATATAGGCATGAGTCTATGCATGTCTCAAGATCAACAAAAACATTCACTAATTATTCATGACAAGGTTGAAGATCTATTTACAACAGTCACATAGATTTCAGAATTTCTTCCACAATGATATGAGTGCATGAGAGACAAGCTAAGCTCGTTAAATGCACAAAGCCATAAGTACAAAGGTACAGGGCAAAACATGCGTTGAGACAAAACTCAACAAAGTGATCAAACTTTTTGGATTTTCTATTTTTGTTATGTGATTTTGAATTTTTGAACACACCCAAAACAAAGCAACAAAAGAAAATTAACAAAGACAACCGGTACAAAACAACCGGACACAATAAAAATATAAAAATAGAGCAATGCAAGAAGAAAATGCAACAGCAAATGTCCCAAAATATTGAAAGAATTTATGCGTGGACATGTTATAATGCTTATGCATGAGCACCCCTTTTCACCCACACGTCACGTGCGTTTGGGGTGATATCCTTGACGGATTGGGTACGAGAATTTGGACTATCAAACCTTCTGGTGAAACTCTCCAAGCAGGTGGTGAAGGCACCAATCATTTTCATCACGTCCATCATGCCAGGATCACGATTCTGACTTCTCGGTTGTTCACCACCCCAAGACCTCATGTCATTTCTCCTTCCTCGTGACCGAGGTGCGCTTGAATTGTTGTCTGATCTCAGCTTTTGACAGTTGGGCCTGGTATGTCCTTGCATTCCGCAGTAATGACACACATAGTCCGTTCTAGGATTCCGTTGTGATCTTGGGAGAGACCTTCCTCTGGTTTCATGTCTACCCATGGAGTGATTTCGGGGCTTATTCACCATTCGTTGCTCACTCACATTCTTCTTCTCAACCTTCACATTCTCAGGGATGGTTTCTTCTACAATAGGCACTGCGGCCTTCACAAACTTCACTTCTTTGGTAGCTTTGGCTGATGAACTGCTTCCTCCGGTGTATCCCAACCCGGACTTGTCTGAAGAGGGTTTTTGAGATGAGATAACATCATCTAACTTCTGGGAAGAGACTCTCTCTATCTTGGCATGAGCTTGTACTACCTCTTGCTCAAGAAACCTCACCTTCGTATAGGCTTCAGACAACTCGCCATTTAATGTCTCAATTTCGCACTTAGCCTCTTTATATCTGACCATGAGACTTCTGTAATCTTCCTCAGCCTTCTTCATTTTCCTCACAGCTGCCTTGGCTATTCTGGTATACTCTCCAGACTTCTCAAGAAGTAAAGAATAATTTTCTTGAAGATTAGCTGTATTCTCTTCTTCTTCTTCAGCATCTGATTCATCCACATTCCCAATAGACTCTGAATCTGAATGCTCACCAAGCTCCTTCACAAGAGTACCCAAATCATCCGATGACTCCACATGAGCAATGGTCATGAATGCGGAGTAGTTTCCCTCTCCGTCACAGCTCTCTTCCGAGTCAGAATCAGAGGATTCTGAATCACTGAGTGTTGTGGCATAAGCTTTGCCTTTTCCCCTTAGAAAATTTGGACACTCCTTCTTTAGATGTCCATGGCCATTACACTCATAGCAAATAATTTCTGAAGAAGGTTGAAACTCCCTCCCTTCTTTTCTTGGAAACTCTTTCCTATCACCTCTGGAGGATGAAAATTTTCCTTTGTTGAATGGTTTCCCACTGTTCTTCATCTTCAGAAATTTTCGGAAGTTTTTCGCAAGAAATGCTACTTCCTTCTCCACCCCATCTTCTTCGGAGGAATCACCCATCCTTTCGGTGATGGTTTTAAGAGCAAGTGATTTACTCATCTTATGGGAAGGCAGTCCCATTTGATATGTTTGGAGAGACCCAACTAATTCTTGAATTTTAATCTCATCCAAATCCTTGCTTTCCTCTATGGCTGTAACCTTTGCTCTGAAACTTTCAGGCAAGGACCTCAACACTTTTCTCACCACCTTAGCATCTTCAATCTTCTCCCCAAGATTGAGTTTAGCAATCACAATTTCATTGAGCTTCCCATAGAATGAATCAAACGGTTCATCATCACCCATCTTGAGCTCTTCAAATTTGGTGGTAAGCATCTGAAGCTTTGTGTCCTTAACTTTCTTTGTACCCTCATAAGTGGTCTCCAAAATCTCCCAAGCTTCTTTGGCTACCGTCATGTGAGAGATCCTGTGGAATTCATCAGGAGACACAGCACAAAATATAGCATTTAAAGCTTTACTATTAGCATTGGCTGCTGCAAGAGCCGCCTTATCCCAATTAGCCTTAGGAGCTTCCGGCTTAGTCCAGCCGAGCTCTACCGCATCCCGAACGGTATCTTCTATAGAGCATAGAAATGCTCTCATTCTGACTTTCCAGAATGCGTAATTGTTCCCATCAAAAAATGGTGGAACATTGAGCGATTGAGACCGGTCCATCTCAAATAGGGTCAAGGATCACACTAAGGTGTTTAAACCAAGCAAGTGTACCCGCTCTGATACCAATTGAAAGCTCTAAAATGTGTTGAAAAACACAAGAGCTGTTTAGACCCCCAATTCAAATTACGGCTTGGTTGTTTTTACACAAACTTAATACTAAGTGCGGAAACGTGTAAACACAAGCGTATAAACAATAAGCTACTCTAATCCATAAACTAAGCAACACAGCAGTATAATGGAATATAAAAGAGTAGGGAAGAAAAATGCAAACACAGAAAACACCAAGACGTGTTTTCGAAGAGGAAACCGAAGAACTCGGCGAAAAACCTCTCCGCCGCCCTCCAAGCGGAAATCGATCCACTAGACAATCAGTTGGGATACATGAGTGAGCAAAAGACCCTCCAAGCCTAATCTACCCGATGCACCTAAGCCCTCCAAGCTCCTACTCCAACAAGGCTTCTCGGAACCGTGTCTTGTCTAGTTCTCCGGATCCCGCAACAAGCTCCATGTTGCATCTGCCATCCTTGGCTTCTTCCAATGCTTCCCAGCAGCACCAAAACGTCACTCAACACTCTCAGATGATGTGGTAAGTGTTTGGGCTATCAACCTCTCAATGGTGTGGAAATTGAGAGGGAAGGGTTGAGGAGATACCACAAGCAAGTGTATAGAGAAAGGTGGGGATGACAATCTCTAATTGCAAATGTGTTTGGCTAGGGTTTTCTCTCTGAAGCATTCCTCAACATTTGTGGGTAATAGGGGTTTTTATATAGGATAGGTGCAGAATGTGTGAGTCAGTCAGTACAGGCTGGCAGAACAGCATGTCTCGCGGGTGTCTCGCGGGAAGGCCTTACCCGCGAGATACTCGCGAGAGACAGCTGTCTCCATCTGTCCTGACTCTTCGCATTCCATCATGTGCAAGGCACATGCTTCACTTCGCGGGAAGCTTAGTCGCGACATACCCGCGAGATTCCATCAGCTTCCACTTTGCTTGAGTCTTCACACACTCTCTATCACACACCCCTTACAACAATTCCCACAACAAATACAGGGTATAAATAATTGAAAGTAATTACAATCAAATTTGGCATGGAATAAACGCCAACAAAACACATAGTTGTAAATCACAACTTTACAACCCTGTTTGGGAAAAACTGACTCTTCGCATTCCTTTCTCACCCCACTATATATAGACCCTTATACCCACGAAATGTAGAGAGCTTCCAGAGAGAATTTTGAGAGAGAAACCCTAGAGGAAAACAAGATTGCCTCATCCCCAATCTTCACTAAGAGACTCTTCAAATTCATCTACTCTCTTCCTCTCCATTGATACATCCTTGAGAGGTTCTTGACCAAATCATTTTCTCACCACACCCATGTCTGTGAGAAGGTCTTTTGGTGCTAAGGGAAGCAGTTTGGAAGGGACCAATGGTTATTGGTTGATGCTATGGGTTATAGCGGAATCCGGTAAGCTAGAGAAGAAAAAAGTTTGGCGCAACCTGGGTAGATTAGGCTTGGAGGGTCTATTGCTATTCATGTATCCCAACTACATTTTCTAGTGGATTATTGACTGCTTTGAGGGCGATGAAGAGGTTTTACGCCGAGCGCTTCAGTTTCCTCTTTGATAACACATCGCGTGTTGTCCTTATGTTTGCATCTCTCTTCCCTTTATCTTTGCCTTTTATTTTCTGTTGTGGATGTGATTATAATTGGCTTAGATTGTTTATCAATTCTGTGTTTGGCTTATTTTCATGTTCCGCACATTAATTGTTTGATAATAAGCTTGAATTGGTAGTTTGTAATTAGGGGTCTAAACGTTCAAAGGTGTTTTACACACATATTGAATATTCATACACTGTGTGTTTAAATGACTCAATTTTTTTTTTTGATGAATTGTCAAATGACTGAATATAAGCATTAAGCTTGACATGCTTTTAGTATGTAATTTATTATAAGTATAGTAACATTATTAAGATAATTTGCATTACGTGAAACTCAATTACCAAATTATTAAGAGGTATACACAAACTTATAGTATTTTTTTTTTCCTTGATCAGCTGAAAATCATAAAAGACAGTGGGTTGGCTAGGCATGAATTATTGTTGCTTAAAATCTGCGACTCTCTTCAACCAATGTTCTACAAGAAGAACTACTACATTGTTACGGAGGGAGACCCAATTGAAGCGGTATTCTTTATTACAGATGGCATTGTATGGACTTATACAAGCAATAATGGTGAAGGATCTGACTCTCAACATGCTGAGCATCTTGGAAAAGATCGGTGCTTTGGAGAAGAACTTCTTGAATTCGTTTTGACATCTACCTCCGATGACATGTCCAACTTATCAAAAGTCCCAATTTCTTCAAAAACCCTAAAAACAAACACAAAAGTGGAAGCCTTTGCTATAATGGCCCATGACTTGAAACGAATATGGCAATCTAACTTGTCACAATTAGGGCCATTAGGCCCGGAGTTCGAGGCAGCTTCACTTGTACAATGAATCTGGCACCGCAATAACCCCGAAGATGTGTGATAGTGATAGCGTTGGTGGTAGTTCAAGAAAACTTTAGAATCCAGCAAAGCCTGACAGTGTTGTTGTTGCAAAGCAATAGTTTGTTTTGATGTCTTTGAAGTATTTAGTTTTTCTAGTCATAAGGTTGCTACTTGTTTGGATTCTGAAAATGATAATGGTAGAATTATCAAAAGAATAATGTGTGAAATAATAAATTGTTTAGGGTAACATTTTTTAATTCAAATAAGGATTTTGCGTAAAATCTTATGCTTTCACCTTTACATAATTCTAGTTTGTAAGTTATAACTCATGCTATATCCTATTTCGTTTCGCCCTATACTCGAGATCCTCTATCTCAATGATAAAAAAATCAAATTAATATCAAAATTATTAATATCGTGTATGAAACTCCATAACCCCAAAAGAACCAAACACCCAAGTTTACCCCAAATCCCATTTCTAGCCAATTTTGCAAACAGCTTAAGCTAGTATGCGTACACTGATTATTTGATGCATACCAACCAAAGTTGTGGCATACACACCAAAGTTGTGGCCTACGCATCTTTAGTCAATCAGCCTGGCCAACTAGTTGGCCAGGATATCCCACCAAACCCTACAGCCTAATAAACTCTATATAAATAATACCATTTTCCACATTCAAAAGATCCCACTTTTTTCACCTATAGCGAAACTTTGCCAAAATCACTATAAATACTTTTGAGTTTCAAAGAATGTGAAAACAGTTTTTGTAAGGACTTGATTGAGTTTTATAATTTCTCAATTACACTCACTCTTTTTATGATCCCTTCGGTACCATTTCATTAGTCTTAGGTTTCTCCACCAAAATGCCTAAAAAGCTTACCTTTGTTCAACATATTGATTCACACATATATTGTGGTAGTCAATTTTAACCAATAGACCAATCTATGCAGTCATGTTAAGTGCTACAGGTGTGAGGTATAGATCTTTTGCATGACCCATATTTCTCCTCCTTGATTTATTATTATTTTTGTTGTTGTTATTGTCGTTGTTGTTGCTTTTTGTCATTTTTTTTTTTTTTTAATGTTTTGTTATTAATATGATGTGGGATGTATTGTTTTATGTATATATATATATATATATATATATGTTTTGTTATTAGTATGATGCCTAGTATATTGTATTATGTTCTCATTTTCATTTGTTTTTATTTTTTGTTATTAATATAACGCATAATGTTTGATATTTTAAACGATAACATGTTTTTTACTTATGTTTTAATTTTATTTTCTAGAAATAATATGAATCTGGAAATTTGGTTGAAACCCAAATCCCTACGTGTTTCTAGGTAGAACTCAGATTTTGACTTTCTTTTCTTTTCTTTTTTCTTTATTGTAATAAGTGTTAAATAGTTTTCCCTTTTATTTTCTTTTTG
The DNA here is from genome assembly GCA_019022515.1 of Quercus aquifolioides. Classification (NCBI taxonomy): domain Eukaryota; kingdom Viridiplantae; phylum Streptophyta; class Magnoliopsida; order Fagales; family Fagaceae; genus Quercus; species Quercus aquifolioides. The sequence goes on along the minus strand of CM032332.1, from coordinate 7,525,941 downwards.
TAATTAATTTATTTTATGCATTTTTTGTTTTATTTTAATTTTATAAAACCTAAACACCAAAAATATTTAGCCTCGTAACTATGATTTTTTTAAAAAAAAAAAAATTAAACGCTGGGCATTTTGTTTATTAAAAAATAGAAAAAGAAAAAAATATTTAAAACCTTAATAAAAAATTTTATTCGGTTTTGGCCTAAAATAAATTAAAGAAGTTTTGAATTTTTCGATTCTAAAAAAAAAAAAAAAAAAAAAAAAATTAGATTCTTTCCTTTGAAAAAAAGATTTTTTTTAAAAATCTATGGGTAGTCCATTTGGTTTAGCCTAACAACCCAGCCCACTAAATATAAAATAGCCATTGCCCATAGGCAGAACCATGGGTTGCAGATTTCCCTTTCAGCCTGACCTAGCCCAACCTATTGATTGGTCAACAGATCAATTGACCCCGCCCACTAGGCCAGTCCAGCCCAATGACGACACTTTCTAACAGTAAGTCATTCAAGGCCATCAAATCGTGACATCAACCGTACTGAATTTTGTCAAGGCGTGGAACTATTTCATAGCAGCCATCAACACTACCATCTTACAAAAAACATGGTTTTTCTAATTTAGTTGCTACGGATTTCAATGGAACATGTTGAGAATATCTCAAGCACTAATAAACAACATTGTTAATTTGAACAACTGGATTGTATTTGTATGGCTTCAATAAGGAACAGTATATGCATATTCATAGATAAAATTGCTTCCTCATTTTTCCACCAAGCCAGGAGTTCTATTGGCTTTGATTCATGTATGTGATGATATTGCTTATTCAACGAGGATGTGGTAGGATGAATAATCAACTATGAGAGAGAGAGACAGAGAGAGACAGAGAGAAGCATCTGAAGCCAGCTAATCATTGGAACAAACTAGACATGTGAAAGAGGCTCTATAGGAATAAAAGACGAGAAACTTTATTCTCTTCCTTATTGAAATTATGGATTCCGACCTACAAAAGTTGTCCCTATTGCCTAAAAGTTGAGATGACAAGTTTTCCAGACAAAGAAGCCATGTGATCAAAGTACTCCCTTGTCGACTTGGGTGCTATACAACATTTCTAGGGCATATTGAGCAAATCCATGCAACCAGGTTATCAGTCACTAATAATTATCTTATGCATCTGGCATATGCAGTCTCTCTATCACAACATGTGAGTCACACAAAATTGTGGGGTTCACTTCACATTCTGTGAGAGGAAGAATGTTTTATATGCCGGTTGCAAAAGATACCTTCTTGTCAACAACACTCCACCTCAACCTGCTTGATATGTAACCCCCCATTCACAAACATTACTTACCATGCATAAAGAATTCCAAATGCAGTTTGATTTTAGACATGAATACATTTGACACATAGAATGTCTTGTCTTCTAGATTGCAAAATTTGAACCGAAGTTATGCCATATATCGATGGCTCTTAGCCCCCACTACGCTATCCTACAAAGCAATTAGGAAAAGTTGAGGAAAAATGATACCTTGGGAACTAGAAGCCTCAAAATTCACAGAATTTTTAGCAAAAAGAGAATGAGGCCAGAAGCCAAAATCACTGGCTTTTGCAGACTCCCAACTGTCCTTTCTGTGCCACCATAATATGGCTTGATCATTACCGGAAATTTGCAACTTCCAACTGATGGATCATTTTTGGTGATCATTGAAACATTGGGAAACTTGCAGGCTTCATCAAGCTGATTATTTCTCTGATAGTAACTGTTAAATGCATAAGAGACATTACCCCGAGCATCCAAATTTCCACAAGATGTCCCATAACCAAGGGTAGTGCAATCAGCCAGTCCACAGGCATAGCTCACACTTGGTGACACTTGTGGGTCATCAAGTTTAGCTGATGGCTTCATCACACACCACTTTCGGTCCAGATACTTCACACCCCGTGGCGCAACCAGGGCTCCTGAATTTGTTGCACCAAGATTAAGCTGGTATTTTGCTGACCCATCATAATTAAAGATCCCCCAGTGGCGTTCAAAATTTCCTGGTTGGACGCTCTTAGCATCCTCATCAATCAAACTAAATAAATACACATCAACTGCCCCAGGTCTCATAGGGGTTCCTTTCCCACCCAATATATGGGTCATAAAACCTTGGTTGAACCGCTAAGCATACACTATATTAGCATTCCGATCCCCATCAGTTGGCCAGCCAATCTCTCCAACTATGATTGGAAAATTTCCAAAACCATTCTTTTGTAGTGCCCACACAAGAGTGTCGTAGTTTGCATCAAACATATTGTAATATGATGTCCCACCATCAGTTACAGGTGTTGCCTTTTCATCAAAAAAGGCATACTCAACAGGGAAGTTTTCATCAGTGTAGACTTATAAATGGGTAGATGTTCACAGTAAAGGGTGTGTATTTCACATTGACCTTTAAATGAAGTTATAAATAGAATTGGTTGCTCAAACATAAGGGCTTTAGATTCTGACTGTGTACACCATGATCCCAGCATGATTCAAAAGAAGAAAAACGTTTAATGAATCACCCCACATCTTGCTTTCCATCAAAAATAAATATGAATAAAATGTTAATCCTGTATTGAAATAGAAACAGGAAAAGAGAGAATCATCATGATATAATTACAAATGCAACAGAATTCTGTGAATGTTAAGAACTAAATCTAGTCAAAAATAAATCTTTGTCAACTGGGGCTTAAGAAAGCAACCTATGCAGGTGGTATAGGTGGTAAGATAACTTGACAAACAAACTAAAAAGAGGACCAAAGACAACACTTAACAGGCCTTACTGGTCAAAAGACTCAACTAATTACATTCTTGAATTTCATAATGACGGAGCAAAAAAACAAAAGACCCAGGTTTAAAAGTCAATACCATTCCAATAACACTAATCAACCTTAAGTACAGTACTTGAAAAATAAGAACTAAAAGTCCGTGGAATGGAAGTCTTTTGTTGCAAATTTCAACTTATGGCACTTGCTTGATGATTGCTTTTTATCATCAGATCAAACACCAATTGGTTTTTGGTATAAATGGAGATTAAACTCCATATCTTTTATTTAATGACAAGAAATTTTAACAATTGAGCTAACTAAAACCCTCATGAAACATAAATTTATAGAACTCCCAATAATTAGATAAAGATTGACCTCCTGAGACTGTCCACATCAAATGAATCATAATAGTAACTTCCTAAGATGGTAATCATGCAAATGATTGGTTGGAGCTAGGAATGTCACAAGGCCCAGCCTAACTAAATCAAATTGTGACGTAGCACAGAAGATAGGGTTTAGTTCTTCTTCTTCTTTGTTTTCTTTTTTTTTGTCATTTCAGAATTTTAAAGAACAGGGCTATATTTTGTCATTTTAGAGACTTTATCAGTATTTTAGTGATAATTGAATTCTTACATGGTAGTGTATTAATTATAATCTGTTTAAAAAAAACATTTTGGTGATTTTTCTTTTTTAAGCCTAATTTAGTGCCTAACACGAATTAGGGTTCCCTAAGGGTTTCCTAGCCACCTTAGCACTTTTGTTTTTTATTTTTTCCAATATAAATTAGAGGCTGTAGCCTCTAGGCATTCAAAATATGAAATAATACAATTATAGAGAGGATTCTCTTCTTTTTTTTTTGGATGGATTCCAGAGTTCTCTTTGTAGATTCAAAGAACACTCCAAGGATCTAAGAGTTTCTTCTTGAAATGGATGTATTCTACTTCATTTGGCTATCTTGTTTTGTCAATCGGTATCAAAGCCTCGTCCTTTCCTAATCTAGTGGCTACTAAATGAGACAATAGAAATTCTGGTGATAGAGATCACAAAGGAGAAGTCCTTATTAGGGACAAATTCTTTTGGTTTGAATGTGACACCTAGCAAGTACTACATGACATGCAACGAACACTCACAGAAATCTTTGCTAGGATACACCGTTGGAGACTGGTCAGGACCATGGCAACCACAACCAATGCTATTATCACAATGAACAACAAAATTTTCTTGTTGATCTAAGGATTTACAGTAATAGGAATTGCAGAAACAATAGGGACAATTGTAGTGGAGATTAAGTTTGCCTGTGGAGGGGTCTCATGTAGCCTTTAATATTTAGACTACTAATTAGTAAAATTTCAGAATTTTCAGAAAGGTCTTTTTTTTCTTTCTTTCTTATGGATCCCATAGAATGGTAGATTCAAGGACAAGGAACCTTGAAAGGATTTAAGGATTTAGATTCAAAAATGACTCGTATCACCGTGTTATACTAGTGTCCGTGTTTTCCTAGGGTTTGACTATGTCATTGCAGCTGATTCCAAGAAGTTGTAGGTTTGGGAACATTGCCATTAACGAACCCCAGTTTTGTCTTTGCACTTTTTTTTGTTTTTTTTTTTTTGATTCTCAACATAAAATTCATTAAACTGAAAAAGACTTCATACAGATTACATCATGCTGCACTTGTGCAGAAATTATAGGTGGGATATCTTCCACCCAAATGACCCTATCTATTACAGACTTGGCATTTCTTGCCAAAATATGAGCTGCAGAGTTTGATTCTCTGCAAATGTGAGACACATTCCACTCTTTAAAACATCGAAGGTCCACTCCTATACCTTCAATTACTTGTTGAATACTACTCGGTACCAAGTATTGATCACGAAGCGAACTGACCACAATTTGCGAATCACTTTCTATAGTAATCCGTTTAAGGCCAAGATCCCACGCAAGCTGAACCCCATCTTCCACTGCCTTTGCTTCTATCTCTAGTGCTTCCAGTGGTAGGTCCCATCTTTTGCTCATTGCACCCATAATTAATCCTTCTTCATTCCTAATGACCACCCCACTTCCGCTGCACCCAATCTCCCTGAAAACCGCACCATCTGTGTTGATTTTATACCAGTCCTGCCTAGGAGGAGACCAGGGGCGTAAGGACTTAGGTGGGGGCCTCAGTTGTGGTTGTTTCTTCTGCTTGATTTCGCCAACATAGTCCGTCACATACCGTATCAAAACCCCCTTATCTTTGCATTTCCCCTCATGAATTACCGAGTTTCTATTGCTCCATAAGCTCCACGTCGTCACAGCAAACAAAATCCAATCAACCTGCGGATGTGAATTCAATATCTCCCATACTATGTCAATGAACTCGTTTGGTGGAGCATGCAACCAGGGAAGCTTGATTTTAGTTCCACTCCAGACCGCCATCGCAAACTGGCATCCCCACAAAACATGACCCGATGTCTCACTTTGTCCACACAAAACACAGCAATCCTCGCTTCCCACGCCCCGAGTCATAAGCCGATTCTTGGTAGGAAGGATGTTTTTGCAAGCCCTCCACATAAAATGTTTAATTTTATTTGGGCAATTCATTTGCCAAATAAGCTTCCAGATGGACTTCATTTTTGAACTATCTGAGCTGCCCCCTGTTTCGAGATGAGCATTTCTTTCTTTCAGCCATTTTTGCGCAACCACATATGCACTCTTAACTGTAAACTTTCCATGGGAGGTCCATGCCCAAATAAATGAGTCTTCAGGCAAACGAAAACTAACAGGGATTCCTAGAACAGCCTCGGCATCATGAGGGAGAAAAGTGCTTCTTACCTTAGTTGTATCCCAGCTTCCTCTATCAACATCAATCAGGTCTGAGACTCTTACTGCATCATTTTGGGGCTGTCTTAGGCTGAAAATTTTGAAGGATTCAGGTCTTGGGATCCACTGATCATCCCATATATTTACCCTCTGTCCATTGCCAATATTCCACCGAGAACCCTTCACAATAACCTCTTTTGCTGCCATTATGCTCCGCCACGCATATGAGGGTTTTCGGCCCAACTGAGCATGCAGGAAAGAACCCTTAGCAAAGTATTTTGCTTTGTACATTCTATGCACCAAAGAATTCGGGTTTTTCAGTATTCTCCATCCTTGCTTAGCTAATAGGGCTAAGTTGAAAGCCTTAAGATCCCTAAACCCTATACCCCCCTCAGACTTTGGTGTACATAATTTCTCCCATGATACCCAAGCCATTTTCCGTTCCTTTTCCTTCTGCCCCCACCAAAAGTTACCCATCAAAGAGTTCAGGTCCTTACACAATGAATCTGGCAGCTTGAACACACTCATTGTGTAAGTAGGTGTGGCTTGTGCAACGGCTTTGATAAGGACTTCTCAGCCTGCATTGGATAACAATTTGCCTTTCCAGCCAGCGATCTTCCTTCCCACTTGGTCTTTAATCCGATTGAAAGCTTTCCTTTTCCCCCTTCCAACTAGTGGTGGCAGCCCAAGATATTTTTCATGATGCCTAACAATCTCCGCCCCGAACTTTTGCTTAATTTGGTCCTGGACATCCCAACCCGTGTTCTTGCTGAAATATAATGAGGTTTTGTCCTCATTAATCTTCTGACCCGAAACACACTCATAATCCTCCAACACCTTTAGCACCCTGTCGCACTCCAACACCGAAGCTCTACAGAAGATTATACTATCATCTGCGAATAACAAGTGTGAAATACTCGGTGCCCCTCTACTCACTGCCACCCCTTTAATGTTCCCATCTCCCACCTCTTTTTTCAACATTGCTGACAGCCCCTCAGCACACAATAAAAATAAATACGGCGAAATAGGATCCCCTTGCCTCAATCCCCTTGATGGAAGAATTTTTCATTTTGGCTCCCCATTAACCAGGACTGAATGTCATGACCATGGCGCAAATCAACTAGCTAGCTATAAGTATAATTGTGCTCTATGAGGGTTTAAGAGACAAGAATGACTACCGGATGATCAACACGAAGAAGGAATAGGTGGTAGTTTGGATCAGTGAGACTAAAAGTCTAAGACTTGTGCTTACATAGAATAAAATAAAAAATAAAAATAAATAAATAAATAAAATAAAAAACCTAAAATATTCTGGATAGCTAAAAAGACTTGGTACCGTGCTGAACTAGGCAAAGGTGCTCAAAACCGGATTGAGTTAGGCTGAACCGAGCAAGAAGGCCTCTGAACCAGCCCAAATATGAATATCGGCCCAATACAATGATGAAAATCCCCAAAAAGATGATGGGCTCCCAAGGATGAAAATCCAAACAAAGTTCAGGTCATGCTTTATTTTGAAAGAAAAATCTCGACCATGAAGCGCCTATGTCCATAGAGCTCTTTGTTTCTCTATTTTATTTTTTCTTTCTCAATTAAAATTACTTAAGATTGTGTTTAGGAACAGCTTTTTGTATTAGTTTTTAGTTTTTATGTACAGCTTTTTAAAGTTTCACTTTTTCAAAAAATTTCAAGCTACAAGTATACTGTAGCATACTTTCAATAAAACATTTTCAAAAAAAAAGTTAGATAAGCTATTCTCCAACAAACACTTAATCTATTCATATACACAGCTTTGCCAAATAGAATCCTTACAGTTATTGAATGCATATGGTTATAGGCTTATAGCCATTGCCTTTCTTTTCCATTTGATTTTGTTGATTACATGGATATGCCTTTGTTGATTGGGTTTATTCATTTACTTTACAAATGGAAAATTATAGAATACTCTAGGAGTGTCTTAAATGTATACTCCCTCATCTCATGGGGTACTGCAATGAATTAAATTAGTGAGACTTATTATTATGTAAGAGGAATGAGTACACATTTATTGTGTTATTGGAGTATTGTATAATTACCCACTTAATGATTTGGTTTTTCTCGACAAGTTTGGTAGGTGAACTTTCCTTATATTTCTAATCGTGAAGTATAAAGTGTGTAAGATTGAATTTATTCAATTATGTGTTGGCTTTATTCCGTACCAAATTTGCTTGTAATTTAGCAATTAGATACCCCGTATTTAGGTGGGAATTATGTAAGGGTAGTGTGTGAGAGAGTGTGAAGAGAACTCAAATGCATGCACTCAAGAAGGGTCTCGCGACTGGATCTCGCGACTGGCAAGTCGCTAAAGGTGGCACATGTGTGAAGCATGTAGGGGAACTGAAGGGTCATGCCAGTTGTAGTACTACAGGATAAAACTTCCAGTCTGGCCATGCAGTTAGCTCGTGACTCAAACTCGCGACTCGTTCCAATCGCGAGGTTGAGTCGCCAGAATGCCCTGTTTGGTTGAAACATGACTTTTCGCATTCCTTATACACCCTACTATAAATACCCTTATACCCACGAAATGTTGAGAGCTTCCAGAGAGAATTTTGAGAGTAAAACCCTAGAGAAAAACAAGATTGACTCATCCACAATTTTCATCCTTTGATTCTCCAAATTCCTTTACTCTCATCCTCTCCATTGACATATCCTTGAGAGGTACATTTAGCCAAATCCTTATCTCACCATACCCATATCAGTGAGGAGGTATTTTGGTGCTTGGGAAGCAGTTTAGAAGGGACCAATTCATTTTGGTTGATGCAATGGGCGATTGCGGGATTTGGTAAGCTAGAGAAGACAAGGTTCGGCGTAACCCTGTTGGAGCAAGAAGCTTGGAGGGCTTAGGTGCACTGGGTAGATTAGGCTTGGAGGGTCTTCTGCTATTCATGTATCCCAACTATATTCTCTAGTGGATTATTGACTGCTTGGAGGGCGGCGGAGAGGTTTTTCGCCGAGTACTTCGGTTTCCTCTTCGATAACACATCGCCGTGTTATCTTTGTGTTTGCATCTTTCTTCCCTTTCTCTTTACCTTTTAATTACTGCTGTGTTTGTGATTAATTATGGTTTAAAGCGTGTTAACAATTCTGTTCTTGCTTATATTCATTTTTCTGCACATATATTGTTTGTGTATAAGCTTGTGTTGGTAATTTTATATTTAGGGGTCTAAACGTTCATTGGTATTTTACACACTATTTGAACTTTCAATTGGTATCAGCCTAGTCAAGTTATGCTTTATTGCTTTAATCTTTACTGTTTGATCGCATTGTGCTTGCTCCATATGCATTTCAAGATTTCTACTTACAATGATCGTCTTGTGTTGTTGTTTTTAAGAAATACTTGCTTGTATGGTTCAAGAGCTTCTCAGTTTCTAGAATTTAGATGTGAGTGAGTTTTGGCAACTGTTCCCAACTCACATGTTAAGTCTAGAGTCTGTTTTAGGGTTTCATCACGGAATAGCCAATCATGTATTGGTTTTATTCCATGCCAAATTTGCTTATAATTTAGCAATTAGATACCCTATATTTAGGTGGGAATTATGTAAGAGTAGTGTGTGAGAGAATATGAAGAAAGTTCAAGAAGTGTGCACTCAAGAAGGGCCTCGCGACTGGATCTCGTGATCGGCGAGTCGCCAAAAGTGGCACACATGTGCAACACGTAAGGGAGTTGAAGGGTCACGCTAGTTGTAGCACTATAGGACAAAACTTCCAGTTTGACCAGGCAGTTAGCTCGCGACTTAAATTCGCGACTGGAACAGGGTCACGCTAGTTGTAGCACTATAGGACAAAACTTCCAGTTTGACCAGGCAGTTAGCTCGCGACTTAAACTCGCGACTCGTTCCAGTCGCGAGGTCGAGTCGCCAAAATGCCCTGTTTGGTTGAAACATGACTTTTCGCATTCCTCATACACCCTACTATAAATATCCTTATACCCACAAAATGTTGAGAGCTTTTAGAGAGAATTTTAAGAGAGAAACCTTAGAGAAAAACAAGATTGACTCATCCATAATCTTTACCATTTGATTCTCCAAATTCCTCTACTCTCACCTTCTCTATTGACATATCCTTGAGAGGTACATTTAGCCAAATCCTTATCTCACCATACCCATACCAGTGAGGAGGTATTTTGGTGTTTGGGAAGCAGTTTAGAAGGGACCAATTCATTTTGGTTGATGCAATGGGAGATTGTGGGATCCGGTAAGCTAGAGAAGACAAGGGTCGATGTAACCCTGTTGGAGCAAGAAGCTTGGAGGGCTTAGGTGCACTGGGTAGATTAGGCTTGGAAGGTCTTCTACTATTCATGTATCTCAACTATATTCTCTAGTGGATTATTGACCGCTTGGAGGGCAATGGTGAGGTTTTTAGCCGAGTACTTCGGTTTCCTCTTCGATAACACATCGCCGTGTTATCTTTGTGTTTGCATCTTTCTTCCCTTTCTCTTTACCTTTTAATTACTGTTGTGATTGTGATTAATTTCAGTTTGGAGTGTTTTACCAATTTGGGTTTAGCTTATATTCATCAATCCGCACATATATTGTTTGTGTATAAGCTTATGTTGGTAATTTTATATTTGGGGGTCTAAACATTCATAAGTGTTTTACACACTATTTGAACTTTCAAAGTGACACTTGAAATGGGACTAAATCTTATTCTAAACCCATGACTGCCATTGCAAATTACACTTTATATAGTCAATCCCTCTAGTTGTTGTTGTTGTTTTTTTTTTTTTTTTTTTTTAATGAAAATATGTAGTATACATTCTTCTTGATTGTTTAAGATCTGCTTAAATTAGGTGGAAGTGCTTCGGGGTATGGATGAACAAACGTTGCGTAAGATGTGCCACACTCTCACACCAGTCTACTACCAGGAGCACATCAATGTTATTTAGGAGGGAGACCCAATTGATGCAATGTTCTTCATTACAAACGGCATTGCATGGACCTATACAACCGGTAATAATGGTAAAGGAGCTTTGCCCACACATGCTGAGCGTCTTGTAGAAGGTCAGTTCTTTGGAGGAGAACTTCTAGAATGGCTTCGGAAATCCACCTCCACCACCAGGAATAACCTATCCAAACTCCCCATTTCGTCAAAAATGCTGAAAACCCACAAGCTTTCTCCGCCTGGGTTCAATCAGAATCGCTGCCTGGGTTGCTTCCTTGTTGCTTCTCTGGTTTGCTGGGTTTTGCATCGTTGCTTCTTTCTTCTTTGTTGTTGATCTCTGCGTTTTGATCTCTGGGTTTTTCTGGCATATGCTTTGCCGTTGTTAGTATTAAGTGGTATTTCAGAATTGCTGGGTAGCAACTTGGCCAAAATTGCCAGATAACACTATTTTTCAAACAAGTTCTCTAGGTTTAATGTTATGTTAGTTTTGGTCTTCGTTGTTCTTCATTGTTTTTGTTGAGTGAGTACAGAAATCGAGCCTTACAGACTTGATTTCAATTTAAAAGAAGCGAGTCTGTAAGGCTCAATTTTCATGCCTATGTGGACAAATTTCCACTTCAGCTGCTGCACGATGTTGAAATTAAGTTCATTGTACTCGATTTAACATTCCAAAATCGAGTCTGACAGACGTGAGATGTTAGTTTCCTAAATAGTTTGGAAATGATGCTAACTAACAAATATGTTTGAAAAATGGCGTTATTTGGCAATTTTGGTTGTGCCCTGTAGCTCAAAGGTATACCAAAATAATGATATTTTATTTGCCCCTCCAATTAAATAATGTTTCTTTCATTTTTTTTCTCTTTCTTTTTTCGATTTTGTATTTCCTCTACTTCATTCTTCAGTCTTCACCCTCTCCTCTTTTCTTTTCTTTTCCTCTCTTCCTCTAGCCAACCCATCTCTTCCGTAGAAGCTCACCCTCTCCATTTTATTTTTTTCCCTCTCTTCCTCTACTTTCACCAACTCATCCCCCTACCACTCATTGCCGACCATACCCATCAAATTTGCCCAGCCACCAACCCATTAAAGCTCTATGCTCGGTCAAGGTAGACAACAAAATGGCACTGTGATCGACGATGGTGGAATTTCTAGGTTCCTGGGTTTTGGATTGTTGGGTTTGTGGGTTTTCGATTTGTTGTTTTTTTTGGTTTCTACTGGTTTTTTGGTTCTTCTTTGCATGGAAGTGGGGAAGCTTGTGTGGTATTGATCAGGTAGTTATAGTGTTTCTTGAAGTTTCACACTTGTGGTGGTAGTGGTGGTGGTGCCATGAGTGGCCATGGGTTGAAGAGAGGGGAGAAGATAGAGAGATAGAGAAGAAGAGAAAGAGAAAAATAAGAGCTTAGAGTGTTGTGAAATTGTGTGGGTTAAAGAGAGGGGAGAAGATAGAGAGATAGAGAAGAAGAGAAAGTGAAAAATAATAAATAAATGAATAGTGTTTAACTGTGATGTGAAAAATAAGAGCTTGGAGGGTTGTGAAATTGTGTGTTAAAATAAATAAAGTGACTTTTTGAAGCATTAAATGCTAAAATTTTTACAACCACCTTTTTTTTTTTGAGAAACCAACACACACACAAGGGAGAGAAAAAAGGGTTCTAAAACAAAAACACACCACAGCTCCACTCAAAAATCATGGTAACTTTTAAGAGAGAGAGAGGGGTAATTTATACTATACATAACACACTCTCTTAAGCAATGTGAGACAATTACCTTTTTTTTTTTTAGAAACACACACACACACACAAGGGAGAGGGAAAGAGATTCTAACACAAAGGCACTTCATAACTCTACTCAAAAGTCATGGTAACTTTTAAGAAAGGGTAGAGCAAGTTATACTACACACAATACACTATTTTTCCTTTTATTTATTTATTTATTTTTTAACAAATGCGTAGAAAATATATAAAAACATTGACGTATGTTTTTCAAGGTGAGTGTTCCATCATGTCATGATGGAACATCAATAATTTTGTTGTGATGGGTGTTTGAAAACTGGGAAAACGTTTTGAGGTTTGGAAAATCATTTTAAGAAACTAACTAGATTAGAAGAAACGTGGCCCATTTATTGGTGAGGCCGAGGATCCAATTTATTGAGAATATCAGCCTTGGCGTTCTGTTAGTTTTGGAGATTCGGAGTAGGTATCTAGTTTTTAGTTTGTGTATATTGTGCTAAGATCTGGTTCAACACCTGCCTCTGGGGTGTTTCGGTCTAAGATCTGTTGTTTGTTGTAATATCCTTGGTTTGCTTCAGTCCTAAGTGGTGTTATTCTAACTGTGTTATGCTTTATTTCAATAAAATCCTCAGTTTAAGCACCCCAAAAAAAAAAAAAAAAAAATCACCCTTGGACCTTGGTCGTCCAATGTCAAGATGAGATTTTCACAAATGAAAATTCGGCAAAATTTCCTCTTATATTTAAATTGCAAATATACTAGAGTTTCACGTTTGCACACACAATGATGATGCCGAAAATCGTCAGTAAGCCATACGGTCCTCATGTGCTCGATGCAGAACCTGCGAAACAGAAGACAAAGAAGACCTTGCAGAGAATACTAGTGTGGTACTGACCGAATACCCTCCGAAGGTTAAGTTAGAGAACTTTTACTACTTTAGAATGCCAGAGCCAGGGTAAATTATGCGTACCTTGATTTGTGAGGGCTATGAGGTTTTTATAGTAGCGTAGAGTTGACATCCGTTCCTTGTAGGAATCCTCTTGAGTAGGATTAACTGTGAGGCGCAAGATGTTTCCTTATATACACATTTGTGGGGGCCAAGTAAAGCCATGTTGGACCCGTCACAAGTTTCTTTCTCCCCATTAGCTTCCTTCCATCAGCTTCCTATCCTACCTAGGCATTTTGGTTGTCTCACATAGATGTCGTCAGGTGCAGAGGTGAAGTTCGTCGGCCTATGATATCGTCTTTCTTGCCTTTACTAAATGCATAGGTAAAGCTGACGGGTTTATTGGGATCGTCGGCTTCATTGCATGTTGATGAGTTTAAACTGATTCAAAATTACCCTTATCACACGACATGCTACAACAACATTTTGCACACACGAATGAGCTGAAGATTATCTTCTAACCAAAGATGGCTGAGGATCAATCCAATGCTCACATTTTTTTCCCTTTTAGAGGTATTTCAGTAGAGTTTCTGCAGTTATTGAAAATCTGGACCATTTGGATAGTGAAAGTATATAGGAAATATTGAGATCTAGGATTAGGTTAGACATTTGGGCAGCCAGTTGATCAGGCTAGTTGCCCTAGAATCTCACCAAAATGGAAATTGAGTGATTTGAGGCTTCTGTCCAGAAGGTGTGTATGCCACAAATTGAGTGCGTATGCATCAAATACCCGACATACGCACCTTTTGTAAGACTTGGCCCAATTAGGTCAAAAATGGGAATTTAGGCTTTTGAGCTTGATTCTTGAGTCATAGTTGGGCTTGGGCTTGAACTATATTAGGCTACTTTGGGGTTTGTATGCTCATTGAGCTCCACACACAATGCTAATCAAATTGGTAGCAACTAATTTTCTCGACATTGGGAGTAGAGGATTTGGGTATAGGTCATAACGAAATGGGGTCTCTACAAGACATATTCATGCATTAAAATTCATTTTAAGCACAAAATCAATTATTCAATATTATTCTAAATCCAAATATAAAATGCATGAATTATAAAAAAAAAAAAGTATGATAATACTTTCTAATATTGATATAAATATGCAAAATTAAGCTATTATTATACCTCTTGTTAGGAACTTGGTTGTTTCTATTAGGGATGGGTGGAAAGCATATGGAAATACATGGGAATCATATGTGAATTGCCTTAATTCAAGATAGTTACACTCCTTAGAGAAATATTAAGAAAGAAAGGAAGTGCACTAAGCAAGGAATTACATTTTTTTTCAAGATATATCAAATTATGGTTACATGCACTCTTTATACAACTCAAGCTCTCCTTCTATTGGCCACACATGTAAGGTTGTCCATGGGTTGGGTCAAATCGGGTTTAGGCTCAAGCAGAACTTGACCCAACCTGATCGGGTGGAGCATATCTCAACTCATTGCTGGCCAAAAAGGTTGATCAGATTGGGTAGATCGAACCTTCAACGAGTGGTGGTCAATTGGGTTGGAGTCGTAGATTTAGAAAACAGAGAAAATTAGGCTAGTTAAAGGCAAAAATCGGCGAAAATCTGGTGAGATTTCTCCAAATCTAACAAAAATCTCACCGTATCCAATGAGATCTCTCCAAATCTTGTAAATCTCGCCAAAAAACTCATATATATTCCAGTCAGTTTAGGTATTTTGGGTTTTGAGGAAGGAGACTTGCAACCGACTTGCTGCCATTAGTTTCTATAGGAAGAGACCCGTTGCCAACCACTAGAGTAGTCAGGTCGGGTTGCGATCGATCAGGATCCAGTGGGGTTTATCACTTAGGTTGGGTAACCAAGTGGGTTGGACAACCCTACACATATAGCTCTAACTCTATCATAATCCCAACATGGGTAACTGATTTAATCCTATCTACTTTACTTGGAACTTAACTACTAATTGAAGGGATGTGAGGATAAGATTATTCAGATAAGAGGATCTTACAAGAAGTGCGGGGTTCCTAACATAACTTCTTCTAGCAAATGGCGTTGCGATCAACAAAGTTGTGTTCTCTGCATTAGAAGCTAGATAGGCTAGTATTTTTTTGCATATTCCCCAAGCTAGCAACTAGTTGTTACCATTAGGGCACCATAGTTTTATCATTAGGACACATTAAACCTTACACTTTAAAATGGGACTCATTAAACCCAAGACTTTCATAAATATACACAAAAATCCTTCCAAACAAATTTCACCCTCACATGTGAAATGTAAATTTATAAAAGTCAGGAGTTTAATTAGTGTCTCAAATCTCAATTGAAAGTCTGGAGTTTAACATGTCCTAATTATAAATTTATGAGGTTTTTCTTGTACTTAACCCCCCCCCCCCCACCACCTTTTTTTTGGCTGAATCTTGTTCCCTTCGTTTTCCCCTTCACAAGATTGTTTAAGTCTATAAATTCTACCCCTTTTCCTATCTACATCTTCTTCTTCTTTTTTTTTGAAAAAAGAAAAGGTTTATTTTTTACTTTTTGAGAAGATGGAAAAAGAAAAGTTGCGTGTGGAAGTAGAACATTGAGATGTATAATTGTAAAATATTATTAGTTTTAATGCCTAAACATAGTAAAATTTGGTGAGTTGAACTGACTAGAAGAAGTGGGACGACAGATGTACATGCAGTGGAGAACAACAAAAGAACAAGAAGAAAGCCTTAAATTAGTCAAAAATTGGGACGAGGTATGCATGAAGAAGAAGTGGGTTAAACGACAAAAACAACAACAAAAACCTTGAATCGTGGATTTCCAAACACAACTTTGATAGTAAAACAAAAGATAAGATTAATGACTACATAGATCAGAGCTATGAAGCAGACGAAGACGTTTGTGTAGAGACCCTTATCCCTCATCTTCCTCCTGAACTTCGAAGCGATGTCCAGTGCCATATCTGCATATATCTGCTCAAGAATGTGAGTTTCATTATCTTCATAAATTTGCTAAATAACTGCTTGTCCTATGCGTGGTGAAAAAGTACTACACTTTGGAAATATTCTAATTTAGTAGTTAATAAAACTTAGAGGGATACCATTTAACCCAAAACTAAAACTTATAAGTTTTGTGCATTCCAATTCGTTCAATAAAATCTCTTGTGATCGAATATATTTTTGTAATTATACTCATTAAAATTTTTTTTTTTTTTAAAAACTGTCATTTTTAGAACCGCTGTGTAATTTTATAGCTTATGAAAAAATATTTGTTCCCTTTTGCATTAGTATGTTTGGTTATAGTCTTGAATAACAGTTAGAAACAAGTATTTACTAGCTTTAATATATATTTTATAGTGACAATGACTAATTTTTTAAAATTAATAGTAAAACCCTACCAGATTCAATCTAATAATAAAATATCAATATTTGAGAATTAAATAAAAATGTTGAATACATAGATTTTTGAATTTACTAGTGTACTGTGTACATAAGAACGGTCGTGGCTATGTTTGATAAGTTTTGGAAAATAGAAATTCTAGTAATATCAAATTCTAACCAAACGAAATTTGCAAAATACATTGTTTGAAGAAATAAAGTTTTAAATAATGGATCTCAAAAAAAAAAGAAAAGGTTTAAATAATGCTCAAATAAGTGAGAAAATAATTTTGCTCATTAAAATGCGTTTGATTATGTTTTATGAGAATATATTTTCATAAAATGATAATTTATTATTAAAATTTTCTACGATATGTTAATCATTTTAGTAAATAATAGATCAAGCACAAGTAAAAAAAAAAAAAAAAAAATTAAACACTGGAGCCAGTATAATTAGATCTACGAAAAAATTATAACAAAAAATAACAAAAAACTCATTTTTAATTGGATAATTTGTACAAAAATGAGAAGAAAAAAAAAGCCGAAGTGATTCCCCTAACATCTATATGAGTTTTCATAATTTTTGTAATTTATGTACAATTTTACACAATTTCTTAACAATTTATAGAGATTTATGCACAAACAATTTTCCACAAAAGTCGTGAATGGGTATGGGCTTGCAGCATAGACAGCAGTGGGTTGCTATGGCTTGTGAGTTGGGTGGCTGGGTGGAATGAGAATCCTCAGCTCTAAGGATTACTGTTCTGATTTTTTTTTTTTTTTTTAATTTATAAGAATTACATTTCTGATTTAATTAATTGTAGAGGTTAGGGACAATATATTCTTAGAATCTAGTGCAAAGTAGAGTTAACAAACACAACCAAAAAACAAATTCAAAATGTATTCTTTATGCCTAGAAAACTACTAAATGCATTCATAGAGTACCTATAATGAAACAATTTTAATCGACTAGAAGTAAACAGGCTGGCCTAAAAGTATTTTTTCTCATATCCATTATACTTTTAAAAATAAAATATTAAATATTTCTTAGCACCTTTACTTTTAATAATAATAATTTGGGGAATTATATAGATATTGTAGAAATTTTAGTATGTAATTTATTATAAGTACAGTAACATTATTAAGTTAATTTGCATTACGTGAAACTCAATTACCAAAATATTAAGAGGTATAAGTTAGATTTACACAAACTTAAAAGTGTTTTTTTTTTTTTTTTTTCTTGAGCAGCTCAAAATCATAAAAGATAATGGCTTGGCGAAGCGTACACAACTGTTGCTTAAGATTTGCGACTCTCTCAAGTCTCAAACCAATGTTTTACAACGAGCGCTACTACATTGTTAGGGATGGAGACCCAATTGATGCGGTATTCATTATTACAGAAGGCTTTGTATGGACTTATACAAGCAATAATGGTGAAGGATCTGACTCTTGACATGCTGAGCATCTTGAAAAAGGTCAGTACTTTGGAGGAAAACTTCTTGAATGGGTTTTGAAACCTACCTCTGACGACATGCACAACCTATCCATACTTCCTGTTTCTTCAAAAACCCTCAAAACTCACACAAAAGTGGAAGCCTTCGCTCAAATGGAGGGAATGGAAAGTCCATTCCCTTATTTGGGAGTTTAAGTGAGAGGGAATGAAATAGATAGGAGGGAACACTCATTCCTCTTTATTATCTTAAAACCTTAAATTTTCATTCTCTCAAATTTGGGAGGAATGGAAGGGAATAGAATTAGATTTAACGATTTTTTTACTAAAACTCTCAAAATACCCCTATATATTCAACCATTTATTTTAAAATATGGTCTAATAGTAATATTATTATAAAACAATTTCATCCCTCCCCTCTATGTTACTCCCAAACAAGATTACTTACATTTCATTCATTTTCGTTCCTTTTCATTCCTTAATTTTAAAACATCCAATTAAGGTTACTTAATTCCATTCCATTCTTTTCCATTTCTTTCCCTTACTTAAATGCATTTCATTCCATTCCATTCCTTTCCATTCCTTTATAATCATTTCATTTCATTCCATTCCATTCCCTTCCCTTCCCTTATGAACTCTCAAACGAAGCCTTAAGTTCTCACTATTAGGACCCGAGAAATTGCAATCCAAGGCTGCAATTCGTGTACAACGAATTTGGCGCCAGCGTTGCCCAAAGACAGATGATGATCAATACAGGGCAGCTTCTATTTGAAGAGCAGAGGATTAGAGATGATTTTGATAAAGACAATGGAAACGGTGTCGTGTTGAATCCCATTTGTCAGGTTTCACCGTATCACTTAAAATCATGAGTTTGTAATCAAGAGAAAAAAGCTGTGTTTCATTTATTCAGTTATTTTAACTTTTGATTTCTGTTTTTCACACGTGTAATAGGTAGTTAAGTTGTTAAGCCTGTTGTAACAGAATCTCCACCTTTTTAGCTTAGCTTTCTCTCTCCTCTGTGATTATATAAACAGAGCTGGACTCAATGATTTAATTAGCTAGCCATTTTATGCAATAATAGTAATCTTTCTATTTAGAATTGTTAACTATTACAGTCTGTTGCTGCAATCAACCAAAGTGTTGGTGCTTCAAGAAAACGTCAGAATCAAGCAGTGCCGACACTGTTGCTGTAAATCAATAGTTGGTTTTGATGTCTACTTACATGTATTAAGTTAGTTTTGATCAATCGGTTAGTTTTTTCTAGTCATACAGCTGCTACTTTGTTTGGATTCTGTGTAGGTGCACCATTCTGAAAATGATAATGGTAGATTTAGAAAAAGAATAATATGTGAAATAATAAACTCTTTAGGGTAACATTAAATAAGGATTCTGCGTAAAACCTTTATCTTGTAAGTATTAACACATGCGATGCATATCTAATCTTATTTCATACAATAGGATCCCATTATGCTTCATTCATTTGTTACTAGTGGAATTTATGGACACCATGATACACAGGGCATATTTTTTTTTCCACATTAGAAAAGGTAAATTACACATACTTCCCATGTGGTATACCCTTATAATATGAAACTACTTTGTAGTTTATTGCATGACATCTACTTCCCTTGTAATTTGCTTTATGAGAATACATTTATCTCTTTTGTATTTTTCTGTAAGAAATTTTTATCTCACTTTTGTAATTTAACATCTATAAATATCTATAAAATTGAATATGTTTGATTAATTGACTTCTACATGTTGTATTACATAAGTTTTAGAACCTCCACAATTTTCCACTTCATTGCTATTTTCTTTTTAAATTTTAATATCCTATTTTTAAAATCTATTCCTCTCCTCTATCTCATGCTTAAAAAATGCAGACCTCTCCCTCTGCTCTCTCACTAATATTTGTCTCTATATTTCTCTCATCGTTGCAAAGCCCTCCACCTCACTTACTACTTCACCAAACCACACAACCAACCTAATGTTCAGGCTGTTCAGCATCCCGCTAGCCACAGGCCTCTAGATTGGCTACAGGTAAAATATTTTATATTAATTGGGGCGTTTAATAGGATTTAGGTTTGGCTATTTTGGTTGGTTGGTTTAGATTTAGAATTGGTTTTTATCAAATTTTCAAGACCCTAATTTAGGTTCTCCCTTAATTTAGGTTCCTTTCAATATACAACCCTCAATCCCAATTTCATCTTCCCATCAGTGGCCATGGAAGAGTGACCCACTCTCTAACAAACTCTTCTACAGACACCCCCACTCCCAGTATCAATGGTAATTTCACTTTCTTTCATTCGTTTTAGGTCCTGTGATCGTAATTTGATATGTTTCAAATCATAGTTTACCTCGGTTTATTTGGAAAATATCTCATGTCTCATTCTTTTAATGTGTTGTGGCCCATTAGAGATTGTGGCTCATGTTGATTACGGACGGCATTGCATGGACCTATACAAATAGTAATATTGTTCAAGGAAGGCATGCTAAGTGAGGGTTTGGATACAACGGTTTCCTGCGGTTCAAGCGTTTTCTCTTTTTTTTTTTTTTTGGCCGCATTGTTGGACTTTGAGAGACAAAAAGTACTGTGCATGAACAGTGCATGCACTGTTTACGCACTGTTCATATACTGTTTACGCATTAAAAAATATTAAAAGTAGGTCCTACGGTAC
Source organism: Quercus aquifolioides (assembly GCA_019022515.1). Lineage (NCBI taxonomy): Eukaryota > Viridiplantae > Streptophyta > Magnoliopsida > Fagales > Fagaceae > Quercus > Quercus aquifolioides. The sequence goes on along the minus strand of CM032332.1, from coordinate 7,505,321 downwards.
TATTCATACATTTAAAAATTATTTTGCTACAGTGTTTTTAGCAACAATAAGTTGTATCCAAACGGACCCTAAGCGTCTTTAAAAAGGCCACTTCTTGAATGGGCTTGGAAACCTTCCTCTGTCAACATATACAACCTATCCAAATTCCCACTTTCCTTATAAACCTTCAAAACCTATACAGAGGTGGAAGCCTTTGCTCTAATGGCCAACGACTTGAAGGATATTGACTATTCCAGGTTTTCACGATTAGACCCAGAGCAATCACAAGTTGAGGCAGCTTCCACATACAACGAATCTGGCGCCGCAATCACCCAAAGACGGATGATAGCGTTAAATCCAAGGCAGCTTCTATTTTACAATGAGTCTGGTGCTGCAATCAACCAAAGTGTTGGTGCTCCAAGAAAACTATGAATCCAGCAGTCCCTGACATTGTTGTTGCAAAACAATGGGGTGTTTTGATGTCTTTGCTGTATTAATATTTGTTTTTCTAGTGATGGAGTTGCTACTTGTTTGGATTCTGAATGATAATGGTGAAATTGGGAAAAAGGACAACGTGTAAAATATTAAACTGTCAGTAAGGATTGTGCGTAGAACCCTATATTTATACTCCATGTGATGGATTTGGATATGGCACATTTTTCCCCCTTATTAGAAATAGTAAATTACACATATAACTACCTTTAAATCAAATACAGAATTACCATGTAATTTATTTCGCGACACTTACCTACCGGGACGGAGCCAGACAAGGAAATCTTGAACAACAAACAACCAAAGCTAGTATTCACTACATCACAAAATTCCCATTAATATATAAAAGATATAAATCCACTGGAAAAAATATATAAAACACATGTCGAATGAAAATGGTTTCATGTGTGTGTGTATATATATAGTTGAAATTAAAACTAAAAGTTCAAATAGCGTATAAAACACCAATGAACATTTAGACCCCCAAATACAAAATTACAAACACAAACTTATAATCAAACAATATATGTGTGGAATATGAAATATAAGCTATATCTAAATTGATAACACACTCTAAACCATAATTAATTACAAACACCGCAGCAATTAAAGGTAAAGAGAAAGGAAAGAGAGATGCAAACACAAAGATAACAAGTGATGTGTTATCGAAGAAGAAACCAAAGTACTCGATGAAAAACCTCTCTACCGCCCTCCAAGCAGTCAATAATCTATTAGAGAATGAAGTTGGGATACATGAATAGCAGAAGACCCTCCAAGCCTAATCTACCCAGTGCACTTAAGCCCTCCAAGCTTTTTGCTTCAACAGGGTTACGCCGAACCTTGTCTTCTCTAGCTTACCGAATCCTACAATAAGCCCATTGCATCAGCCAAATGAATTGATCCTCTTTGAACTACTTCCCAAGCACCAAAACACCTCCTCACTGATATGGGTATGGTGAGATAAGGATTTGGCAAATGTACCTCTCAAGGATATGTCAATGAAGAGGGTGAGAGTAGAGGAATTTGGAGAATCAAATAATAAAGATTATGGATAAGTCAATCTTGATTTTCTCTAGGGTTTCTCACTCAAAATTCTTTCTGGAAGCTCTCTACATTTTGTGGATATAAGGGTATTTATAGTAGTGTGTATGAGGAATGCGAAAAGTCAGTTTTCATCAAACAAGACATTCTAGCGACTCATCCTCGTGATTGGAACGAGATCCAATCGCGAGACTCCTTTTAATTACACACATCTTGAGTTTTCTTCACATTCTCTCATACACTACCCTTACATAAATCCCACCTAATTAAATACAGGGTATCTAATTACTAAATTACAAGCAAATTTGGCACGGAATAAAGCCAACACATGATTGAATAAATTCAACCTTACAAAAACAAAATATAACATATTGTAGAGGAAAATTGTAGAGAGAGATGTGGAAGTGAAAGTTGTGAGAAAACAAAGAACACAAAGAATACGTGTTGATTCGGACTGATGGTTTATGTCCACAGACGAAGCTTTTATTGAATACATTTTTACTATATGATCAAATATGTTGTAAAATGAACCCTACTAGTGTATATATAGGAGTTGCAAGAGATAGGGATAAATGTACATTAACTTTATAATACAATTAGGCCTCTTGGATCAATACATGTGTAATATAAATCCAATATATGTGTCGAGCAGGTGTCGAGAAGGTGTCGAGGTTTAATGAGGCTTGACAAATACAGCTATCGAGGAGGTGTCGAGAAGGTGTTGAGGAGACAGAAACTTTCTCGATCGATCCACTAGGTGTCCAGAAGGTGTCGAGATTGCGATAAGGAAAAAGCTTAAGAATCTCGATAGATAGCCAGCTGTCGAGAGGTGTCGAGAAGCTGTCGGGTTATCTGTCCACAGGTGTTGAGCTATCTATCCAGCTTTAATGAACACCTTTTCTTCACTTGTTTCTTGTTCCAATCTTCATGGCTTTAATACTAGACTTGAACAACATGTTTCTTCAAGTATTAAACACATCTTAGATCTACCCAATTACAAGTAAAGTGCGTTTTGTCAAAGGATTAACCAACTACATAAAATATGTCCTTAACAATCTCCCCTTTTGGCAATCCGTGACAAAACCACAACAAACAAATAAACATATGAGAGAAGTCATAAATCACTCAACTCATATTCACTTGTTGAATACAATAAAATCTATCCTAACACAAACTATTGAAAAACTTTGCAAGAGGAAAGTTTATGGCAAATAGACTTTGACAACCTGTATTTCTAAAACACTTTAAACAAAACTCATCAAGGAATCTTAATGCGAAACAGAAATAATAGATTGCATACAAGTAATAAAAAACATGTGTATGAAGATAAAAAAGAAACAACACATGTAAGGTAGGTGTAGAGGACATACATCATCATATCATATAACAAAGATAAGCACAATGTATGTAAACATGGTCACAAGACCCAAGGTACAAGAAGAAGGAAGTAAGCACTCCCCCTAACAAGATGAAACACATCTCCCCCTTACAAAGGAATGTATTTCTCCCCCTAACTTGTAGAATCTTAAACAGAAACCACAAAGTCTCCACAATTTCTCCCCCTTTTTGTCATGATTGACAAAGGGTACAAGAAGCTAGAAAGCTTCACCCGAGAAACATAAAGATGATCAAGGGGGCACAAAGAAATCCATATAAATGCATGAATGTAATGAAACAAGATGCTATGGATGACAAGATAATAGAAAGATGCAAAACATGTGAAAAACAAGAAAAATGTTAAGCACATAAATCCCAAAACACACACACACACACTAAACAAGTCTAACCAATTTTATATTTCAAAAACAAGTCAAGACAGTTTAGTGAGTATACATTAACACATGTAAAACCTAGTGATGGCCAAATCACATTGTACCTGCACATGTATCAAGAGTAGCAAAGAATATTGCGTGTTGTGTGTGAAAAATATCGCAAGATTGCATAAGTGTATACATGTTATGACGATTTGAGATATGAGAAAATCACTTTAACTCACACATAATCATAACTGTTTGATGGGGACTATCACCTTCGAGGTACATCCTATAACTCCCACATCTCCTAGAAAACACGCTTGCAATCATATTTAAAGCATTTTTTTATCTTTTTGCTTTTTATTTTCTTTGCATATTTTCTTTTAAGCATATCATGCATGGGCATAAAAAGAGAGAAAAGAAATACTCAACATGTTAAGCATAGACATTGCACTTTTGCTATGCCGAAGCATACAGGTGTCTATGACACTGCACTTTTGCTATGCCGAAGCATACAGGTGTCATAATATGATTGGCGGGCAACAGTGGTGAGATGGTTATTTATGCCTTTCTCTTAGGATTTTCTAGTCCTACCCGTCAAAAAGAGTGATATGAGTGTTAAGTTTAAAAGATAACTTAATCTTACTCATTACAAACGAGCCACAAAGCTCACTTGCTTAGTTGTGCATGGAGATGCTCATCTAAGCTACAAAAGATATAAAGTTTAGAAAACTTTGTTTCAATGGCCATCCAAGGTACACAAGTACCAATGTATACAAATACACACTGTTTTTGTATTTTTCTGATTTTTCTCTTTTTATTTTGAAAAAAAAAAAAAAAAAAAAAAAAAAAACTAAACAACCAAACAAAAACAGAAAAACAACATGACAGCATAAAGAAAGATGCAAATGCATGAAATCATGATTTCAAAAACAGATAAGAAATCAAGCAAAGAAAGTCCTACTTTAGATAGAAAGAATCAAAGCAGAGGACAAATAGAAAAGACAATTAAGTCTTAGGCTCCTTTCTCACCCACACAGCACGAGTCTTTAGCCGTGAAGATGAAAAGGCACGTGTCCTAGTATGTCTACTAAAGGACATAGAAGAATTAAAATTCTTCTGAATATGAGTTAAAAAGCTCAAAGCTTTTAATAACTCTCCAAACAAAGGTGTAGGTCCTTGAGAGGAAACCTGTGACCGTTTGGACAATTGCTTATGAGGATACAACTTAAAGCAATTAGGACGAATGTGTCCAACAACACCACAATGATGACAAACATTAGGTTTAACAAAGGATTTAGAATTAGCCAAATCAGTTTTAGAATTCATACCTTTCTCACCTTTCTCAGATTGGGGCACAAAGATAGTCCTTGAACCAGAAGCCGTGGAAGAGGAGGGGCTGTAGGAAACAACATATCCTAAGCCAGTCTTATCAGAACTAGGCTTTTGAGCACTCAATACCTCATCAAGCTTTGCACTAGACATCCTCTCCATTTGAGTTCTAACTTCTCTTCTAATGAGGCGTTCTCCACAATAAGAGTCACAATTAACCTTGTAGTCTCATCTAGTTTGACTAACAGATCAACTTTTTCAGTTTTTACCTCATTGAGCTCTTTTCTACAAAGATGAGAAGTCTTTTCAGATTTTATGAATTCAGTGCATAGATTATCATAGGCTTCCTAAAGGGTCATCTTCTTGGATACTTTATCAGAAGAAGAATCCTCACTGTCACTAGCACTCTCTACAATCACCTTATCGGTTGTGGCAGCAAAGGCCATAACATGACGACATTCATCCATAAACTCATTAGAAGAGTCATCCTCAATGTCACTCTAAGTAGCAACCAACCCTTTATCTTCTGACTTCTTGGTCTTTTCTTTCATGAGGTAGTTTGGACACTCTATCCTCATATGACCAAAACCTTTGCACTCATGGCATTGGATGAGAGGTTTCTCATTCTTCCCCTTCATAAAGGATTTAGGTTTCCTAGGAGGTTTGCCCTTATTATTTTTCCTAAACTGAAGAAGCTTGATAATCTCATCAGTTATGAAGGTTAGATCCTCATCCTCATCTTCACTTTGAACTTCATCTTCAGAGTCCTTAATCTCTTCCTCTATACTCTTAAGAGCCAAGTTTTTGCTCTTTCCACCTTTTCCCATTGGGCACAATCCCATCTCATAGGTTTGAAGGTTCCCTACAAGCTCAGTCAAAGGAATTTGATCAATGTCCTTTGCTTCTTCAATAGCAGTGATCTTGGCATGAAATCTTTCAGGTAGGGACCTAAGGATTTTTCTAACAATTTTGGATTTTGTGATACATTCTCCAAGATTAAAAGTTGAATTCACAATATCCTTGAGTTCAGCATAAAACTCATCAAAAGTCTCATCCTCTTCCATCCTTATTTCTTCAAAACTACTAGTGAGTTGTTGAAGCTTCATAGTCTTTACTGCCTTGGTACCTTCATAGGTGGTCTCAAGAATGGTCCATGCTTCCTTGGCAACTTCTGTGGATGATATCTTCTTAAATTCCTCATTGGTCACCCCACAAAACAGAGCATTCAAAGCCCTACTGTTGAAATTTGCCGCTATGATTGTTGCATCATCCCAATCCACCGACGTTTCCTTTGGCTTAATCCAGCCAACTTCAATAGCTTGCCATACCTATTCACCTAGGGCCTGCAAGAAAACTTTCAAACGAACTTTCCAGTACGCATAATTAGTTCTATCAAATAAAGGAGGTATAAATAAAGATTGTCCTCTATCCATGACAACAGGGTCAATGGATCACACTCAGGAAATTAATCCAATCAGAGTGAACTCGCTCTGATACCACTTGTTGGAAAATTTAGACCCCGGTTAATAGAATTAATAAGTTTTAAACCCAAGTTGTTAATTAGATTTATTATGAATAAAATTTGTTAAAACAAGCAAACATCAATATCATGTCAAAATTATGCAGTGGAAAAGTAAATAAGAGAAGATATGATGACCTAGGAAAACCAATAAAACCAACCAGTTTCACAGTAAAAAACCTGGGGGGAAACCTTCCTGAAAAGCAATCCACTATAGTATAGAGAAGTTTCAGATCTAGTACAAAACCTTTGTCCCTAGACTCTACAATCCTCGTAGATGAACTCACAGCAGAAACCTTCTACCACTTCAGAACCTTTGAACTCTTCAATATATGAATGCCACCCTTCGATGATGCACGGATCCCAATACGTGACTAACTCCTTTGCGCGAATCCTAGTACGTGACTCACTCACCAACTTGAGAAAGAAAAAAGTTGGCTGCAAAGTTCTTCACTTCATCAACAATGAAGATCTAGAAGTACTTGGTTACAAAATCCTAAGGCGCAAAGACGCAGTAGCTTCTTTCAGAGAGAATAAGGCATCGGTCACCTTTTGCATATGTTCTCCTTGTATTCTCTTCTGTGACGGCCTCTAAAATAAGCCTTATATAGGTCTAGGGTTGTGAGAAAAGAAACCCTATCCAAATACAAAAGCCTGCCCCAAAAATCAGATCTGAAAATTCTGATTTCCGTAACCTCGATAGATAGCAAGTGTCGAGAAGGTGTCAAGCAGGTGTCGAGGTTTAATGAGGCTCGACAGATACAGCTATCGAGGAGGTGTCGATAAGGTGTCGAGGAGACAGAAACTTTCTCGATCGATCCATCAGGTGTCCAGGAGGTGTTGAGATTGCGATAGGGAAAAAGCTTAAGAATCACGATAGATAGCCAGCTGTCGAGAGGTGTCAAGCAGCTGTCGGGCTATCTGTCCACAAGTGTCGAGCTATCTATCCAGCTTTAATGAACACCTTTTCTTCACTTGTTTCTTGGTCCAATCTTCATGGCTTTAATACTAGACTTGAACAACATGTTCTTTGAAATATTAAACACATCCTAGATCTACCCAAATACAAGTAAAGTGCATTTTGTCAAAGGATTAACCAACTACATAAAATATGTCCTTAACATTGGAGAATGTATCACATAATCCAAAATTGTTAGAAAAATCCTTAGGTCCTTACGTGAAAGATTCCATGCCATTGAAGAAGCAAAGGACATTGATCAAATTCCTTTGACTGAGCTTGTAGGGAACCTTCAAACCTATGAGATGGGATTGGGCTCAATGGGAAAAGGTGGAAAGAGCAAAAACTTGGCTCTTAAGGGTATAGAGGAAGAGACTGAGGGCTCTGAAGATGAAGATCAAAGTGAAGATGAGGATGAGGATCTAACCTTCATAACTGATGAGATTATTAAGCTTCTTTAGTTTAGGAAAAAGGATAAGGGCAAACCTCCTAGGAAACCTAAATCCTCTAGGAAGGGCAAGAACGAGAAACCCCTCATCCAATGCCATGAGTGCAAAGGTTTTGGTCATATGAGGATAGAGTGTCCAAACTACCTCATGAAGGAAAAGACCAAGGAGTCAAAATATAAAGGGTTGTTTGCTACTTGTAGTGATACTGAGGATGACTCTTCTGATGAGTTTGTGGATGAATGTCGTCATGTTATGGCATTTGCTGCCACAATCGATAAGGTGATTGTGGAGAGTGCTAGTGACAGTGAGAATTCTTTTGATGATGAAGTACCTAAGAAGATGACCCTTCAGGAAGTCTATGATAAGCTATGCACTGAATTCATAAAATCTGAAAAGACTTCTCATCTTTGTAGAAAAGAGCTCAATGAGGTAAAAACTGAAAAATCTGATCTGTTAGTCAAACTAGGTGAGACTACAAGGTTAGTTGAGACTCTTGTTGTGGAGAACGCCTCATTAGAAGAGAAGGTCAAGAATCTTAAAGTTGATCTTAGTCAAGCTAGAACTCAAATAGAGAGGATGTCTAGTGCAAAGCTTGATGAGGTCTTAAGTGCTCAAAAGCCTAGTTCTGATAAGACTAGCTTAGGATATGTTGTTTCCTCTTGCCCCTCCTCTTCCATGGCTACTGGATCAAGGACTGTCTTTGTGCCACAATCTGAGAAAGGTATGAAATCCAAAACTGATTTGTCTAATTCTAAATCCTTTGTTAGACCTCATGTTTATCACCATTGTGGTGTTTCTGGACACATTCGTCCTAATTGCTTTAAGTTGTATCCTCATAAACAATTGTTCAAACGGTCACAAGTTTCCTCTCAAGGACCTACACCTTTGTTTGGAGAGTTATTAAAAATCTTGAGTTTTTTAACTCAATTTCAGAAGAATTCTAATTCTTCTATGTGCTTTAGTAGACATACTAGAACACGTGTCTTTCCATCTTCACAGCCAAAGACTCGTGCTATGTGGGTGAGAAAAGAGCCTAAGACTTATTTGTCTTTTTTGTTTGTCATCTGCTTTAATTCCTTCTATCTAAAGTAGGACTCTTTTTGCTTGATTTCTTATCTGTTTTTGGAATTATTCTTTTTGGAATCATGCTTTCATGTTGTTTGTCTGTTTTTGTTTGGTTGTCTAGTTTTTATTTTCTTTTATTTTCAAAATAAAAATAAAAAGGAAAAATCAGAAAAATACAAAAACAGTGTGTGTTTGTGTACTTTGGTATTTGTGTACCTTGGATGGCCATTGAAACAAAATTTTCTAAACTTTGTATCTTTTGTAGCTTAGATGAGCATCTTTATGCACAACTAAGCAAGTGAGCTTTGTGGCTCTTGTTTGTGATGAGTAAGATTAAGTTATCTCTTGAACTTAACACTCATATCACTCTTTTTGACGGGTAGGACTAAAAAATCCTAAGAGAAAGGCATAAATAACCATCTCACCACTGTTGCCCGCCAATCATAATATGACACCTGTATGTTTCGGTATAGCAAAAGTGCAGTGTCAAAGACATCCGTATGCTTCGGCATAGCAAAAGTGCAATGTTTATACTTAACATGTTGGGTATTTCTTTTCTCACTCATATGCATATATATGCTTAAAAGAAAATATGCAAAGAAAATAAAAAACAAAAAGATTAAAATGCTTTAAATATGATTGCAAGCGTGTTTTCTGGGAGATGTGGGAGTTATAGGATGTACCTCAACAGTGATAGTCCCCATCAAACAGTTATGATTGTGTGTGAGTTAAAGTTATTTTCTCATATCTCAGATCGTCATAACTTGTATACATATATGCAATCTTGCGATGTTTTTCACACACAACACACAATATTCTTTACTACTCTTGATACATGTGCAGGTACAATGTGATTTGGCCATCACAAGGTTTTACATGTGTTAATGTATGCTCACTAAACTGTCTTGACTTATTTTTGAAATATAAAATTGGTTAGACTTGTTTAGTGTGTGTGTGTGTGTGTTTTGGGATTTATGTGCTAAACATTTTTCTTGTTTTTCACATGTTTTGCATCTTTCTTTTATCTTGTCATCCATACCATTTTGTTTCATTACATTCATGCATTTATAAGGATTTCTTTGTGCCCCCTTGATCATCTTTATGTTTCTCGGGTGAAACTTTTTAGCTTTCTGTACCCTTTGTCAATCATGACAAAAAGGGGGAGAAATTGTGGAGACTTTGTGGTTTCTGTTTAAGATTCTACAAGTTCAGGGGAGAAATACATTCCTTTGTAAAGGGGAGATGTGTTTTATCTTGTTAGGGGGAGTGCTTACTTCCTTCTTCTTGTACCTTGGGTCTTGTGACCATGTTTACATACATTGTGCTTATCTTTGTTATATGATATGATGATGTATGTCTTCTTTCACCTACCTCTACATGTGTTGTTTCTTCTCTATCTTTATACACATATTTCTTTTACTTGTATGCAATCTATTATTTCTGTTTCACACTAAGATGCCTTGATGAGTTTTGATTTAAGTGTTTCAGAAATACAGGTTGTCAAAATCTACTTGCCATAAACTCTCTTCTTGCAAAGTTTTTCAAGAGTTTGTGTTAGGATAGATTTTATTGTATTCAACAAGTGAATATGAGTTGAGTGATTTATGACTCTCTCATATGTTCATTTGTTTGTTGTGGTTTTGTCACGAATTGCCAAAGGGGGAGATTGTTAAGGACGTATTTTATGTAGTTGGCTAATCCTTTGACAAAACGCACTTTACTTGTATCTGGATAAATCTATGATGTGTTTAATACTTCAAAGAACATGTTGTTCAAGTCTAGTATTAAAGCCATGAAGATTGGACCAAGAAACAAGTGAAGAAAAGGTGTTCATTAAAGCTGGACAGATAGCTCGACACCTGCGGACAGATAGCCTGACAGCTGCTCGACACCTCTCGATAGCTGGCTATCTATCGAGCTCTTTAGTTGATTGTTATCGCAATCTTGACACCTTTTCGACAGCTGGTGGATCAATCGAGAAAGCTCTTGTCCCCTCGACACCTTTTCGACACCTATCTATCTATCGAGGTTTAAAGCTTGACACCTTCTCGACACCTACTATCTATCGAGGTTACGGAAATCAGAATTTTTAGATCTGATTTTTGGGCCAGGCTTATGTATTTGTGTATGGTTTCTTTTCTCACAACCCTAGACCTATATAATGCTTGTTTTAGAGGCTGTCACATAAGAGAATACAAGGAGAACATATGCAAAAAGTGACCGATGCCTTATTCTCTCTGAAAGAAGCTACTGCATCTTTACGCCTTAGAGTTTTGTAACCAAGTGCTTCTTGATCTTCATTGTTGATGAAGTGAAGAACTTTGCAGCCAACAATCTTCTTCTAATTGGTGATTAAGTTGCGTACTAGGATTCGCACAATTGGTTAGTCACGTATTGGGATTCGTGCTTCATCAAAGGGTGGCGTTCATATATTGAAGAGTTCAGAGGTTCTGAAGCGGTAGAAGGTTTCTGCTGTGAGTTCATCTACGAGGATTGTAGAGTCTAGGGACAAAGATTTTGTACTAAATCTGAAACTTCTCTTTACTATAGTGGATTGCTTTTTGGGAAGGTTTCTCCCAGGTTTTTTACTGTGAAACTGGTTGGTTTCATTGGTTTTCCTGGGTCATCATATCTTGTCTTATTTATTTTTTCCGCTGCATGATTTTGACATGATATTGATGTTTGTTTGTTTTAACAAGTTTTATTCATAATAAATCTAATTAACAACTTGGGTTTAAAACTTGTTAATTCTATCAATCAGGGTCTAAATTTTCCAACACAATGTTAATCGACTAGAAGTTAACAGGTTGGCCTAAAAGTATTTTTTTCTCATATCCATTATCCTTTTAAAATTAAAATATTAAATATTTCTTAGCACCTTTACTTTTAATAATAATTATTTGGGGAATTATATAGATGTGGGGCCTAAGAATCTGGCAAGCCCAGCCCACTTTATATTAGGCCCAAGGCCCACGCCGAGGATGAAGAAACGTCCGAGGATGAACGTAGAAAGCCCAAGTTGCCAAGAAACATCGCCGATGACGATCCTGTCCTCAGCCTGCCGAGATCATAAAAGGGAAGAGCAGCACGCCATTGAAGGCAGCCTCCCTAAACATCCCAAGAAAAAGACAGGCACAATGGGTCAGCCATGGAAGTATGATGGAGGAGCAATTTAGGGAGGAACTGTCACCTCCACATTAAATGCCCATAACTAACATTCTGGCCGCATTAATGAGGAAGTGACCCCTGAACAGTGCTACCTTGGTTGCTGCAACCCATAGAAAGTTGGGGAGGGCGGCTGATGGGACAAGCACTCAAGTAGTGACCTGCATGATCAACAAATGGAGGGCCAAGATCAATTGAAATAGGGTATATAATGTAAGAAATCCTCCAAAAAGGGGGACCCCGAAAATCTAAAGCATAGAATATTGTAGCAACTAAAACCTTTGTAACCAATCATTGAAGAAGTAATAAGGATTATCAGCCCCTAAAAGAAAAGAGGGCCGAGGAACAGAATTCCACACTTCAGTCTGTGTTCTCGTTATCCAATCCATATGCAACCATGTTCAGTTGTTGTAATCCTCACTAAGACCTAGTTCTTAAACCCATTCTCTATAAATTTATTGTATCGGGCTAGTTGGGTCTGAGTTCGCTCATTTAAAAGCAGTAGTGCTCAAATCCAGTCCTTACAATAGATATTATAGAAATTTTAGTATGTAATTTATTATAAGTACAGTAACATTATTAAGTTAATTTGCATTACGTGAAACTCAATTACCAAAATATTAATAGGTATAAGTTAGATTTACACAAACTTAAAAGTGTTTTTTTTTCTCTTGAGCAGCTCAAAATCATAAAAGATAATGGCTTGGCAAAGCGTACACAACTGTTGCTTAAGATTTGCAACTCTCTCAAGTCTCAAACCAATGTTTTACAACGAGCGCTACTACATTGTTAGGGATGGAGACCCAATTGATGCGGTATTCATTATTACAGAAGGCTTTGTATGGACTTATACAAGCAATAATTGTGAAGGATCTGACTCTTGACATGCTAAGCATCTTGAAAAAGGTCAATACTTTGGAGGAAAACTTCTTGAATGGGTTTTGAAACCTACCTCCGACGACATGCACAACCTATCCATACTTCCTGTTTCTTCAAAAACCCTCAAAACTCACACAAAAGTGGAAGCCTTCGCTCGAATGACCCACAACTTCAAAAAAATATTGGAGTCTTAGGCCTTGTTTGAGAGGAGGGAATGGAATGAAATGGAAATAAATGAAATGAATAATTTTAGAATATTCTTCTATTCCTTTATTTGGGAGTTTTAGTGGAAGGAATAGAAAGTCCATTCCCTTATTTGAGAGTTTAAGTGAGAGGGAATGGAATAGGTAGGAGAGAACATTCATTCTTCTCTATTTCCTTAGAACCTCAAATTTTCATTCACCCGAATTTGGGAGGAATGGGAGGGAACGAAATTAGATTTAATGATTTTTTTACTAAAACTCTCAAAATACCCCTATATATTCAACCATTTATTTTAAAATAGAGGTCTAATAGTGATATTATTATAAAACGATTCCATCCCTTCCCTCTATGTTACTCCAAAACAAAATTACTTACATTCCATTAATTTTTATTCATTTTCATTCCTTAATTTTAAAACATCCAATCAAGGTTACTTAATTTCATTTCATTCTATTCTTTTCCATTCATTTCCCTTACTTAAATACATTCTATTCTATTCCATTCATTTCCATTCTCTTCTGATCATTTCATTCTATTCCATTCCCTTCCCTTATGAACTCCCAAACGAAGCCTTAAGTTCTCACTATTAGGACCTGGGAAATTGCAATCCAAGGCTGCAATTCGTGTACATCGAATTTGGTGCCAGCGTCGCCCAAAGACAGATGATGATCAATACAGGGCAGCTTCTATTTGAAGAGCAGAGGATTAGAGATGATTTTGATAAAGACAATGGAAACGGTGTCGTGTTGAATCCCATTTGTCCGGTGCACCGTATCACTTAAAATCATGAGTTTGTAATCAAGAGAAAAACGCCGTGTTTCATTTATTCAGTTATTTTAGCTTTTGATTTCTGTTTTTCACACGTGTGATAGGTGGTTAAGTTGTTTAGCCTGTTGTAACAGAATCTCCACCTTTTTAGCTTAGCTTTCTCCCTTCTCTGTGACTATATAAACAAAGCTGGACTCAATGATTTAATTAGCTAGCCATTTTATGCAATAATAGAAATCTTTCTATTTAGAATTGTTCACTATTACAGTCTGTTGCTGCAATCAACCAAAGTGTTCGTGCTTCAAGAAAACGTCAGAATCAAGAAGTGCCGACACTGTTGCTGTAATCAATAGTTGGTTTTGATGTCTAATTACATGTATTAAGTTAGTTTTGATGGATCGGTTAGTTTTTTCTAGTCATATAGCTGCTACTTTCTTTGGATTCTGTGTAGGTGCACCATTCTGAAAATGATAATGGTAGATTTAGAAAAAGAATAATATGAGAAATAATAAACTCTTTAGGGTAACATTAAATAAGGATTCTGCGTAAAACCTTTATCTTGTAATAAGCATTAACACATGCGATGCATATCTAATCTTATTTCATACAATAGGATCCCATTATGCTTCATTCATTTGTTACTAGTGGAATGTATGGACACCATGATACATAGGGCATTTTTTTTTTCCACATTATAAAAGATAAATTACACATACTACCCATGTGGTATACCCTTATAATATGAGACTACTTTGTAGTTTATTGCATGACATCTACTTCCCTTGTAATTTGCTTTATGAGAATACATTTATCTCTCTTGTATTTTTTTGTAAGAAATTTTTATCTCACTTTTGTTTTTTGACATCTATAAATATCTATAAAATTGAATATGTTTGACTAATAGTTGAGTTCTACATGTTGTATTACATAAGTTTTAGAACCTTCACAATTTTCCACCTCATTACTATTTTCTTTTTAAATTTTAATATCCTATTTTTAAAATCTATTCCTCTCCTCTATCTCATGCTTAAAAAATGCACACCTCTCCCTCTGCTCTCTCACTAATATTTGTCTCTATATTTGTCTCATGGTTGCAAAGCCCTCCACCTCGCTTACTACTTCACCAAACCACACAACCAACCCAATGTTCAGCATCCTGCTAGCCTGAGACCTCTAGGATGGCTACAGGTATAATATTTTATATTAATTTTGGGCATTTAATAGGATTTAGGTTTGGCTATTTTGGTTGGTTTGTTTAGATTTAGAATTGGTTTTTATCAAATTTTCAAGACCCTCAATCCCAATATCATCTTCCCATCAGTGGCCATGGAAGACTGACCCACTCTCTAACAAACTCTTCTACAGACACCCCCACTCCCAGTATCAGTGGTAATTTCACTTTCTTTCATTCGTTTTAGGTCCTGTGATCGTAATTTGATATGTTTCAAATCATAGTTTACCTCGGTTTATTTGGAAAATACCTCATGTCTCATTCTTTTAATGTGTTGTGGCCCATTAGAGATTGTGGCTCATGTTGATTACGGACAGCATTGCATGGACCTATACAAACAGTAATATTGATGAAGGAAGGCATGCCAAGCGTCTTTAAAAAGGTCACTTCTTTAGAAAAGAACTTCTTGAATGGGCTTGGAAACCTTCCTCTGTCAACATATACAACCTATCCAAACTCCCACTGTCCTCATAAACCCTCAAAACCCATACAAAGGTGGAAGCCTTTGCTCTAAAGGCCAACGACTTGAAGGGTAATCTCTATTCTAGGTTTTCACGATTAGACACGTACAGGAATTGCAATTTGAGGCAGCTTCCACTCTACAACGAATGTGGCACCGCAATCACCCAAAGACGGATGATAGCGTTAAATCCAAGGCAGCTTCTATTTTACAACGAGTCTGGTGCTGCAATCAACCAAAGTGTTGGTGCTCCAAGAAAACTTATGAATCCAGCAGTCCCTGACATTGTTGTTGCAAAGCAATGGGGTGTTTTGATGTCTTTGCTGTATTAAGATTTGTTTTTCTAGTGGTGGAGTTGCTACTTGTTTGGATTCTGAATGATAATGGTGAAATTAGGAAAAATGACAACGTGTAAAATATTAAACTGTCAGTAAGGATTGTGCGTAGAACCCTATATTTATACTCCGTGTGATGGATTTGGATATGACACATTTTCCCCCCTTATTATAAATGGTAAATTACACATATAACTACCTTTAAATCAAATACAGGAGATTTTAATTAAAGCAGTTGTTCAGGCTATTCCAACCTACACCATGATCTACTTCAAACTCCCAATTGGGCTTTGCTCGGAAATAGAGAGTCTTATCAGACGGTTTTGGTGGGGGCAGAAAGGAGAACGGAGGAAAGTTCACTGGGTGAAATGGGACACACTTTGTCTTCCAAAAAAAGAAGGCGGAATGGGTTTCAAGGATCTTGCCAATTTTAATGATGCTCTCTTGGCTAAACAAGCATGGAGATTACTTCAGAATAAGGATTCCCTATTATATAGAGTTTTCAAAATGAAGTTCTTTCCAAACTGTAGTATATGGGAAGCTCAAGATTCCAGCTCTGGTTCACACGCTTGGCATAGCATTTTAAAAGGAAGAGATGCCCTACTTAAGGGTGCAAGATGGAGGGTTGGGTGTGGAGAGGCTATAAGTATTTGGAATGACGCATGGCTACCATCACTGGAGCATCCACGGATTCATTCAGATATTGTACCAGGTTTTGAAGATGGTCGAGTGTTTGACCTTATAAATCCGAGTACAAGAACATGGGACACAAGTTTGGTACATGGATTGTTGTCACCTGAAGAAGCGACATTGGTTCTCAGCATCCCTTTGAGTCATACCCCAGTGGAGGACAAAATCATTTGGCCCTTCACCCCCTTAGTTACGTATAGGTTAACTCGGGTTCAAAGTTCCTAGCCAAACTAAATGCTATGGTTGATTTTGCAGGTAACCCGCAGCAGCAAAATGAGGTTTGGAAGCGGATTTGGGGGCTTAATGTTCCTAGCAAGGTGCGGAATTTCATGTGGCGGGTTTGCAAGGAAGCCATACCAGCTAAGCACAACCTGTTGAAAAGGAAGATTCTAAATGAGGACAGATGTGAGCAATGTGGGGTGGAATCCGAAACAGCAGCCCATGCACTTTGGAATTGTTCCACGTTGGATGAAATATGGGACAACACTCCAGGCTTTGAAGACCGAAGTCAACTTGGCGCTTCAAACATCACTGAACTGATCAACATAACGCATGAGAAAAGGAAGAATGTGGACCTCATGGCTATGGTGATGTGGACGATTTGGCACAGGCGAAATCAACTCCGAGTAAGCTCTAACGCCTTCCCCAAAGCCCAGGTCCTTCAACAAGCCACGCAAGCCCTTGCAATGTTTCAATAGAGCCAGCAATCTCTCATCAATAATGCAGCAGTCACGAGACCTTCACACCGTGTTCAGTGGAGTCCTCCTCCAGAAAATTGTGCCAGATTGAACTTCGACGGTGCCGTCTTTCCAGAGTTGGGCAAAGCTGGTCTGGGTGTGGTGGTCCACGACAGTCATGGAAATGCCATTGCTTCACTGTCAGAGCAAGCTCCATTACCGTTCTCACCTGTCATCGTGGAAGCCATGGCTGCTGCAAGAGCGATAACCTTCGCACAAGAACTTGGTATCCAGGAGTTTATGCTCGAAGGGGATTCGGAAGCAGTGATAAACACTCTCTAAAGCACTGAAGCCTCATTGACGACTTACAGCCATCTTTTTGAATCTGCAAAATCCACTCTAACTACCAATAAATGTATTGCTTTCACCCATATTCGTAGAATTAGTAATAGAGTAGCACACAACCTAGCTAAACATGCTAGACATGTTAGAGGTTTGTCGGTGTGGGTGGAAGATATTCCACCACACCTTTATGATGTACTCTTTGCTGATCTCGGCTGATTCTCTAATAAAATAGTAGTCTTCATTCTCAAAAAAAAAAAATATATATATATATATATATATATACTTTAATTGGTAAAATCTCTCTTATGGTTGAATATATTTATGTTATTATACTCATAATAAAATAAAATAAAATAAAAACTGTCATTTTTATGACCGTTGTGCAATTTATAGCTTATGACAAATTATTTGTTCCCTTTTGCATTAGTATGTTGGGTTATGGTCTTGAAGAACAGTTAGAAACAAGTATTTACTAGCTTTAATATATATTTTATAGTGACAAAGACTAATTTTTGAAAATTAATAGTAAAATCCTACCAGATTCAATCTAATAATAAAATATCATTTGAGAATTAAATAAAAATGTTGAATATATAGATTTTAGAATTTACCGGTGTACTGTGTACATAAGAACAGTCGGGGCTACGTTTGGTAAGTTTTGGAAAATAGAAATTTTAGTAATTTCAAAGTCTAACCAAACGAAATTTGCAAAATACATTGTTTGGAGAAATAAAGTTTTAAATAATGGATCTCAAAAAAAAAAAAGTTTTAAATAATGCTCAAATAAGTGAGAAAATAATTATGCTCATTAAAATGCGTTTGATTATGCTTTTTGAGAATATATTTTTTATAAAATGATAATTTATTATTAAAATTTTCTACGATATGTTAATCATTTTAGTAAATAATAGATCAAGCACAAGGAAAAAAAATTTTAAACGCTAGAGCTAGTATAATTAGATCTACAAAAAAATTATAACAAAAAATAACAAAAAACTCATTTTTGATTGGATAATTTGTACAAAAATGAGAAGAAAAAAAAAAAGCCGAAGTGATTCCCCTAACATCTATATGAGTTTTCATAATTTTTTTAATTTATTTACAATTTTACACAATTTCTTAACAATTTATAGAGATTTATGCACAAACAATTTTCCATAAAAGTCGTGAATCGGTATGGGCTTGCAGCATAGGCAGCAGTGGGTTGCTATGGCTTGTGAGTTGGGTGGGCGGGTGAAATGAGAATCCTCAGCTCTAAGGATTACTGTTCTGATTTTATTTTATTTTTTTATAAGAATTACTGTTCTGACTTAATTGTAGAGGTTAGGGAAAATATATTCTTAGAATCTAGTACAAAGTAGAGTTAACAAACACAACCAAAAAACAAATTCAAAATATATTCTTTATGCCTAGAAAACTACTAAATGCATTCATAGAGTACCTGTAATGAAACAATTTTAATCGACTAGAAGTAAACAGGCTGACCTAAAAGTATTTTTTTTCTCATATCCATTATACTTTTAAAAATATAATATTAAATATTTCTTAGCACCTTTACTTTTAATAATAATTATTTGGGGAATTATATAGATATTGTAGAAATTTTAGTTAAATTATAAAATTTGGTTTTACACAGTGTGTTTATGTCAAATGACTCAATATATTTTTTTGATGAACTGTCAAATGACTCAATATAAGCATTAAACTTGACATGCTTTTAGTATGTAATTTATAAGTACAGTAACGTTATTAAGATAATTTGCTTTACGTGAAACTCAATTACCGAAATATTAAGAGGTATATATCAGAGCTTAGATAAAGCTCAACCTGAAGCTTCCAAGAGCAGAGCTGAAGCATCTGTAGCAGAGGATGGAACGACAGATCAACACAAGTGAAGAAGTGATGATACGACCTGTAGTTTAGCATTTCAGATGTTCACTTAAGTGTTAGCACGTGATGAAGTTAGTTAGGACTGTAGCTACACGTGTGAAAGTTTGTTAGTTAGTTTCAGCTGTGTTCACACCTGTACAAACTGATATATATAGCAAGTCTGTGTAATCTTAATTCATTCAATGAGAAATACAGTTTTTCAATTCTTTGATTTGTGATATGGTATCAGAGCGAATTCCCAAATTCCTGTAGGATTTTGCTTTTCTTTCAATTTTAGCTTGATATTTCTCAATTTTCTCGAGAAAATTTCTCTTTTCTCTGTTCTT
Source organism: Quercus aquifolioides (assembly GCA_019022515.1). NCBI lineage: Eukaryota > Viridiplantae > Streptophyta > Magnoliopsida > Fagales > Fagaceae > Quercus > Quercus aquifolioides. The sequence continues at coordinate 7,485,762 of CM032332.1, read as the reverse complement.
GAGGAATTCTTTGATTCTTGAATATCTCTGATTCTTGAATATCTTTGATTCTTGAATTTTTCTTTCTTCATTCATCATCCATGGCTTCTGCTACGAATGTAAATGGTTCTACAGATGCTTCCACACCTGTAAATCCATCTTCTTCTTCACAAGAATCTCCAAGGATGATCCTCTGTTCTTGCATCACGCAGAGAATCCAAGTTTGGTTCTTGTCACACAGCCATTGATAGGAGGAGAAAATTACGCAGCTTGGGCTCGTGCAGTGAGAAAGGCTTTACTCACCAAAAATAAACTAGGATTCATTGATGGAACTTTGACTCTTTCATCACCACTGGTAGTAACTTCTTCGAATGTGCAAGCCTGGATAAGATGTGACAACATGGTTGGCACCTGGTTAACCAATTCAGTTTCATCAAAACTCCAAGCAAGCATCATTTATGAAGATACGGCTCTAGAAATTTGGAATGACTTGAAGAATCATTTTGCTCAGACAAATGGACCTAGAGTTTTCAACCTCCAAAAGGATATAGCAGAGCTTCATCAAGGTGAGATGTCTATTACTGACTTCTTTACACAGTTGAAGGTGTTTTGGGATCAGTTACAAAACTTTAGTCCATTTCCTTCTTGCACCTGTGGTAAATGCATTTGCAATATTAACAAGAGGCTTACTTATCTGCAAACAAGAGAGTCTGTCATGAAATTTCTAATGGGATTGAATGATTCTTTCTCCCAAGTTAGATCTCAAGTTTTGCTTATGGATCTCAAGTTTTTTCTGCAGCAAGCTCTTCCAGTTCTGCTTCTGCATCATCTTCTCTCTGGCATGCCAGATTAGGACATCCTTCAGATATAAAGCTTAAAGTTTTAGGTCACACTATTCCTTCTTTACAATCTTGTTGTAATAAGACTTGTCAAGTTTGTCCTATGGCCAAGCTTAAGAGGTTACCTTTTCCTTTTCATAATAACATCTGTGCTTGTGCTTTTGATTTAGTCCATATGGATGTTTGGGGTCCCTATTCCATTTCTACTTTAGATGGTTATAAATACTTCTTAACCATTGTGGATGATGCAACCCGAGCCACTTGGCTTTTCTTAATGAAATCCAAAACTGATGTTAGGCCTTTATTTTAGTCTTTTTACTCTATGGTTGCCACACAGTTTGGTCAAAATATCAAATCCATTAGGACTGATAATGCCAAAGAATTTGCCATGCCTGACTTTCTTAGTTCCCATGGCATTATCCATCAACATAGGTTGTGTTTACACTCCACAACAAAATTCTGTTGTGGAGAGGAAACACCAACATTTACTCTCCATTGCAAGGGCATTACAAATTCAATCTCAAATACCTTTGAAGTTTTGGGGTGACTGTGTATTAACTGCTGCCTACCTCATCAATAGACTTCCATCTCCCTTGTTGAATGACAAAACACCTTTTGAGCTATTGTTCCATAAACCTCCTGACTATAATCATCTCAAAGTCTTTGGTTGTTTATGTTTTGCCTCCACAATTGCTCAAACCAGAACCAAATTCACCTCAAGAGCAAGAAGATGTGTTTTTCTTGGCTATCCTTGTAATGTCAAAGGTTATAAACTCTATGACCTTGATACTCATGCTATCTTTATTTCTAGAGATGTTATTTTCCATGAGTCTGTTTTCCCTTATCATTCATCTTCCAATACTTTTGTTCCTCTCAATTCTTTACCTTTACCATGTGTTTCTCCTGTTTCTTCCTTACATGATGATCCACTTCCCTTCCCACACAACACTCCTGTTCTTACTCCTCAATCTATTATCCATGTTCATCACACTATTGATGATGACTTTCTTGATGAAGTTCCAGAGGCACCCCTTGATCCCATTGCAGATTCTCTTCCTTTTAGAAGGTCCACTAGACCTATTAAAAAGCCTTCTTACTTACAAGAGTTCCACTGCAATCAGGTTGCTTCTGTACAGCCCTTGTCTTCATCTCCCTTAGGCACTTCTCATCCCATTTCTTCTCATGTCTCTTACCATCATCTTTCTCCATCTTATAAGACTTTTTGCTGCTCTATTTCCTCTCTTGTTGAACCTCAATATTACCACCAAGCTGTGTCTGATCCCCAATGGCAAGCTGCCATGGCTGCTGAAATTGCAGCTCTTGAGGCTAACAATACTTGGACTTTGACACCCTTACCTGTTAACAAGACATCAATTGGGTGTAAGTGGGTTTACAAAATCAAGTATCGGGCTGATGGTTCCATTGAAAGATATAAGGCACGGTTGGTGGCTAAGGGATTCACACAAAAGGAAGGCATTGATTACTTTGAAACCTTCTCTCCAGTGGCAAAGATGGTATCTGTTAAAGTCCTACTTGCTGTTGCTGCCATTCAGGGATGGTCTTTAAGCCAATTGGATGTCAATAATGCTTTTCTTCATGGAGATTTGGATGAAGATGTGTATATGGCTCTTCCACAGGGGTTTCACAGCCAGGGGGAGGTTGTTTGTAAGCTTAATAAGTCCATTTATGGACTCAAGCAAGCTTCTAGGCAATGGTTTGCCAAATTCTCAAACACTTTGATTTAGCTTGGTTTCATCCAATCCATGGCTGATTATTCCTTGTTTACCAGAAGACATGGTGACATTTTCATGATCCTTTTGGTCTATGTAGATGATGTTTTGATAGCTTGCAATGACAAGGCTGAGGTGGACAGATTTAAAGTCATGCTAGATGAGAAGTTCAAACTTAAAGACTTGGGTGCTTTGAAGTATTTTCTTGGCTTAGAGGTTGCAAGATCAGATAAGGGAATTGCTCTTTGCCAAAGGAAATATACTCTTGAGCTGCTTAATGATGCAGGTTTGCTTGGCTGTAAGTCAGCTAAAACTCCTATGGAGCACAGTTTGAAGCTAAGCAAGTTCGAAGGAGAAGAGCTTAAGGATCCCAGTCATTACAGAAGGCTTGTGGGCAAACTCTTGTATTTGACAATCACAAGACCTGACATCACATTTGCTGTCCATAAACTCAGTCAATTTATGTCCAAGCCAAGGAGACCACACCTGGATGCAGCACACAGAGTATTACAATATTTGAAAGGTGAACCAGGCAAAGGACTCATGTTTTCCTCTCATACAGATTTGCACTTAAAAGGATTTGCAGATGCAGACTGGGCTGCATGTCCTGATACTAGGAGATCAGTGACTGGCTATAGCATCTTCATTGGTGATTCTTTGGTGTCATGGAAGTCCAAGAAGCAATCTACAGTATCAAGATCCTCAGCTGAAGCTGAGTATAGGTCCATGGCAGTGGCAACATGTGAGATTGTTTGGATTCTGTATTTTCTCAAGGACATTGGAGTGAATCATGACAAAGAGGCTTTATTGTTCTGTGACAGTCAAGCGGCTTTGCACATTGGATCTAATCCAGTCTTTCATGAGAGGACAAAACATATAGAAATAGATTGTCATGTAGTTAGAGATAAGGTGCTGGAGAAAGTGATAAAGCTGAATCATGTTCGATCCAATTGTCAATTGGCTGATCTACTAACTAAAGCTTTGAGTTACAATCAATTTGATGTTCTTATTAAAAGGATGGGGATGATTAATATACATACACCTGCTGCTCTTGAGGGGGAGTATCAGAGCTTAGATAAAGCTCAACCTGAAGCTCAACCTGAAGCTTCCAAGAGCAGAGCTGAAGCATTTGTAGCAGAGGATAGAACGACAGATCAACACAAGTGAAGGAGTGATGATACGACCTGTAGTTTAACATTTCAGATGTTTACTTAAGTGTTAGCACGTGATGAAGTTAGTTAGGACTGTAGCTACACGCGTGTGAAAGTTTGTTAGTTAGTTTTAGTTGTGTTCACACCTGTACAAACTGATATATATAGCATACACTGTGTAATCTTAATTCATTCAATGGGAAATACATTTTTCAATTCTTTGATTTGTGATAGTATAAGTTAGATTTACACAAACTTAAAAGTGTTTTTTTTTTCTTGAGCAGCTCAAAATCATAAAAGATTTAGGCTTGGCGAAGCGTACACAACTGTTGCATAATATTTGCGACTCTCTTAAACCAATGTTCTACAACGAGCACTGCTACATTATTAGGGAGGGAGAACAAATTGATGCGGTATTCTTTATTACAGATGGCATTGTATGGACTTATACAAGCAATAATAGTGAAGGAACTAACTCCCAACATGCTGAGCGTCTTGAAAAAGGTCAGTGCTTTGGAGGAAAACTTCTTGAATGGATTTTGACACCTACCTCTGAAGACATGCGCAACCTATCCATACTTCCTGTTTCTTCAAAATCCCTCAAAACCCACACAAAAGTGGAAGCCTTCGCTCTAATGCCTAATGGCCCACGACTTCAAAAAAATATTGGAGTCTAAGTTCTCACTATTAGGACCCGAGAAATTGCAATCCAAGGCTGCAATTCGTGTACAACGAATTTGGCGCCAGCATCGTGCAAAGACGGATGATGATGTTGTTCAAGACAGGGCAGCTTCTCTTTGAAGAGCAGAGGATCAGAGATGATTTTGATAAAGACAATGGAAACGGAGTCGTGTTGAATCCCATTTGTCAAGTGCACCGTATCACTTAAAATCATGAGTTTGTAATCAAGAGAAAAACGCTGTGTTTCATTTATTCAGTTATTTTAGCTTTTGATTTCTGTTTTTCACACGTGTAATTGGTGGTTAAGTTGTTAAGCCTGTTGTAACAGTATCTCCACCTTTTTAGCTTAGCTTTCTCTCTCCTCTGTGACTATATAAAAAGAGCTGGACTCAATGATTTAATTAGCTAGCCATTTTATGCAATAATAGAAATCTTTCTATTTAGAATTGTTCACTATTACAGTCTGTTGCTGCAATCAACCAAAGTGTTGGTGCTTCAAGAAAACGTCAGAATCAAGCAGTGCCGGCACTGTTGCTATAAATCAATAGTTGGTTTCGATGTCTAATTACATGTATTAAGTTAGTTTTGATGGATCGGTTAGTTTTTTCTAGTCATACAGCTGCTACTTTGTTTGGATTCTGTGTAGGTGCACCATTCTGAAAATGATAAAGGTAGATTTAGAAAAAGAATAATATGTGAAATAATAAACTCTTTAGGGAAACATTAAATAAGGATTCTGCGTAAAACCTTTATCTTGTAAGCATTAACACATGCGATGCATATCTAATCTTATTTCATACAATAGGATCCCATTATCAGTAGCGACTCCAGGAAATTTGTTTAGGGTGTTACTTAGGAAGTATGAATTACATAATCTTTTTTTTTTAGCCTTTAGGTAATTAGGTTTGATTCAATGTTATTAATTCCATTCCGTTCCAGCCGTAACAGCCAGAAAATACCGTGCCGGTACCAAATACCACTTATTTTTGAAATTTTTAGCAAAAAAACACTGTTTCGGAAATAAATAGGAAACTACCACTTTTTCTAGAACCTGAGTTTCAGAAACTCAAGTTCCTCATCAATTCTGCCACCGTGGCACTGCTGAGCTGGAATTTCTGTGATTAAAAAAATTATGTGGTACTCGAGCTTAGTGAACTCGAGTTCCATGCACAATACTTCAGTATGCCAGACTTGAGTACGTTTTATTAATAAAATGCAAATAAAAAATATTTACAAGGTACTCGAGTTTGCCAAACTCGAGTACCATCTTTTTTTCTTTTTTTTTTTTTTTTGGTTTGGGGATAATCGACAAATAAACATAAAGATAAAAATAAGTGGCTTTTTTTATGTTTTTATTTATTTAAACAGAAGCATTGTAAAATATAGAGATTTTAATTTCAAAATATGAATTTAATTTCTACATTAATTAAAATTGTTCATTGTTTTCTGTATAAACTATTTCTACGATTTTGCATAAAATTATTTTCTGTTCAGCATTATTTAAGAAATTGTTCACTCTCTTTTTTGCATAAATTATTTTCTGTTTACTGTTTAAAAAATTGTTCACTGTTTTCTCATAAAACACCTAGTGAAATCGTGTTTTCTAAATTTAAACGCCAAATCTGAATGTTTTTTCATGTTTGAATTTCACAATAATCGAATATATTTTTCCTGCATTGATAAAATCTGTTTCTACATTAATAAAATTTGCTCTCTGCACATCATATTTACTGTATATTCAAATCTACTTATTGCATTCATAAAATCTTTTTTTTGTATTAATTAAAACGGTTCATTGTTTTCTCATAAAAATTGTTCACTGTTTTCTGCATAAACTATTTCTAGCATTCTGCATAAAATTATTTTCTGTTCAGCATTATTTAAAAAATTGTTCACTCTCTTTTAGGTGTATATTATTTTTTGTTCACTATTTAAAAAATTGTTCGTTGTTTTCTCATAAAACACCTAGTGAAATTGTGTTTTCTAAATTTAAAAGCCAAATCTGAATGCTTTTTCATGTTTAAATTTCACAATAATCAAATTTGTTTTTTTGCATTGATAAAATCTGTTTCTACGTTAATAAAATTTTCTCTCTACACATCATGTTTACTATATATTCGAAGCTGCTTATCGTATTCATAAAATTTGTTTTTTGCATTAATTAAAACTGTTCACTATTTTCTCATAAAAATTGTTCACTATTTTCTACATAAACTGTTTTTAGCATTGGTGCAGTTATTGCACTTAAATGGTTTTTGTGTTTTTTTAAATATGTAACCATATGAATAATAAACAAACTCCATGAAAGAAAAATAAATGATTCGTATAAATCACCTAACGGTAAATGCCTCGAAAAATTCGAATTTGTAAAAAAGTTCGAATTAGTTGAATGTAGAACTGTTCATTAAGTAAAACTGTTCACTGTTTTCTCATGAAAATTGTTCACTATTTTCTGCATAAACTATTTCTAGTATTCTGCATAAAATTATTTTCTGTTCAGCATTATTTAAAAAATTGTTCACTCTCTTTTCTGTGTAAATTATTCTCTGTTCACTATTTAAAAAATTGTTCATTGTTTTCTCATAAAACACCTAGTGAAATCGTGTTTTCTAAATTTAAAAGTCAAATCTGAATACTTTTTCATGTTTAAATTTCACAATATTCGAATTTGTTTTTCATGTTTAAATGAAATCTATTGCAGTGGTATCTATACTTAGTTTTGTAGGTTTGCCGACCATGATGTGCCCGACGCTTCCAAGACTCTTGTACGTGTATATTGGCATATTAAGGAAACTAGCTTTTAAACCCGTGCAAATGCACGGGAATTACATAAGTACATGTATTTTCGGGTTCTTGGAAAAAAAATACATCTATTTTCAACAAAATAGAAATAAAAATAATGTAAATTTTGTAAGAGTCCACAAATAAATTTTTGTACATAGAAATAATTAGAATCCGAGAAAGCAAATATATTCAAATAATTTTAGGTAAATATTTGGAGAAACATTTTGTTTCAAAAGTTGTACTTAAATAAATTTAATTAAATAAGTATGTAGCTATTCATACCAAGTGTTATTTTTTAAAATTTATAAATTCAATTGCATTAGCTACATACTTATTTAGCCGTCGTAGAGCTGCTCTGGGAGTTTGGGTGTTCAGTGTTGCTGTTGTTGCCTTACTGAGTCGCTGCTGCTGCTGAGAAGTGAGGACGTGAGGTTCTTATTAGGTTAGGAATTTTTTTAGTTTAAAATATGATTGGGTAATGGGTATATGTATTAAGTTTATAAAATTTTTATTATTATTATATTTGTTCAGACTTAAGAATCTGTGGGTTTGTTGGGCTTGCACTGATCATTCTTATACCGATCAGTTTAGTTTTTTTTTAAAGTCCGTGGGTTTTTATTTTCAGTATATTGGGCTTTTTTTTCCTGGTGGGCTTGCCTGTTACAATTTTTATTTATTTATTTATTTTTTCAGATTTTAGTTCAAATTTTTTTTTGGGCTTTTTTTTTTTTTTTTTTTGGCTTGAAAGTAGAACAAATATATATATTTTTTTGGAGGGTGTTCCTAATTTTTTTTAAAGGGTAAACAAATAAAAAAAAATTAATTATTATATATGTGGGGCCAGAATAAGCCCAGCAACCCCAGCCCACTTCAAACTAGGCCCAAAGGCCCACGTCGAGGACGCGTCCATGGTCCGAGGACGCGTCCTAGGTCCGAGGACGAAAGTGTAGAGCCCAAGGCCCAAGGAGCATTGCCGAGGATGGTTACATCCTCGGGAGACCGAGGTCAGAAAGTGGGCAAACAGCATGCCCTTAAAGGGAACCTCCCTAAGCATCCAAGGAGCAAATAGCAAGAACCAAGCACCGGACATTGAAGCATGGTGGAGGAGCAAGTCCCAGGTGAACTGTCACCTCCACATTAAATGCCCTCAACTAACGCCCTGGCCGCATTAATGAGGATAGGACCTCTGAACAGTGCCGTCTTGGGCGCTGCAACCCACAGGAGGGATGGGAATGCGGCTGATGGGACAGGCTCTCAAGTGGAAGCCGGGTTGATCAACAAATGTAGGGCTAGGATCAACTGAGAGAGGAGTATATAATGTAAAAAGTCCCTCTTGAGAAGGGGACGGACGAAAAACCAGAGAAAAGGAAATACTGTAGCATTGTATTTTCTCTCAACCATTGTAACCTTACTTGAAAGAAATAAGAACAACTTGAGCCTATATAAAACCCGTCTGAGGAGCCTTATTGTGTATTCCAACCCATACTTAGGATACTAGCATTCACGTATAACCATGCATGACCGTTGCATTCTTTACTAGGGCTTCGCTCTTGAACCCATACTTTACAAATTTATTGGAGGGTTAGCTGGGCTTGGGTCCACTCTCTCAATCCTTAGAGAGCGCTCGAAATCGGTCCCTACAATTGGCGCCGTCTGTGGGGAGAGCTTATGCATTAGTAAGGACAACAGTCAAACATGGTAGGGTCAGGCCCTCACCAAAGAACTCCCAATCGACCTAAACCGGCGAAGTCACGGCCTCAGGGTCACTATGTCGACCCCGGGGGCGGTCAGAACGACAACAGACGATTTCGAGAAGGAAGCGTGCGTACTTCAACGGCGAGCGAAAGCTAGGGGGACGGGCACGTTCCCCAGAAGCGCGACGATGGCCAGGCCACGCGATTGGAAGAGGCCCATAGCCACGCCTCCCGGAGAAAGAATGATAAAGTGGCCATGCAGCGCGAGATAGACAATCTGAAGAGGAAGCTACGTCGTGCGCAGCGGAGACAGTCCGAACTCAGCCCTGACTTGCCCTCCGACGACGAGAGCGATGATGAATACAAGCCGAGGTCAAGAACGCCCCCCAGCGAGACTTTCTCCCACGAGGAGGAGCGCTACCAGAGGCGTAGGCGTGCCAACCCAACCCCTAGGGGCTTAGGAGGCGACGCCATGAGCAAGGCACTGGATCGGCTCTCCAGATCGCCCTTCACGCGCCGTATAGAAGAGGTAGAGCTTCCTCGGCGGTTCCAGCAGCCAACCTTCATTGCTTACAATGGCAAGACGGACCCCGTGGAGCACGTGAGCCAGTTCAACCAGAGGATGGCTGTCCACTCCAAGAATGAGGCACTGATGTGCAAAGTCTTCCCATCCAGCTTGGGACCCGTGGCAATGAGGTGGTTCAACGGCCTAAGGACGAATTTCGTAGACTCATACAGACAGTTGACCCAGGCCTTTGGTTCCCGTTTTGTCACGAACAGCAGGTCTCCTCGGCCCATGAGTGCATTGCTGTCCCTATCTATGCGTGACGGGGAGACCCTCAAGGCTTATTCGGACAAGTACTGGGAGATCTACAACGAGCTGGACGGCAAGTATGACGCCGTCGCCATCAATACATTCCAGAATGGGCTACCAATGGGGCACGACCTGAGGAAGTCCCTGACCGGAACGCCCGTCACCAGCGTGCGGCAGTTGATGGATCGGATCGACACGTACAAGCGGGTGGAGGAAGATATGCTGCAAGGCAAAGGCAAGGAGAAGGTTATCCCTCCGGAGAGGAGGGATTTCAGGTCGGACAGGTACAACAACGCCCGTCCGAGGAGGGATTTCGGTGGGCAATCCGGGGCGACCAATGCCCAGACTGTCGGCGCAGTATTCCGAGAACCCGTGCACAAGGTTCTGGAAAGGATAAAGAACGAGCCATACTTCAGATGGCCGGCTAAGATGATGGGGGAGCCTGGTAGGCGCAACCAGGATCGTTACTGCCAATACCACCAGGACCACGGACATGCCACGGAGGATTGCAGGAACCTCTGGGACCACCTGGACCAACTAGTCCAGGATGGAAGGCTGAAGCACCTTCTGCACCATTCCAGCGACCAGCGGGGCCGAGCCTACCAATAGCCTCGGAGGGACGCTGCCATGGGGTAGCCCGTTGGGACGATCAATATAATCCTGGCCGTGCCAGGAAGAACAGGCACACCCCCTTTGCGAGTGTTGTCTGTGGCCCAACTGCCCGCCGAGGACCCTCGGACGGGGCCAAAGAGGTCCAGGAGGAATCCTCCCCCAGCCCTGAGTTTCTCGGAGGAGGACAAGATTGGGACCATCCAACCACACAAGGACGCCCTAATCGTCACCCTCAGAATAGGGGGCTATGACGTGAAAAGGGTGATGGTGGACGGTGGCAGCGCAGCCGAGGTCATGTGTCCAGACCTCTACAAGGGGCTGGGGCTAAAACTGGAAGACTTTACACCTTATAGCTCCCCTCTAATGAGCTTCGACGGGAAGCTCGTCATCCCAAAGGGCATGATCAGACTGCCTGTACAGACAGGCCCAGTGGTGGTAGAGGCAAACTTTATCGTGGTGGACACATACTCCCCCTACACGGCCATAGTAGGAAGGCCATGGCTACACGCCTTGGATGGCGTAGCCTCCACCTTGCACCAGAAGGTGAAATTCCCATCAGGGGACCAGGTCCTGGAGATCCGAGGTTGCCAGTCCATGGCTAGACAGTGCACGGTGGCTGCCATATCCTATCGGCTTGATGCATAGTCCTCGGCCCCAGCCGAGGAAAATTCATAGCAATTAAAGACCCAGGTGGCGCCTCCGGATGCACCTGCCGAGGATGCTAAATGCGAAAACCTGGAGAAGGTGGTAATTGGTGATGATCCAGGGAAGTTCTTCTAGGTCGGAGCCCAGCTGCCTCCACAGGAGAAGGAGGAGTTACTTGAGTTCCTCAAGAGGAACCTTGACGTGTTCGCATGGGACCCCTGCGATGCCCCTGGGATCGATCCATCTTTCATTTGTCACCACCTTAACGTCAACCCATCTGCGATCCCCAAGCAGCAGCCACCCCGGCGCCCGTCGAAGGAGTACGCTGATGCGATCAGGGAAGAGGTCGATAAGCTTAAACGCGCGGGGGCTATCAAAGAGGTCTTTTACCCCAAATGGTTGGCCAACACTGTGGTGGTCAAGAAGAAAAGTGGGAAGTGGAGGGTTTGTGTAGACTTCACAGACCTGAACAAAGCATGCCCAAAAGACCCTTTCCCAATGTCACGAATAGACCAACTAGTAGATGCGACGGCAGGCCATCCTCAGATGAGCTTCCTGGATGCCTTTCAGGGTTATCACCAAATCCCACTAGCCTTGGAGGACCAAGAGAAGACAGCATTTGTGACGCCCATTGGGAACTACCACTACAAGGTTATGCCGTTTGGCCTGAAAAACGCCGGATCCACCTACCAGAGGATGATGACGAGAATGTTTGAGCCGATGTTGGGCAAGAGCATCGAGGTCTATGTTGACGATATGGTGGTGAAGAGCAAGCTGGTGTCCGAGCACTTGGAGGACCTCGGCCGCGCATTTGGCGTCCTGAGAGAGCATAAGCTCCGCCTTAATGCCTCAAAATGCTCGTTCGGCGTAAGCTCTGGCAAGTTCTTGGGGTACATGATCACCCACCGTGGGATCGAAGTCAACCCTGACCAGATCAAGGCCATTCACAATTTGAAGCCTCCGCAGAACCCCAAGGAGATCCAAAAGCTTACTGCGATGATCGCGGCGCTGAACCGATTCATTTCCAGGTCGGCCGACAGATGCAGACCCTTTTATCTCCTGATTAATAAATGGAAGGGATTTGAGTGGTCCGATGATTGTGCCGTAGCTTTCCAGCAACTCAAGGAGTATCTATCCCGGCCGCCTATCATGTCCAATCCCGAGCCCGACGAGGTCCTATACGCCTACCTGGCAGTGGCACCCCACGCAGTGAGCTTAGTGCTGATACGGGAAGACAATGGCGTTCAAAAGCCAGTTTACTACGTCAGCAAGTCGTTGCACGAAGCAGAGGTCAGATACCTACCCCTGGAGAAAGCCATACTGGCGGTGGTCCACGCCACGAGAAAGCTTCCCCATTACTTCCAAGCTCACACAGTGGTTGTCCTAACCCAATTGCCCTTGAAGGCTGTACTCCGGGCCGCTGGTTACACGAGTAGAGTCGCAAAGTGGAACACAATTCTGGGGGCTTTTGACGTCAAGTACATGCCCCGGACTTCCGTAAAAGGCCAGGTTCTGGCAGATTTGACGGCCGAGTTCGCCGAACCAGTCGAAGAAATGACAGCCGAGGATAAGAGCCGTGATGAGAAATCAGTTGGGGCAATCTCCATCCCACAGTCACCATGTTGGAAAGTATATGTGGATGGCGCGGCAAACCAAAGGGGGTCCGGAGTGGGGCTAGTCCTAGTATCCCCTGAAGACCATGTCATTGAGAAATCCCTGAGACTCGGATTCAAGGCCACAAACAACGAGGCCGAGTATGAGGCATTACTGCAAGGGATGATCATGGTGCAAAAGATGGGAGGAAAGTCGATAGAGATGTTCTCAGACTCTAGATTGGTGGTAGGGCAGGTGAAGGGGGAGATGGAAGCCAGGGATTCGAGAATGCAGGAATACCTTAGCCAAGTCAAGCGCTTGCAATTGGAGTTTCGCCCCTTTAGCTTGTCCCATATTCCTAGGAATGGGAACACTCATGCCGACTCACTTGCCACACTCGCAACCTCCTCGACGGGGGCTCTGCCTCGGATCATACTTGTGGAGCACCTGGAGAGGGCAAGTGAAGTGCCAAAGGGAGTAATCCCCGTCCATCAAGTTGTGATGGGTCCTAGCTGGATGGACCCCATAGTGAGATTTCTCAAAGATGACGTCCTGCCTGATGAGAGGTCAGAGGTAGAAAAGATACGAAGGAAAGCTCCTCGGTTCTGGTTGTCCGAGGATCACAAGCTATACAGGCGGTCCTACTCTGGACCATACCTTCTATGTGTCCACCCCGAAACGTCAGAATCCTTGCTCGAAGAGCTGCACGAAGGAATCTGTGGGAGCCATACAGGGGGAAGATCCCTGGCTCACCGAGCCGTCACTCAAGGATACTGGTGGCCGGGAATGCAGTAAGAGGCCCAGGAGTATGTCAAGAAGTGTGACCAATGCCAAAGGTTCGCCCCTAACATCCATCAGCCAGGAGGGGTCCTCAATCCATTATCCAGCCCATGGCCATTCGCCCAATGGGGCTTGGACATTGTGGGACCTTTCCCCAAGGCGCCAGGGAACAAAAGGTATCTGTTGGTGGCCACGGACTACTTCACCAAGTGGGTCGAGGCCGAGCCATTAGCCAACATCAGGGATGTAGACGTGAAGAAATTCCTTTGGAGGAATATAGTTACGCGGTTCGGGGTCCCTCATACCCTCATCTCGGATAATGGTCTCCAGTTCGATAGCAAAGCCTTCAGGAGGTACTGTTGTGAACTTGGGATCACAAATAGGTACTCAACGCCAGCCTACCCTCAGGGGAACGGACAGGCCGAGGCTGTCAACAAGGTCATCGTCAACGGGCTTAAGAAGAGACTGGATGATGCCAAAGGGAGATGGGTAGAAGAACTGCCCCACGTCCTCTGGACGTACCGGACTACGCCCCGGCGCTCAACGGGGGAAACACCTTTTGCCATGACTTATGGTGCGAAGGCAGTGATCCCCCTGGAAACCAACTTCCCGACACTAAGGACGAGCTCCTTCACTCCAGGCAGCAATGATGAACTGCTGGGGCGGAGCCTGGACATGGTAGACGAACGAAGAGAGCAAGCAATGATCCAGCTGGCCCACTACCAGCAAAAGCTCAAGCAGGGATATGACACCAATGTAAAGCTCAGACCACTAGCACCGGGAGACCTGGTGCTGAGAAAAGTCGTAGGAGCTGCCAAGAACCCCTCTTGGGGAAAGCTCGGACCCAACTGGGAGGGCCCCTACCGAATCACCTCAGTGGTAGGGATAGGAGCATACTATTTAGAAGATTTAGATGACAAACCTGTACCTCGTCCATGGAATGTAAATAACCTGAAAAGGTATTACTATTAATAAAGAAGTCCTTTTTAATTCAGATGTTCTGCCTGTCATCATTACACGTCTCGCGTCCCAACGCCACTTATATCTGGGTGCTAGACAGAACCTAGGTCTTGCATGGTCCAAGGACTCAAGCCTATGGGGAAACTAGTTACTTACAGCCAATTGAAGGCAGCAACTGTACCTAGGTCTTGCATGGTCCAAGGACTCAAGCCTATGGGGAGCTAGCCACTTATCTTGAAGGCAGCAACTGTACCTAGGTCTTGCATGGTCCTCGGACTCAAGCCTATGGGGAGCTAGCCACTTATCTTGAAGGCAGCAACTGTACCTAGGTCTTGCATGGTCCTCGGACTCAAGCCTATGGGGAGCTAGCCACTTATCTTGAAGGCAGCAACTGTACCTAGGTCTTGCATGGTCCAAGGACTCAAGCCTATAGGGAGCTAGCCACTTATCTTGAAGGCAGCAACTGTACCTAGGTCTTGCATGGTCCAAGGACTCAAGCCTATGGGGAGCTAGCCACTTATCTTGAAGGCAGCAACTGTACCTAGGTCTTGCATGGTCCAAGGACTCAAGCCTATGGGGAGCTAGCCACTTATCTTGAAGGCAGCAACTGTACCTAGGTCTTGCATGGTCCAAAGACTCAAGCCTATGGGGAGCTAGCCACTTATCTTGAAGGCAGCAACTGTACCTAGGTCTTGCATGGTCCTCGGACTCAAGCCTATGGGGAGCTAGCCACTTATCTTGAAGGCAGCAACTGTACCTAGGTCTTGCATGGTCCTCGGACTCAAGCCTATGGGGAGCTAGCCACTTATCTTGAAGGCAGCAACTGTACCTAGGTCTTGCATGGTCCAAGGACTCAAGCCTATGGGGAGCTAGCCACTTATCTTGAAGGCAGCAACTGTACCTAGGTCTTGCATGGTCCAAGGACTCAAGCCTATGGGGAGCTAGCCACTTATCTTGAAGGCAGCAACTGTACCTAGGTCTTGCATGGTCCAAGGACTCAAGCCTATAGGGAGCTAGCCACTTATCTTGAAGGCAGCAACTGTACCTAGGTCTTGCATGGTCCTCGTACTCAAGCCTGTGGGGAGATAGCCACTTATCTTGAAGGAAGCAACTGTACCTAGGTCTTGCATGGTCGAAGGACTCAAGCCTATGGGGAGCTAACCACTTATATCTGGGTGCTAGACGGAACCTAGGTCTTGCATGGTCCAAGGACTCAAACCTATGGGGAAACTAGTTACTTACAGCCAAACTCAAGTGCCAAGCAGGACCAAGGCTCTGCATGGTCCTCGGACTCAGGCCTACGGGGAAGTTAACTACATTGAAAAAACACTAAGTGTCTATTCGAAGAAATTCTATTTGGTCCTTAGGAAACGAAAAGTGCATCAGAGCATACATGCCCTCTCATTATAATAACTGATGCCACGATTGGCCGAGATGCAATTAAAGCTAAAATCATGCAAGTAAAGAAAAAGCGGATAATGTGCAAGTAAGCAAGCAGCCACAACAAACAAAAAAAGAAACAAAGCTCTCATTTCATTAAGTCCAAAAGAATTACACCAAGGAAGTCACATTACAAATAAAGCAAGAAGGAAGAAAAAGATGCAAAAATGAAGTGCAGCAGGCAGAAGCGCCAAGGAGCCTAGTTGCTCGCTTCGGTGGGTGGCTGGCCCACAGCTGCCTCAGGGTCCTCTGAGCCCTGACCGAGGGGGATGGCCTGCAGAGGCACGGTAGGAATAGCTGCCCCCTCGGCGGAAGAAACCTGAGCATCGAGGGAAGGCTTTGCAGACTGCTGAGGCGCGTCCTCGTTGGAGCCATCACTCAATTCAACCACCAAGGGGGGATTACTCCCTTGGATTGGCTCATCAGTGACCCCAGCATCCGAGGCCCCCTCGCCCGGAGTGGCAGCAGTTTCCGCAGCAGCCTCCTCGGCCTCAGAGCCCTCCGGGGCAGCCTCGCGGATAACAGGAGGGTAGTACACGTTCTCCTCCTTCCACAAGTCAGAAGAGGCCTCCACCCCGGCCTGTCTGAGGGCTTCACTCCAAGTTTCAGAGCAGTAGCGCCTACATACCCTAGGGACTTGGGATTTGTAGGCAGCTGCTGTCTCAGTTGCCCCGGCAGTATAGGCTGCTTCCTCAGCTTCCTGCTTGGTGGCCCAGGCTTCCTCCCTGCCCTGCTCTGCCTCAAACTTGGCCCTCTCAGCCTCCCCTTTGGCCCATTCAGCCACCCTCTTGGCCTCCTCGGCATTTGCCACTTTCTTCGCCAGGCCAGCTATCTGCTCCTCGACAAGCTTCAACAGCTTCTTTGCCTCACCCAGGCGCTTTGTCTGAGTTTCGGCCTGCCTTTGGGCACCCTCAAGGCCTGACATTGCGCTGTCCCTAGCCTGAGTCATCGCCTTCAGCTCCTCCCTGGCCTTGGCAAGGTCCTCCTCGGACGTCTTGAGGGTCCGAGTAGTCTCCAGGCGCTTGTCGCGCTCTAAGTCCATGGCCTTTCCATGTTCATTGGCCGCCTCTTCCAGCCTGAAAGTGGCCTGTACAGCCTGCCAAACGAAACAGATAAGTTATAACTAGCCGAGCTCAAAAAAGAAAAGAAAGCAGAAAAAACTAAGGCAAGGAAAAGCACAAGTATTAAGGTCTTACCATCCCCAAATATCGCTTGAGGCAGAGGAAGACGTCCCTACTCCTCATAGTTCCCAGCTCCGCCATGTCCGCAGGAAGGAGCAGGCATCTCTCCACAGTGTCGGCCACATACACGCCTTCGCCATCCTTAAAGTCCCTGAGGGAGGAGTCATCCCTCAAAGGTGCCCCGTGGAGCATTGGGGCGGGGAGCCAGGCCTGGACCTCGGGCGGGGGAGCGACCTGTTTATCCTGCGTTGAGGAGCCTATCCTCAGTTGCTTCGATGGCCGCCGAGTGCCATCGCCCTCCCGCGTGGGCCCAGGTTTGTCCTCAAGGGTCCTCTTGCCCTTGTCCTTCTTCTGCTTAGGGTCAGTAGGCTCGTGCCTAGACGGCGGGCTCGCCTGAGGCTGAGGAGGAGGAAGCCTGGACTGTGTTGAGGCCGACCTGGTCTGAGCAGGACGAGCCTTTGAAGGAGGAGGAGGAGGAGGAGGAAGCTTCGGCTTGGACTTCCCCGGCTGACCTTCGATTAGGTCGAGTAGATTGGGTTGGGCTTTCTTCTTGTAGCCCATCTCAGGCCGAGAAGATGTATCCGACGCTAAAAAGTCTGCCTCGGTTAGACGAGGATCACCCAAGTCTCCAGAAGGGTCCTCGGACTGATGGAGTTGCTCGAAAACGCTAAAATCGTCCTCGGCAGGACCAAAATCTGCAGCGTCCCCTTCCCTCTCTAAGTCCTCTTCCGCGGCCTCTGGGAATGTATGGGAAGACGAAGGGACTGCTACTGTGACACCTTCTGAAGTGGAGGGATCCTCGGGAAACTCGAAACCGTCCTCGGTCACTTTTATTTTCTGCAGCCGAGGATCCTTTGCTTTGATCACGTACTTTGGGGCCGCGAATGACTTTTGGAGTGGGGTGTACCCCAAAATCTTGTGCGCGGCTCTGACTTGATGGTCTGCTTCGTTCTCAAAATCCGCAGACCTGAGCACCTTCTGCAAGTCCTCCCTATTGATCAAGCTGAAGTGGCGCGCAAAAGAGTGCGGATCTGCAAAGGGAAAACACATCCATGGTTAGAAACCAAACAGTACAAGAAGAAACAATGCAGAAAAGAAGTCAGAATCTTTGAATCCCCTCCTATTCCCACTGCCCCACCTGGTGTCCCCTCTGTCGTCGGGCAGTGAAGGCCATCGTGCCACGCTCCAGACACGATGAGGAAATACTCGTTCATCCCTTTGTTGGACTCGGGGAGGCACTGGATGAGCCGGACCCTGTCATCCCTCGTCCTCATGTAGTAGGACTTGTTCTTCAGATGTTGAAGATTGTAGTAGTAATTCACATCATGATGGGTCAGCCTTAGACCCATCTTCTCATTAAGGGCATTCACACTGCCCAGAATTCTGAACATGTTGGAGGCGCATTGGGTGGGGGCTAACCGAAAATATGTAAGGTAACCCCTCATCACTGGCCCCATGGGGATCCTCATCCCCCCTTCAAGGAAGGCGATGATGGGAATCACCACCTCGCCTACCTGCTTCCGGAGGAGCCACTCCCCCTCCTCATAATACCTTAAGCCCACGTTGGCCGGTATCTTGTAATCGGCGATGAATTTCTCCATCGCCTCCTCAGAGCCAACATACTTCTTAAGTCTACCCATCCTAAATGACGCCTAAGGGAACTAAAAGAGGAGCGAATGAAAGAGAAGGACGAGTAGAGAGGAAAAAAGCTCAGAGAGGGATAGAGCGACTTACAGAAACGAGGAGGAGCTCCTCGGACTGGCTTTTTATGCTGGAGATGGAGGTGGAAATTTGGCTGGACTCTGAATGGAGGCGCAAGAGCTCTTGATTGTAAATGAAAAAGGAGGAAGCGGTTCTAATGGGTATTTATACCCTAGATGGAAGAGCCGCGCGAGTTTTCCCGCCCATAAATGCCAGACGCATCCCCACCGTTAGATTGTCATCTGCCCGTTGAACGTGGGGAGCATAAAGCCGCCCGAATTTAATGCAGGACACGTTACGCGCACCGAAGCGCCAGTAACGCACCTTGGGCAGGTGAAAAGGCTCCAACGCTGACGAGGGACAAGACTCGATTGGACACGGAGCAGGTCCGAGGATATCAAAATCCTCCTTTCCGCCCGAGGATGCGGACAGCAAGATTTTGAGGGGCTATTGTGGGGCCAGAATAAGCCCAGCAACCCCAGCCCACTTCAGACTAGGCCCAGAGGCCCACGCCGAGGACGCGTCCTAGGTCCGAGGACGAAAGTGTAGAGCCCAGGGCCCAAGAATCATTGCCGAGGATGGTTACATCCACGGGAGACCGAGGTCAGAAAGTGAGCAAATAGCATGCCCTTAAGGGGAACCTCCCCAAGCATCCAAGGAGCAAATAGCAAGAACCAAGCACCGGACATTGAAGCATGGTGGAGGAGCAAGTCCCAGGTGAACTGTCACCTCCACATTAAATGCCCTCAACTAACGCCCTGGCCGCATTAATGAGGATAGGACCTCTGAACAGTGCCGCCTTGGGCGCTGCAACCCACTGGAGGTATGGGAATGCGGCTGATGGGACAGGCTCTCAAGTGGAAGTCGGGTTGATCAACAAATGTAGGGCTAGGATCAACTGAGAGAGGAGTATATAATGTAAAAAGTCCCTCTTGAGAAGGGGACGGACGGAAAACCAGAGAGAAAGAAATGCTGTAGCATTGTATTTTCTCTCAACCATTGTAACCTTACTTGAAAGAAATAAGAACAACTTGAGCCTATATAAAACCCGTCCGAGGAGCCTTATTGTGTATTCCAACCCATACTTAGGATACTAGCATTCACGTATAACCATGCATGACCGTTGCATTCTTTACTAGGGCTTAGCTCTTGAACCCATACTCTACAAATTTATTGGAGGGTTAGCTGGGCTTGGGTCCACTCTCTCAATCCTTAGAGAGCGCTCGAAACCGGTCCCTACAATATAATTTTTTTTTTTTTTCAGGTCAGGGTGTTCCTAGGAACACCTTGACATGAACGTGGCGTCGTCACTGCCCATTATGCTTCATTCATTTGTTATTAGTGGAATGTATGGACACCATGATACATAGAGCATATTTTTTTTTCCAAATTATAAAAGGTAAATTACACACACTATCCATGTAGTGTACCCTTATAATATGAGACTACTTTGTAGTTTATTGCATGACATCTACTGCCCTTGTAATTTGCTTTATGAGAATACATTTATCTCTCTTGTATTTTTCGGTAAGAAATTTTTATCTCACTTTTAGAATTCGACATTTATAAATATCTATAAAATTGAATATGTTTGACTAATAGTTGACTTCTACATGTTGTATTACATTAGTTTTAGAACCTCCACAATTTTCCTCCTTATTGCTATTTTCTTTTTAAATTTTAATATCCTATTTTTAAAATCTATTCCTCTCCTCTATCTCATGCTTAAAAAATGCAGACCTCTCCCATTGCTCTCTCACTAATATTTGTCTCTATGTTTCTCTCATGGTTGCAAAGCCCTCCACCTCGCTACTTCACCAAACCACACAACCAACCCAATGTTCAGCATCCCGCTAGCCTCAAACCTCTAGAATGGCTACAAGTAAAATATTTTATATTAATTTTGGGCATTTAATAGGATTTAGGTTTGGCCATTTTGGTTGGTTGGTTTAGATTTAGAATTGGCTTTTATCAAATTTTCAAGACCCTAATTTAGGTTCTCCCTCAATTTTGGTTCCTTTCGATATACAACCTTCAATCCCAATTTCATCTTCCCATCAGTGGCCATGGAAGAGTGACCCACTCTCTAACAAACTCACAAACACCCCCACTCCCAATATCAATGGTAATTTCACTTTCTTTCATTCACTTTAGGTCCTGTGATCGTAATTTGATATGTTTCAAATCATGGACGGAAAAGAACTTCTTGAATGGGCTTGGAAACCTTCCTCTGACAACATATACAACCTATCCAAACTCCCACTCTCCTCGAAAACCCTCAAAACCCATACAAAGGTGAAAGCCTTTGCCCTAATGGCCAACAACCTGAAGGTTGTGTTTAGATGGCAACATTTGGATTTGGATTTGGATTTGAAATCCACTGATTTAAAATGCCTTGATTTGAAATCCTTTGATTTTAAAATTCCTTATTTGGGTCTTTTAAACAAAGAATGATTTGAAATTCATCATTTCAAATTCCATTGTTTGGATACCTAAATTTAGATTTGAATTTGGATTTGGATTTAAGATCAATAAAATATATTTTTTAATTATTTTTTTTTTTAATCCTTCTACATTTTAATTTTAGTAACATTTTTAATAAATACATGAGGTAATATTAATAATTCAATTGACAAGATAATAACTAAATATCTTTAGTCATAAACAACTAAAAAAAAAATATCTTGCCAATTATTGACAACAAAAATTTTTATATCAACTTTTATCAAAAAAAAAAATTTATATCAACTAGGGAGAAAACCCAAATGCATGGATTTTTTCATAAAATTCAAAATGTCAAACTAAAAAATTATTCTAAAGTTCATAACAACTAAACAGTTATATATCAAGAGAGACAAATTAAATACCCAAAATATGTGTATTTTCTTCCCATTTCTATTTTGTTTTTCAAATAATACAAAATTCAAAATAAGAAAATTAAAACATATAAATATAAATATAAAGTCTCAAATAACACGACGATGCCGAGACTGATATTCCTCAAACATTTCTTTTGCCAACACATCTCGAAAGGCTGTCCACTCATTAGTAACTATAACAAATGTGATGTTTTCTTCTGATATCTCATTTTCATTTAGTGAAACATCTTCTAATTCGAGATCCACACCTCTCAACAACTTATCCTCATTCATTTCATCCCGTATAAAATTATGAAGAATGCAACACGCATTAATAATCTGAATTTGAGTCTTCATTTCATAAAAACTAGTTGTGCGTAATATTGCCCACCTTTTCTTCAATAACCCAAAAGCTCTTTCAATTGTATTTCTTGCAGATGAGTGTCGAAGATTAAATAGCTCCTTATAATCTGTTGGTGTGTTTCCTCTCCACAAATTTAGATGATATTGAGTTCCTCTATAAGGAGCTAAAAACCCAAGACAATTTGTGTTCCCAGAATCCACAAGATAATACGTATTTGATGGTATTTCTAGGCAATAGCTTCGACTCAAAACATCACGCAACACTCGAGAATCCGATGCAGATCCCTTCTAACTAGGTAATACATATATGAACTTTAGATTAGCATCACAAGCTCCTAAAACATTTGTACTGAGTCCACCTTTCCTATTTCGATATCTTCCTTGATCTTCTATAGGAACAGTTAATGGGACATGAGTACCATCAAGAGCTCCAAGTGCTCCCTTGAACCACTTCCATCTATCATCTCCTTCGTGAAGAATTGCATGATCTTGTTTGATATACTTCTTGCCTATCTTAAGAATAGCTTTCAACACATAATGAAATTGTTTACTTATAGTTTCCCCAGAACGAGCAAAAACATTTTTTATTTGTTCTATTCTTGAGGTCGTGAGCAAGAATATATAAAAACAATGCTATAACTTCCCTAACTGTAACATTTCTTGTGACAACCAAACCACCCTCATCACACAAAATGTTACATAACTTGTTAAACCTGTAGAATATGGCTTGAATTAGGAGTTCGACTCCTTGTTGGATTTGGATAAGGAAGGAATTTTATTCCTTTTGGGTTACTGTTATTTGAAGTTATCAAGCTCTATTAGAACTCTTGTCTACTACTTGATTTGGAATTCTTTTTGGAATAGGAGTGATTCTCCTTTTGTGTGTGGAAAAGAAGTCTAGTCCTTCTTGGTTTTGGATATTCTAGCCTACTCAAGTCTCCTATATAAGCATAGTGCTGCTACAGAAAATTAGAGAGAAAGAGATGTGAGTGTGTGTGAGAAAAATAGACTCTCTCTTGTTTGGTTCTTTGATATTTGTGGGTTGCAATTTGGAATAGTGAGAGAGGTTTGTTGCCGCTTGGTTTTGGTTCTGCGGATTGGTGATTTGCTCTCTCTTGGTGCATTGCAACTTTTGGATTTGACTTGTGGCTCTCTCTTTGGTTTGTGTGCAATTCGCATTTGGTATTTGGTATTTGTGAACTTTTGGTTCTTGGGTTTGTATTTGGTTCTTTGGTTTTGTATTTGTGAGAGAGAGCTATTTGGGTGTATTTGGGATTTGGGTTTGTGAGAGTGTCTCTACACCAATTTGTATTATCCCAAATTTATTATAGTGAAATTTGTTCGTCGTCGCCCGTAAATGTAGGTTATTGCCGAACTACGTAATTCTTGGTGTTTTGTATCTATTTTCTTTTGGATTAATTTTCCTTCGTTCCTATTAATTAGTTTGGAGATCTTTTTTAAGCCTAAAATATTTTCACAATCAATCTTGGTAATTTGAGCTTCCGCTATTTTACAACAAAACCGACGTGTGTTTATTCGTAATTCTGATATGCATTTAGATTCCTGAGCTAGAGATCCCATCCAGAGTCTCCTCTGATAAATCCCCTCTTCAATTTCACTTCTTAATGGTTCTCTCACAAAGTACTTCCTACGCAAGCATATTCCAACAAGCATAACAAAAAACTCCACTAGCAAAGGCAAAAATCTCATCACTTCTTCCTCGTATACTTCCATCTCCTCTCTTTTATGTTTTCGTTGAACGGATATATCTCTTCCATCGTTGGTCATTTTTGTCTCTGTTTATTTTTCAAAATACAAACAATAAGAATCTATAACTAATAAAAAGGTTATCAAAGAAAATCCATGAAATCACACCAGACAAATCAATGTAATTGCAACTACAAATATGAATAATAAATAGTTAATATATATTGCAGTTTATCAAAAAAAAAAAAAAAAAAAAAACCAGAAAGACATCATTTAAGCAGCTAAACTCTCACTTGAAATTGACCTCACCTCAAAGAATGATAGAAACATTTTAAAGCCATGAGACTGACCGAGGCCATGAACAAATCTCACTTGAAAGAATGAGGAAAGTGTACTAGTTGAGGTTATGAGATTGACCTCACCTCTTAAGAATGAGGAATATGTTCTATTGCCATAAGATTGGTCAAAATCATGAGACTAGCCTAAAGAGCTGCCTAATGCCACAGATTGATCTAGGCTACAAGATTGAAGCTAACTATGAAAGCTAGACTAAAATCCGACCAAGCAAAGATATTTCACCAAATGCAGCAAAGAAAGTGAACTACATTAACTCAGGACAAACAGAGAGTAGGCACACATTGTAAAAAAAAAAAAAGACACTCAGTGAAGCCAAATTGTTTAATTACAAAAGGGGAGCTCAAACACGACCTCCATTCCTTGCTGATTATTTTTATTTATTTATTTTTATATATTAAAAAAAGTCAATTCACTCCACAGTCCACACTGGCCTGCCTAAAGTACCACCATCTTCATCATCCATCACCTTGACAGCAATAAACTTAATGTTGTCCGTAGGCATACAATGAAAGAAATTTATACCCAAGCACTCTCGGGACACCCTCTGAGCAAAAGCCTCAGTCTTCCATTAAACAATTAGTGAAAGGAATAAAAGAAAGAAAACCAAATCATATGTGAATAAACTTTACCACTGGACCATTTACCCATTGATAAACCAATACCTGAAGAGTCTAAATAGAGGACAATAGAGGACAGGGGACCATTGGTGCTTCCTCATGCAGGTTTAGTCATAACTTAACCCCAACTCTTCTGGAGCCCTAGTAGCATACTAGCATTAGTTAGTGGGTATCCTGAGAACAAACTTCATGCCTTCAAAAATTCAAACTTGTTGATCTCAATCAAATCATATGAGAATGGCCTTTCTCACTGGACCACTCACCTTAGTGGTGGTGCCAAAACCAACTTTTCACTGTGCCCCAATGGACAACACGCTCATTCTCTTCATCTATATCAAAACACCCATCAAATTTCAGTAGCATGGTCATGTCTTTGAGCATTAACTAATCCAAATTCAGTTTGTCAACTAGGTTTATTGCTTGCCAAATTCACCAAAACTATATATATACCTTTGCTTATTACTTCACAGCTCATAGACAGTTCATAGAAGCATTTCATCAAAAACATAATTTGCATTACAAACCCACAAATTAAAATAGAAATAGAAAATAAATACAAACCCAAAACAAATCATTGAAAATACCATGAAACAAGATGCACAAACAAATCAAACAAAATGCACAAATAATCAAATTGAACCCAAACAAACCCACAAAAAAATCAAAGTAAACCCACTGGAAAATCCACAGCCTTTGTGGATTTAGATTTAGTAGAAAGAGAGAATTAGAGAGGTTAAAGAGGAAGATATGAGTTGAGAGAAACAAACCTAAAGTTGTTGAGAGAGAGAGAGGGAAGAATAGCTTGTGAGTTGTGGCTAGGAAGAGAGACACGAAGAGCCCAGAGAGAAATAGTGCGTGAGTGTGAGAGATTTCCAAATTCCACCATGTGGGAAGGTATTTCAAATCCATGGATTTGGGCCTATCAAATTCTGGTTGGATTTGGGACCAAATCCAAATCCAAATCCATTTCTTTTAACTTACCCAAACAAATGATTTGGATTTGGGCCCCTCAAATCCAAATCCAAATTTATGGGATCCAAATAGACCAGAAGGGTAATCTCTATTCTAGGTTTTCACAAGCAATTTAAAGTTGAGGCAGCTTCCACTCTACCACGAATCTGGCGCCGCAATCACCCAAAGACGGATGATAGTGTTAAATCCAAGGCAGTTTCTATTTTACAACGAGTCAGGTGCTGCAATCAACCAAAGTGTTGGTTCTCCAAGAAAACTTATGAATCCAGCAGTACCTGACATTTTTGTTGCAAAGCAATATGTTGTTTTGATGTCTTTGCTGTATTGAGATTTATTTTTCTAGTGATGGAGTTGCCACTTGTTTGGAATCTGAATGAAAATGGTGAAATTAGAAAAAGGAAAATGTATGAAATAATAAACTGTTTGATGCACTATATTAAATTCAGTAAGGATTGTGTGCAGAACCCTATATTTACACCCAGTGTGATGGATTTGGATATCTAATTTTATTTTATATGATAGGATTCAATAATGTCTGATTAATTTGCGTTACTAATGCAATGCATAGGCATCTGTGATAAACATGGCACATTTTTTCCCCTTATTATTAATGGTAAATTACACATATAATTACCTTTAAATTAAATATGGAATTACCATGCGATTTATTTCGCAGCACTTACCTCCCTTGTAATTTGTTTTATGGGATATTTATCTCTTTTGTGGTTCACTTTATGGAGCATTTCTGTTATCTTTTAACAAAATTTGATGATTTAGCAAGTGCCAACATCACATATA
Organism: Quercus aquifolioides; assembly: GCA_019022515.1. Lineage (NCBI taxonomy): Eukaryota > Viridiplantae > Streptophyta > Magnoliopsida > Fagales > Fagaceae > Quercus > Quercus aquifolioides. The sequence continues at coordinate 7,459,506 of CM032332.1, read as the reverse complement.
AAAATATAATTGAAGAAAGAAATAGTTTTGCCTGTACATTTTCTCTCTCTAACTTTCTCCTTCAAACATCATTTGGGTCTATGTGTTTGTTTACAAGGTGTACTCTTTAATATAGAACAATATTTTTCTTTAATTCTTTCCTAAGGATGTTGTTGGCACTTCTCCCATTATCTAATTCTATTAAAAATAATGAAAAAAAAAAAAGTCTTATAAAGCAAACCACAAAAGAAGTAAATGTCTCGTTAAACAAACAACTAGGATGGTGTGGATGATATGAGAAAAAAGAAATCTTGAACAACAAATAACCAAAGCTAGTATTCACTACATCACAAAATTCCCATTAATGAAAGATATAAATCCATTGAAAAAAATATATGAAACACATGTCGAATGAAAATGGTTGCGTGTGTATATATATTGTTGAAATTAAAGCAAAAATATAACACATTGTAGAGGAAAATTGCAGAGAGAGATGTGGAAGTGAAAGCAATGAGAAAAGAAAGAACACAAAGAATACGTGCTAATTAATTTGGACTGATGGTTTATGTCCATGAAGGAAACCCTTGTCAGCTACATTTTACTATATGATCAAATATGTTGTAAAATGAACCCTAGTAGGGTATATATAGGAATTGCAAGAGATAGGGTTAAGCGCACATTAACTTTATATTACAATTGGGCCTCTTAGATCAATAAACATGTAATATAAATCCAATATATATCTTTAAATTCAATGTAGTCATCATGCCACACCCACCATCAATGTTCCCTTCTTGTTTTTCCTAAAGCGGTTGATTAGGTGTGTTGTGCTTGCTACTCTTTTATTTTGTCAAATATTTGCTAGTGATCCAAAAAAGTTTAGCATTTGGTCTTATCCATTTTGGTTAGAGCATCCTCATTAAGAAGGGAAAATTCTATAAATGCTAAAATTTAGCATACTAAATGCTATAAATACTAAAAAACATTCTCCATCAAGGTTCTCAAATCTTATTTATTTTGCAATACAGCTACAGTAGACTACTATCTCTAGCAGCCCACTATAGCAAGATTGTAAAAAAAAAAAAGTATTTGTTTAATAAAACCACGCTTCCCTTTTTCGTGCCTATCTCTTCTTCACGCCTATCTCCTCTTGTTTTCCCTCATTCTTTTCGCGCCTATCTCCTCTGATTTTCCCTCTCTCTTTTTTTCCTGATTCTCTATTTCTCCCACGCCTATGCCTCTGCCTTCTCTCTTCTTCTTCTTCTTTTTCTTCGTTCTCCCTCAACCCAAGCCGCTCTTCCCTTCCCTCAACCCATGCCACCAATTCATCTCTGCTTCACTACTCCCTCTGACTGAACCACCATCACAAACACAGCCTCTGCTCTTCTTCCTCTACGTGAACCCATATCGAACCCACTCTTCTCTCCCTGACCAAACCCAAAAACCCAGTCTTGAAACCCATAGTCTCATCTCAAAACCGAAGATTCAAGGGAGGGGATTAGGCTTCCATTTGGGTCAGACTGAAGCTACATGGATCAGGCTTCCATTTAGGTTTTGTTTTGGGTTAGGGAATTTGTGGGTCTTGTATTGCTGCTCAGTTTTTCCCGATCTGATCTTAGAGCTAAAAGCTTTACCCAAATTTCTCCCTCCAAAACCATCGTTGACTAGCGCACGGCCTCGATTTGAGCTTTGGCGGACAAGTCCTCAGCTCATCTCTAATTCTCTCTTGTCAGGTACACCTTTTTTTTTTGTTTCTAATTCTGTTCCTATAATTTTATCTATTTCAATACTTTTTTTGTAGTACAACCAAAACACTAGAGCGATACCTACAATCTTGCTTCACTCCTCAGGATAACAGCATTGAACGTGAAGGACAAGTTTGTGTTTGCTGAAATTCCTCCTTAAAATTCTAGTATCATCTTTAGAGTTTTATATGTTGAACAGGTTTTAGACAGATTTGCATTTTTCTCTACACACATGAAATTAAACTTTGCTCAACATATAAACCATAATAGGATTGAGCTTATGAAAATTCTATCAAACATCTTTTTAGAATAGACGTTTGATGATAGGCCACAAACTGAATGACCCCTTGTGATTAAACCAATTAACTAATTAGCCAAGTTATTAATTAATCAATTAATCATGCAAACACGTGGAAGCACAAACAAATCACCAATAAACTAATTATGTAGCGGAAATTAAATGACACGGTGATTTGTTTACGAATGGGGAAAACCCTTGAGGCAAAAACCCCACCGGGTGATTTTCAGGTCACCACTCCCGAAACTCCACTATTATCAAAACAAGCGGTTACAAGTAAAGGAATCTCAAGTACCTTACCAACTTACAGTTGAACCCTTACCCCAATACCCAATTGGACTTGTTCTGTAGTGACAGTTCCCCCTTTTGATGCATGGCTCCCAAGTACGTGACTAACCAATGCGCAGATCCCAGTACGCGACTCCAAACACCAACTGAAAGAGAGGTTGGCTACAAAGTTCTTCAGTTCATCCTACACGATGAAGATCAAGAAGATGCTTGGTCAATAAACCCAAAAGTGCAAATACACAGCAACTTCTTCAGAAGAGATGAACTAGGTCAAGAACTTTGTCTCCGATCACAATTTGCTCCAACAGAGTTTTCTCAATGCTTGTGCAACTTGTGAACACTTTGACGGCCCTAAAAACAATCATTTTATATGTCTAGAGTTAGGAGAAAAGAAGGCCCAAAGACATATTCACGGATTCTAAGAAATGAGATCAGAATTCTGATTTTCTTAAATCTCGACATATAGGAGGTGTCGAGAAGCTGTCGAGAAGGTGTCAAGCTTACGAGCTTGAACAGCTTACTTAAGCTAGATAGATGCAGCTGTCGAGCTTTAATGAACTTGCACTATCAGCTTGTTTTTCTTGGACAGACTTGATAATTTCAAAACTTGATCTTGAAACCTTGTTTCTTGAAGTATTAAAAACACCTAGAACTACCCAATTACAAGTAGAATGCGTTTTGTCAAAAATGATTGCCAATTACATAAAAGAATGACATATGTTCTTAATGAGTGAACTACATATGTCCTAACATTTGAGTTAAGGTCTATGGAGCTTATGGTAGGCTAAAGTTGAAAGAGTGTGTATTTAACAATTAAGATTTTATATTGGACAAGTGTACCTTGACCTTGTGTGAAAGTTATTCAGTGTATCCACATTATATATCGTATCATGATGCACATATATGATTACTACAAAAATTGTTTACCCGTGCTCCCTGTAGTTTTGTCTCTCAAATGATGTTTTGGCACTTTTGCCTCATGCTTCAAGTTCAGATACATTTGTTTGAACAATTAAGACTTACTATTTTCCTTTGCTATTGTGCACACCTAAATGGTTCCCATCAATGCTCCATAACTTTCTCCTTTGATAGCTTTTGAGAATTCAATTAAATGGTTCAGCAAGAGCTATACCTTCTAAGTAAGCAGAATAATCATTTTTCAAATAATGTAATCATATATTATGGGGTCAGTGGAAGTATTGTGCGTAGGTTACTGCCCTTTATTTATTTATATATTATGGGTTCAACATCCACATATGAACATTATACTAGTATGAAATTTCATACATCATGTTTGAGTTCAGTGGCATATATACTTATACACATGATGTTTATAGAAAATTTTAGAAGGTTATTGAGAAGCAGGGCATTGTACCTTTAGACATCTGGATTCATTTCCTTGGTTGTTGAGAACTAATATTTACTCTAGTTGTAATTATTTACTCTTTTTATTGGTTCTAATTTTATATTGAACTTCAGTTGACTGGACATTATCTACTTATGGACTCACAACAATACATGCCGCTTTTCACTGGTATCATAGAAGGGCAAATTGATGTTAACTCTCCTTTGTTGGGTGTATCCCAAAATAACCTAATTTCTTCCCCTGAAGTTGAGATCACCACCTCCAACAAACCGCCAAGACGGGGTACCAACTTTAGTGTAAAGGAGGATAATATCCTTGTTTCGGCATGGCTCAATACTAGTATTGATGTTGTGCATGGTAATGAGCTGAAACAAGAAAGATTCTGGGCAAAAATTTGGCAATACTTCTGCCAATGCAGCCCATCCGGCAGCACATGTACTGCTGGCTTCCTACAAAGTCAATGGGGAATGATTAATAGGGAGACAAGTAGATTTTTTGGCTTCATAGCTGCACTTGAAACAACCCCTCATAGTGGTACAACCAAACAAGACAAGGTATAATTATATTGTAATAGTTTCAAAATAGGTATTCACCATTAGTTTGCAGATACTAATTACTTACATTTTCTTTTAATTTTTTTAGATTGAAAATGCAAAGGTTATGTATAAAGAAAAAGCCAAAAAAGACTTTCCATTTGAACATTGTTGGCATGTGTTGAAGCACCAACCAAAATGGAGCATGCCTAAGGAATACTCAAGAGTAGTGCTACCTCCAACTCAAGATTCAATATCTATTGCCGATGGGGATGATGTGTCCTTAGTTGATGACACTACCAACTTCGAGAGACCAATAGGTAGGAAGGCCGAAAAGGCCAATCGAAAGAAAAAGGCTAGTGGAAAAGATGTTGGAGAATACTTGGCAAAGAAAATGAAAGTTATTGAGGACTTACAAGAACAAGAAAAAGAGAGTCTCCGCATCAAAGGGGAAAGGGTTCGATTGGAAGAGTTGAGGGATAAGGAAAGAATTCGTTTGGAAGAGTTGAGGGATAGGGATAGAGTTCGATTTGAGGAGAAAAGAATTCAAATGGAGGAGGAAAGACTTAGAATTGAAAGAGAAAAGCTTTGTATCAAAAGTATGATAGAGGATGAGAGAATTATGAGCTTGGACACAAGTGGCATGTCCGGAGCACTAAAACTTTTTTATGAACAACTCCAAGAGGGAATCCTTGCAAGACAAGCGTCAAGTAAATAGATTGGTAGTTGAAAGTTGAAACATGTAAATGATGTCTTGGATGGATGTATTTTGTAGTAGTTAGATCAACCTTGTTATGTTAGAAAAATGGTTGATGTATTTTGTTGAAGCCTAGATCAACTTTGTTACGTTATAAAATGGTTGATGTATTTTGTTATTTTATATTATATATAAAAAAGGAATGTATTAGAACATTTTGTTCTTTGATATTTACTTGCTTTGTGTAAAATAACAGTGTGAGAGCTATGTTATATGAATGTGAATGATATTGAGATTTTGAGATTTTGGTGCCATTTAAATAATAGGATCTGCTGGTTGTGTATGAGGGTGTGCATGTGTCTCTTGTTACATTATTTCAGAGTAATTATAAAAGGAAATGCTGCCAGCTAGCTGGTTGTTCTTTTGCCTTCTCTAGGAGCTTGTTGATGCCATATTTTTTGGTGGTTATATTCAATCTTATTCAGATATGTTGCAACAAATAATTGTGACATTAAATTTAGTGTAATAGTTTTTCCTCAGTAATTAAAATGAAAATTTCTGTTTCTTATTATTGAGTTTCAACATCTACAATTACCATTCTTATATGTCTGATCTGTAACTCCGAAGGTCAGGTTGAACATATTGCTTTTTCCTACTATATTTTTTGCTTTATTGTTTAATTTAGTCAACTAGATCTGGAATAATTCTTTCTCTGTTCTACAGCTAACCCTTTTTTCTAAATTACAAAATAAAAATGTTCCTTTTACTTTTTGAAATTAACGCTGCAATTCTGGTTTACTAGGATGAAATTGGTCATTTCAGCACTTACCGTGAAAATGCTGTAGCTGTGCTTGAAGTTGTAATTATGTTATAAATTGTTAGTGAACAAATCTTCTCTTTTCCATTGGGAAGAATTGGGTCTTTTAATGAATTATCAGTGGTATGGATATGGAGTTTTATTTTCTGATATCTGCTATGACAGATCATGTAACATTATGCTTTGCAATGAGAGATCAGGTTTCTTTCCTACTCATGATGACATCTGCCTAAAACACATGAGCCAAGTTCCTGAACTGTTGGGGTTCATTTGAAGTACACATTATTGAATTAATTTGTTGCCATATGTGTTGTGGTTTAAACTTGTAAACATTTTATTTGCCAACTCCAAAGTTGAATAAGAAGTTGTTTAGGTCTTGAATTGACTTACCACTTTTTCTCCCTCAGGATGTTATGATTGTCCTTGAAGAAACTGATCTGTAACTAATTATTTAGAAGCAAAGTCAACTTCTTTGATGCTGATAGTTGCTATGTGTTGATAAGTCTACAGATTTTCTATTTTTTATTTCAATCTCCTGAAGAGAAGCTTACACTACAATATTATTGCTTTTGAATGGTTCCATCTCTAAATATAAAATTAAAAAGAAACCCTTACTTGGTATTGTGAGCTAGACACCCACATTGAAAATAGAATCAAAGTTTGGACAGTCTGGACATGGCATTATGTATTGTTATCCTTTAATTAATGTCAATTTGACAGTTAGAGATTGTAAATGACCAATTGCTCTTCATTTGCTCTTCATTTGTTGTCTTGAAGGTAGTATTCATGGGTAGCTCTTTGCTTCGCAAATTGCTTCTTGATGACTCCGATTAGGATGAAATAATCGAAGAAGTAGTCATGGATTCAACGTCACGAAAACGTCATTCCTATATTAGACGTAACCATTTGGCAGGCCATGAAAGGCTTTACCTTGACTACTTTGCCGACTCGCCAGTTTATCCAGAGAAAGTATTTCGAAGGAGATTTCGGATGAGCCATTCTCTTTTTCTCAATATTATTTCTAAGGTAGAAGCTCATGATCCTTACTTTGTCCAAAAAAGAAATGGTGGCAAAAAGCTTGGGTTATCTTCCTTTCAAAAGATCACTGATGCACTCAGGATGCTTGCGTATGGAGTAACAGGTGATTTTATGGATAAGTATGTGTGGATTGGAGAAACCACTACCTTACAGAGTTTGGAAAATTTTGTTACTGCTGTGGTTGATATTTTCTCTGAGGAATATTTGAGGAAGCCAAATAATGAAGATATTGCTAGATTGTTAGCCCATGGCAAAAGGCGTGGATTTCCAGGTATGTTAGGTTCAATTGATTGCACGCATTAGAAATGGAAAATTGTCCATGTGCATGGAAAGGTCAATATTGTGGTCATATTCGTGAGCCGACTATTATTTTGGAAGTAGTGGCATCATATGATCTTTGGATATGGCATGCATTTTGAACAGTTTTAGACCCCTTAACACAAAACCTGATTGAGTAGCCTAGTTAATTAGCCAAGTTGTTACTTAGTCAAATTATGCAATACTAGGTTAAAACAATCAAACAATCAAACAATCATATCATGAAAATATAAAGCAACAGAATAATAAATAACACATGATATGATCACCCAGGAAAACCAAACCGGTAAAAAACCTGGGGAGGATTTTACCCACCGATCCTCAAGGCAAAACTGAATTCACTATGAAAGAATTGAAGTTCTTACAAAAGGACTTACAAGCTCCCCGCTCGACTTCCTAATGCTACCTACCAGTAGAACTTACTAACACGACCCCGTGCAAGCTCCGAATCCACGGACTCCTTCTTTCTTGAATTCTTTGATCAGTTACAAGCACCCACGCTTGATATTCTTTAAGCTTCAAAGGCAGCAACCAAGTTGATCATCAAGATGTTGAAGTAATCTCCATCTAGAAAATCCTAAGTTTTGTGTAAAGGAAAGCTCCTCTAGATCTCACAAGCAATTTACACAAAACCGCAATGTATGAGCAACAATACAACTTGAGCAACTCTAAAACGTGGCTAGGGTTTTGCCTTATATACCTAGGGCAAAAACATAAAAACCCTAAACGTTTTAATGAGCTAGGACTGAGTTGGAGAGCTGTAGAAAACGCAATCTGGTCGATTTTCGATCGATCAAATCTATTCCTCGATCGATCGAGCCAGACCGAATTGCCCCAATGCAACTACAGTCTCTCGATTCCAACTTTACAATAATTAATCAACTTTGAGCATACTTAAACAAATCTAAACATGTTGTTTTGATCATGGTTTGCTAACATTACAAATTAGAGTTCTAAATACATAAATTCCTAAACCTTTAGAACCTAACAAACTCCCCCTTTGGCAATCCGTGAGAAAACCCTAATTAAGCTCAAAGTTTACAAGTAAAAAGCCCTTTACAAAACTAATGCTCATAAACTCAAATTCAAACCTAACTACTATCCATCGGTTGCAAGTGTAGACAGCAACTTTGTTGAATCAACCTGTATATTCCTGAAATACTCAACAAACGCATAAACGCATCTGTGACAGAAAAGAGTAAAACAACAGGTATAACATTCTTGTAAGATTCACACAACACAAAATAAAAACATATAAGAATGAACAACTCATAAATATAAGTCAATAAGCAGTGAATCACAAAGTAACAAGAATCAATGTATATAACATGTATATCAATCAATGTTACTTCCCCTAACATGAATATCCCCAAAAATGATATACAAAGTGAAGCACCTAGATACAATCTAAAAACTCCACAAGCTCCTCAACAACAAAAAGCAACAAAAAGTCTCCCCCTAACAACAAAAACTCCTCTACAAGTCAAAACTCCACTCCCCCTTTTTGTGACGGAATGCCAAAGGGCAATCACAAGTCGCCATCAAAAGGAGGTGGTGAGGGTGAATGAAGACGCGCCAAGTCGGCTCGTAGAGCACGAAACTCATCTAGCAAGTCCACCAAAATCTGACCATGAGCCGCCTGAACGGTCATGACAGTCTCTAGGGTACGACGAACATCAAAGTCGGTCGAAGGAGGTGGAGGAACATCAGCAGCAGCAGCAGCATCACCAATTGGATCAGGAACATCCTCACCAGCAATACTTGCAGAAGAAGAAGGAGGAGGTGCGCTACTAGACGGCTCAGACCTAGGGTGTTTAGAGCCAGCTCGAAGATGAGCAGCCCTTTGTCTAAGGAAAGACGCACCTATAGGAGCTATCACATGAACGGGCTCAGAGGAAGGGAAGCCACCAAGATCAAGATAAAGGAGAATCCTATGAATGAAAATAGGATGAACAAGAGCATGAGCAGAAGATGAACTCCTATAAACACCGTTCAAAGAACGAAGAAAAAGATGGGGAAAACTAATAGGAGCATCAGTAACCAGAGCATACAAAAATACACACCTCTCGAGAGGAATGGTGTGAACATGAGAGATGGGCCAGATAGAATCCTAAAGAAAAGATAGTGCAACCCAGAGAGCTCAGCAGAGGTGATCCTAGGATCAGAACCCCACTGGACAGTAGTCCCAGTAATGTAGGACAAGACATCACTAATCTCGGGAGACGCATCAAAAGGATAGACAGGATTCTGGATCAAAGGTACCCCTAGAGCATCAGCCACTATCTGTGGAGTAATGGAGTACTCTACGCCTCGTATCCAACTCTTGACAAGAGTATTGGAATCATAGATGCAGATAGAGATGTTCGAGTAGAACTCTTTAATCAAGGCAGATGGTGGAGGAGGATCAGAAATATCTAACAAGGGTAACCAGCCCCTACGCTCAAAGTTTACTCTAATGGCAGGATCAAGTTCATCTAAGTGAACAGAACGCTCAGCCCAAATATTTCTCCTAACGTTTAGCTTCTCATAAATCTCTTGGTTTTTCTCACTCAAAAACTTCTCACAATCAATGGAGGGAGGGGGTGGAGAAGGTGAGGAAACAGTCCTACAGGCTCTAGTCTTCCTAGGCATAGTGCTAAGGAAAGGACAGAGACACAAAGTGAAAACCAAAAGAACAAAAGAGAACAAAACCAAGGGTAGACTGCAAATTAGCACAATAAAAAAATATAGAACAAAAATCTATATGATGCATGAACAATAACAATGTTGTGATGCATGATCTAATGCAGTAAACACAGTTCAAATTAAGTTCAATTACACAAAATTGGCTCGAACATAGAGTTTCTAACAAAAACCCTAAAAATTTGAAAACCACTTGTTAAATTTTGCAACAAATTTGATGAATTGATCATTACACAAGGTTGAAAATAGATTATAATAACCAATTTCATCAATACAACAAGCCAATTTCATCAATTGAACCTTAATTGAACAAAATCCCCAATTTCGGATAAATTAGGAACCCTAGAATTTTCAATTGTCCACTAAACCCAAAATTGATCAAATTAATCCATTAAGAACATGTTTATAGTGTGTCCCCACAAAAACCCATTGATCAATTACACAAAATAGGGTCTAAATTTCCAACAATCCCAACAAGAAAAAGTTCCGAAAATTTGAGCATAAATGCATGAAAAATGTAAATAAACTCAAAAAGGAGGGGTAAGATAGACATACCAGCTTGAGGAAAGAGTTTTCTTGCAAAATATCTGGAGGAAAACGACAAAAATTTGGAATAGTAGAGCTTGCCAAGTTGGAGAGAGAGAAAACTTTTTGAAAAGCTTTTGAAAAGTGTTTGAAAAAGTCAAGAACAGTGTTTTTAAAAACCTGATTCGCGACTTTCGATTGATCGAAAATCACATTCGATCGATCGAAACAGACAGTCATTTTGAGACAAATTAAAACACTTTTTCGATTGATCGAAAATCAGATTCGATTGATCGAAACACACAGTCATTTTGAGACAAATGAAAGTACTTTTTCGATTGATCGAAAATCTGACTGGATCGATCGAAATGGGCAGAGGCTCACAAATTTTTGAGAAAAGTCACAGTTTTGAAAAACACAAACCACATTTTGAAAATAACTCCTCAAAGCATTAAATTACAGAAACAAAATGCATGAGTATAAGATGGAATGTTTTTTTTTTCAAAAACCCAAATTTTAATCCCAGTTTCTTCAAAGATAATTTCAGCCATTCTTCCTTTCAAATTCTCAAGCAAAAAAAAAATGTTTTGCATAATTCTCAGAGTATTTTCAAACTTGGTTGGTCAGACCAAAAACACACACAATAACATGTACAAAGTTTAGCAAAGAGTAACTTGTGTAGTGTGTGCAACTAGCAAAAAACTTTGAGAAACATGTGAGGTGATATGTGAATAGCAATCAATCACAAAGTCTACAAAATTCATCACATAGAATTTAAAAGAGACTATCACCTAAAGAGTTACATCCTATAACTCTCACATCTCCTAGAACAAAAGCTTGCAATCATGTAAGTTTCTTGTATTTTGCCCCATTATTATAGGTGAAATTTGGCATCAAGCCTAATAGTACACACCAGATTAGATTATGTGAAATGGCATCAAGCCTAATAGTACACACCAGTTTTAAGCATTAAGCATTTAAAGAGGCTACACCTTATGTTCTTTTTGTGCATGTGTTACACTTTCTCGAGCACAAAATCTTATGATATGCACTAAGGTGTTCATGATTGACTAGTGAACAGTGGTGAGATGGTTATTTATGCCTTTCTCAAAAGGATCAAGTCCGACAGTCAAATAACATGTGACTTCAAGATTAAGACAAAGTGATAAACACCATAAACATCTTTCCCACACAACATGCACTACAAAGTTTCAACTAGTCAAGTGCAATATAAAAGCTCATTAAAGCTAAACAAGGTACATAAGACATGATATGTGTAAATAAATTGACCAACCTTGTTTTCAAAAACCAAGAAACATCATGTCAAACATATTTTTGCTTTCTCCTTTTCTCCCTTTTTTATTTATTTATTTTTTTTTATTAAGGGAAAACAAATAAATCCTAGAATGAAATGCATGAATGTAATGCAATGCAAATCCTAGAAACAAAAGCAAAAGAAACACAAAAACCAAAGAACAATGGTCACAAAGGAATGAGCAGTGAAGCACAAGGACCATGTCAGAAAGACTCAATTAGGTCGAGTCTTTTGCATCCAAAACCTTTTAGATGCACCACGAGCATTGGAGTTCTTATTCACATTCGAGTGATTTCCAACTCCATGATTGGAATAAAGGTTCAACACCTTTACCAATTCACCAATAAGTGCCATTGGATCTTGTGCTTAAGGCACAGGCACCTTTGGTTTAGTTGCTCTCTTAGCAGCTTGAAGCTTGTAACAATTAGGACGAATGTGTCCAGATTTACCACAATAATGACAAACCCAAGCAGGTTTACCATGCATCTTGTCCTTGGGTAGGTTAGTCTCCTTAGGTTTAGACTCTCTCAAATCAACCCTAATCTTCTTAGGAGGTGAAACTTCTACAGGTTTGACTACCTCACTCACAGGTGGTTTGACATTTTCACTCATAACCTCACTCACAGAAGGTTCAGAAGAAGAAACAGGAACAAAGTTCGTGGTATGAGGAGTAGACACAGAGATGCTTTCAATATATCCTATCCCAGACTTATCATAAGGATACTTTTGAACATTCAGCATGTGATCAAGTTTAGAACTAGCAGTTCTAGCAACAGATAAATCATGTTCTAAAGTTTTAACTTTATCAAGTAAAAGCATGTTCTCAGATTTCACATGGTTCAAAAGATCATTAGCATCAAATAATTTAACAAGCAAAATTTTCTTTTCAAGCTCAAGAGCATCAATTTTCTTCAGGCCAAGTTCAACATTCATAGCATCCTTTGCAGCAACTTTGCAAAGTTTATTATAGGCCTCTTGAAGATCTGCATCCTCAGAGAGTTCCCCATCAGAAGGGTTCTCCTCAGCAGATATGCTTTCATTGACTACTGCAGTAGCAGTGAAAGCAATGAAGTTTCCATCCTCGTCACACTCAGACTCATCATCAGAAACCTCATTATCACTAAGGGTTACAGCCATAGCTTTACCCTTATTTTTCAAGAATGTAGGACATTCAGATTTAACATGACCATACCCTTGACAGCCAAAACACTGAGCACCCAAAGAGTTGTTTGAAGATTGACCTACTCTTTCTCTAGGTTTTTCAAAGTTATTAACCTTAGTGGGATAATTCTTCCTAAAGTTTCTAGGTTCAACAGTGTTTGTACCTCTTGCCCTTCTATTTGTATTTTTCAGAAAATTTCTAAAATTCTTGGCAAGGTAAGCTATCTCTGTAGCAGAGAGCTCAACATCAAATCCACCAGCCTCAACATCATCAATAGACTTAAGAGCCATTGATTTGGATTTGTTTGTTTTGGGTAAGTCAGACTCATAGGACTGAAGAGATCCTACAAGCTCATCAACAGGGATGGAGTCCACATCCTTACTCTCAGTTATGGCAGTCACTTTGGGTCTAAAGTCTTCAGTTAAAGATCTAAGTATCTTCCTAACAATTTTAGGTTGATCATAGATTTCACCCAAGTTAAAAGCAGAATTAACAATATCATTCAGTTTGGCATAAAATTCATCAAATGATTCATCATCAGACATCCTAATGCTCTCAAACCTAGAAGTTAATTGCTGCAATTTGTTTATCTTAACTGCCTTTGTGCCTTCATGCACAGTTTGGAGGATTTTCCAAGCAGTATGAGCAACCTCAACATTTGAGATCCTCTTAAATTCCTCCATAGAAACAGCATTGAAGATGGCATTCATAGCTTTGCTATTGAAGCATGCTGCTTCTTTTTCAGAAGTTTGCCACTCACTCACAGGAGTAGTGGGCTTCTGCCATCCGTATTCTACGGAATTCCAGACTCTCTCATCAATGGATTTCAGGAATGCTTTCATCCTTACTTTCCAATAGGCATAGTTGTTCCCATCAAAGTGAGGAGGAACAAAAAGAGAGTGTCCATGCTCCATGACAACAGGGGTCAAGGATCAGCTCAGAGATAAAAAATCTCAGACAAAAAGAGCTACCCGCTCTGATACCACTTGAACGGTTTTAGACCCCTTAACACACAACCAGATTGAGTAGCCTAGTTAATTAGCCAAGTTGTTACTTAGTCAAATTATGCAATACTAGGTTAAAACAATCAAACAATCAAACAATCATATCATGAAAATATAAAGCAGCGGAATAATAAATAACACATGATATGATCACCCAGGAAAACCAAACCGGTAAAAAACCTGGGGAGGATTTTACCCACCGATCCTCAAGGCAAAACTGAATTCACTATGAAAGAATTGAAGTTCTTACAAAAGGACTTACAAGCTCCCCGCTCGACTTCCTAATGCTACCTACCAGTAGAACTTACTGACACGACCCCGTGCAAGCTCCGAATCCACGGACTCCTTCTTTCTTGAATTCTTTGATCAGCTACAAGCACCCACGCTTGATATTCTTTAAGCTTCAAAGGCAGCAACCAAGTTGATCATCAAGATGTTGAAGTAATCTCCATCTAGAAAATCCTAAGTTTTGTGTAAAGGAAAGCTCCTCTAGATCTCACAAGAGATTTACACAAAACCGCAATGTATGAGCAACAATACAACTTGAGCAACTCTAAAACGTGGCTAGGGTTTTGCCTTATATACCTAGGGCAAAAACATAAAATTCCTAAACGTTTTAATGAGCTAGGGCTGAGTTGGAAAACTGTAGAAAACGCAATCTGGTCGATTTTCGATCGATCGAATCTGTTCCTCGATCGATCGAGCCAGACCGAATTGCCCCAATGCAACTACAGTCTCTCGATTCCAACTTTACAATAATTAATCAACTTTGAGCATACTTAAACAAATCTAAACATGTTGTTTTGATCATGGTTTGCCAACATTACAAATTAGAGTTCTAAATACATAAATTCCTAAACCTTTAGAACCTAACACATTTTTTCGGTCACCTGGATCAAATAATGATATTAATGTGTTAGAACGGTCACCTATATTTTCTGAGCTAGCACAAGGACGTGCTTCTCCAGTTAATTACTCAATCAATGGTAATAACTACAACATGGGATATTACCTTGCTAATGGAATATATCCAAGGTGGGCAACATTTGTGAAAACAATTCTAGCTCCACAAGAAGAAAAAAAAATTATTTGCAAAAGCCCAAGAAGCGTATAGGAAGGATGTTGAGTGTGCATTTGGAGTACTACAGGCACGATTCGAAATTGTTCGTGGACCTGCATGATTTTTCTATCCTGAAATGCTCCAAAAAATCATGAAAGTGTGCATAATTCTCCATAACATGATTGTTGAAGATGAGCGAGATGAAAATGAAGCGGTAGACTTCGATTATGAACAAATTGATGAAGTGAATAATCCTCCTATACAAGTGTCAAATGAGAATGCAAATGGATTTATGGCATTCATCCAAAGTCATCAACGCATTAGAGACCAAGAAATCCATTATCAACTCCAATCGGACCTTATCAATCATTTATGGCAATTACATGGCGAGTCGTAGGAACTTCAATTGTGAGATTTTATTGTATTTTCATATGAGACTTGTGCTTGTTTCTTTATATCTATGAACAACCTAGTTTTATCTTTAACTGTAAATAATTTTTTGCAGATAACTTGGTGAAGCATTTGCTGCTAAAGACACCTTAAAAGTACCCTTCAAATCTGAAGGCAAAGGCGGGTTCAAGACAGCCATCTTCAAGTTCAAAGCACTGTTTGAATTAGACCGTTGATGAGGCCCACCTTCTACTTAAACTAGTTATCTAAACTGTTTGAATTCTGTTTTATGGTACTAGTAATATTTTATTGTCACTTGGTATCAGAATAGAAAGCTATGTGATTTCTATTCAGTGAAAAATGTAATGGGAAGATCTTGTGTATGTGATCCATGTAGTAATGCAGACTTGGCAAATGAAAAATTTTGAGTGACATGCATATGTAGAGGCTTTATTTTGAGGGTTGTTGCTGGGTACAAAACATGGTAGTTAATGGTAGTTAATGGTAGTTATTTGAAAACATAAAGAAGGAATATATAAATGGAGTTGTAAAAAAAAAAAAAAAAAATGTTTGATGTTTGGTGGATTGTAAAGTGGTATGTTAAAATTGAAAAAGTAAGATTTTGAGATGGTAAATGCTAAAATATTTAGCATTCTTGATAAGAATGCTCTTAGAGTCTGAATTCGTTAAGAATGTTATATAAAACTTATGTTTTACCCTCTCTAATCCTAGTGTGCCACATCAGCATTGTACAAATTAATGAATAAAGATGACACACACAATCACTCCTTGCCAAACACCAAGCTCTCTCTCTCTCTCTCTCTCTCTCTCTTTCTTATATGATCATCACCATGCTCTGTCCATCACCGGTTGTCACTGCCGTCCCTAACAGATGGTACCACACTGACTTCCCTCTTTCTCTCTCTCTAAAAGTTTCTCCTTCTCTCTCTAATTCTGACACCTAAACCCTCTCTAATCTAAACATCCATGGCCAACCACAAAAGCCGCGCCAATTGCCGCCGCCATCATTGTGCTCCCCAGGCTTAAAGAGGTAATGGTCAAAAACCTTGTTGCCATAATGATTCAAATAATCTTGGTTTGAAGGATGACGGTTTGGGTTTTTGTTGTTATGGGTTTGATGAGGTGGTTTTTGAAATGGCTAGATGTTGCTATGGAGCTATGGTCTGGGGGTTTGTAAGATGATGGTTAGTGGGTTTTGTGAAGATTGTTAATGGGCTTGAAGATCAAGTATTGAAGGAAGAATTGTTGGTTTTGAGTTAGTGCAAACAAGAATGGATTGGAGAGAAACTTGTATTCTAAGAACTAGAGAGAGAAGGAGAAAGAAAGAAAGAGAGAGAGATGCGGGTGAGTATGGGAGCTACCTCCAAGGACAACCACGGTAGCTACTATGTGCAGAGCTTGAGAAGTTGGCCATGGTGACTAGTCTAATAAGAGAGATGGGTAGTCATGAGGATTTGATTGTATGTGACACTTCATATTCATTAATTTATAAAATGTTGAGGTGGCATGTTAGGATTGGAGGTGTAAGAACTTGTTTTACACCAGGTCATTATTGAATTTAATCTCTTTTAGTTATGTGGATCTTGGTTCAAGTTTTTCCCAATAGCACATTATTATTAGAGAGTGTAAATGTCTCATTTTACACCAAACCTTTATTTAATTTATTCTCTTGTTTTTATTTTTCATTCTACTCTTATTTTTTTTCCTCTCATAAGGCAACTACCTCCCATCTACACTTAGTTGCAATTGCACATACACATCAATGCATAATGTTGAAATTTTCATTCTTATATCCAAATTTACACTAAATGAGATTTATAAAAAGCCTGATCCTAAGATCTAAAATTTGTTTAAAATATAATTATTCTCTTTGAACAATGAGAGTGAGATCTACTACCTAGCACACGACACTTTGTAATTAACCATTTTGAACGTAGCATGTGGAATTGATAATATGGCGTGGTAATTTGCAATTGGTTGAAAATTCCTCTCTACAGGAGAAAAAAAATTGGAAAAAGAAACACAAATAAAATTTTATCAACTCATCCTTAATATTAAATCATGGATTTCTCCAGGTTTTATTATAACTTTAATTCATATTTCATATTTTACAGCTAAACTTTTTTTTTTTTGGAGAAAGAAGACTTTAAAATTTGTATTAAGAAATAGGCAAATCTGCCTAATAAGCAACTAAGGTATGTGATGGGACATCTTCCATCCACACAGAAAAACTAGTGACATGATGTGCATGCCTAGCTATGTTGTGAGCTACTTTATAACAGTAAAGTTGTGATTTCCAACTATATTGTGTTGGCTTTAATTTCATGCCAAATTTGATTGTAATTTCTTCAATCGTTTTCCCCGTATGTATGTGGGATTAATTGTAAGGGTTGAGTGTGAGAGATCGGTGAAGAATCAAACTTCAAAAGTTGAACAAGTGGATTTCGCGATTGGCTCGCGACTGTCTCGCGAGAAGCAACCTGCAAAAAGAGCCACGTGTAGAGCACATGACTGGAAGATGAAGAGTCATGCCAGGCTGGATTTTTCATGACTATCTCACAGGTAAGGCCAACCTGCAAAGGACCCGCGAAACTTTCTGTTTGGCAAAAAGTTGTGTTTTGCTTTACCAAGTCTTTACCCACACTATATATACCCTCATTACCCACAAATAGTAAGGAGTGCTTTTCAAATAAAAAACCCTAGAAAATACATTTAAGAGTTAGAGATTGTTATACCCACAATCATCTACACATTTCCTTGTGGTTTTCCTCAACTCCTACCTCTCCATCTCTATATCTTTGAGAGGTTGCCAGCCCAAACACTTACCACACCTATTCTGAGTGTAAAGTGAGATTTTGGTGCTGCTGGGAAGCATTAGAAGGACTCATTTATTGGCGGATGCAATCAGGCTGAATTGTGGGATCCGAAAAGCTAGAGAAGACAAGGCTCCGAGAAGTCAGTTGGTAGTAGGAGCTTGAAGGGCTTAAGTGCATGAGGTAGACTAGGCTCGGAGGGTCTTTTGTTATTCATTGTTAGGACATATGTAAATCATGTAGGAAAATATGTCATTATAGAATTGGCTAATCCTTTGACAAAACGTACTTTACTTGTAAATGGGTAGATCTAGAATGTGTTTAATATTTCAAGAAACAAGGTTTCAAGTTCAAGTGTTAACGCCATGCAAGTCTGTCCAAGAATCAAGTAAAGAAGTGCAGGATTTTCAAGCTTGACAGCTAGTATCTATCAAGGCTTAAAAGTTTGTTCTAGCCCGAGGGTTTGTACACCATAGGGTTTTGTAACCAAGGAGTTTCATGATTTTCATCGTGTGATGAACTGAAGAACTTTGCAGCCAACATTCTTTTTTTCTTAAGTTGGTGATTAAGTCGTGTACTGGGATCCGCGCATCTATTAGTTAGTCACGTACTGGGAGCTGTGCATTAAAATGAGAGATTGTCACTACAGAACAAGTCCAATTGGGTATTGGGGTAAGGGTTCAACTGTAGGTTGGTATAAGGTACTTGGATTCCTTTACTTGTAACTGCTTGTTTTGATAATAGTGGATTCTCGGGAGTAGTGACCTTAAAATCACCCGATGGGGTTTTTGTCGTGTTGGTTTTCTCCATTCGTAAACAAATCACCATGTCAATTTATTTTCTGCTGCATATTTACTTAGTTGGTGATTTGTTTGTACTGCCACGCATATTGCATGTTAATCTGATTAATTAATCAACTTGGCTAATTAATTGGTTAATTCATCCCAAGGGGTCAATACATTCTTGGCATATTAAGTGATATCAAAGCAGGCACACTCTGATTAGGTTTAATCTTTGCTGTGTGATCCATTAACCCCTGTTTGTCATGGATAGAGGACAATCTCTTATTATATCTACTTTGTTTGATGGTACTAACTATGCATACTGGAAAGTACGCATGAGAGCTTTCTTACAATCTTTAGATGAGAAAGTGTGGCAAATTGTAGAGATTGGCTGGACTAAGCCAAAGGAAGCGTCGGCCGATTGGGATGATGCTAAGATCAAGGCATTGAATGCTTTATTTAGTGCAATCACGAATGAGGGGTTCAAGAAGATATCCTCCACTGAAACTGCTAAGGAAGTTTGGACCATTCTCCAAACAACCTATGAGGGAACCAAGGCTGTCAAGGACTCGAAGCTTCAAAAGCTCACTACAAGCTTCGAAGAGATCAAGATGGAGAGGGTTGAGTCATTCGATGAGTTCTATGCCAAGCTCAAGGACATAATGAACTCAGCCTTTAATCTTGGGGAAACCATTCTAGAACCCAAGATTGTTAGAAAGGTGCTTAGATCTCTAACCGAGAGATTTCATGCCAAGATCACCACGATTGAAGAATCAAAGGACATTGACAAAATTCCTTTGACAAAGCTAGTTGGTAATTTGCAAACCTATGAGTTTGGTTTGTCTAGGATTAGGAAATCGAGCAAGAGCAAGAGCATGCGCTGAAGTTCAAGAGCAGTGACACAGATGAGTCTTCTGATGATGAAGATTCTAAAATGAAATCCTATATCACGAGGCAATTCAAGAAGTTTATGAAGAATGCCAATACGAAAGGATTTGACAAGGACCGAAAGCAATCCAATTCTTCACAGTTCAAGAGCCAAGATAAGGGGAAGAAGGATGCTAGGGATGGCGGTCAGTACACTGTTCTCTCAGGACCAAAGTGCTTTGGGTGTCAAGGTTTCGGTCACATGAAACAAGAGTGCCCTACATATCTTAAGACCATTAGGAAAAGCAAGGCACTTGCTGCTACATTGAGCAACACCCAGCCTGAGGATGACTCCGACAATGAGGATGATGGAATCCTAAATGTCTTCACTACCACCGTAAATCCTACTGAGGGGATTGTTGAAGATGTGGATGAAGAAGAGGACTTGGTGGATTCTAAGTTTGAGAAAATGGATGATTAAGATGATATCCATACAGCCTATGAGAAGTTGTACAAGGTCTCTGAGAAGCATGAGAAATTGTATAAGCTGGCCACCAAGAAGCTCAATGATGTAGAGCTTGATCGAGAAGAGCTTTCCACAAAGTTTGATGAAGCCAATCAGACTATTAGAGCACTGAAGTTTAAGAATAATTTCTTGGCTGAGAAGACCAAGAAGCTTGAAGTGGAGTTGTTCCAAGTCAAAGCTCAACTGGAGAGGACTTCAAGTGTAAAGCTTGATGAGATGCTTAGTTTACAAAAATCTGCTTCTGATCGAACCGGTTTAGGGTATGATTTCTCTTCTCCTAATATTGCTTCCTCTAGCTCTACTGTTTTTGTTTCTTCTACTAATAATGTTGAATTTGAGAACAATGATGTGAAAAATGTGTTAGCTAGTGAGAACATAGACAAGGGTAAATCTATCTTAAGAGCACCCCCTAGGCTTGCTAAGAAAGAGACCAAAAACCCTAGGGCTAAAAAGGGAAATGCTTAAAAGTCGAAGCAGAATCTCTGTCATCACTGTGGAGCAGCTAGACATACTGGACCCAATTGCTATAAGTGGTTAGCCACTCAACAAAGTAACAGTATGATCTCATTGGGAAACTAGAATCAGTTACCATCCTCCTTTGCTCCTCTTGGAGATCTACTCAAAGCCCTCATGTTCCTTTTGAACTTGAACAGTTTCAATTCTTCCCCCTCACTGCTGGTTCAAGGGTTTGCTCAATGGAAAGGTTCTTCCAATGTGTGGAAGGAAAAAAGCTCCAAGTGATTTAGTCACTTTTTCTCTCTCTCTCCCCCTTCTTGTTTTTAATTTTGCATTACTTGTGTGTTTTTCTTTCTTCTTCTTCTTCTTCTTCTTCTTCTTGTTTTTCTTTTTCTTTTTTTTGAGCCAGTCTAGTTTTATGCATTGCTTTGTTTAACATGTTTTTGTTTGTTTATTTTTCAGTTTTTCCTTATTTTGTTTTTCATAAAAATAAAAATAAAAATTGAAAAATTAGAAAAATACAAAAACAGTGTGTTTGTGTACATTGGTACTTGTGTACCTTGGATGGCTATTGAAACAAAATTTTTCCAAACTTTGTATCTTTTGTAGCTTAGATGAGCATCTCTATGCACAACTAAGCAAGTGAGCTTTGTGGCTCGTGTTTGTGATGAGTAAGATTAAGTAATCTCTTGTACTTAACACTCGTATCACTCTTTTTTACGGGAATGGCTAGAAAATCCTAAGAGAAAGTCATAAATAACCATCTCACCACTGTTGTCCGCCAATCATGAAATGACATCTGTATGCTTCGGCATAGCAAAAGTGCAATGTTAAAAATTTAACATAATTGGGTATTTCTTTTCTCTCTCATATATGCACATGCATGGTTTGTTCAAAAGAAAAATATGCAAAGAGAAATAAAAGCAAAAAGAATTAAAATGCTTTATATATGATTGCAAGCGTGTCTTCTAGGAGATGTAGGAGTTATAGGATGTAGCTCGAAGATGATAGTCCCCATTAAACAATTATGATTGTGTGTGAGTTAAAGTGATTTTCTCATATCTCAAGTCGTCATAACATGTAGACATTTATGCAATCTTGCGATGTTTTTCACATACAACATGCAATATTCTTTGCTACTTTTGATACATGTGCAGGTACAATGTGATTTGGCTATCACAAGGAATACATGTGTTAATGTATGCTCACTAAACTTTCCTAACTTGTTTTTGAAATATAAAATTGGTTAGACTTGTTTAGTGTGTGCGTGTGTTTGGGATCTAAAAGTTTGTTGAGAGATGAATTTGAGATCTTAAAATGTTGTTTGGATCCTTGGTTGGGTAGCATGCTTGATTGCATTCATGTCTGTATTTTTCTCTTCTTTGAAAAATTGTTTTTAAGCAATCTCGATAGCTTCTCAACACCTCTCAATAGCTAGGCTATCTATCGAGCCCCTTCAGCTTCTTTTTATCACATTCTCGATAGCTACTCGATCCATCGAGAAACTTTCTGGATGCTCGATAAATTCTTGATAGCTTCTCGATCCATCAAGTCCTTTTTGCTGTGGACACCTCTGGATAGCTTTTCGATAGCTATATCTGGCGAACTTTAAAGCTCGACACCTCTCGATACCTCTCGATTTGTAGAGAAATTGACTTTTCTATATATAGGATCCGCGCGATTTCTATCTCATTTCTCCCTGATCTCTCTCAATAGAAAAGTATCTCTCCCTCTCCTAAACTCCTCAAACTTAACCTTTTCATCTTCCCCACTTCATTTTCGTTTTCAAGATCTTTGTTCTTCATCTGGTATGTTGCTTTCTCTCTCTTTATCATGCATTTCATGATCTTTTACCTAACTTTTGGGGTTTTTGAAAAATTTTGCGATTTGCAAAATTATTGAGGTTTTTTCTAAAATTTTGGGAGTCACTGTGTGGCGTCCTGGTCATGTGCCCTTCCGTGATCATACAAGAGTTTTACTCCAACATGCACGGATTTGATACTTCTGTACCTCATTTTGTCACTCGTGTTCGAGGTACGCGCATCGTAGTCACTCCGGATCTTATATCCGAGGTGCTACACGTTCCTAGGGTAGCGCATCCTGACTACCCTGGTTACGATCGTCTGAGGACTGTGTCCAAAGACGAACTCATGTCTCTATTTTATGAGACACCATCTTCTTGGGGTGATCATCAAAACACCCTATGCTCGACCTTTGCTAAAGGTCCGAGATTCCTTAACATGGTGATGACATTCATTCTCCATCCTTTGTCTCACTATAACTCTATCACAGAGCCTCATGCTCGATTTTTGTTATCCCTCTTAGAGGACATCTCTATTGACTTCCTTTCTCACTTCATCTTATCCCTTATAGATGTCTATAGGGATACGGTGACTGGTGATATGCTCATTTTTCCTTCGACTATCACGAGGATCATTCGTCATTTTTCTGTCTCCTTTCCTACATCTGATCACTTTTTCGTCATGGGTGCCATTGACATAGCTACCACTAGATGGAGTGATGCTCAGCTTTGCCCGAGGCGGACTCAGACTGAGACAGCAACTCCTCCGGCTTCTTCTGCTTTATCCACCTCCGTTTCTTCTTCTTCAGTGGGTGGGGTAACTCTCGAGGCCATCATGGCATAGCTTGTGCGTATGGATGCTCGGCTTGACACACTTAGTGATGAGTTGTGTCAGGTGAACACCCATGTTGGTCGTATCGCACAACAACAGGCTGACATGGGTGGTTTTGCTGCTTACTCTTCTCCATCTCCACCGGCTTCAAAGGATGAGAGTGATGATGGCTCCGACAGTGATGATGCTAATGAGGACGATAGTGCTAGCTCACCCAGTGATGATGAGAGGTCTACTGGATTTGCTTATCCTTTGTCACTCGTGACAAAAAGGAGAAGTAGTTTTGGATATGAGAGTAGTCATATACATAGGGGGAGAATTAGCATAGGAGAATTTTGTTAGGGGGAGTGTCTATATCTTAAGGGATGTAGTGAGGTTTTTATGTATTTTCTTTTCTTTATTTTTACATTTACCTCTTGTATATTGGTCTTGTGACCTTTTGACATACATTGTACTTATCTTTGGATATATATGTTGATGTATGTTATTCACCTATCTCTTCATGTATTGTTTCTTTTCTCTCTTTATGCACATGCTTCTTATTACTTGTATGCAATCTTTTATTTCTGTTTCACACTAAGATGCCTTGATGAGTTTTGTTTAAAGTGTTTCAAAAATATAGGTTGTCAAAGTCTTCTTGCCACGAACTCTCTTCTTGCAAAGTTTTTCAAGAGTTTGTATTAGGATAGATTTTATTGTATTCAACAAGTGAGTATGAGTTGAGTGATTTATGACTTCCCTCATATGTTCATTTGTTTGTTGTGGTTTTGTCACGGATTGCCAAAGGGTTAGGACATATGTAAATCATGTTAGGAACATATGTCATTATAGAATTGGCTAATCCTTTGACAAAACACACATTACTTGTAAATGGATAGATCTAGGATGTGTTTAATACTTCAAGAAACAAGGTTTCAAGTTCAAGTGTTAACGCCATGCAAGTCTATCCAAGAATCAAGTAAAGAAGTGCTGGATTTTAAAGCTCGACAGCGAGTATCTATCAGGACTTAAAAGGCTGTTCTAGCCCAAGGCTCGACAGCTGCTCGATAGATAGGGTATCTGTCGAGATTTATGAAAATCAGTTTTCCAGATTTGATTTCACTCCAATCCGTGAATAGATGTTTGGAATTTTTTTTTCTCACAACCCTAAACATATATAAGGATTGTTTTTAAGGGCCGTTGCAGCTGATGCAATTGAATGCAAGAGTTTTTCACAAGCATATTATGAATTGGAGACATATGCCCTAGTTCATCTTTTTCTTCAAGAAGCTGCTGTGTTTTTACATCATAGGGTTTTGTAACTAAGGAGCTTCGTGTTATGAATTGAAGAACTTTGTAACCAACATTCTTTCTCAAGTTGGTGATTAAGTCGCGTACTGGGATCCGCATCTATTGGTTAGTCACGTACTAGGAGCCATGCATTAAAAGGAGAGATTGTCACTACAAAACAAGTCCAATTGAGTATTGGGGTAAGGGTTCAACTATAGGTTGGTATAAGGTATTAGGATTCCTTTACTTGTAACCGTTTGTTGTGATAATAGTGGATTCTTGGGAGTAGTGACCTTAAAATCACCCGGTGGGGTTTTTGCCGTGTTGGTTTTCCCCATTCGTAAACAAATCACCATGTCAATTTATTTTCTGTTGCATATTTACTTAGTTGATGATTTGTTTGTGCTGCTATGCATATTGTATGTTAATTTGATTAATTAATCAACTAATCAACTTGGCTAATTAATTGATTAATTCATCACAAGGGATCAATACATTCTTGGCCTATCATTCGTGTACTCCAACTTTATTCTCTAGTGGATCAATTTCGACTTGGAGGGTCGCGGAGAGGTTTTTCGCTAAGTTCTTCAGTTTCCTCTTCATTAATATGTCTCGGTGTTATCTTGTGTTTGCGTCTCTCTTCCCTACTCTTTAAGCTTTCATTTTATTGTTGATAATGGATGAATATGGCTTAGGGTAGTGTTAACAGTTCTTTGCACTTATTTACTCTTGTTCCGCACTTAGTATAAGTTAGAGTAAAAGCTATCTAGCCGTAATTTTTAATTGGGGGTCCAAACAAGCTCTTGTGTTTTAGCACAAATCCGAGCTTTCAATTGGTATCAAAGCGGGTACACTTGTGGATTTCATTATACTAGTGTGATCCTAGACCCCTCATTTTGCTATGGATATGGCAATGGCAAAGGCTAACATGAATTGTGGTTCATGTGTTTGTGATAATGACTCTATGAGCATCTTTAAAGATTGTCCAAGCAATGAGCTCTTAAAGTTATTAAAGTCTAAGAAACATGCTAAAATGTTCATACACATGTTGAAATGCCTAGAGCATAGGAATCATGAACTTCATAATAGCTTGTGTAAGTCTAATTCCTTAATTGCTAAATATAAGAGAAGGAATAGACATTTGTGTAATAAACTTGATGATCTAAAAAGAAATCTTCACTCATCCATGAATAATGTAAAGGAAGATGAGTCTTGCTTTGAAAATCAAGAATGTTTATCTCATGCTTGTCTCTTTGTTCATACCGCATGGAAAGTGTTTAATTCATGTATGTGGTATCTTGACAGTGGGTGCTCAAGGCACATGACCGGGGATAAATCACTCTTTAAAAGCCTTAAGGAGAAGGAGGATGGGTATGTGACGTTTCAAGACGTAGCCACTTACAAGTCCTAGGAATGGAAACTATTGACATTCCGGGACTTCCTTTGTTGACTGATGTTCTTTACATCAAATGGCTGAAAGCAAACTTGCTAAGCATCACCCAAATATGTGATGAAGACTTTCTAGTTCAATTTTCCAAGAAAGGGTGTCTAATTCTCAATGAAGAAGGTGTACAAGTCTTGAAGGGACTTAGGACCACTGATAATTGCTATGGCGTGGTTCCCAAGCTAAATGTATCATGCCGGAGTGCCCAAGTTAATCTGCTGGAGTTATGGCACCAACGTTTTGGACATTCCAATTACAAGCAAGTGGAAAAAGTCTCAAAGCTTTAAGCCGTGATTGGTTTACCGAAATTTGGAAAGATCGAGAAGAATCTTTGTGGCCCATGTCAATTGGGAAAACAAACTAAATCAACCCATCCCAAAGTAAATGTTGTCGCCACATCTCGTCCATTGGAGCTGCTTCATGTTGATCTAATGGGTCCAACAAGAACGGAAAGCATGGGTGGAAAACGATATGTCATGGTTGTGGTTGATGATTTCTTAAGGTACTTTTGGGTGGAATTCGTTAGAGAAAAGTCGGAGGCATGTGAAAGATAGAAAATTTATGCAAGAAGCTTCAAAACAAAAAGGGAGTTCCCATCATCAAAATCAGAAGTGACCATGGGAAGGAGTTTGAGAATGCCAAATTTGAAGTATTTTGCAATGAGTATGGTATCAAGAAGGAATTCTCAGCCCCAAAGACTCTATAACAAAATGGGGTGGTTGAAAGGAAGAACTGAGTGATTCAAAAGATGGCAAGAGTTATGCTTCTCAACAAAGACATTCCACAGAAATTTTGGGCTGAAGAGATGAACACATCATGCCACATTGGGAATAGAATTTTCTTCCAAGCAGGAACAAAGAAAACGTCATATGAAATTTGGAAGGAAAAGAAGCCTAAGGTGAAATACTTCCGAGTATTTGGAAGTAAATGCTTCATTCTCAATGATAGGGAGAATCTAGGGAAGTTTGATGCCAAGAGCGACGAAGGGATTTTCCTAGGATACTCCGTAAATAGCCGAGCTTATAGAGTGTACAACAAGTGCACAAAAACGGTGATGGAATCAATAAATGTGGTTATAGATGACACCATTCCGAAAAAGAGTGTTGGTGAGGATGGAAAAGCTCCAAGCCTTAAGAAAAATGATGACAACGGTAACATGTCACAAAGTGATGATGGTGGGAGACAATCACTAGAAAAAGAAACTACTTCTACTGCATCAAGAAGGGAGACTAGATCAACTCAAAGGTCATTAAGTCCACTCACCCCTCCGGAAGTTCAGCCTCCAATCTCTCGTGAAGAAGAAGCCTCCACTTCCAAGAAACCCTCGTCAAAAGTGATTCTCAATCATCCCAAAAGTAACATAATCGGTGATTTGGATGAAGGCCTTCGTTTGAGAAGAGGACCGAGCTATAGTGTGAATCATGTGACGTATCATTGCTACCTTGCACAATTTGAACCAAAGAAAGTGGAAGAAGCTTTGAAAGATGAAAATTGGGTAGAATCCATGCACCAAGAATTACATCAATTTGTTAGAAATGATGTATGGGAGTTGGTTCCAAGGCCCAAAGACACATGTGATTGGCACCAAGTGGATCTTCAAGAACAAGACCGATGAGGAATGTGAAGTTGTTCGAAACAAATCTAGATTGGTGGATCAAGGATATACTCAAGTTGAAGGTGTATATTTTGATGAGTCATTCGCTCCGATAGCAAGACTTAAGTCAAATCCGAATTCTTCTCTCCATAGCATGTATTATGAATTTCAAGCTATATTAAATGGATGTGACGAGTGCATTTTTGAATGGGCTTCCACACGAAGAAGTGTTTGTCAAGCAACCAAAGGGGTTCCAAGATCCACATTTTTTGGACCATATGGGCTGAAGCAAGCACCCAAAGCATGGTATGATTGTCTTACATCATATCTTTTAAATCGTGGCTTCAAGATGAGAAATCTCTCATTATAGCTCAAGTATATGTGGATGACATTGTGTTCGGTTCAACAATTGATGATCTTGCTCAAGAATTTTCAGAAGAAATGAAGAAGGAATTCGAAATGAGAATGGTAGGGGAGCTAAACTACTTCCTGGGTCTTCAAGTGAAACAACGGAAAGATGGGATATTCATATCTCAAGAGAAGTATACCCAAAATATTGTAAAGAGATTTAGTTTAGACTTCAAGAAACATGCATCCACCCCAGTGAGTTCCTCGGTAAAACTGAGCTTCGATCCAGTCGGTGTGGAAGTAGATCCAACCTTTTACAGGAGCATGATCGGCAGTCTCCTATATCTCACTGCAAGTAGGCAGGACATAGCCTTTAGTGTTGGGGTATGTGTTCGTTTTTAGGCAGCACCCAAAGAGTCTCATATGACAGCGGTCAAAAGAATCATCCGCTATGTTAATGGAACATCCGACTATGGGATTTGGTACTCAAGAGACTCAAATGACTGCCTAGCCAGATACTTGGATGCTGATTGGGCCGGGTGTGTTGATGATAGAAAAAGCACCTCGGGAGATTGTTTCTACCTTGGAAACAATTTGGTGTCAAGGATGAGCAAGAAGTAAAATTCAGTGTCTTTGTCAACTGCTGAAGCAGAGTACATTGCAGCGGGCAGTTGTTGTGCTGAACTCTTGTGGATGAAAAAGCTTCTTCATGATTATGGGATCTCTCAAGACATCATGTACGTCTTTTGTGACAATACAAGTGCCATTAATCTATCCAAAAACCCAGTTCAACACTTAAAGTCAAAACATATCGAAATTAGATATCATTTCATTCGAGACTTGGTGGAGGAGAAAATTGTATAGCTGGAGTTTATCAACACCGACAATCAAAAGACTGATATTTTCACTAAACCACTTGATGGCCCACGGTTTGAATCTCTTCGTAAGACCATTGGTGTCGGTATCATCCCTTGATTCATATCTCTTGTGTGACCTACACTTGATTATTAGTGCATTCATGTTGAAAAGGTCTTACATGTTATCATGTTTCTTTTACAAGTCTTTGTTTGTTTTCCTTGTTTTTGTTGATCTTACTTTAGTGTTTTGTTTTTGAGTGTGTTGAAAAATTCAAAATCCCATAAAAAGTGAAAAATCTCTAAAGTTTAATCGCTTGTGTTGTGTATATCACATGTTGAGTTTGGCCTACTACCTCCGTACTAATGGCGTAGTGCATTTACGAGTGTAGTTTGTTATGTATGCACATTTTTTAAGTGTGAGCTACATCTAGAAATCTACATTTGATTGTTGTAAATAGATCTTTAAGCTTCTCATGAATGATTGGTCAATGTTCTTACTTGATCTTGATACATGCGTAGACTTGTACCTATATCTCTCTTCACATTTTTTTTTCTTTTTCAAAAGAGCTCTTCAAATGTCAATCTTTGAAAAGAGAAAGAGCTAAAAAAGCCTTGCTTCAAAAACTAGTTTGACTAGGAAAAGGTGAAGCAATTATGTATTAAAATGTATGGTGCCAAAGCCAAATGCTTATTTGTCAAAGATATATTAAAAAAAAAAAGTTCATGGCATCGTTTCTCAAATATTTGAGTTGTATTTGATCAAAAGTATGAAATATGGAAGCCAAATGAAACTTTCAATCAATATGTAAACACATTGGTGAGGGGTCATATATGTTTATTTCTACAAGTGAGATAGGTCACGTGATTTTGTACTAGTTATGTATGACTTAATTGAATTGATCATTAAAGCTTCGTACTAGACTATGGACTAGTTCATACTTGATCCACACATACAACACACAAGTCCAATTTTCAATGAATGTCTATTTCATTTGTGTGATTGTACATGTTCAAATGTAATGTGTATACTCAATTGCTTGATGATCAAACCCAAAAAGATTTTTGAGTATTTTATATGTTTTTGAAAGTGCTTTTGTGTGTGTGTGTGTGTGTGTGTGTGTGTGTGTCTCAAGAGTTTTTCCAAACGGTCCATTTTGTTTTTGTTGAAAAACTCATTCAAATGCATTTTCATGAGTAAGTCGCAAGTGAGAACCTACTCGCGAAAATAAGGAAGCCAATTTCAGTTTTTCCAGAAATTTATATAGAGAGTTTCGCGACTCCCTCGCGACTCTTTCACAAGAAGAAGCTTCTCGTGAAACAAGTTCTGTGCATGAGAGGCCATTTCACGAGTAACATCGCCAGTAGCTTACCCGCGAAATGAGTGGATTTTCAGTTTTTAAAGGGCAAATAGTGACAATTTTTCAAATCAACCTTTTTGCCTCCTTCATGCCTCTCTCAACCCAAAACACCTTTTCACTCAAAATCTCACCCAAATCTTAAGAACTTTCATCCCTAAGACTCATCTAAGGTATGTTTTAACACTTTTTCACTCTTGATTCCTTAGATTAAGTCTTAGATTCTAGGATTTCTAGGGTTGGGTTATTTTTGAAGGGGTTGGGAAAAACTTATGTTCATGCAAATTTTTTTTAATTTTCTTGATTGGGTTATGTCCCATTGTGTTTGTTTGTGTTTGTGTTGGCCCTAAGTGGCATTTTTAACATGTATTTAGGTAAGATTTCAACACATTCATGCATTGTTTTACATGTTAGTGGTTTGTATGCACTCTAAGTGTTTGATAAAATGCCTAAATGACATTTTCTCATTGTTTTGGACTCCGATGAGTACCAAATTTTGGGGATCTCTATGTTTTTACATTCTTAACATGTTTAAACATTGGTTGTGTGTTTCACACACACTTTGCTCCATGAATGACTTATCATGCATTGCTTATGCATCTCACATGCACACCACATGCACACTTGATGCACACACTTGATCACTTGACATGTTTTGCATTTCATTCATGCTATGTAAGTCTTGTTAGACCTTTAGCACTTAAAACATGATCTTTTGACTTTTTTTTTTTTTTTTCTTTATGCCTTTTAAGACTTTTTGTTCGTTTTTGAACTAACTTGTATCTAATCAAGTTTGTTTTTATGTTTGTGTTTGTTGTTTGTTTGTGTGGTTGTTCATTTTGCAGATGTATCGTCGTTCCTCCCGTAGTAAATATCAAGTGATTGACCTTACGCCATCTCCTGTATCAAAGAGGACCTGTCATTCGTCCAGTGATTTTGACAACAAGAGATTCAAGACTCTCTTAGATTTTCAATCTTTCGCCAACAACTTCGAGGGTGCACCTACTGTGGTGGAAAGGGTTGTACGATTTAACACCCTGGGATCCACCTTTATCCTTAAGATATTTGCGGATAAGGATTGGGCAAACTTGTTTAAACTTTGAGGATCCCGTTGACAAATTGGTCAAAGAATTTTACTCGAACGCTTGGTTCACTAGAGCTAAACTGAAATGCTGGGTTCAAGGAAAGGATTTTATCATCACTCCGGATTATCTAGCAAAGATTCTTCACATTAATCGCCTGGAGAATGTGGATATTTCATCGTATGATGACAAACTAGCTCCAATGACAGAGATTCTTGACATTCTAGGAGCTGATCATGAAGTCTCCTCCAAAGGTACTTCCATTGGAACTGCAAAATTTGGACCGGAATTGAAGACTCTCACACTGATCATGTTCTTTAACCTATACCCTCTGTCCAACATTGGTTTCATCAATCTCAGAAAAGCACAGTTTTTGTGTGATCTAATTAAAGGAGCTTAAATTGACATTTGTGCTCACATATTTCAGACCACGGGGAAAACGGCAAGACGATCAGCTGTAAAAATGTGTCTTCCCTTCTGTAGTCTTGTCATGAAGATCATGGTTCTTAAAGGTGTTCATCCACCAAAAGAAGGAACTATCTTGTTTCATCAACAACCAATATCACTGATTTCCCTTTAAATGAGTAAGAGTCACTCCTCTTGTAAGGTTGAATTTATTCAATCATTTTGTTGACTTTATTCCGTGCCAAATTTTGCTTGTAATTCAGCTTTTAGAAACCCTGTATTTAGGTGGGAATCATGTAAGGGTAGTGTGTGAGAGTGTGTGAAGAAAAGTTCAAGAATGTACACTCAAGAAGGGCCTCGTGACTGACGAGTCACCAAAAGTGGCACACGTGTGAAGCATGTGGGGGAGCTGAAGAGTCACACCAGCTATTGCACTACATGACAAAACTTCCAGTCTGGTCAGGCCGTTAGCTCGTGACTCGTTCCAGTCACGAGCTCGAGTCACCAAAACACCCTGTTTGTTATAGAACTGACTCTTCGCATTCCATACACACCCTACTACAAATACCCTTATACCCCACATATTGTTAAGAGCTTCTAGAGAGAAACCCTAGAGAAAAACAAGATTGACTCATCCACAATCTTCATCCTTTGATTCTCCAAATTCCTCTACTCTCACCCTCTCCATTGATACATCCTTGAGAGGTACATTAGCCAAATCATTATCTCACCATACCCATATCTGTGAGAAGGCTTTTTGGTGCTTGGGAAGCAGTTAGGAAGGGACCAATTCATTTTGGTTGATGCAATGGGCGATTGCGGGATCCGGTAAGCTAGAGAAGACAAGGTTCAGCGTAACCCTGTTGGAGCAAGAAGCTTGGAGGGCTTAGGTGCACTGGGTAGATTAGGCTTAGAGGGTCTTCTGCTATTTATGTATCCCAACTTTATTCTCTAGTGAATTATTGACCGCTTGAAGGGTGGCAGAGAGGTTTTATGCCGAGGACATCTATGTGTTGTCTTTGTATTTGCATCTCTCTTCCCTTAATCTTTGTCATTTAATTACTGTTGTGGTTGTGATTAATTTCGGTTTAGATTGTTTTACCAATTATGTTTTAGCTTATTTTCATATTCCGCACATACATTGTTTGATAATAAGCTTGTGTTGGTAATTTGTAAATTGGGGGTCTGAACGCTCATAGGTGCTTTACACATTATTTGAACTTTCAATTGGTATCAGAGCGGGTGCACTTGCTATGGTTTAATTACCTTAGTGTGATCCTTGACCTCATTTGAGATGGATCGATCTCAATCTCTAAATGCTCCACCATATTTTGATGGTAGCAACCATGCCTTTTGGAAAGTCCAGATGAGAGCATTCTTGTGTTCAATTGATGAAACTATTTGGGATGCCATAGGTGTAGGATGGACTAGGCCGGAGGCTGCTAAATCCACATGGGATAAGGCGGCTCTTGCGGCAGCAAATGCAAACAGCAAAGCACTAAATGCTATTTTCTGTGGTGTTTCTCCAATGAGTTTCACAGGATTTCTCACGTAACAGTTGCCAAGGAGGCATGGCAGATATTGGAGACCACCTATGAAGGAATGAAGAAGGTGAAGGATACTAAGTTGCAAATGCTAACCACTCAATTCGAAGAGCTGAAAATGAGTGACGACGAGTCATTCGACTCATTCTATGGCAAGCTAAATAAGGTGGTTATTGGCAAGTTCAACTTGGATGAGAAGATGGAGGATTCAAAAATTGTGAGAAAGATCCTTCGATCGTTGCCGGAGAGCTTCCGTGCAAAGGTCACTGCAATTGAAGAAAGTAAGGACCTTGATGATATCAAAGTTCAAGAATTAATTGGCTCACTTCAAACATATGAGCTTTCTCTACCTTCACAAAGGAAGAGCAAAACCCCTGCTCTTAAGACGATTAATGAGAGGGTGGAAGCTCATGACTCATCGGATGAGGATGAGGCCGATAAAGATGTGGCATATCTTGTGAAGAATTTCAGAAAGTTCTTGAAGTTCAAGAAGAATATAAAATTTGCTAAGAAGGGAAAATTCCCAAATTTCGGAAAGGAGAAAAAGGATTTCAAGAGAAAAGATGGGAAGGATTCTCAATCCTCTCAAGGAATCACATGCTTCAAATGCAATGGACATGGACATCTCAAGAAAGAGTGTCCTAATTATTTGAGAGGGAAGGGCAAGGTGTATGCCACCACTCTTAGTGATTCCAACTCCTCTGATTCAAATTCAGATGAAAGCTGTGATGGAGAGGAAAACTTCTCTGCATTCATGACCATTACTCCAGTAGAATCTTCGGATGATTTGAGTATGCTAGTGGAAGAGCTTGGTGAGCACACTGAATTGGAGTCAATAGGGATAGTAGAGGAATCTGATGATGAGGAAGATGAAGGAACAGTGGGACTGCAAGAGACCTACAATTCCCTCTTTGAGAAGACCGGTGAATATGCAAAAGTGGCTAACGCAACCATTAAAAAGATGATGAGGGTAGAGGAAGATTATAGAAGTCTTCTAGTGCGATACAAGGAGACCAAATGTGAAATGGAGACGCTGAACGAAGAGTTAACTGAAGCTTATTCAAAATCAAATTCCTTAAGCCTGAGGTGATTCAAGCGAATGCTAAAGTAGAGCGGGTTTCCTCCAAAAAGCTGGATGATGTACTTGCTCGTAAAAAACCATTCACCGATAAAAGCGGATTGGGATACACCGGAGAGAGCAATTCGGCTGCTAATATATCCAAGGAAATGAAGTTTGTGAAAACTAAGGAACCAGTGATAGAAACTTCAGTTGTTGAGAAAGAAAAGCCGGAAAAGAAGCGGAATGTGACTGACCAACGATTTTTGACTAAGCCTCCTAACCAATCAGTGGTCAAACCTAAGGGTAAAGGGAAATCTCTCCCAAAGTCACAAAAAGGTCCTAGAACTCATCACTTCTGCCATCATTGTGGAATTCCAGGACACACCAGACCCAATTGTCATAAGCTTCAAGCATTGAAAAATTCAAGTGCTCATAGGTCGAGAGGACCAAGACATGGCAAAGGGAATTGGACTGCTGAACAATCAAAAGGTCAAGAAGGTGATCCCGGAATGAGGGATGTAATGAAGATGATTGATGCTTTCACCACCTGTTTGACAAGCTTCAACAAGAGGTTTGAAAGCCAAAACAATAGTACCCAATCCTCTAGGGATATCACCCCAAACGCACATGCCGTGTGGGTGAAGAGGGGTACTCATGCATAAGCATTACAACATGTCCATGCATTAATTCTTCCTATGCTTTGTGACTTTGATTGGTTGTGTGCTTTTTTTTATTGTTCCAGCATGAGCTGAAAAATTGTGTTTGTTTGTTTTTACTTTGAATGTTTTTACATTTTTTTTTTATCAATTTTTTCTTGCTTTTGTGTCAAAAATCCAAAAACACATAAAAAGTAGAAAATCCAAAAAGTTTGATCGACATTATTGTGTATTGTCACTAGCATGTTTTGCCTTGTACCTTTGTACTAATGGCTTTGTCCATTTGCGCAAGACTAAACACATTGCGGAATAGTGTAAAAAAGAGCGGATGAACAAGTAAGCTACTCTAATCCATAAACTAAGCAACACAGCAGTATAATGGAATTAAACAAGAGTAGGGAAGAATGATTCAAACACAAAAAACACCGAGACATGTTCTCGAAGAGGAAACCGAAGAACTCGGCGAAAAACCTCTCCGCCGCCCTCCAAGCGGAAATCGATCCACTAGACAATCAGTTGGGATACATTAGTAAGCAAGAGAACCTCCAAGCCTAATCTACCTGATGTACCTAAGCCCTCCAAGCTCCTACTCCAACAAGGCTTCTCGGAACCGTGTCTTGTCTAGCACCCCGGATCCCGCAACAAGCTCCATGTTGCATCTGCCATTCCAGGCTTCTTCCAATGCTTCCCAGCAGCACCAAAACGTCACTCAACACTCTCAAAGGGTATGGTAAGTGTTTGGGCTATCAACCTCTCAATGGTGTGGAAATGGAGAGGGAAGGGTTGAGGAGATACCACAAGCAAGTGTATAGAGAAAGGTGGGGATGACAATCTCTAATTCCCAATGTGTTTGGCTAGGGTTTTCTCTCTGAAGCATTCCTCAACATTTGTGGGTAATGAGGGTATATATAGGATAGGTGCAAAATGTGTGAGTCAGTCAGTACAGGCTGGGAGAACAGCTTGTCTCGCGGGTGCCACGCGGGAAGGCCTTACCCGCAAGATACTCGCGAGAGACAGCTGTCTCCACCTGGCCTGACTCTTCGCATTCCAGCACGTGCAGGGCACATGCTTCACTTCGTGGGAAGCTAGGTCGCGACATACCCGCGAGAATCCTTCAGCCTCCAAATGCTCGAGTCTTCACACACTCTCTATCACACAACCCTTACAACAAATCCCACAACAAATACAGGGTATAAACGATTGATAATAATTACAATCAAATTTGGCACGGAATACAAGCCAACAAAAAACATAGTTGTAAATAACAACTTTACAAATAAAATATTGTAAAGTTGGAATCGAGTGACTGTAGATGCATTGGGGCATTTCGGTCTGGCTCGATCGATCGAATCACGGACCAGATGCGTTTTCTGCAGTTTTTCCAACTCAGCCCTAACTCATTAAACGTTTTGGGTTTTCTGTTTTTACCCTAGGTATATAAAGAAAAACCCTAGCCACGTTTTTAGAGTTGCTCCAGTTGTATTGTTGCTCATACATTGCTGTTTTGTGTAAATCTCTTGTGAGATCTAGAGGAGCTTTCCTTTACACAAAGCTTAGGGTTTTCAAGGTAGAGATAGTATCAACATCTTGATGATCAACTCGGTTGCTACCATTGAAGCTTAAAGAATATCAAGCGTGGGTGCTTGTAGCTGATTGAAGAATCCAAGAAAGAAGGAGTCCGTGGATTCGGAGCTTGCACGTGGTCGTGTCAGTAAGTTCTACTGGTGGGTAGCATTAGGAAGTCAAGCGGGGAGCTTGTAGTCCTTTTGTATGAACTTCGATTCTTTCATAGTGGATTCAAGTTTGCCTTGAGGATCGGTGGGTCAAATCCTCCCCAGGTTTTTACCGTGTGGTTTCCTGGGTGATCATATCATTGTGTCTTTTATTATTCCGCTGCTTTATACTTTTGATATGATTATTTGATTGCTTTAACCTAGAATTGCATAATTTGACTAAGTAACAACTTGGCTAATTAATCTAGGCTAACCAATCTGGTTGTTTTTAAGGGGTCTAAAACCGTTCAAGTGGTATCAGAGCAAACAAACCAAAGGTGCCTGTGCCTCAAGCACAAGATCCTATGGCACTTATTGGTGAATTGGTAAAGGCGTTGAACCTTTATTCCAATCCTGGATTTGGAAATCACTCGAATGTGAATAAGAACTCCAATGCTCGTGGTGCATCTAAAAGGTTTTGGATGCAAAAGACTCGTCCTAATTGAGTCTTTCTGACATGGTCCTTATGCTTCACTGCTCTATCCTCTGTGACCATTGTTCTTTGGTATTTGTGTTTTTGTGTTTTTTTCTAGGATTTGCATTGCATTACATTCATGCATTTCATTATAGGATTTATTTGTTTTCTCTTTTAAATAAATAAAAAATAAAGGGAAAAGCAAATTGTGTTTGGCACTATTTTTCTTGATCTTTGAAAACAAGGTTGGTCAATTTATTTTCACATAACATATCTTATGTACCTTGTTTAGCTTTGATGAGCTTATTTATTGCACTTTACTAGTTGAAGCTTTGTAGTGCATGTTGTGTGGGAAAGATGTTTATGGTGTTTATCACTTTGTCTTAATCTTGAAGTCACATGTTATTTGACTGTCGGACTTGATCCTTTTGAGAAAGGCATAAACAACCATCTCACCACTGTTCACTAGCCAATCATGAACACCTTAGTACATATCATAAGATTTTGTGCTCGAGAAAGTGTAGCACATGCACAAAAAGAACATAAGGTGTAGCCTCTGTTAAATGCTTAATGCTTAAAACTGGTGTGTACTATTAGACTTGATGCCATTTCACATAATTTAAATTGGTGTGTACCATTAGGCTTGATGCCAAATTTCACCTAATAATGGGGCAAAATTCAAGAAACTTACATGATTGCAAGCTTATGTTCTAGGAGATGTGGGAGTTATATGATGTAACTCTTTAGGTGATAGTCTCTTTTAAATTCTATATGATGAATTTTGTAGACTTTGTGATTGATTGCTATTCACATATCACCTCACATGTATCTCAAGTTTTTGCTAGTTGCACACACTACACAAGTTACTCTTTGCTAAACTTTGTACATGTTATTGTGTGTGTTTTTGGTCTGACCAACCAAGTTTGAAAATACTTTGAGAATTATGCAAAACATTTTTTTTGCTTGAGAATTTAAAGGAAGAATGGCTGAAATTTTCTTTGGAGAAACTGAGATTAATACTTGGGTTTTTGAAAAAGCATTCCATCTCATACTCATGCATTTTGTTTCAATAAGTTTAATGCTTTGAGGAGTTGTTTTCAAAATATGGTTTGTGATTTTCAAAACTGTGATTTTTCTCAAAAATTTTGTGAGCCTCTGCCCAGTTCGATCGATCCATTCTGATTTTCGATCGATCGAAAAAGTGCTTTAATTTGTTTAAAAAATGACTGTCTGCTTCGATCGATCGAATGTGATTTTCGATCAATCGAGAGTCGCGAATCAGGTGTTAAAACACTGTTCTTTGACTGATTCCAAACACTTTTTCAAAAGTTTTTTTTCAAACTTTCTTTCTCTCTCCGACGAGGCAAGGCTCCACAGTCAAATTTTTGTCGTTTTCCTCCGAAATTTTTGCAAAATTTCTCTTTCCTCAAGCCGGTAAGTCTGTTTTGTCCTTCCTTTTTGAGTTTATTTACATATTTCATGCATTTTTGCTCAAAATTTCGGTACTTTTTCTTTTTGGGATTTGTGTTGATTCAAACCTAATTTTGTGAAATTGATCAATGGGTTTTTGTGGGGACATGCTATGAACATGATCTTGATAGTTTAATTTGATCAATTTTGGGTTTTGTGAAAAATTTCAAATTCTAGGGCGTGTAATTGATCCGAATTGGGGATTTTGTTCAATTGGGTTTAATTGATGAAACTGGCTTGTTGTATTGATGAAATTGGTTATTCTAATCTGTTTTCAACCTTGTGTAATGATCAATTCATCAATTTGTTGCAAAATTTTTCAAGTGGTTTTCAAATTTTTAGGGTTTTTGTTAGAAACTCTATGTTCGAGCCAATTTTGTGTAATTGAACTTAATTTGAACTGTGTTTACTGCATTAGTTCATGCATCACAACATTGTTATTGTTCATGCATCATATAGATTTTTGTTCTATATTTTTTATTGTGCTAACTTGCAGTCTGCCCTTGGTTTGTTTTCTTATGTTCTTTTGGTTTTCACTTTGTGTCTCTGTCCTTTCCTTAGCACTATGCCTAGGAAGACTAGAGCCCGTAGGAATGTTTCCTCACCTTTTCCATCCCCTCCTTCCTTTGACCGTGAGAAGTTTCTGAGTGAGAAAAACCAAGAGATTTATGAGAAGCTAAACATTAGGAGAAAGATTTGGGCTGAGCGTTCTGTTTTTTTAGATGAACTTGATCCTGCCATTAGGGCAAACTTTGAGCGTAGGGGCTGGTTACCCTTGGTGGATATTTCTGATCCTCCTCCACCTTCTACCTTGATTAGAGAGTTCTTTTCGAACATCTCTATCCGCATCTATGATTCCAACACTTTGGTAAAGAGTTGGATACGAGGCGTAGAGTACACCATTTCTCCCACGATAGTGGCTGATGCTCTAGGGGTACCTTTTGTCACGACCCAAGTCCAAGGAACATGGATTTAGATGCATGACTAACCTACTGAACTTATATACCTCAATGAACATAATTAACTTAAACATAATTCAATAAAACTCCAAATAGACAATGCTCTTAATCAATCTTTTACAATACTAAAATCCACAAATTAGAATAATCTCCATAATACTGTGAAATCTAAAGCAGAATAAAAATCACTAATAATCCTTTAAGACTTCAAGGATTATTGACTTCGACTAAAACTCCCACACTCTACCTTGCACCTTACGAAGCAATCCAAAGGTTCTGTTCCCTAACTAAACTTTAATCTAAAAATAGTAATTGATGGGGTGAGCCACATCTAGTAAGTAATTATACAGAATACACAACGGAATAGAGTCAAACAACGCACGAGTATTTTGATTTTTCACAAACTCATTCAATGATATCAAAAATAATTATTCCAAAACATATAATGAATCACTTAATACATATGTAATCACATCTTAAAATCATTAGAAAACACATACACATAATTGATCAGAGCACAGTGTCACATATACACATCACATATTCTCACATACAATCATATGAGCGGATACCAACATCTAACCCCTGCTGGTAAGGGATCGACACATATTCTCACATACAATCCTGTGAGCGGATTTACACATAAATCTGATATATCTGATCAATTCTAAAAACACTTATTTTTGAGTCACATATCACAAAACGAAATATATACAAAATAGAATAATTTTCTTAATATTAACAATTATTCCAAATATACAGGCATAGCGAATATCACAATATCGAATTGAACATAAATCAAGGGATGCTTGACTCTCTTAGGGAATGAATAAGAACTGAAGAGTTTCTATAAATATCTTTACAATTCTTGAGTAAGTTTGAAAAAAAACCAATTTGCTAAAAGAAACGTCTTAAATACCATTTGGAAAATAGGAATATGACATTGAAATCACTTGGTTTTAACAAATTTAAAGAAACAAGAACCTTTTTAGAAAACTTACTTGAAAACTCAATTATTTTCTGAAAAGAGTTAGTTTAGAAATAATCTTTTAAATGAGATTTGGACATTCAAAACGTTATTTAAAATTCGAAGTTTCTCTTTAAAACATTGTCTAAAAGTCGAAGTTTCTCTTCCAATGATGTAAAAATAGTGCTTTTGATAAACTTTAGAAAACGTAAGCTTAAAAATATGACTTTTGAAAACCTTTGACATCTAGGAACCTAAATGACAAAACTTGTGCATATTATGCATAATTACTTACCTCTCTTGCTAATACTTCTGAACACAGCTGAACACTTTAATCTTCCGTAAGCTCTAAACAAAAGAATGCTTTAATCAGTAAGCATGGAATCTAATCCTTATAAACCTTTTTCTTTCCTACTGTCCTACAAAAATCAGGTATGAAAGCTACTTCGTATGTACCATTGAATTAATCAATTTAATATTACTTATCAAAGTCCCACCGCAATAATATTTTCCCAAACTAATCTGTACTACTAGAGTTCAAACAAATTTCTATAACCACAATTGATATTCTAGGCCAATAATATTTCCTTGCATTGGGTCAAATCTCATATTACCAGTAGAGAAGCAGCAGCCGAATACCCTAGACCTTAGATTAATATTCCCATTGAAAACGTAAGGATACAGGGCCACCTTTAGGATTAAAGATTAAAATCATGAAGTCTAAATTCGAATGAAATCTGTAGGCAACTCAACGAAATCATGTAATCACTTTTAGGAATTAATCTAATATATATAATCCTTTGTTAGACCCAATGCTCTCAATTTCTACGGGTAATCAAAATTAAATACAATAGTACCATAACTGAAGAGTATTACAATCGGATCTTTACGTGAATAACACTTATAATTAACCATCTTTCCATTGTAATCAAATAGTCAATATAATGGACATAACCGAATCTTACCAAGCTGCCAAAACCATATATATATCTCAAGATTTATAAACAGTATAGAAATATTGAGATGGGGTTCTCACCTTGATTTCGTAGCCAAATCTTATGCCCCTAAACAATTTTGCCTCCTTCTTCTGTCACGCCACCTCTCTCTCTCCCTCTCAAATTTTCTTTGGCATCCACTTTAACTAAGAAACCCTTCTAATGAAAACCCTAATTTATCTTTTCGTTTACCTTATATTTGACACATCAGAGATGTGGGCTTGGTGGGGTAGTGGGCTAGAGTTTAAAATCCACTTGAGCTTATCTCTTTAGTCTCCAAGAAGCCCATAAAACATCTTCATCTTTTATTTACTTATTTATTATTTTAATTGCCGCACCAAATTGTATTCACTAAAACTTTAATTTTCTCACATATTTGTAGTACCACAAAATTGTCTACTCTCATTTACTGTGCACACACATACAGTACCTCAACTCTATATTAAAATTGACAAGGTACAGTGATAATCATAAAATTAAAATTGGGGTATTACACCTTTGGTCCAGAATCCTGTCTTTCCTTATGATGTGTCTCCCGAGTTGAGTGATGTCTTGTCTTACATCACTGGGACTTCTGTCCAGTGGGGTTCTGATCCTAGGATCACCTCTGCTGAGCTTTCTGGGTTGCACTATCTTTTCTTTAGGATAGCTTGTCATTCTATCTGGCCCATCTCTCATGTTCACACCATTCCTCTAGAGAGGTGTGTATTTTTGTACGCTCTGGTCACTGATGCTCCTATTAGTTTTCCCCATCTTTTTCTTCGTTCTTTGAACGATGTTTATAGGAGTTCATCTTCTGCTCATGCTCTTGTTCATCCTATTTTCATTCATAGGATTCTCCTTTATCTTGATCTTGGTGGCTTCCCTTCCTCTGAGCCCGTTCATGTTATTGCTCCTATAGGTGCGTCTTTTCTTAGACAAAGGGCTGCTCATCTTCGAGCTGGCTCTAAACACCCTAGGTCTGAGCCTTCTGGGTCCGCACCTCCTCCCTCTTCTTCTACAGGTCCTGCTGGTGAGGCTGTTCCTAATCCTGATGCTGCTGCTGCTGCTGTTCCTCCACCTCCTTCGGCCGACTTTGACATCCGTCGTACTTTGGAGACTGTCATGACCGTTCAGGCGGCTCATGGTCATTTTTTGGTGGACTTATTTG
Source organism: Quercus aquifolioides (assembly GCA_019022515.1). Lineage (NCBI taxonomy): Eukaryota > Viridiplantae > Streptophyta > Magnoliopsida > Fagales > Fagaceae > Quercus > Quercus aquifolioides. Next base: position 7,416,849 of record CM032332.1, on the reverse strand, counting down.
ACGAGATCCGTGCTTTGCCTACTGATCTGGCGCATTTGCGTTCGCCTTCACCACCTCCTTTTGATGATGGATTGTGATTGCCCTTTGGCATTCCGTCACAAAAAGGGGGAGTAGAGTTTTGACTTGTAGAGGGGTTTTTGTAGTTAGGGGGAGATTTTTTTTTGTTTTGAGGAGCTTGTGGAGTTTTTTAGATTGTATCTAGGTGCTTCACTTTGTATATCATTTTTGAGGATATTCATGTTAGGGGGAGTAACATTGATTGATATACATGTTTTTTTATTTGATTCTTGCTTCCTTGGATTCACTGTTTATTGATTTATATTCTATGAGTTATTCATTGATATATATATCTTTATTATGTGTTGTGTGAATCTTACAAGAATGTTATACCTGTTTATATACTATTTTCTGTCACACATGCGTTTATGCGTTTGTTGAGTATTTTAGGAATATACAGGTTGATTCAATTGAGCTGCTGTCTACACTTGCAACTGATGGATAGTAGTTAGGATTGAATTTTAGTCTTTATGAGCATTATTTTGTAAAGGGCTTTTTAATTGTAAACTTTGAGCTTATTGTTTGTGTTTTGTCACGGATTGCCAAAGGGGGAGTTTGTTAGGTTCTAAAGATTTAGGATTTTATGTATTTAGAACTCTAATGTGTAATGTTGGCAAACCATGATCAAAACAATGTGTTTAGTCTTGTTTAGGCTTGCTCAAAGTTGATAAAATATTGTAAAGTTGGAATCGAGTGACTGTAGATGCATTGGGGCATTTCGGTCTGGCTCGATCGATCGAATCACGGACCAGATGCGTTTTCTGCAGTTTTTCCAACTCAGCCCTAACTCATTAAACGTTTTGGGTTTTCTGTTTTTACCCTAGGTATATAAAGAAAAACCCTAGCCACATTTTTAGAGTTGCTCCAGTTGTATTGTTGCTCATACATTGCTGTTTTGTGTAAATCTCTTGTGAGATGTAGATGAGCTTTCCTTTACACAAAGCTTAGGGTTTTCAAGGTAGAGATAGTATCAACATCTTGATGATCAACTCGGTTGCTACCATTGAAGCTTAAAGAATATCAAGAGCTTAAAGAATATCAAGCGTGGGTGCTTGTAGCTGATTGAAGAATCCAAGAAAGAAGGAGTCTGTGGATTCGGAGCTTGCACGTGGTCGTGTCAGTAAATTTTACTGGTGGGTAGCATTAGGAAGTCAAGCGGGGAGCTTGTAGTCCTTTTGTATGAACTTCGATTCTTTCATAGTGGATTCAGGTTTGCCTTGAGGATCGGTGGGTCAAATCCTCCCCAGATTTTTACCGTGTGGTTTCCTGGGTGATCATATCATTGTGTCTTTTATTATTCCGCTGCTTTATACTTTTGATATGATTATTTGATTGCTTTAACCTAGAATTGCATAATTTGACTAAGTAACAACTTGGCTAATTAATCTAGGCTAACCAATCTGGTTGTTTTTAAGGGGTCTAAAACCGTTCAAATGACTTATTCATTTGTGTGATTGTACTTGATTAAATATGTTGCACATGCTCAATTATATATTGATCAAACACAAAAATATTTTTGAGTGTTTTAATTGTTTTTGGAAAGTATTTTAGTTTTGAAAATTTTCAAAAATTTCAAAAACTATGCAACCCTATTTTGGTGACTTTCCTCGCGAGTCAAGCCAATCGCATGCCCCAGTCACGAGCTGACTCAGTAGGTTTTCGCGACTCACTAGCAGGTCAATGTCCCAGTCGCAAAAAATACTTAGAATTTAAATAAAATAAAAATAAAAAAAATCTAGTTTTTAGATTTCTTGCGACTCAGTTTGGCGACTTGTTCGTGAGTGGAAGCTCCAGTTGTGAGGTGTACCCAGAAAGTTTGGCGACTCCCTTCGTAACTCACTCACGGGTGGAACTTCCAGTCGCAAAAAACACTTAGACAATTTTTCCAAAATTTTGTCTTGAGGGTTTCTGGTGGCTTGAATTGGCGACTTGTTCATGACTCAGATTAGTCGCGAAAATCGCGTGTTTTGCGCTTTAAGGACAATTTTTTTAAAATCCTTTTAGTTTTCCCTCGAACACTCTAACTGTTCATTGTCTTGTTTGTTCATCTCTCTCACAAACTCACCATGCTCCACTCCAAAAATCCACCATTTTCATCATCATCTCTTCTTCAAACTTCAAGAAAAGGTATGGGTTTTCATTTATTTTCAAAGTATTTCATATCTATAGCCTTGAATTTCTTGATTTTTGAGATTTTGTTGAGTTTTGAAAATATGATGTTCGTATATGGGTTGGGTATTTTTGTTGAGTTTGTTATATGGGTTTTGTTGATATTGATAGTATGGAGCTTATTTCACATGTTTTCATGATTGATTCTTAGTTTTGAGTATGGTTCTTCCTCTGAGTTGTGTTGTGCATATCATATCCATGGTAAAATGTCCCGTAGACATTTTCTTGTGTTTTTTTTTTTCAATACAATGTTAAAGGGGTGTCTTTGGTACACACTGATTGTTTTCTTGCATTACTGATTATGTGTTTTGCAGTTTTCCCTAAGTTGTTCATGAAATTTTTGAGCACACACCCACATTGTGATCTGTTAAAGTTGTTCATGTTACAAATCTATTGTGTTTTGTTGTTATGTGTTCCCTCATGACAAGTTGTGTCGAACTATGCTGTAGACTGAATCCTTGGTCTAACTGTTTGTCCTCTTTAGTGATACTAATGTGTTACTAATTCTTGGTGCTACCATATGTTGTACCCTGTTTTGTGGCCTTTCCTGCTACGTTTATGCAGATGTCTCCAAAGAAGAAGACCACAGCTCAAAAAGGTGACAAAAGGAAGAAAATGGACAATACAAAGTTCAATTGTACATAACATTTTGAGAGATACGATCGGTTTTATAAGAAGGCTCCCATCATCCAAGAAATATTTGTGGATTTGGTTGATTTAAAGGACTACTTCATTCCCAGTTGTTTCCAGGACAGAGGTTGGGACAAGCTTCTTAGTGATCTGCCTGGGGTATGTGAACCATTGATCAGAGAATTCTATGCCAATGTTGTCTTAAGAGAAGATGAGATCAACTGCTAGATAAGAGGGCATGAATTCAACATTGACTTGGAAGATATTGATGAAGTGCTTGGTTTTGAAGAGTTGGACCATGATTTCACACACTATAAGGACATAATGCTTTCCATTGAAACTGTTCAATCTCACATTGGTGGAGTTAGAGAAGGAAGATGTCTCAACACTACTGCATTTCCAGATATGAGATGTCTTATTGTGATCATGATGTTCAACTTGTACCCGGTGAAGAAGATGACCACCATTAATAATGCGAGAGCCATTTTCCTCATGGAGCTCCGGGAGAACACTTACATTGATATTAGTGCTCATATCTTCTTCATTATTGCTGATGAAACAAGAACCACTTCAAGGGCAAAGCTGATTTTCCCTAGTCTACTCATGAGGCTCTTTCAAGCAAAGGGTGTGGAAATTCCTCAAGACATCAATCTCATGCCTACTCCTTTAGCTATCAATGCACTAACCATTACACGGATCAGAGTTCGTCTTCCGGGTGACGAAGAGGAAGGTGATCAAGAACAAGGAGAACCTATGGAAACTAAGACAGAAGCTAAAGGACAACCCTCAAGTTCAAGAAGCTGTGGCAAAAGGAGCCGAGCTTCTTCTTCCTCTACAGTACCACCAGACGCATTCCAAATCATCCTTGAAAGGATAGACGGGCTTCGTGAAATCTGGAATGAGCAATCTGATAGGCTGGCTACTATCCAAAAGCAGATGAATCTTCTTTCAACAAAGTTTGACAGCTTCACTACCCAGCAGTAGCCCTTTGGCCATTTCGGTCAAAAAGAGGGAGAACTTTTGGAGAAGAAGTAGGAGTAGCTCTTGAGGGGGAGCAAAGCTAAAACTTTTAAGCATTTTAATTTATGTTAATTATCGTTTATGTTGTTATGTTTGGATATTTTTTATATGGTTTTGCACAGCACTTTGTTAAATTTTTTGGTTTAAACTCATGGATGGTTGTCGTGCTTTTAGTACTTTGGTTTATATGTTTAAGTTTCTATTCAGTATTTTATGTTTTGTCATTTGTACCCATGCTTTGTAGCTTTGTACTTGTTGTTAATGTTATGCATTTCTTTAAGTACATCACTCTTGTGCCCTTGTTAGATTTTATATCCTTGATACAATTACCTTGTGTTGTTGTATTGGTTGAGTGTTGGACATGCAAATGATACTTTGCAATTGAGCTTATTAGCTTGCATGTCTGGATGTTCATTCCTTGTGTGAATGATCATTGTGGTCACTATTTATAGTGATTGTTCTTGTTTTGGTCAAGCCATGCTTTATTGCTTCATTCATTTTTGCTTGATCGCATTTTGCTTGCTCCATATGCATTTCAAGTTTTCTACTTTCAATGATCGTATTGTGTTGTTGTTTTCAGGAAATACTTGTTCGTATGGTTCAGGAGCTTCACAGATTCTAGAGTTAGGTGTGAGTGAGTTTTGTTCAACTGATCCCAACTCACATGTTAAGTCTAGAGTTTGTTTTAGGGTTTTGTCATGGAATAGCCAAAGGGGGAGATTGTAAGGTTGAATTTAATTAACCATTTTGTTGGCTTTATTCTGTGCCAAATTTTCTTGTAATTCAGTATTTAAAAACTCTGTATTTAGGTAATAATCATGTAAGGGTAGTATGTGAGAGAGTGTGAAGAAAAGCTCAAGAGTGTGCACTCAAGAAGAGCCTCGCAACTAGATCTCGCGATTGGCTCGTGACTAGCGAGTCACCAAAGGTGGTACACGTGTGAGGCATGCAGGGAAGCTAAAGAGTCACGCCAGCTGTTGCACTACAGGACAAAACATCCAATCTGGCCAGGCCGTTAGCTCGCGACTCATTCTAGTTGTGAGCTCGAGTCCCCAAAACACCGTGTTTGTTATAAAACTGACTCTTCGCATTCCATACACACCCTACTATAAATACCCTTATACCCACGTATTGTAGAGAGCTTCCAAAGTGAATTTTGAGAGAGAAACCCTAGAGAAAAACAAGATTGACTCATCCACAATCTTCATCCTTTGATTCTCTAAATTCCTCTACTCTCACCCTCTCCATTGACACATCCTTGAGAGGTACATTAGCCAAATCCTTATCTCACCATACCCATATCTGTTACCCACGTATTGTAGAGAGCTTCCAGAGTGAATTTTGAGAGAGAAACCCTAGAGAAAAACAAGATTGACTCATCCACAATCTTCATCCTTTGATTCTCTAAATTCCTCTACTCTCACCCTCTCCATTGACACATCCTTGAGAGGTACATTAGCCAAATCCTTATCTCACCATACCAATATCTGTGAGAATGTTTTTTGGTGCTTGGGAAGCAGTTAAGAAGGAACCAATTCGTTTTGGTTGATACAATGGGCAATTGCGGGATCCGGTAAGTTAGAGAAGACAAGGTTCGGCATAACCTTGTTGGAGCAAGAAGCTTGGAGGGCTTAGGTGCACTGGGTAGATTAGGCTTGGAGGGTCTTCTGTTATTCATGTATCCCAATTTTATTTTCTAGTGAATTATTGACCGCTTTGAGGGCGGCTGAGAGGTTTTACGCCGAGGACTTCGGTTTCCTCTTCGATAACACTTCGATGTGTTGTCTTTGTGTTTGCATCTCTCTTCCCTTAATCTTTGCCATTTAATTACTGTTGTGGTTATGATTAATTTTGGTTTAGATTGTTTTACCAATTTTGTTTTAGCTTATTTTCCATATTCCGCACATACATTGTTTGATAATAAGCTTGTGTTGGTAATTTGTAAATTAGGAGTCTAAACGTTCATAGGTGTTTTACACACATTTTGAACATTCACCTCTGCTGAAAGGGCAAAGCATAGTCCATCTAAGACTCCGAAGGGCGAATCATCACTCCATGCCACTCCTTCCAAACAAAGAGCAGCTACTTCCACTATCCCCGAGCAAACTGAGACTGAATTTCCATATGTTCCTGAGCCTCAATCTACTAACACTCAGCCGGGACCATCTAGCTCTCATTTGGATAGGTTGACAACCTTGGTTGAGGGATTGCATGAGCATATTTCTGGTCTTGCTAATGTCATCTACTCTACCAACAACCAGGTTCAGATTCGATTAACCACCATTGAGACACAGTTGGATGAGATTCAGCTCAAGCTAGAGAACAGTCTTTAGCTATTCGTGCCAAAAAGGGGGAGAGCACTCATTGTATATCTTTGACTATAGCATACAGTAAGGGGGAGAGCATCACATAGGTGTGCATATTGAAAGGGGGAGATCAGTGGGCTCAAAAGGAGAAAGCTAACCTACAACCACACACATTTTTGGATAGTTTAACTATAAGGTTGAATTTAATCAACCATCTTGTTGGCTGTATTCCGTGCCAAATTTGCTTGTAATTCAGCATTTAGAAACCCTGTATTTAGGTGGGAATCATGTAAGGGTAGTGTGTGAGAGAGTGTGAAGAAATGCTCAAGACTATGCAGTGAAGCAGGGACTCGCAACTAGATCTCGCAGGTGGCTCGCGACTGGCAAGCCGCCAGAAGATGCACATGAGTGAAGCATGCAGAGAAGCTGAACCGTCATGCCAGCTGTAGCACTATAGGACAAAAAGTCCAGACTGGCCATTCAGTTAGCTCACGGCTTGAACTCGCGACTCAGTCAAGTCGCGAGGCCAAGTCGCCAGCCAGCTCTGTTTTGGAAAAACTGACTCTTCGCATTCCTTTCTCACCCCAGTATAAATACCCCTTATACCCACGAAATGTAGAGAGCTTCCAGAGAGAATTTTGAGAGAGAAACCCTAGAGAAAAACAAGATTGACTCATCCACAATCTTTACATAGAGACTCTTCAAATTCCTCTACTCTCACCCTCTCCATTGTTACATCCTTGAGAGGTTCATTACCCAAATCATTTTCTCACCATACCCACATCTGTGAGAAGGCTTTTTGGTGCTTTGGGAAGCAGTTAGGAAGGGACCAATGGATATTGGTTGATGCTATGGGCTATAGCGGAATCTGGTAAGCTAGAAAAGACAAAGGTTCGGCGTAACCTCGTTGGAGCAAGAAGCTTGGAGGGCTTAGGTACACTGAGTAGATTAGGCTTGGAGGGTCTATTGCTGTTCATGTATCCCAACTACATTTTCTAGTGGATTATTGACCGCTTGGAGGGCGGCGGAGAGGTTTTACGTCGAGGGCTTCGATTTTCTCTTCGATAACACATCGTTGTGTTGTCCTTGTGTTTGCATCTCTCTTCCCTTAATCTTTGCCATTTAATTTCTGCTGTGGATGTGATTTTAATTGGTTTAGATTGTTTATCAATTCTGTTATTAGCTTATGTTCATTTTCCGCACATATATTGTTTGACATTGAGCTTGAATTGATAATTTGTTTATTGGGGGTCTAAATGTTCATAGTATTTTACACACTATTTGAACTTTCATTAACAATGTTGTTTGGCTAGTCTAGTTTACTTTAAGTATTTATAACTTTTGGATGTTTTTTTACAATGCTTTCATTTAAAACTTTCAAGTACTTTAGATTAAAACTTAGTTTTCTTTAGTACTGTTTTGTTTCTTGGTTTTTATAGCCGTTTTGATGCTTATTGCTTTCTAATGCTCTTAGCTTTAGTTTCTTTAGTGCATCATGTGTTTGTTGGACATGCAATTGATTTTAGCATTGCTCTTAATTGCATTGCATGTCCAGGTGATCAGTTACTTTATAAATGTTCATTGTAGTCATTTCCAAATGGTTGTTCATGTTTGATTAATGTTTGCTTCATGTTATACACTTCAATTGGTATCTTGATCGCATTTTTACTTGTTCCTTATACGTGCCTTGTGTTCTACTTGTCTTGAGCTTAATGAAGTTTTGTGTTATGTGCAAGTGTTTCAGGATACAGGTGTATATGGTGCAAGTGCTTCACAACTTCTAGAATTAGGTGTGAGTGGGTTTTACCTATGTTCCCAAACTCACGTTTAAGTCTAGAGTCTATTTAGTGGTTTTGTCACGGAATAGCCAAAGGGGGAGATTGTAAAGTTGTGATTTCCAACTATATTGTGTTGGCTTTAATTTTATGCCAAATTTGATTGTAATTTCTTCAATCATTTTTTATAGGCCAAAAACGTATTGACCCCTTGTGATTAATTAATTAATTAATTAACCAAGTTTATTAATTAATCAATTTAACATGCAAAGTGCGTGGTAGCATAAACAAATCACCAATTAAACTAAGTGCAACGAAAATTAAATTGACACGGTGATTTTTTTATGAATGAGGAAACCAACACGGCAAAAACCCCATCGAGTGATTTTAAGGTCACCACTCCCGAGACAAGCGGTTACAAGTAAAGGAATCTCAGTACCTTATACCAACCTATAGTTGAACCCTTACCCCAATAACCAATTGGACTTGTTCTGCAGTGACAATCTCTCCTTGTAATGCATGGCTCCCAGTACATGACTAACCAATTGCGCAGATCCCAGTACGCGACTTCAATCACCAACTAGAGAGAGTTGTTGGCTGCAAAGTTCTTCAATTCATCCACACGATGAAGATCCAGAAGATGCTTGGTTACAAAACCCTATGGTGCACAAACACAGCAACTTCTTCACAAGAATGATGAACTAGGGCAAATTCTGTCTCCGGTCACAATTTGCTTGAACAAACTTTGCTCAACACTTGTGCAACTTATGTCTACTTTGACGGCCCTTAAAATAATCTTTTTATATGTCTAGGGTTGTGAGAAAAGAAAGCCCAAACATACAATCACGGATTGAGTGAAAAACAGAACAGAAAATCTGAATTTCATAAACCTCGATAGATAGCCATCTGTCGAGCAGCTGTCGAGCCACGGGGCTGGAACAGCTCTTCAAGCTCGATAGATACTAGCTGTCGAGTTTTAATGAACTTGCACTTTTCAGCTTGAATCTTGGACAGACTTGCATGGCTTCAACACTTGATCTTGAAACAAAGTTTCTTGAAGTATTAAACATATCCTAGATCTACCCAAATACAAGTAAAATGCGTTTTGTCAAAAGATTAGCCAATTACATAAAATAGTGACATATGTTCCAAACAAGTGAATCACATATGTCCTAACAATTTTCCCTATATGTATGTGGGATTAATTGTAAGGGATGAGTGTGAGAGATCGGTGAAAAATCAAGCTTCAAAAGTTGAACAAGTGGATTTCGCGACTAGTTTGCGACTATCTCAAGAGAAGCAACTTGCGAAAAGAGCCACATGTAGAGCACATGACTGGAAGATGAAGAGTCGTGCCAGGCTGGATTTTTCGTGACTATCTCACAGGTAAGGCCAACCCGCGAAGGACCCACGAAACTTTCTGTTTGGCAAAAATTTGTGTTTTGCTTTACTAAGTCTTTACCCACACTATATATACCCTTATTACCCACAAATTGTAAGGATTTCTTTTCATAAAGAAAACCCTAGAAAATACACTTGAGAGTTAGAGATTGTTATACCCACAATCATCTACACATTTCCTTGTGGTTTTCCTCAACTCCTACCTCTCCATCTCTATATCTTTGAGATGTTGCTAGCCCAGACACTTACCATACCCATTCTGAGTGTAAAGTGAGATTTTGGTGCTGCTGGGAAGCATTGGAAGGAGTCATTCATTGGCAGATGCAATTGGGCTGAATTGCGAGATCCGGAAATCTATAGAAGACAAGGCTCCGAGAAGTCAGTTAGTAGTAGGAGCTTGGAGGGCTCAAGTACATGGGGTAGACTAGGCTTGGAGGGTCTTTTGTTATTCGTGTACTCCAACTTTATTCTCTAGCGGATCAATTTTGACTTGGAGGGTCACGGAGAGGTTTTTTGCCAAGTTCTTCAATTTCCTCTTCGATAACACGTCTCGATGTTATCTTGTGTTTGCATCTCTCTTCCCTACTCTTTAAGCTTTCATTTTATTGTTTATAATGGATGAATATGGCTTAGGTTAGTGTTAATGGTTCTTTGCGCTTATTTACTCTTGTTCCGCACTTAGTATAAGTTAGAGTAAAAGTTATCTAGCCGTAATTTTTAATTGGGGGTCTGAACAAGCTCCTGTGTTTTAACACAAATCTAAGCTTTCAACTACTTTCCCTATGAACATGAGAAAAACTAATACATTGAAAGATTCAGCAATAACGTTTACATCTTAAATCAAAAGACCAGATGAGGCTAAGGATAGTGAATCCCCCATCAATGCCTTCATAAGTATTTCACAGTCACCCTCCAAGATGGTCGAGTCCAGCCCCAATTCTAAAGCAAATTCCAGGGCCCTTGCTGCTGCAATAGTTTCTGTCTAAACTTGATTATAGTTCATAATAAATTTCATAGTAATAATAATCACTAAATTATATACACTTTTCTTGATAAGCTCAATATAATAAAAAGAAAATGGGTTGGCTAAGCATGAAAAAATATTGTTGCTTAAGATCTACGACTCTTTTAAACCAGTGTTCTACAACAAAGAACTGCTACACTGTTCGGAGGGAGAGTCAATTGATGCGGTATTCTTGTTTACTGACACGGCATTGCATGGACCTATCCAAGCAGTAATAATGGTGAAATAACTGCCTTTCGACATACTGTGCATCGTAAAAAAAGTCAGTTCTTTAGGGAATAATTTCTTGTATGGGCTTTGAAACCTTCCTCCATTGACATGTACAACATATCCAAACTCCCCATTGTTGTAAAATAGCAAAAGCTCAAATTACCAAGATTGATTGTGAAAATATTTTAGGCTTGTGAAAGATCTTCAAACTAACAATAGGAACGAAAAAAATTAATCCAAAAGTAAATAGACACAAAACACCAAGAATTATGTGGTTCGACAATAGCCTACATCCACAGGCGACAACAAACAAATTTCATTATAACAAATTTGGGATAAGACAAATTGGTGTAGAGGCACTCTCACATACCCAAATATCAAATACACCCAAATAGCTCTCTCTCACAAATACAAACCACCAAAGAACCAAAGGTTCACAAATACCAAATGCGAATTTCACACAAACAAAAGAGAGCCACAAAGCAAATCCAAAAGTTGCAACGCACCAAGAGAGAGCAAATCACCAAACGGTAGAACCAAGCAGCAACAAACCTCTCTCACTATTCCAAATTACAACCCACAAATATCAAAGAACCAAACAAAAGAGAGCCTCTTTTTCTCACACCCACACTCCTCCAAATTTGCCACAATTTGTATAGGATATTCAAGTCGGCAAAGATGCAAGTCCTTCAAGCAATAGAATTTGTAATGCAATTTCCTTGTGTCCACGTGCACCATACTAATCCAAGCAAAAGACAAAGTCTACTCCAAGTATAACTCTAATGTCAAATAGAATTCCAAGACTAATATGAGAACAAGTCTCCTTCACCACGTGAAAAAAAGATCCAATTCAAGTAGACCTCCACCAAATGACAAGTCATCCAAAACAAGGAGTCCTAGTTCAATTTAAACTAGGCAAAAAATAATTGAATCCACTTATAGTGGAATTACTCCCATATAGATCATGTATGTGCATAAAAAGCCCCTAAATTCAAGCCATATCTCTACACCCGTTTCCTCAAGAACCCTCAAAACCCATACAAACGTGGAAGCCTTTGTTCTATTCTAGGTTTCCACAATTTGACCCAAAGCAATTGCACAAGTCAAGTCAACTTCCACTAAACAACGAATCTGGCGCCTCAATCACCCAAACAAAGATGAATTTGGTGCTTCAAGAAAACGTCAAAATCTAGCAGCACATGACACCGTTCTTGAAAAGCAATAGCCTAATTTGTTTTGATGTCTTCGTGTTAATTTAGTTTTTCTAGTGATAGAGTTGCTACTTGTTAGGTTCTAAATATTTAGTCATAAATGTTTAGGTTTTAAATTTGATGTATGTTGGCAAACCGAGAACAAAAACTTGTCTAGTATAAAATCTTAATGTCTTTGAAGTGTTTTAGACATTATTCAAGTTAATACAAGTCAAGATTCAAGAACGTACAAGCTACAGAAAGAAGAATTGGAAAACTGTCAAGCTCGACGATCGAAGAGAAGGCTCGACCGATCGAACTGTGATGTGCAGAATTTTATTTGAAGCCCAACAGCCCGTGAAACGTTTAGGATTTGAGTATAACACTACTAGCTATAAAAAGAAAAAGCCTAATACATGTTTTTCAAGTCTTGAGAGTTACTCTTGTGAGATCTGTGAGGTTTTGTACCTTCTAACTCTATCAAGCACCTACCGAAGATCAAATTCATATTGCTAGAACCGGTGGAGTAAAGTTACAGTTCAACCTTCAGCTATCAAGCGTACTGAAGATCAATGCATGAACTATAGGTTCATGTGAGAGAAGATCCAGATCAAAAAAGTTTGAGGAGTTCAGAGCCCAGTTTGGTAACCGTGTTAGATTTATTACGATTTTGTATTCTTGATTGTAAATCTCAATTTGATATAGTGGATTGTTCTTTTGGGATAGTTCCCCCCAGGTTTTTTACCTTGAAACGAGTTGTTTCATTGGTTTTCCTAGGTCATCACATCTTGTGTAATTTAAATTCCTGCTGTGCATGTTGATTGTGATGAATGTTTAACCTAGATCGGAATAATTAACCTAAGAAATAACTTGGCTAATAAATTAGGTTAAACATATTGTATTTTTTAGGGGTCTAAAACTTAACACTACTTTTTTTTTTAATTAATGATAATGGTGAAATTAGGAAAAGTACAACGTGTGAAATAACAAACTAATTGATGCATCATATTAAATTCAGGATTTGTTTAAATTAGTAAAATTTATTGTCGTCAAATAAGATATAGGGTTCAAACCCCATCTACATCAAAAAACCAATTAGTGTCTTAACTCGATGATAAAAGCAATCATCATGAAGTAGACTTCCCAGGTTTAAATTCTACTTTATTTATAAAAAAATAAAAAATAAATAAAACAATTCAATAAAATCCAATTTTACTCTACAACATTTAAGCTGAATTGATTTGTATGTTAAATTGCTTAATTTAATTTTATGTATTTTGTTAGATTTGGAAATGATCGATGTAGTATTTCCAATTGAGCTGGGATTTGTTAGCCACTATGGCCTTTTCCTGTTTTACACACACACACACACACACACACACATATATATATATATGATTTAGAATAAAAGGTTTTAGATTGATCTCTGTTTACACTTCTAATCGTATACTAAACATGAATTTAATTGAGGATTATGATTGTCATAGCAAATCTCAAGCAATAGAAATAAGGTTATGTTGATTTGACTAGTGAGGTTGAGGGCCTTCTCTCTACCAGACTCTCTCCAAGGTCTTCTCTCAGGAAAAATTGAAATCTTATCAGTTGAGGGCCTAATAATTTCTTAGAAAAAATTTAATTCTTATTAGTTGGTAAAAAAGACGATACTAAAGAACGAGTGGACCATTGTTAATGGTTTACAGTTCTCACTTTAGTACTAACTGTAAAATGCATCCTACTTGAGTTTTATTGTTTCTTCAAGTCCCTTATTTCTCAATTTTCTTTTAATTTTCTAATGATTAAGAGATTCTTATTTTACTTATGCTAAAAGTATTACTTTTTTTTTTTTTATAATAATTTGATAATCTCATTTGGAAAAATTAAGAGAATGTGTCAACTAATTGAACTATAAGATTCTAGGTTATACTAAAAGATTTTAGTTGTATAAAACGCAGATTTTTAGAAAAAATATTTTTTTATTAAAAAGTTCTTTTATTTAAAGGAGGGCAATACGTTAGCCTAATTTTTTATTTTTTTTTTTACTTATCGGGATTAATTGATTTTTAGGATGAAAATTTAACATATTTATTATAAAAACTATTTATAGTGGTGGTAACATAGTAAATAAATACAATATAACTAGTCGCTAACCCATGCGATGCACGAGATAGATGGTTAAATAACAATTACAAATAATCATATAAAGCCCCAATGTTATTTGATTACAAATGCAGAGTGCCCCACGTAACACATAAAGGCCACACCTTGGTTGCTATATGGCAATGAAAACATTATTACTAACATTCCAAAAGCTCATACACAGATTTGGACATAATTTGAATTCATATAATGCTCAACTATAATTGAATTTATAGTCCAATACCAATATAAAGCATGTTGTCTTGTGCACTTGTCTGTATAACTAACTGGATCACTTAAAAACTACTTTATAGTAGTTGACTGAGAAAGACAACACAGACAACTACTGCAATAAGAGAAGCTGAGAAAAGATATTGCAAAATTAATTATATATAATTTTTCAAAAAAAAAATGGATGCCAAGTCCACAGTTTCTTATTTATTTTTAATTCAATCCTAGGGCAAGGAAGCTCATTCGTTCATGACAAGGGAAGATACAAAAACCATTATATATAAGATAAACTTAGTTCAAATTAAAAATAAAAAAAAATAAAAAAAATTGTCAAATTATCAATAAGACATTAAAACAAACTCAGTTCACAAGTTGATGAAATGTAGAATAAAAACTATGCAACTGAAGCTTGAGCTCTGATACTAAACCTTTTGAGCATTCTGGAATGTTTATATATCTTTGAATTGAGGAATTTGATGATCTGGCCATGTACTCAAGTTTTCAATGACTTGTAAAACTTAAAGTTGTGAAGCAGTCATTAACAAAACAATTATGCATGTACAACCATATTGCAAGCTGTCGACAATTTTGAAGACCCTACAAATAGAAAAAGAACATTTGTAGCACTTCAAAATATTCAAACTAATAAATTTGCTCTTCCTGTTTTGCTAATTTGTTCTACTCCTAAGATGCACTATTTTTTTTTAAGGATAAAAGATAAAACTTTATGGATAAATTGAATATAAAAATGTGTAGACAATCTCATGACAGCATAGCAAGACCATGCATTTGCTGCCAAGGAATATATGCCATTTAAACACATGAGGCACTATGCCACTGTCTCTCATAAGAAGCAACTCACAAACACAAAATTCAAAACTTTGAAACAGCAGACAAATAGTCTATGTATCTCTACTTATATGCTCTTGTTAGCCCCCAATTTTGATTATGCAAGCTTCTTGGAAACTATTGAGGAGATTATTTGTAGCCACATATATTTGTGTCAGATGCATTTGATAAATAACAATATTTGAACTTAAAATATCCTGAACCACAATGATAATGATAACAAATCCAATTTATCAACCCATTCCCAAATGCCAATCACAAATATAAAAGATCCAGTATCCCTATTACTCTACTCAATCAATAATCAAATCTCAAACTTCCAAGCCTTACCACAAAATAAACAATTCAACTTTTGTTTTCTTGCCCACACTCCCAATTTCACATAACATTAAAACCAAGAAAACAATTCTACCATATGAAGTTCATTACACATAAATCAAAAGAAAATCTAAAATAAATTGATATGAACATGAAGAAGGAAGAAAACCTCTTGCTAATTTATTGACTCTGGTCAGACCATGTATATACTATAGCAAGAAGAATAAATGTCTACTTATTAGACTTGCAAAATGGACATTGTACAGAATCAATCAAATTCTAAACAATCAGTTGGGTATTTTATCAAACAATTTGCATGCAAGTAATAAAATTTTTGGTTAGTTACGTCAACAACAAAATATTAAAGCAAATTATTGAGAGAGGGGATTTTGTAGAGATTATATACCCAACTTCTTTTGCAGGAAATACTTATCTGATATTCAAGTAAATGAAAGAAATCGAGAATCATATAAATTGAAAATATATTTGAAGTGCTAGAATCAAGTGTTTGATACAAAATTTAGTTTATTGGTAGAGAGACACACAAATAGTAAAGCTTCAAAGAGTAAAAATAAACAAAACCTGAATTAAAAGGGTTAAATCAAGGTAATCAAATCATTCTTTGATTGGGTTAGGGGGAGGCCCGAAAAAACAACTTTGAGAAGGAGATGGAACATTCCAAGTAGAATACTATCGCTAGAAGAAGGAAGGGCAGAGTGAGAGAACCGAATTGAATTAGAATAATACAATTGGCTTTGGGAATTGGGGTTATTCCAAAGAAGACTATTATACATATTCAAAGAGAGGTAGAAGCAAGAAGTGAAGCTTTGGTTTTTCTATTCAAAGAAATATACCTATGCCAGCATACGATTCTTGTGGAGCCTGTTCAACCTTCATCACAAACAACAACCATCAAATCAATCAAACCAAAACAACCAAATCTAATTTTTTTTCTATTTAAAATGTCTGTACCAGTTGTGGTTGTGGGATGCCGATCTGAATGTTGGTGCCCGTTTGCTTAACGGTAGTAGGGCCCTAAGATTTCTCATTCTCTTTCTCTCTCCCTATACGGCTACGCCTTACAGATGATTTCTTCTCAATTTCAGTTATTTTGTTTTAATATATTAATAGGTAAGACGAAAAGGCACAATTATTCAATGTTTTTAAAAGTAAACATGTCATAAGTTGGTGTAATAAAGAGCGGTTAAAAAAAAAATCAAAAGATACCTGTTGACCAAAAAGGTGTCTATTAAAAAATAAAAAATCACACTTGTTCATGTTTTTAAATGTATATATGGCATTGATTTATGTAATCACGTGGTGCAATGAAGAATAGTCAACAAAAAGTCAAACGTTTCGGCTATTAGTTATTATTAGTGTTTAACCCGCGCAATGCGCGGGATCGTTTTACATATTAACGAACTTTGCATCCAACATAAACTTAGTTATCATACTTCAAATCACTCATGTGTACCTTCCTGTTATGAGAGACTAAAAAAAAAAAGAATCTGACTTTAAGCAATTAAAACTTACATGACAATTTCAAATAGCAAATCTGCTATTCCTAGGAACAACAATGAATCACACCGAACTAAAGTTCCTCAAATTTTTTAGGCTTTGCTTCAAAATTACACAGAGATAGATTAGATTATACAAACACCCAAATTATTGAATTCATGAAGCTTTTCACCCATTATTATGTAATCTTCTATTCATAAAATAAATAAATAAAATTAAAGCATCTATAAGTACTCAATCCAAAACACTAAGACATACACAATAAAAACAAATGAATAAAGAAAATAAACAAAGCTAATTGCAACAACATTAAAAAAAAAAAAAAAAAACCTACCAATAAACTGAGCCTAATAGAACAATTTTGAAATATATGAGAAATTATTCTTAACGCAAAAGGAAAGCGTAATATGCTCCCAAAAAAAAAAACAAAAACAAAAACAAAATAAGCATTCTAGTAAATTAGAGACATATATCAATAGAGAAATAATAGTAGAATTAAATATCAAGAAGAAAAACAACAAAGGCGATTAGAGGAAATGCAGTTCAATCTGCAAAAACTCAGTAATTAACATAAAACACCAATAATTTTATCTACAAAAAATTACAAAATAACTGTACTCCCCAAACATTCAAATTTTAAACCATCCATCTTACAAATATGGCTATTAACAAAACGTAGAATACAAAACATAGGTGATTAGAGATAGATGATTAGAGATGACACCACAAAATTGGCTCTAACAGCCATATATGAAAAAAAAAAGCCAACAGGAAATAATAAAATGCTATTCTAAAAGAGATCCAAGTAAAAGCATTGTTAAATATTATGTTCCATGTCACCATAAAAGTGTTTTTTAGAGCAATTAAATCTATAGTTGGTGATGTCTAAGCCCACCAAACTCCAAAATTGAAGCAGAAAATATATATTGATAATTTAAAAAAAATATATATATATATATATGTATGCCCACACAAAAAATCTTAAAATAAAGTTACGACCTATTAAAAAAATCAACTCTTAATGGGCACAAAGGAAAAGCTTCATCTATTATTACCTCCAAATCATGTCACTCTGCAGGCACTTATGTAAAAATGAAAACAAAATTTGACCTTTCAAATTAATTCAATAACTCTTATTGAAGTATAATAAATGGTCTTATCAGTGAGAGGACCCTTTGTAGCATTAAGTAGTTAGGAATGAGAAGTTAAAGACTTTAGATAAACTGAAAAAAGACTTTGGTTTAATAATCCCTTAGCATGCAGTTATCGACAAAACATAATCAGTTCAAGAAAACTAAACAAAACAGAACTCAAGAAATTGGGAAAAAAAAAAAGGGAATTAGGGAAAAAGGTAGCCAAACCTTAATCCTTGATTGAGTAATGCAGCAAAACAGTGTTTAACAAAGTCTTAAAAGAAAGCTACAATCTATTAAGAAAATCAACCCTTAATGGACACATATAATAAATATAACCTCTATTAGCTGAGAAAGTAAAACATAATATGTGACCCCTTCTTTTGATTCAAAATGTTGTATTGCTAAAGCACATCCCTAAGATTCCATTACTCATCAATAGAAAATCAGCCCACTACCTTCTTTTTATCTCTTCATGGGGTTGCGAAACAAAATTTTCAATAAAAACTCAAGAACTAACACCAAAGGATGGATGCACGCACATATGAAAGATTATGTGAACATGAATCACTTTATGAATCATATACTTATTCAGAGCAGCCCAAAACACAAAACCTACAAACATCGGAAAAAAAAATGCTAAAAAATCAACCATTATTGAACGACAAACATGTTTTTTTGTACACATATTCAAGGGCTAAACCCCATGATGCCACCCCAAAGAAAACAGGATTATGATAAATCAAAAAGAAAGCATAAAAATAAAGAGTATAACACATCAAGTCACAAAATGCTGACCTTGGGTATAGGTGCTGCAGAAAAGAAGTGAAACAGAGTAGGTGTCAAATTAACAATTGGAAGGAGGGAAAGGTTTTATTTTGCCGTTTTTTCCTTTTACCAACTGCCTATCCCTATGAATGTAGATCATCTAATGACTTAGATTGTCCCTGATGACATTGTGCACCTTTGTTTAGTATAATCTCTAAATTTTTATTTCAAAGAAGGCAATAAATAATCAAAGAATATAATAATTCCAATTTGGAAAAGATTATAATGTTAGTAAAGCAGGAAAAACCAAGATTATAATCTGAGGCCAAAACATTGAAAGAGAGAGAATAAAACATTCGGATTTTAATTCAAATTTGAATAACAAAAAGTAGCAGTAAGGATGTGAAATAAGTAGAAGGGAGAATGGGCTGAAGAAATCAATTTGTAAAGACATAAGCTAGCCAAAACATGCAAATCAAAGCCAATTGGAACAGGAATAGAGTAAATGAACAAAATGTAATACGAAATATGAGTTAAGGAAAAAGAAAATCAGCATTCAGGCAAACTATAAAAAACTATAAAATGGTTTTATCTTTCAATTATCTTGTCAATGTTCCTTTTAAATGAAGAGGTCGGTCTGGTTTTTCAATAATCAGCATATATAGAGGTCGATCTGATTTATAAATGGCCTTTCATGATTCTAGGATTCTGCCATTCTTGATCCGATATTTCTATTTCAAAGAAGGCAGTAACTAATCAAAAAATACAATAATTCCAATTTGGAGAAGATTATAATGTTAATAAAGCAGGAAAAAAGAAGATTATAATCTGAGGCCAAAACATTGAAAGAGAGAGAATGAACATCCAGATTTTAATTCAAATTCGAATAAACTATAATAAACTGTAATATGGTTTTATCTTTCAATTATCTTGTCAATATTTCTCTTAAATGAAGAGGTCGATCTAGTTTTTCAATAATCACCTCTCATTATTCTAGGGTTTTGCCATTCTTGTCCATGCCGTAAGAATTAATATTCACAACAAAGCATCTAAAGAAAGAGAATGGGCATCCGAATTTCAATTCAAATTTGAACACAGTAAATTGATGCGTACCTTTCATTCATCTGTGTTTAGTTCCGATTATGTTGGTCACGAAGTTGCGCCGATCTCTATCTCTGTATCTCAAATCTCTAAATTGATAGCAAACCTAAAGAAGACAATAAGGTAAGAGAGAGAAAATGTTAAGCAAAGAATGATGAGAAGAGATTGCTAGGGTTTTTTTAATTGCAACGGTTTTTTTTTTTTTTTAATTTAACAAGGTTTTTTTTTTTTAATATACAAAAAACACCCAAATGTCTTATCTAAAAGAGAACTCCGTAAATTTGTGCTTCAACAAAAGGATGGGAAAATGAGGTTTCTTAAATTATAGAAAATAAATTGAAGTTGTAATCTGGCTTGAATTAAAAAATGTGCAAGATTGATCCCATAGTACCATTGACTGCTCATGGGACACCAAGACTGAACTGGTTCAAAACATATTTCTAAATTTATCCATTTAAAAAATATTAAACTTCTTAATACTCTGCATATCAAGAAAAAGAAAAAATATACACAGATTTAGGAGTAAGCATTGTTCTAAAAAAATTACTTAGAAACAGATGGACTGTGGGTAAGAGTTCGGAAGACTTTTCCAAAAGACACCATCTCTAAATAAATGGTAAAATTTATAATATTTGACCAAATAGAATAACATCCCAAAACAATAACTAAATATATCCTTCTGTGTCACTCTTGTAAACAACATCCATCCCATAGAGCATCTTGCCAAAGACAACATGGCATTCCATCAAGAGAAAAACAAAAAAACAAAAAAGACAACATGGCATTCCATCCAATCTTTTAAAGGAAACAAAAAGCAAGCATGTAAGAAGGAAAAAAAATCCAGGCTATAAAAACTGTGCACTAAACAGATGGTACAAATTATCATTGTTCAAATACATTTTAAAAATAATATAAAAAATCCTCCATGCCATTAATACAGCCAGCAAATGTCACAAAGTCTTAGTCTTCTTCTCCTATGTTATCTCATGTAAAGATATTGCCTTAAGGTGCACACATGTTACTAATTCAGCACATGGACACTCAAATTCATGTAATGAGTCTACCTACGCCTAAATATGAAAAAAGATCTCAATCTACCTTAATCGATAAAATCTTCAAATTAGCACTTGAATCAAACCATTCACTTACAAACCAACAACTTTGAGCACAACACTACTTATTTAATAGGGAAAACAACAGCCTGAGCCTATATGCAAAAATTAGTGAAATTAAGATGGATGCACAGAGTTCCAAAATAACTGAACAAAACAAAATATTCAACAGTATGAAAGATAGAGGCTAACAATTAAATAGATACTAATCTAAGATACCCAAACTTGTAATAAATAATCTGCTACTATCACAACTCAAATCTTACAAACATGGGTGGGGAAAAATGCTAGAGATCACAAACCATATATAAGAGCTCGATTTGAAATTGAAAGTTTCATTCACAGAATCATCACAAATAACAACTGCAATCCCTCAGAATCAAGGAAATTTAATCTTTGCTTAGAACCATCCCAAATACATCAATCAACAAAATGTAATCCAAAATATCAGATAAATAGAGGTATAGTAAGCCCGTCCTAAGGTGAAACAAAGTCTACAAAAAGAAGTTGAAGTAATCATTATAAGGAAGTTGATCACAAAGCATGACACCAACAACAAAAAAACATAACAATTTTTTTTTTTGATAAGTAAGAGTGTTATATATAAGAAAGGCTACTCCATGCATGAAGAACATAGAGCAAACCCAGAAAAAACAAGAATAAGAAAACAGAGAAAAAACAAAAAGGAAAACCAACCAACATATTAATTACAAAGAGAAAGAGAGCTAAGGAAAGAAGGGAGAGAATCACTAGTCGTGAATCCCCAAGCCCGAGACCAATCAAAAAGAGTTCCACTAAAAGAATCAAGCATCTGATCACCAGAACTATCCAAACCCTCAAAAGTCCGCCGATTCCGTTCCTTCCAAATACACCAAAGGATGCACAACGGAACTAAATTCCAAATCTGAGACAAGTGCTTCCCCAACCAATTCCACCAGCCAAAAAGCAAATCTGGGATCGATCTAGCTGTAACCCAAGACAGACCAAAAGTTATAAAGACAAAGCTCCATAACCGATAAGCCATTTCACAATAAAGAAGTAAGTGGTCTACCGTCTCTCCACAATGACGGCACATAATACACCAGTCCACAAAAGCCAATTTCCTCAATCTCAAGTTATCACCCGTTAGGATCTTATTCCAAGCTACACACCAAACGAAAAAGGAAACTCGTCTAGGGGCCTTTGCTTTCCATATAGCTTTCCAAGGAAAGACAATTGAGGGAGAGTCCCTTAATTTGTTATAATATGACCGGATGTCAAAATCCCCATTAGGCTTCAACTTCCATTTCATTCAGTCTCCCACGTCCATCGGAGGAGTATTAGCTCCCAATATATGAAGAAAATGCAACCCTTCAACCATCTCTCAATCATTAAATTCTCGAATAAAACGAACATTCCAAATTCTTCTATCCTCCGCCCCTTCTTTTTCAACTAACCTGTAAAATTGTTATGTAAAAAACATAACAATTTTACAGGTTAGTTGAAAAAGAATCATGGAATGCATTTTTTTCTTTTTAGAAAAAGCTGTCTAAAATATGCAAAAACAGAGGAAATTCAAACAACGAATACATAATGGACAGAATTATCAGATAAACAAAGGAAAAATTAGGCTTTCCTGACCTATTAGTTTGTTCCAGCAACTCTGCTTGCAAATTACTCAAGTTTTGTACTTGACAGAGAACTGCAGCAAATCTGAATTTAAACAAAATGACAGAGTAAGAAGGTTTTTTATAATTTCAATAACACAGTGTCTAACAATCTGCTGGAAGGTGTATAGTAATCAGTTGGTTATTAATTTATTTATTTATTTTTCAAGAACGCAGTAATTACTATACACTCTAAACTTTCAGATTTTAAACCATCCAAGTAATCAAGGGCGAAATCCCTAGTGTTACCAAAACTTAAAACCAAAAATAATAATTTCAGGCCATATCATCCATAGAGAGAGAATAAACGCATCATTACACACTCTAAACTTTCAGACTTATAACCATCCAAGTTGAAATTTGGCTATCAAAATAAAGGGCAAAATCCCTTATGTTACCAATACTTAAAACCGAAAATTATAATTTTTGCATAGAAAGAGAAATAAACCCATCTATATTTCAAAAGGAGTCAAAGAATAACCATAGACAATTCGGTATGGAGAAAATTTTGAAATACAGATATATTGAAAAGGAAGATGGTAATTCTTGTAGTATAAACATCTGGTCTTAAACTAAAAACATATACATATTGGAGATTTAATATGCTAATTCGAAAAGGAAAATCAATGGCGAAAAGTTTCAGAAAACCAAAACAGTATTTGAAGAAGAAAAGAGTACGCTGACCTTTAGAGATATTTTGTTGCAGAGGAGAGATGAGGCAGAGCAGCAGATCAGATGGCGATGGCCGGCCGTTCGAAACTCCACTGGATCGCAAGTTTTTTTTTTCCTCCTTCCCTTTCTCTGTGTCGCAGTATCGCTAGGCATTTTCTTTTAGAGAGAGAAAATGTTAAGCGTAGGCTGATGAAAAGAGATGGCTAGGGTTTTTTTAATTGCAACGTTTTTTTATTTTATTTTAACCGGTTTTTTTTTTTTAATATATCAAAAAAGCTGTCAAACGGTATTAAGCAAGGCAGAGTTTTGAAAGGCCAAACGTTGTTTCGTGCGGCTGTTTTACTTAAAAGTTGTGTACGTGGCAACATTTTAAGGGGTTATTTTTTTTATTTGTCAATACCTCCTTAAATGTAGGAACTCACTTTTTCTCCGTTTCTGCTATTATATATAGTATATGATATGATATGATATATGATATAGATGAATGTGATATCTTTGTATAGTTTTTTAACATAAAAAATACCAGTATTCACATAAGCAGTATTTTATTGTCTATATTAGACTTAAGTGTGCCATGTATAATGTGTATATATGTTATGCTTTTAGACAATGTGTAAAAATCTCTATGTATGTGAGTGTATAATGGTAGGACAAAATTTAGGTACAGTACCTTAGGTGTTGTACTTTAAATTTTCCTCTTAAATTTCAGTTATGTGGCTTTTTTCTCATAGGATGGAAGTGTATTTTTAGTTAAGTAGTCATATAGCTGAATTTTAAGATGAAAACTTAAAAAATAACACCTAAGTACTATACCTAAAATTTACCCATAATGATATATGTATGTCAGTAATAAATTTTATCTTCTTAAAGTCAAATTTGACTTCAACGCTATTCCATGGTATAATCTCCATGACCAATAACTCTACATTACTGATATGGGAAGTAGCATTTCGCTCATTTTTAGTGAGAATCTACTGTTCTAAAAGGGTGTACCTTTAGTTAAGTTAGCATATTGGATTTTATTAAAAAATAACAAAATTCCTCAAACTATATTATTAGTTAGGCAAGGTTTGAAACATATTTGGTTTATAGCAATTCAACTTTTCTAGAGTCGATTTTGCCCTTTGAAAATCCACTAGGAAATCGAGTGTTAGAAACTCGATTTTGGAAATCGAGTTTTAGAAACTTGATTTCCTAGTGAATTTTCAAAGGGCAAAATCGACTCTAGAAAAGTCGAATTGCTATAAACCAAATATGTTTCAAACCTTGTCTAACTAATAATATAGTTTGAAATTTATAGTTATTTTTTTAAAAAACCCTGTAGTAGCTTCTTATTATGTTCCATTATTATTAGACAACAATGCTGTCTTATCCATTTAGTACCTTTAATAACTATCGTACATACCTTTTTTTTTTATAAAAAACTATCTTACATACATAAATTTATGGTAGATGACAACATTGATTAGACATAAATATAATTGTTAGGTTATTTAGCCAATAGTTTGAATTATTAAGAATTACGAAGTGTACTTTTTTTTCTTCTTTTTTTTCTTCTTTTTTTTTCATTTTTACCGAATGTTTTGTTAGGAAGTTGCGAACTTGAATTTTTTTATTCAATAATTTTTCGTGATAATTTTTCTTTTTATAATTATTGATGTGATATATTGTCACTTATGGTGTATATTGGAAACTATGTCTAGAATGAGTTCATTTGAAGGTAATAATGCTTTAAAACACAACTTCACAAATTGTAAAAAAAAAAATTATGCTCATAAGATTGCTAATTTTTGTTAAGAGTTTTGTAACTCAAATGACACTTTTTTATATTTTTGACAAAAATGTCCAAATTCAAATCTCTTCTCTCCTAACTATTGAATTATATAAAACAAAAAGCATAAAAAAACAAAAACAAAAACAAAAACAAAAAAAATACAAAACAAAAAAGATTACTGATTTTTATTTCTCCCATTTGTTACACTAAAGTGGTTGAATTTATAGTTGCCAAAATGTGAATCGTATCGTGAATCAATTTTTTATTTTTTCGTATCGTGTATCATAAGATACACAAACATTTAATAAAATTTATAAAAAATTATAGATATACATATGTAAATGGTATATTCATTATAAATTTTGAATATATTATTCATCACTTATGTAATAATATTAGCATGTGTTTATAACATACACATTCAAATTGCTTAAATTCAAAAGTGATAATATATTACAAATGACCCAAAAATTAATTTATTTTAATCATATTGGCTAATCAATCCCATCTAAGTCAATGCTATCATCATGTTTATCATTTTGCAAATTTATTTCTTCATTAAAATTTTATTCATCATCATTAACATTTACTATCTCTTCTTGTTCTTTTTATTTTAATAATTAAAAAAAAAAAATCTTCTTGGCATTCTAGTCTCTTGGACTTATAACAATAATAAAAATAATTATATTTTCAATTAATATCTTATCCATAGTATAGAAAATAAATTTATAAATATTAAAGTGAAGTGTAAGTGTATACTATGTAGTTCAAATTTTGTAGAAGAAAGAGAGGGGAAAAAAATTTATGAATATCTTATTTTATTAGGTTAAATTAAGTAATAAAACAAGTCTAACAACTTGTTAGATTCAAATAAAAGTACAAATTTTAACAAAAAATCTCACTTTAAAGCATTTGTCTATGTATCGTATGATACATATAATTTTACGATACGATACAATTCATACGATACACACACTGTATCATACGATTTATGAGCACTTACAATACGCTGATATGATACAGAACTTGTTACACACAATACGATATGTATCGCGTATCGTACTATATTGACAACTATGGTTGAGTTGACTGCGGAGTCTTCTTGGAGGAGTCTTCCTGCTTCCTGGCCAACCCCTATGAGAGGTGGAAATGAATTCTTATCCATTGAGGGCCTAATAATTATTATCCGTTGGTGAAGAAGACACTATTAATAGCGAAAAAGACTAGACCATTTTTAATGGTTAACAATTCTCACACTAGAACTAACTGTTAAAGACCTTGGTATGTTTATCTATTACTTGCACCTGCTCTTAAAAATCTTCCAACAAAACCAATTTCAGCCACTCTTTTCTTTATATAAATACACATTCTCTTTCTCACTAGTAAGCGGGGTAGGTATATATATATATATATATATATATAGAACTCCTTGTTTACTTCTATTACAATTTCTGAACAATTAGATCAAGAGTATTGCTTTTCTCAAAAAAAAAAAAAAAAAAAAAAAAATCAAGAATATTGTGGTTCATTAGTATTGTTCGATGAAAATATTTTTACTTCTTCGGTTCTTCCTATGTAAATAAAAAAAGGTCTATTGCCCTTGAAATAAATTAAAAAATTGTTGTGGTCACTGGTCCCAGAAATAAAGCCTGAATATTGTTAAGTTAGCATCAACTATGACAAGCAAGCCAAACGGTCATATATCTATATGTCACACTTGTATTTCAAGTTTTCAACAATAATTGTGTGAATATTTAACAAAAATATAAAATAAATAAAATAATTGTGTGAATTAATCTTAAACATAGACGGTTCGGCCAAGGAGGTCCATGGCCCAGGGCCCCTTAGAATTTTTAAAAAATATATAGTATATAAATTTTATGAGATTTTATAATTTAGATTCAAGAAAATTCTTCTCAGCACTGTTAATATAATCCCAGGCCCCTTTAAACAGGAAAAAAAAAAGTCCAAACAATAACAACAAAAATTTGCGCAAAAAACAACAATATTTAGGCCCCCCACTCCAAAAATTAAAAATTAAAAAAAAAAACTATTAAAAAAACCATTTTTTTGAGAACTATTAATTAAAAAGAAATCCACACGACACACTATATTAATTAAAAGAACTATTAATAGATCCCAAATATATTAATTAAAAGAAATCCCACGACACACTATACATGTCTAATGAAATAAACACGATTAGTTAATTTTATAATGAAAACTTTGCAAATTTATAAAGACAAAACTTAGATATAGTTTCTTAGGTACTCTACATTAGGTTCTTCAATTAAATTCAAACAGATAATTAGATTAAAGTTAATATTCCTTAAAAAAATAATATTTTTGTGTTTTATTGATCAACGTAGACATACGTTTGAATTTAATTAGGAAACCTAATATACTGCATATAAGAAACTATATCTAAAATTAACTAATTTATTATTAATGATTGTCAGTGGGTGGGTTAGTGATAGGGAACATTTCAGTTGGACCTATTCGATTGTGAAACTCGATCTATCAGACACTAAGACCAGTCCGACATACCGCTGAGTAGCCACTAAACCACCACAAGGTCTATTCCCGGAAGTGAGTCATCCAGTCATCTTGACTAGTCAGACGCCCACATGGATGGGCGAGTGAGAACAGTTCACTCCTTAAGGTGATATAAGTACTCCCATTCTAAACTTACCCAGATATGGGAACTATTACACACATCACTAGAAGGTTATCCTACTAATTTGTAGCCACTAAGTATGAGAAGTTAAACCTAAAGATCTTAGTGCCACTAACTCTACTCCCGCCATTGTACTAGTACCTACATTCTTGGGAACGTGGTCCCCCTAAACTACTACATAAGCACCAAGGCACCTCCATTCCAACGTATGTGTGCATAATTTCCTAACTTTCATACTTTTAGATTTCTTGGAGATTGTTGTGAATTTCGAACTTAAGCTTTTGAGGGTTTTTGGCCAGCACTATATGAGAGGCCAAAAACGTATTGACCCCTTGTGATTAAATTAATTGATTAATTAGCCAAGTTATTAATTAATCAAATTAACATGCAAACGCGTGATAACACAAATAAATCACCAATTAAACTAAGTATGCAGTGGAAAATAAATTGACACGGTGATTTGTTTACGAATGGGGAAAACCTACACGGCAAAAACCCCACCGGGTGATTTTAAGGTCACCACTCCCGAAATTCCACTATTATCACAACAAGCGGTTACAAGTAAAGGAATCCCAGTACCTTATACCAACCTACAGTTGAACCCTTACCCCAATACCCAATTGGACTTGTTCTGTAGTGACAATTTCTCCTTTTAATGCACAGCTCCCAGTACGCGACTTCAATCACCAACTAGAGAAGGTTGTTGGCTGCAAAGTTCTTCAGTTCATCCACACGATGAAGATCAAGAAGATGCTTGGTCACAAAACCCTATGGTGTACAAACATAGCAACTTCTTCACAAGAATGATGAACTAGGGCAAAACTTCGTCTCCAGTCACAATTTGCTTGAACAGACTTTACTCAATGCTTGTGCAACTTGTGAACACTTTGACGGCCCTTAAAATAATCCTTTTATATGTCTAGGATTAGGAGAAAAGAAGGCCCAAAAACACATTCACGGATCCCAAGAAAACAAAACTGAAAAATCTGTTTTTCTTAAACCTCGACAGATAGAAGCTGTTGAGCAGGTGTCAAGCCATGGGGCTGGAACAGCTTCTTGAGCTTGATAGATGCTAGCTGTCGAGCTTTAATGAACTTGCACTTTTCAGCTTGTTTCTTAGAGAGACTTGAATAACTTTAACACTTGATCTTGAAACCTTATTTCTTGAAGTATTAAAAACACCTAAATCTACCCAATTACAAGTAAAGTGCGTTTTGTCAAAGGATTAGCCAATTACATAAAAGAATGACATATGTTCTTAACAAGTGAAACACATATGTCCTAACAATCTCTCCCTTTGGCAATTCGTGACAAAACCACAACAAACAAATGAGCATATGAGAGAAGTCATAAATCACTTAACTCATATTCACTTGTTGAATACAATAAAATCTATCCTAACACAGACTCTTGAAAAACTTTGCAAGAAGAGAGTTTATGGCAAGTAGACTTTGACAACCTGTATTTTAGAAACACTTTAAACAAAACTTATCAACGTATCTTTGTGTGAAACAGAAATAATAGATTGCATACAAGTAATAAGAAGCACGTGCATAAAGAGAGAAAAGAAACAGTACATGTAAGGGTAGGTGAATGAAACATACATCAACATATAAAGAGAATGAGTACAATGTATGTAAAAAAATGGTCACAAGACCTAAGGTACAAGAACAATGTATTTAAAATAGAAAGAAAAGAGAAGATACATAACATCCTCACTACATCCCTCATGTAACAACACTCCCCCTAACAAAATGGTCTTATACTAACTCTCCCCCTAAGAACCCAAAGCACATCTGCAACAAGTTGAGGTGTGACAGGAAAGCGCGTACCTCAAACACGAGTGAAGAAGTGAGGTACTGAACGATCAATTCCATGCATATTGGAGTAAAACTCCTATATAAGCATGGAAGGACAGGTGACCGGGACATCACACAGTGACTCCCATCCCCGACTGTGAATGACATCGGGAAGGTTGGTGTCGACAAAGTCCGCCAGAATGACTTGACATTCAGAACGAATGCCTCATCGAGAAAAGTTCTTCGAGAAAGCCTGTCGAGCATCCTCATCACAAAACTGAATATTAGAAGGAGTAGGATCAGAAGACGAAGATGATGCCCCGGAACGAATAAGGTTCCAGGACGGAGCCGACTTATGTTTAGGTGCCATAGACACGACTAACGTAAACAGAAAGAGAATGAGAGAAAGAGAGACAATTAGAAAAGTCCCAAAACATTTCAAATATAACAAGTATATTGAAAAAAGAGTACGTATGCATGGAAAATGCATGAACATGTGACGTGCAATATAAAAAGCATCATGGGCTCGACCTAATCCAATCCTACCAGCACAATCAATTTGCACACATCTAAATGCATGATCATACTATTATAATGCACATGTGATGCAATGTATGAGATTTTAAACTCATTTAAGTGAAACCTATCCCAAAATTTCAACAATAACTCATCAATTTTAAAAAACCCCAACATTTCTTTAAAAAAAAACCCAAATTCTAGGTTTTAAAACATGAAATGCATGTAATTGAAGGAGAAGAAAAATACCAAGTGTAGAGAAAGCCTTGAAAAAGCTTGAAAATCACTTGGGTTGAGGTTTGGAGTGAGAGAAGATGTATAGGGAGGTGAGGAGACAAAGGTATCGAGAGAAATATTAACAGAAATAAAGAACATAATGCATAGAACCTATATATAGAAGTTCAATAAAGCTCGATAGATGGAGGTGTCGAGAGGTGTCGAGCAAGGTGTCAAGACAGGAGTCAAGAAATTAGCCGTCGACAGATGCAGCTATTGAGAAGGTGTCAAGGAACAGAGTATCAGACACAAGAATAGAAGCTCGATCAATCCACCAGCTGTCGAGAAGCTATCGAGAGGTCAGGAACTTTCTCAATCGATCCACCTAGCTATCAAGAGGTGTCAAGATTGCGATAAGAAAAAGCTGAAAAGCTCAACGGATAGCTAGGTGTCGAGGAGCTGTCGAGGAGTTGTCGAGATTACTTTTAAAAACAGTTTTTCAAGAAGGGTAAAACACAGACATGAATGCAATCAAGTATGCAACTCAACCAATAATCCATTTAACATATTAAGCTCTCAGAATCATCTCTCAACAATAATTTTAAGCACATGGATCTCAGAAACACACACACACACTAAACAAGTCTAACCAATTTTATATTTCAAAAACAAGTCAAGACAATTTAATGAGCATACATAAACACATGTAAACCTTGTGATGGCCAAATCACATTATACCTTCACATGTATCAAGAGTAGCAAAGAATATTGCGTGTTGTGTGTGAAAAACATCGCAAGATTGCATAAGTGTCAACTTGTTATGATGATTTGAGATATGAGAAAATCACTTTAACTCACATACAATCATAACTGTTTGATGGGGACTGTCACCTTCGAAGTACATCCTATAACTCCCACATCTCCTAGAATACACACTTGCAATCATATTTAAAAGAATTTTTGATCTTTTTGCTTTTTATTTTTTATTTTTTATTTTTTTTAAACAAATCATGCATGGGCATATAAGAGATAGAAAAGAAATACACATTGATATTTAACATTCCAATTTAGCTATGCCAAAGCACACAAATGTATTGACATTGCACTTTTGCTATGCCGAAGCATACAGATGTCATTTCATGATTAGCGGGCAACAGTGGTGAGATGGTTATTTATGCCTTTCTCTTAGGATTTTTTAGTCTTTCCCGTCAAAAAGAGTAATACGAGTGTTAAGTAACTTAATCTTACTCATCACAAATAAGAGCCACAAAGCTCACTTGCTTAATTGTGCATAGAGATGCTCATCTAAGCTATAAAAGATACAAAGTTAAGAAAACTTTGTTTCAATGGCCATCTAAGGTACACAAGTACCAATGTACACAAAACACACACTGTTTTTGTATTTTTCTAATTTTTCAATTTTTTTTATATCAAAAACAAAATAAATAAAACTGAAAACAAACAAACAAAAACATGTTAAACAAAGCAAAGCAAAAACTAGATGCAAATGCATGAGGAAGAAGAAGGAGAGAAAGAGATCAATCCAAGGGGATAACACCAATGTTTTGACGAAAAAATTCAAAACGTTTGCTATTAAGAGGTTTGGTAAACAAATCAGCCTTCTGATCATTGGTGTGAATAAACTCAAGAGTAAGAATATCATCTTCGACAAGCTCCCTAATGAAGTGATGTCGAATCTCTACGTGTTTGGTTCGAGAATGTTAAACTGAATTCTTAGAGATGTTGATGGCACTGGTATTGTCACAGTAGATGGTGAGATGCTCTTGACAAATATCATAATCGTGGAGGAGTTTTGGCATCTATAGGAGTTGGGTGCAACAACTACCTGCAGCGATGTACTCAGCTTCTGCAGTGGATAAAAAGATGGAGTTCTGCTTTTTGCTCATCCAGGAGACAAGATTGTTACCCACATAAAAACAACCCCCCGATGTACTTTTTCTATCATCAGCATTCCCAACCCAATCAACATTAAAATACCCAGCTAAGACAACATTTGTGTCCTTGCTGTACCACACACCGAACTCAGCAGTGGTTTTGACATACTTTATAATTCTTTTTAAAGTAGTCATATGAGATTCTTTGGGGTTAGCTTGATATCTAGCACACACACGAACACTGTAACTAATGTCAAGTCTACTAGCAGTAAGGTAAAGAAGACTACCTATCATGCTTCTATATAGAGATGAATCAACACTCTTGCCTAACAAGTCCACAGTGAGTTTAACATTTGGGCTCATAGGGTTTTAACAGAACTAGCATATTCCAAACCAAACTTTTTCACAAGATTCTTAGCATATTTAGATTGGGATAGGAATATACCTGAATCTAGTTAACGAATCTGCAATCTAAGGAAGTGAGTTAGCTCTCCAATCATGCTTATCTCGAACTTGGCTTGCATGAGTTTTGAGAAGCCATGAGGAAGTTCATCCTTAGTCGACCCAAAGATGATATCATCAACATAGACTTGAGCAACTATCAACTCACCATCTTCCTTTTTGATAAAGAGAGTCTGATCAGCTTTTCCTCTTGTGAACCCATGTGACACAAGGTATTATGTGAGCTGATCATACCAAGCTCTAGGGGTTTGCTTTAAGCCATAAACTGCCTCTTGAGATACAACACATGATCCGGAAAGTGTGGATCAATGAATCCTTTTGGTTGAGCCACATAGACATCTTCTTTAAGTAGCCTATTCAAGAAAGCAGTCTTTACATCCATCTGATAAAGTTTTAACTTTAGATGACATGCTAGGGCAAGGAGAATTCTGATGGACTCCATACGGGCAACTGGGGCAAATGTTTCATCATAGTCTACTCCTTCCATTTGTGAGTATCCTTGAGCTACAAGTCGAGCCTTGTTGCGAATCACATTGCCCTCCTCATCAGTCTTATTGTAGAATATCCACTTTGTGCCGATGATGTGCTCACCCTCCTGTCTAGGTACCAAAGTCCAGACATCATTCTTGTGAAACTGAAGCAGTCCATCATACATTGCTTCGACCCAATTTTCATCCTGAAGAGCTTCCTCAACTTTCGTGGGTTCAATCTATGACAAAAAACAAGAATAAGACACAAAGTTAGCAACACATTTATCAACTGTACGTTTCCTTAATGTGAGTTCATTCATCTTTCCCACGATAGCTTCTGGAGGATGATTTAATTTAATTCTAGAGGAAGGTCCTTTCTCTTCATGTGATTCAAAATTTGGTGAAGTGGGTATATCCGCAGAATCTTCCACAACACTGGGAGTACTAGGAGTACTTGGAGATGCAGGTTCTTGTTCAACAATTTCTTGAACTTCCTTAGGCTCAAGAGGAGAAATTTCTTTGGGGAGTTCTTCAATGCCTTTCTTAGAACCAGAATCTAAAGACTCATTAATAACAACATTCACTGTTTCCATTACCTTCACAGTTCTTTTGTTTTATACTCGATAAGCCTTGCTTGTGGAGGAGTAACCCAAAAATATACCTTCATCGCTCCGGGAGTCAAACTTTCCCACATTCTCTCTATCCTTGAGGATGAAACAAGTACTTCCAAAGATTCTGAAATACTTCATATTTGGCTTCCTTCCTTTCCATAACTCAAAAGGAGTCTTTTTGGTACCAGGTCTGAAGTACACCCTATTAACCGTATGACATGCAGTGTTAATGGCTTCTTCCCACAGATTTCTAGCCACATCTTTGTTATGCAACATGGCTCTAGCCATCTCCTGAATGACCATGTTCTTTCTTTCTACTACACCATTTTGTTGAGGAGTGATAGGAGTAGAGAATTCTTGAGATATACTTGATTTTGTGCAAAAGGACTCCATATATGAGTTCCGGAATTCTTTACCATGGTTACTTCGAATTCGATCAATCTTCAGGCTCTTTTCATTCTGTAGTCTTGTGCACAAAGCTTCAATGTGCTCAGGAGCATCAGACTTGGATCATAGGAGAATGACCCAAGTGTACCTAGTGAAGTTGTCTACCACAACCATGATGTATCTCTTACCACCAAGAGACTTGGTTCTAGTTGGACCCATAAGATCTAGATGTAGAAACTCCAATGGCCTAGATGTAGCTGATGAATGAGTGCCTGGATGCTTAGCTTTTATCTGTTTCCCAAGCTGACATGGTCCATACACCACATTGCTTATTCTACTAAGCTTTGATATCCCTAAGACTGATTCATGCTTAGATACAATAGAAAGATGTTTATAACTAGCATGTCCCATCCGTTGATACCATAGATCTTCATTTGGCAAACGAATGCTATTGCACACAATATCAGCATCAGGAACCAATCCATAATAGTTGTCCAACGTGTGAACCCCACTTATGAGTTTCTTTCCAGACTCATCCATGACAAGACACTTTTCCTTTGAGAATAGCATCATGAAGTCTTGATCACATATCTGACTTATGCTCAACAAGTTCACCTTTAGACCTTCTAATTGTAGAACATTTGCAATGTCCGATAATCCAGGTAGAGAGATGATTCCTTTCCCTTTAATCTGTGACTTTCTCCCATCACCAAAAGTGACATTGCCACCTTTCTTAGACTCGAAAACCTTGAAGAGAGATCGGTCTCCGGTCATGTGTCTTGAACAACCGCTGTCAAGGTACCACAAATATGTGTCCATAATTTTAAATGCAGACTTCATCATAAAACACACTCCGTGCTTAGATGATAGATCGGTGGGAATGGTACTTTCTTTCATCTGCCTTTTACAAGCTAAGCCTTTAATTTTTACTCTTCTCAGACGAACTCCTCTACACATTCTCATTCTGAGACAGTCTAGTTTCTTCTTAGTCAAATTGAGATCTTTTCCAATACTCATCATAAGAGAATTCAAATAACTTTTAGACTTGTATTTTCAGAGACACTCAAACAAGTAGAGATTAGAAAAACAAGATGTATTTGAAAACAAAGATCTCTTTAAGCCGGTTATAGCCATGACAACAGAGGTCAATGGATCAAACACAGCAAAGATTAAACCTAATCAGAGTGTACTTGCTCTGATACCACTTGATAGGCCAAAAATGTATTGACCCTTTGTGATTAAATTAATTGATTAATTAGCCAAGTTATTAATTAATCAAATTAACATGCAAAGCGCGTGGTAGCACAAACAAATTACCAATTAAACTACGTATGCAGCGGAAAATAAATTGACACGGTAATTTGTTTACGAATAGGGAAAACCTACACGGCAAAAACCCCACCGGGTGATTTTAAGGTCGCCACTCTCGAAATTTCACTATTATCACAACAAGCGATTACAAGTAAATGAATCTCAGTACCTTATACCAACCTACAATTGAACCCTTACTCCAATAACCAATTGGACTTGTTCTGTAGTGACAATTTCTCCTTTTGATACACGACTCCCAGTACGTGACTAACCAATTGCGCGGATCCCAGTACGCGACTTCAATCACCAACTAAAGAAGACTGTTGGCTGCAAAGTTCTTCAGTTCATCCACACGATGAAGATCAAGAAGATGCTTGGTCACAAAACCCTATGGTGTACAAACACAACAACTTCTTCACAAGAATGATGAACTAGGACAAAACTTCGTCTCCGGTCACAATTTGCTGGAACAGACTGATAGGCCAAAAACGTATTGACCCATTGTGATTAAATTAATTAATTAGCCAAGCTATTAATTAATCAATTTAACATGCAAACGCGTGGTAGCACAAACAAATCACTAAATAACTAAATATGCATCGAAAATTAAATGACACAGTGATTTGTTTACGAATGGGGAAAACCTGACGACAAAAACCCCATCGGGTGATTTTCAGGTCACCACTCCCGAAACTCCACTATTATCACAACAAGCGGTTACAAGTAAAGGAATCTTAAGTACCTTACCAACCTACAGTTGAACCCTTACCCCAATACCCAATTGGACTTGTTCTATAGTGACAATTTCCCCTTTTGATGCATGGCTCCTAAGTACGTGACTAACCAATGCGCAGATCCCAATACGCGACTTCAACACCAATTGAAAGAGAGGTTGGCTGCAAAGTTCTTCAGTTCATTGTACACAATGAGGATCAAGAAGATGCTTGGTCACAAAACCAAAAGGTGCAAATACACAGCAACTTCTTCAAGAATGATGAACTAGGGCAAGAACTTCGTCTCCGGTCACAATTTGCTTCAACAGAGTTTTCTCAATGCTTGTGCAAATTGTGAACTATTTAACGGCCCTTAAAACAATCCTTTTATATGTCTAGGGTTAGGAGAAAAGAATGCCCAAAGACACATTCACAAATCCTAAGAAATCAGATCAGAATTCTGATTTTTATAAACCTCGACAGATAGCAAGGTGTCGAGCAACTATCAAGCAGGTGTCGAGCTTTAATGAATCTGTACTTCCAGCTTGTTTTCTTGGACAGATTTGAAGGCTTTCATACTTGATCTTGAAACATAGTTTCTTGAAGTATTTCAACACATCCTAGATCTACCCAATTACAAGTAAAGTGCGTTTTGTCAGAGGATTAGCTAATTACATAAAAGAATGACATATGTTCTTTAACAAGTGAAACACATATGTCCTAACAATCTCCCCCTTTGCAATCTGTGACAAAACCACAACAAACAAATGAACATATGAGAGAAGTCATAAATCACTCAACTCATATTCACTTGTTGAATACAATAAAATCTATCTTAGCACAAACCCTTGAAAAACTTTGCAATAAAAGAGTTTATGGCAAGTAGACTTTGACAGCCTGTATTTCTGAAACACTTTAAACAAAACTCATCAAGGCATCTTGTGTGAAACAGAAATAATAGATTACGTACAAATATAAGAAACATGTGTATAAAGAGAGAAAAGAAACAACACATGTAGAGATAGGTGAAAGAAACATACATCCATATATAGAGAAAATAAGTACAATGTATGTAAGAACTGGTAACAAGACCTAATATACAAGAACAATGTATCTAAAAAGTAGAAAAGAAAAACATACATCATATCCTCACTACATCCCTCAAGTATCAACACTCCCCCTAACAAAATGTCCTATACTAACTCTTCCCCTAAGATGACTACTCCCATATCCCAAAATTACTCCCCCTTTTTGTCACAAGTGATAAAGGGTAGAGTGTCAAGTAGACATCTCATTAGTAAACTAGCATCTCCATCATCATCATCTGAAGCATCATCATCCTCAGAGTCAGAAGCCGTTAGAGGAGGTGGTGAAGGAGTAGCCTCAGGAGCAAAACCACCCATGGTCACGTGTCGTTGTGCAATACGACCAACACGAACATTCACCTGATACAACTTAGTGAAAAGTGTATCAAGGCGAGCATCCATGCGCTGCAGCTGCGCCACGATGTCTCCAAGAGACACATCGCTCATGGAGGAAGAAGGAGCGGATGTAGATGGAGCAGAACGGGAGGGAGGAGTGGAATCTGGCTGTCTCGACCTAAACTGAGCCTCACTACGTTTTACGGTAGGAGCATCTATGGCACACATAAAAGTGAAATGGTCGGACACGGGAAAAGGGATGGAAAAATGGCGTATAATCCTCGTGATAGCAGAAGGAAAGATGAGCTTATCACGGGTTACCGCATCCAAATGAACATCTATAATAGACAAAATGAAATGAGAAGGAAAATCTATGGTAAGATGCTCAAGAAGGGATAACAAAAATCGAGCACGAGGCTCTGTGATAGAGTTGTAGTGAGAAAGTACAAAAGTCATCACCATGTTTAAGAATCTAGGACCTTTAGCAAAAGGTCGACATGATGTAAACTGACGCTCACCCCACTCCGAAGGACGCTCACAGAAAGCAGATATGAGCTCATCCTTGGACATAGTCCGTAGACGCTCACAAGAAGGATAGTCAAGAAAGTTTATCCTAGGAACCCGAAGCACATCCGCAACAAGCTGCAGTGTGACAGGGATGCGCGTACCTCGAATGTGAGTAAAAAAAAAAGGTACTGAACGATCAATCTCGTGCATGTTGGAGTAAAACTCCTGAATAAGCACGAGAGGACATGTGACCGGGACGTCACACAATGACTCTCATCCCCTACTGTGAATGACAGAGGGAAGGTCAGTGTCGGCGAAGTCCGCCAAAATGACTTGGCGTTTCGAATGAACACCTCATCTAGAGAAGTTCTCCGAGAATGCCTTGTGGGCATCATCATCACGGAACTGAAGAGAAAGAGGAACAGAATCAGAAGAGGAAGAAGCTCCAGAACGCAGAGGGTTCCGAGCCGGAGTAGATTTACGCTTAGGTGCCATAGACACTACTAACGTAAACAAAATGAGAAAGAGAGAGAGAAAGAGACAATCAGAAAAGTCCTAAAACAATTCAAATATATCAAATATATTGAATAGAAAGTACGTATGCATGGGGAATGCATGAACATGTGACATGCAATAGAAATTTCATCATGGGCTCAGCCCAATCCAAACCTAATAGCACACAAACATATTACACACATCTAAATGCATGAAAATACCATTATAATGCAAATGTGATGCAATGCATGAGATTTTGAACACATTTAAATGAAAACCCATCCCAAAATTTCAAGAAAAACTCATCAATTTTGAAAAACCCAAAAATTTCCCAAAAACCCAAAAACCTAAGATTCAAAACATGAAATGCATGAAGAATGAAGGAAAAAGAGATCATACCAAGTGATTTGAAGCAAGGAAAGGCCAAAAATCACATGGGTTGAAGGTTTTGAGTGAGAAAAAGGAGTTTGGGAGGTGAACAAACGTGGACAGATCGAGAGAGATCGAGAAAATGAGAACCGGATCGCGAACAAGGTATATATAGCATCCTCAGTAAATCTCGACAGATGAGGTATCAAGAGGTGTCAAGCCAGCTGTCGAGAAAGTTGTCGAGGAAATGGTCGTCGACAGATGAAGGTGTCAAGGAGGTCTCGAGGAACAACCCACCAAAACCAAGAACAGAAGCTCGATCGATCCACCAGGTGTCAAGAAGGTATCGAGGAGATAGAAACTTTCTCGATCGATCCACCAGGTGTCTAGGAGGTGTCGAGATTACGATAAGGAAAATGCTTAAGAAGCTCAACAGATAGCTAGGTATCGAGGAGGTGTCGAGCTTGCTTTTAAAAACAGTTTTTCGAGAAGTGAAAAACACAGACATGAATGCAATCCAACATGCACCTCAACCAATGATCCAATCAACATATTAAGCTCTCAAAATCATCTCTCAACAAAAATTTTAAGCACATGAATCCTCCAAAACATACACACACACTAAACAAGTCCAACCAATTTTATATTTCAAAAATGAGTCAAGACAGTTTAGTGAACATACATTAGCACATGTAAAACCTTGTGATGGCCAAATCACATTGTACCTGCACATGTATCAAGAGTAGCAAAGAATATTGCGTGTTGTGTGTGAAAAACATCGCAAGATTGCATATGTGTATACATGTTATGACGATTTGAGATATGAGAAAATCACTTTAACTCACACACAATCATAATTGTTTAATGGGGACTATCACTTTTGAGGTATATCCTATAACTCCCACATCTCCTAGAATACACGCTTGCAATCATATTTAAAGCATTTTTGATCTTTTTGCTTTTTATTTTCTTTGCATATTTTCTTTTATTTAGCATATCATGCATGGGCATATAAGAGAGAGAAAAAAAATACCCAAGATGTTAAGTATTTGACATTGCACTTTTACTATGCTGAAGCATACGGATGTCTTTGACACGACACTTTTGCTATGCCGAAGCATACATGTGTCATATTATGATTGGTGGGTAACAGTGGTGAGATGGTTATTTATGCATTTCTAGTCCTACACGTCAAAAAGAGTGATACGAGTGTTAAATTCAAGAGATAACTTAATCTTACTCATCACAAATAAGAGTCACAAAGCTCACTTGCTTAGTTGTGCATAAAAGTGCTTATCTAAGCTACAAATGATACAAAGTTTAGAAAACTTTGTTTCAATGGCCATCCAAGGTACACAAGTACCAAAGTACACAAAACACACACTGTTTTTGTATTTTCTGATTTTTCAATTTTTTTTTAATTTTTATTTTAAAAACAAAACAAACAAAACTGAAAGCAAACAAACAAAAATATGTTAAACAAAACAAAGCATAAAACTAGACTAACTCAAAATAAATGCAAAACACATAAGTAATGCAACAAACAAAAACAAGAAGATAGAAGAAAGTGAAAAAAATCACTTAGAGTCTTTTTTCTTCCACACTTTGGAAGAACCTTTCCTTTGATTGTATCCTTGAACCGGCAGTGAAGGGGAAGAATTGAACCCGTTCAAGTTAGAAAGGAACATGAGGGCTTTCAGAAGATCTCCAAGAGGAGCAAGAGAGGATTGAAGCTAATTTTGGCTTCCAGATGCTATCATGCCGTTGCTTTGTTGAGTGGCTAACCACTTATAGCAATTTGGTCATGTGTGACCGGCAGCTCCACAATGATGACAAATATGCTGCTTCTTCTGTTTAGGCTTTTGAGAGTTAGCCTTCTTAGCCCTAGGGTTTTTAACATCTTTCTTATCCTGCTTAAGGGGTGCTCCTAAGATGGATTTACCTTTGTCTAGGTTCTCACTAGCTAATTCAGTTTTAACATCAGTGTTCTCAATTTCAGTATTATTAGCAGGAGACACAAAAACAGTAGCACTAGTAGAAGCAGTATTAGAGGAGGAAAGACCATACCCTAAACCCGTTCGATCCGAAGCAGATTTCTGATTGTTGAGCATTTCATCAAGCTTTGCACTTGAAGTCCTCTCCAATTGAGCTCTAACTTGAAACAACTCCGCTTCAAGCTTCTTGGTCTTCTCAGCCAAGAAATTGTTCTCAAACCTCAATGCTCCAATAGTTTGATTTGCCTCATCAAACTTTGTGGAAAGCTCTTCACGATCAAGTTCCACATCACTAAGCTTCTTGGTGGCCAGCCTATACAGTTTTTCATGCTTCTCAGACAACTTGTATAGTTTTGAAAGCTCGAAAATGTGTTGAAAACACAAGAACAATTTAGACCGCCCAATTAAAGTTACGGCTCGATAGATTTTACACTAACTTCATACTAAGTGCGGAATAGTGTAAATGCGAGCGAATGAACACATAAGCTACTCTAATCCATAAACTAAGCAACACAGCAGTATAATGGAATATAAAAGAGTAGAGAAGAAAGATGCAAACACAGAAAATACCGAGATGTGTTTTCGAAGAGGAAACCGAAAAACTCGGCAAAAAACCTCTCTGCTGCCCTCCAAGTGGAAATCGATCAACTAGACAATCAGTTGGGATACATGGGTTAGTAAGAGACCCTCCAAGCCTAATCTACCCAATGCACCTAAGCCCTCCAAGCTCCTACTCCAACAAGGCTTCTCGGAACCGTGTCTTGTCTAGCTTTCCGGATCCCGTAACAAGCTCCATGTTGCATCTGCCATTCTAGGCTTCTTCCAATGCCTCCCAGCAGCACCAAAATGTCACTCAACACTCTCAAAGGGTGTGGTAAGTGTTTGGGCTATTAACCTCTCAATGGTATGGAAATGGAGAGGGAAGAGTTGAGGAAATACCACAAGCAAGTGTATAGAAAAAGATGGGGATGACAATCTCTAATTCTCAATGTGTTTGGCAAGGGTTTTCTTCTCTCTGAAGCATTCCTCAACATTTGTGGGTAATGAGAGTATATATAGGATAGGTACAGAAAGTGTGAGTTATTCAGTATAGGCTGGCAAAACAGATTGCCTCGCGGGTGTCTCGCGGGTAAGGCCTTCCTGCGAGACACTCGCGAGACACAACTGTCTCCACCTGGTCTGATTCTTCGCATTCTAGCATGTGCATGGCACATGATTCACTTCACGGGAAGCTAGGTCGCGACATACCCGCGAGAATTCTTGAGCCTTCAAATGCTTGAGTTTTCACACTCTCTCTCTATCACATATTCCTTACAACAAATCCCACAATAAATACAGGGTATAAATGATTGATAATAATTACAATCAAATTTGGCACGGAATAAAAGCCAACAAAATACATAGTTGTAAATAACAACTTTACAATCTCCCCCTTTGGCTATTCCGTGACAAAACCCTAAAAACAGACTCTAGACTTAAACGTGAGTTTGGGAACAAAGCAAAACTCACTCACACCTAATTCTAGATTCTGATAAGTTCTTGAAACATATGAACAAGTATCTCCTAAAACACAACAACACAATAATATCATTGTATGCAGAAAACTTGAAATGCATATGGAGCAAATATAATGT
Organism: Quercus aquifolioides; assembly: GCA_019022515.1. Classification (NCBI taxonomy): domain Eukaryota; kingdom Viridiplantae; phylum Streptophyta; class Magnoliopsida; order Fagales; family Fagaceae; genus Quercus; species Quercus aquifolioides. The sequence continues at coordinate 7,374,332 of CM032332.1, read as the reverse complement.
GATCAAGCAAAATGGAATAAAAACAATAGACCATGGCAAGATCAAACAAGCAATCACTATACAAAAGTGATCACTATGCTCATTCACATAAGGAATGAACATCCGGACATGCAAGATGATAAGCTCATTTGAAGAGTATCATTTGCAAATCCAACACTCAACCAATGCGAAATACACGAAGTATTTGCATCTAGGAACAATCCTACATGGGCACAAGAGTGTTCATCACTCAACCAATGCATAGAACGTATATGCATCTAGGAACAATCCTACAAGGGCACAAGAGTGTTCATCACTCAACCAATGCATAGAACGTATATGCATCTAGGAACAATCCTACAAGGGCACAAGAGTGATGTACTGAAGTAAAATGTATGACATTAAACATCAAGAACACAAGCATAAAGGCTGCATATGCATGGCACAAACCATAAAAGCCTACAAGCATGCAATTAAACAAACCCTAAAAGCTTATAAAAGCAACATGGGTACAAAACAAGATATGCTACAAAGCATAGAGAATATCACAAAAGAACTACTGAAATTATACTGAAATAAAAACAGAGTATCAAAGCTTTAAACCAAAAGCAGTAAAAGAGTTAAAAAACAAACGAAAAGAAACTGAATTAAACCCGTCTGTAAGACCAATAACCAATGTTACTATGTTTCTAAGCTATGCTCCCCCTAACGCTGTGCAAGCTCTTCTCCAGCTCCCCCTCAAAACTTTCTCCCCCTTTTTGACCGGAATGGCCAAAGAGGCTAGAACTGATCTGATTCTGAATCTGAGCCCTGCTCCATAGACAAGTCTTGTATCTGTGAAGACAATGCAGTGACCTGTCCTTGGAGGTATGCAAACTGAGTTGCAGTGTGATGCACATGGGATTCAAGCACGGTAGACATCCGGTCCATTTTAGCCAGCAAGAGATCAAGTTTGCTCAAGCTTTGTGATGGAGCGGAAGATGATGGCTGTGCTGAAGGCTCTGGGGCAGAAGTGAATCTATCAATCTCCTCCTCTGTATCTCCACCCTCATCTTGCTCAACACGAGGCTGTGGGATGGTATGCACACCAGTCTTAGAGCCTTTGATGTGTGCTGTGCTCCTAGTCAATGTATGACCACTAATGGGGTAGTCCCTCTGAACGACTGTGAGGCCACTGGGTAGCTTGAGCTTTGCTTTGGCAATCAATCCTATGATCAAAGAGGGAAATGGCATTACAGTTCGTGTATTCTGCTTTGTAATGCTCTTCTTCAGGACATGGATGATATGGCCACAAATGTCTATCTCCTTATGAGTAAAGAGATCATACAGGAATCTTGTTCTCGGAGCAGATAGTGTGGTGAGATTGGTGACTTGATACAGATTATGAATCATCACATAACTTAGTGTCCTCATTTCCGGAGAAAATTTGATTGTGTTCATGGATGATTTCTTCGGTTCACCACCAAGAACTGTAATCATCTCAGCAGTAGAGCCCAATCTGTCCTCATATGTAATTGTAATTGGTTGAGATGGAGGACGAATTTCCAAAAAGTCTTGGATGATCTCTCTAGTAATCACAATTCTTTGTGTCTTACCCAGCACTCAATACGATCTCCGTTGACAGTGGCATTTGAGAAAAACTCTTTGATTATCTCAAAATAAACAACCCCAACTAGATTCAACAGCTTGGTCCAAGTTCTATCTTTGAACACTTCAGGCATGAAAGTGTCCTCAAGAGTTTCTAACTGAACCACTCTTTTCATGATGATCGTCTTGTCCTTATAGCAGTCATTGTACTTCATATTTGCTTCAGTGGACTTGAAATGATCAGAATCAGTGCGTGCACGCTTTGAAGTTGGTTTCTTCTTAGCTACATGCTTGGTGGGAGACATCTGCACAATTTCAAAAAGCAGAAAGGGAACATGTGCACAAACACCAAAACAGAGCGCAAAACTTAATTAGATTCAAGTTAGTCCCATAACAAGGAAAAAAAACTGATGGGATAGCAAAAATTACATCTATGGTTCGTCCAGATGGGTCGTCCATCATGAACGGTTAGCCAAACGACCAGATCATCTTTTATTCGTACAGACCTCTCTTCCTTGATAAATTGACTTATTGGGTAAACCCCATAATCAAGCCGACGGAGTCGTCCATGGGCGAAGAGCATGGACGACCAAACGACATAACAAAGGGTCGTCCATAGGCATCACGCATGGACGACCACACAACACTTAGCAAGTTCTGGAGCGGTTAACCAACCCGTGTTCATCGCCGCCAATTCCTCCCAAGTATGTAACTTCCAACGACGGTTATGGTTTCAATATCAGTTGAGGTCCAGATTCCAAGAATCTGGGGAAAATTATTTGGACCAATAACCGCCCCGAAGTACCCTATATAAGGACCGGTCTGAACCATGCAAAGGTAGGAAATACTGAGATTTTTACTCCCAAAAGGTTAAAAACTCCATCTGAGAGAACATACTAACTTTGCCATCGGAGGGTATTTGGCCAGTCCACCCCGGTCTCCCTTTGATTGTTTTTCTTTTTACAGGCCTCCGCTAACGCCGTAGTCCACCGAAGCCGAAGTGTTCAACCAACTGATTCCTCCATCATCAGTTGGCGCCGTCTGTGGGAAAAGCGTAAATTGTTTTTACGATTTGGCTTTCTGGGACAAAAGGTTGAATGGTTCGGACTAGGTCGAGGGCTACAAGCCCAGGCCATCAGGGAAGCAGAGACGCTTCAAGCAACCCCCATCGCGATCGCCAATCAGCGCCTGTCATGCAGTCGCCTTCCATCCAACAGATGCAATCCATGGCGGCCGCTATGGCGGAGTTAACTCGCCAGAATCAAGAGTTGACTAGGGAAATGGAGAGGCAGCGTCGTGAAGGACATGCTGAGAGGCAATCCCAGAGTCAAGAAGATAGAGGGGGACATGCTGAACCCGAGACTCAATCAAGAGGCACCACTTCGCGAAGGGTGCCACATTTGGAGAAGGAAATGGATCAGATGAGGAAGGTTATGGACGAGATGAAGGAGAACATGAGAAGGGCAAATCCCGTAGATGATTTGGTTCATCGAATAGATTCCCCATTCACGGCTTCCATCAATGGGCATCCCTTGCCGCCGAAGTTCAAAATGCCTTCCCTGGATTCATATGATGGAGCGCGCGATCCTTTTGATCACATCGCTACTTTCAAGACCACAATGCATCTCCAAGGGGTTCCAGACGAGATATGTGCAGAGCCTTCCCTACCACCCTTAAGGGACCAGCGCGAGTGTGGTTCAGCAAAATACCCCCGAATTCTGTAAGTTCTTTTGAGGAGTTAAGCAAATTATTTGTCAATAATTTCATTGGGGGACAGAGACACAAACGTTCCTCGTCCAGTTTGTTGACCATTGAGCAAGGAGAGAATGAAAGCCTGCGTTCCTTCATCACGCGCTTCAACAGGGAAGCCCTGACAGCAGACGAGGTAGACGACAAACTACTATTGGCAGCCTTCCACAATGGGGTTAACTCAGACTTATTCATTCACAAGCTGTATGAAAAAGAGCCCCAATCCATGGCTGAACTCGTCCATTCAGCCTAAAACTTTATGAATGCAGAAGACGCCATCATAGCTAAGAAGAGGAAGAGAGCTGAGAGAATGGAAGTCAACCCCCCACGTCAACCTGATCAAGGGCCTCGTCCAAAGAAGGGATGCAGACTATGAGTATAGAAGAAAGAAAAATTGTTGCAGAACCGATTGAAGTATTGGAAGATGTTTTATTACAAGAAAATGATCCTGAGAAATTCACTAGAATTGGAACAAGTATGAAGGAGAAGGCGAAAGAAGACCTCGTCCAGTTTCTAAAGAAGAATGCCGATGTTTTTGCATGGAGTCATGACGACATGCCTAGCATTGATCCAAATGTAATCACTCATCAACTGAACGTGTCCCCTTCTTCTAAGCCTATTTGTCAAAAGAAGAGGGTGTTTGCCCCTGAACGAGAGAAGGCTATCAAGGAAGAGGTTCAGAAACTGACCACAGCACAGTTTATCCAGGAAGTCTATTACCCGGATTGGTTGGCAAATATAGTGATGGTGAAGAAGGCAAATGGCAAGTGGAGGATGTGCGTCGACTTCACTGACTTGAACAAGGCTTGCCCTAAGGATAGTTATCCTTTGCCCCGTATTAATCAACTAGTTGATTCTACAGCTGGCCATCAAATGTTGAGCTTCATGGACGCCTTCTCAGGATATAATCAGATAAAGATGGACGAGGCAGACCAAGAAAAGACATCTTTTATTACCAGTCAAGGTTTGTTTTGTTACAAGGTGATGCCCTTCGGTCTGAAGAACGTAGGGGCAACTTATCAAAGGTTGGTGAACCACATGTTTCGTCCACAAATAGGACGGAATGTGGAGGTGTACGTGGACGACATGCTTGTGAAGAGCTTAGACGAGGGAAGCCACTTGGACGATCTTCGGGAAACTTTTGAAACACTTAGGCAATACAAGATGAAGCTGAACCCAAGTAAATGTGCATTCGGAGTATCTTGAGGAAAGTTTCTAGGATTCATGGTTTCAGAGAGAGGAATTGAGGCAAATCCAGACAAGATCCAAGCCATATTGAACATGGAGCCACCGAAGAACATCAAGGAAGTCCAATCCTTAACCGGACGAGTTGCAGCTCTAAACAGGTTTGTCTCAAAAGCCACTGACAAGTGTTTACCCTTTTTCAAAATTCTCAAGAAGGCATTTGAATGGACGGACGAGTGTCAAAGGGCCTTCCAGGACCTAAAGCACTATCTTACCACGGCCCCATTGCTAAGTCTGTCCGTGCTAGGAGAAGAACTATATTTATACTTAGCAGTGTCCCCACATACCGTGAGTTCAGCCTTGATCAGGGAGGAAAAAAAGGTGCAGAAGCCTGTGTATTACACTAGCCGGGCACTAAGAGGGGCAGAAGGAAGGTACCCATTGATAGAGAAGTTAGCCTTCGCATTAATAACAACTTCTAGGAAGTTAAGACATTACTTCCAAGGTCATGTCATCAATGTCATGACGGATCATCCGCTCAAGAAGGCAATGAATAAACTTGAAGCTGCAGGACAACTAATTCAATGGGCAGTTGAGCTCGGTGAGTTTGATATTCGGTACCAACCGAGGAATGCAGTAAAAGCTCAAGCCCTGACAGATTTCATTGCAGAGTTTACTCCAAGTTATGAGGACTTAAATGACAAAGAAGACAATAAAAAATGGGTCGTCCATGTAGATGGATCATCTACACTGTATGCAGGAGGTATAGGAGTGGTTTTCCAATCACCAGAAGGAGATAAATTGAATCACAAGGTTCGCTTGCAGTATCAAACAACTAACAATGAAGCAGAATATGAAGCCCTTCTTAAAGGGTTGGAGTTAGCTAAATCTGTGGAAGCAGACTCAGTACTCTACCTGGGAGACTCACAATTGGTCATAGGCCAAGTAAATGGAACATGTGAAGCCAAGGAATATAGAATGAAGAGATATTTGAAGAAGGTGTTACGCCTTATGAAGAAATTCAAAGAAGCTAATTTCGTTCAAATCCCGAGGGAAGAGAACATGGAAGCGGACACTCTAGCGAAGGAAGCCTCCGCTAATGAAGCAATGGACAAGTTGGATGAAATACGATACATGTCAAGCATAGACCTTCTTGAAATGTTGCAGATAGAAGGTGAGGAGAATTGGATGACCCCGATAGTCTCATACCTGAAGGACGGAAGGCTTCCAGAAGGGAAGGACGAAGCCAGGAAGCTCAAAGTTAAATCAGCCAAATACATCCTTATGGACGAAGTGTTATACAAAAGAGGTTTTTCACGACCATACCTGAGGTGCTTAGCTCTAGACGAAGCGAATTACGTATTGAGGGAAGTTCATGAAGGAGCATGTGGTAATCACTCAGGAGCCAGATCACTCGTCCACAAGGTCATTCGTGCAGGGTACTACTGGCCAACCGTCCAAGCTGATGCTAAGGCATATGTTAAGGTATGTGACCAATGTCAACGTTTCAGTAATATCCCTAGACAGCCTTCAAAATACCTCACCCCAATGATGGCCCCTTGGCCTTTTGCACAGTGGGGTTTGGATATTTTGGGCCCCTTTCCAACTGGAACCAGACAGATGAAGTTCTTGGTAGTGGGGATAGATTATTTCACTAAATGGGTGGAAGCTGAACCCTTAGTGAAAATTACACAACAAAATGTCAAAAATTTCATCTGGAAGAGCATTGTATGCAGGTTTGGAGTACCAAGAGTACTAGTATCTGACAATGGAAGACAGTTTGACAACACCCCCTTTAGAGAATTTTGTGAACAGCTTGGAATTAAGAATCATTATTCCTCACCCTCCCACCCACAAGCTAACGGACAAGCAGAAGTAGCAAACCGATCCTTGTTGAAAATCTTCAAGACTCGGCTTGAAGGGGCAAAGGGAGTATGGCCGGATGAATTACCAGGTGTTTTGTGGGCTTACAGAACAACAGCGAGGACTCCCACAGGAGAGACTCCTTTCAAACTGGCTTACGGGAGCGAAGCAGTCATACCTGCAGAAGTACATATGGCCAGCCATAGGGTGATGAAGTATCAAGATGAGGAAAACAATGAACAACTTCGTCTTAACCTCGATCTCATAGACGAGGTAAGAATGGACGCGGAGCCAAGAACAGCAAGGTACAAGAATCTCATGGCAAAGCAGCATGACGCTATGGTGAAACCCAGGCGCTTCAGCATTGGGGATCTCGTCCTTAAAAGGGTTTCTTTGGCCACCAAAAACCCGGCCCATAGGAAGCTGGGGCCAAATTGGGAAGGACCTTACAGGGTAATCAACTGCAAGAGGCAAGGATCCTACTATTTGGAAGCCCTGGACGGAAGGAAGTTAGAGCACCCGTGGAACGTTGAACACCTAAGGAGGTACTATCAATGAAGGGTGATCACGGACGAGCCATGAGATGGACGAGACCCTTGGACGTTTGAAGTAATGTGTTTAATATTTTCCAGTACTTTCTTATTATTATTGTGTTTTAAGTAAATAAGTATTTTATGCTGCTCATGGACGAAGTTATGTTGTATTATGTATTTTTAATTCCCTAAAAGCACAAGCTCTTAAGCATGTGCCATGATTGTGGACGAATGATTACATAGTATGGATTTCTGAATATATATATGATGTGTTTTAAATATATGTATGATTGTATGGGAATCCTCCATTTTCTATGATTCAAAATGATCCACGGAAGGCAAAAAGCCAAAGATGAGTAAAATACTTGGACGAAGGAAGTATCATCTAAAAGCTTTCCTTTAGATAAGGATAAAGGTATGTCCGTCTAAGCTCAAGACGAGACAAACCTGAACTGTAATCGTCTATACCATGGACGAACAATGTGCGTGCTAAAACGCCACAAGCCCATAGACGAATCTAACCAACATAACAATCCAGCCCATGGACGAGAATTTGTTGGGAAAATTTTATTAAGGACGAATAAATAATCGTCCTAAGTTTGAGCAACAAATTAAATTTGGCAAAAAGACATCATTCATATACATGAAGGAACTCGTCCATATGTTCAAGACGAGATAAAACCTAGTCCCACAACCACAAGAATGGTATGGACGACATGAATGAAGTTTGTTCACAAAACTAAAGGAATATTCACACAATGAACAATGAAAGAAAAGCATTCATACATTTATAAAATTCAAAGGGTAGACGACCACCGTCCAAAAACCCTTAAAAGAGTAGTGCTTATTCATAACAGCTCGTCCATATACTTGGACGAGGAAATTGTGCTTGAATAAACTCTAAAAGAAATAAGCAAAAGCCCAAAACACTGGGCACCTCCAAATAAAATTAAAATATAAACGTTCTAAAGGAAAATGAAATCACTTGGATTCACCACTGGGAGCACTCTTTGGATCGTCTTGTGTCACCTCGTTATTGGCGTCCTCCACCACGTTGACGTCCTCAGAACTCGTCGCTAGCAAAGAACTTTCTGTAGCAAGAGGAAGCTTGAAGGAGTCAAAGTTTAAATCAGGGAAGGCTTCCTTGGCATCAGCACGGAAGTCTTCATAGCCAGCAGCATAGTGACTATCTAGACGATTCTTAAGCTCGTCAGACTTCTTGAAGGCTAAAATGGCTTCCTCGCGTGCTTTCTCCAAGGACGAAGCAAACCCTGAAACTTCTCCCTCCAAGTAAGCAATATGAGTGTCCTTCTCGACACCATCTGCTTTGCGTTCTTCCACCTCTTCCTTTAATTTCGTCTCACATGCTAGCAAACGGTTGACTTCATCAATCAGCCTAATCACCTCTCCCTTCTTCAACAAATTTTCATTAGTTAACTCTTTAGCCTTCTCTCTTGCCGTCTTGGCCTCCTCAGCAAGCTCCTTGGCCTGGCACGTCGCTGTATAAAACTTTGACATAGCCTGTTCATGGACGAAGGAGAGTTCAAAAAAAGAGAGAAAAGGACAAGAAAAAGTACACAAGGACGAACTAAAGTCATACCTTGAAGAGGTCATGGATGCCAGAACGTTCAAATTCCTTCACTGACATGTTGTAGCATTGCTTAACTTCATTGTCAGTGACGATCCCTTTGAATGTCCTCCATGCATACCCTTCGTCCAATATCAAGTTAGAGGGACGATCTGATTGCTCTGACGGATGAGACTTCCGAGGAGTCTTAGTTGGAGGGGGAGTAGGGTCAGTCTGAACAGGATGAATTATCTGGACGGGCTCCACGTCGGCAGGAGGGTCGTCCAGATTCACCGTCGGAGAAGAAAATTTGGGGACCTTGGGAAGAGAAGTCTGAGCGGTCTTTGGTTTTTTGGAGCCTCGACGACTGGGAAGGTTGTCCAGGTCCACAGCACTTGAAATCTTAGACTTTCTCTTCCCAGCCTGGATGGCAGTCTTCTAGACGACAGGAGGCACAGGAATGCCCTCGTCCCCACTAGTTACTGTTTTGTCTTTATTTTCTCTCATTGTCATTATTCCTATGACGAGGAAAATCAGTTAAAAAAAAAGAGAGAAAGAAAGAATAGAAAGAAGTATTGAGGGACAGACGACACTTACTTCGTCGAGTGGTCTCCTTGTGACCTAAATTTTCAGGGGTAGGTTCTGGGCCAAGTCCCCACGTAGCCAAACTACTGAAAGTTACTATGTCGTGGAAAGTCCTTCTAGGGAAGGCACGTACATGGTCGATTCGATCCAAATAAGACCTGTCCAAACGTGGACGAGTAACAGCTGCACCAATAAGAGAATGGTGGTTAGACGATTGAAAGTTAGAAAAAGTGCAAGGAATAAAATAAATAACATGGAAAGAAAACATACCCTCAGGACGAAGGCGACCTATGGGGCTGGTAAAAGGAGGGAAGGGGGCATTACTAACATCTGTTGGGTCCCCAGCCCAGTTTCCAGAAATGATAAAAAACTCTTGCTTCCAGAGCCTATCAGACGAGCTACGGCCCTTTATTAAACTATAGTGAGAGCCTCTGGACGAGAACTGGTAAAAACCAGCTGATTGTTTTATTTCTGAGGGCTTATAGCAGTAGAGGAACTCGTCTACTGTTATAGGACGATCCCCTTCCAGCGCCTCACGCCATAACACTTGCATGGCAACTATCGTCCTCCAACCATTGGGATTAAGTTGGTTAGGACCAACACCTAACCTATGAAGAAGACCTCTACAAAATGAATTTAGGGGAAACCTAAGACCAGCTAAGAGATAAGACGAATATACTCCCAAACCAGAAGAAGGTGAACAACACCACTCTCCTTCCCTGGGCAGACGAGGTTCAAACTCGATAGGAATTTGGTATCTATCTACTAAGGTTTTTAACTTAGGAGCGTCTAAGGTGGACGCTACCTCAGGTGCACAGCTATATATTATGTTTTCCTCTTCCTCCTCCTCGTCCTGAGAAGGGCTGGGTGGCGCTCTGGACGAACTAGCCCCAGGTCCAGAGGCCATCCCACGTTGCATCTCTTGAAATTCTTCTAAGGAAACGCCAGGAACCCCGGACGAATACTGCTCGTCCGAGGAACTGCTACTAAAACTAGTGCTACCCTTACCACTCTCGTAACTTCCAGATGAGACGTCCTGATACTCGTCTATTTCCCTCTGTGTACTACTAGACGAAGACATAACTAAAGTAAAGATCAAAACGAAAACCTAAAGGGAAGAGGAAGTACCTGAGAACTAGGACGAATGCTAGACGAGAACCTTGGACGAGATAGCAGAAGGAAGTTTATGAGAGAGGTGAAGGGCAAGAAAGAGAATGCGCCTATTTATAGGGCCCAGGAGTAAGGTCAGCGAAGTGACACCATCCACTAAGAAAATGACACGTGGCAATCGCGTGGGGAAACGTAATCGATTTGATCGCTCAACGAATTAAACAATGACACGTGGCAGTAGAAAGGGGATAAAATCCCTATAATGTCCCTGGACGACGCCCTGGACAAGGGGGCAACTGATGGGATAACAAAAATTACATCTATGGTTCGTCCAGATGGGTCATCCATCATGAACGGTTAGCCAAACGACCAGACCATCTTTTATTCGTCCAGACCTCTCTTCCTTGATAAATTGACTTATTGGGTAAACCCCATAATCAAGCCGAAGGAGTCGTCCATGGGCGAAGAGCATGGACGACCAAACGACATAACAAAGGGTCGTCCATAGGCATCACGCATGGACGACCACACAACACTTAGCAAGTTCTGGAGCGGTTAACCAACCCGTGTTCATCGCCGCCAATTCCTCCCAAGTATGTAACTTCCAACGACGGTTATGGTTTTAATAGCAGTTGAGGTCTGGATTCCAAGAATCTGGGGAAAGTTATTTGGACCAATAACCGCCCCGAAGTACCCTATATAAGGACCGGTCTGAACCATGCAAAGGTATGAAATACTGAGATTTTTACTCCCAAAAGGTTAAAAACTCCATCTGAGAGAAGATACTAACTTTGCCATCGGAGGGTATTTGGCCGGTCCACCCCGGTCTCCCTTTGATTGTTTTTCTTTTTACAGGCCTCCGCTAACGCCGTAGTCCACCGAAGCCGAAGTGTTCAACCAACTGATTCCTCCATCATCAAAAATCAACTCTTAACAACAAGCTAAACACATAAAAACAATAAAACACAAACACAATGCATGAAAATAAGTGACTGTGCATGTGTGTGTGTCTGTGTGCATGTGTGTGCCTAGATGTGTGTCTAGTGAGTGCATCATGAGCAAAGTGTATGAAACACTTGATCAAAGACCAAACCAAGTAAAATAAGGTTAAACATATGGAAACCCATAAATTGGAACTCACATGAATCCAATTAAGCACAAAAATGTCACTCGGACATTTTATCAAACACCTAACATGCATAAAAGCATTCTAAGTATGAGCAATGCATGAACATGGTAAAAACTAGCCTAAATACACGTTAAAAAGCCACAAGGGGCCAACACAGATGCCTAAAAGACAAATGGGACACAGCCCAATCAAAAGATTTGACAGATTTTTACCCAATTTAGAAAACCAACCCAAATTTTCGAAAAATCCCAATTATCAAAACCCTAACAAAAATTCTGCAAAATCTAAGCAAAAACTTAAAAAGAATTGTTTATAAAACATACCTTGAAGAGGAAAATGTAGAGAAGATGCTTGGATTGAAGGGGTTTGAATGGAATAGTAATTTTGGTTGAAAAGGGTTCGAAGGAGGTTGAGCGAGGGAAGTTTTTGAGATTTGAAAAACTGTCACATTAGCAATATAAAACTGAAAACACGCGTTTTTCACGGGTTAGATAGTAGCGATACAGTTGCGAGACAACCGCGAAAATGGCCACTGAAGTACAAAAGCTTTCGCGAGAATCTTTAAGTCGCGATACAGTCGCGATACCTTCTATTTGAATTTGGAAAAATCCAATTTTTAGCCAAACAGCATTTTGCGAGAAGCTATTGGTCGCGAGATAGTCGCGATACAATCGTGAGAGTTTCTGTGTGACATGATGAAAAATTATTTCCCTCAAGCCCTTTTCACGGGAAGCTCTAAGTCGCGAGCTTCTCGCGAAACAACCCCTGAACCAGTTTTTGAAGAAAAACACAAAAATGCATTTTGAACAAAAACAAAAGACACGAAAGTATAAAATCACTTCCAAAAACAAATAAAACACTCAAAAATCTTTTTGGGTTTGATCAACAAGTTCTTGAGCATACCCATTACGTTTGAACATATACAATCACACAAATGAGATAGGCATTGATTGAATCAAAGTCTTGTGTGTTGTGTGTGAGTATCAAATGTGGAATAGTCTATAGACCAGAGTGAAGCTTCAATGATCAATTCAATCAAATCATACACAACTGATACGAAATCAAGTGGACTATCTCCATTATAGAAATGAGTATATATGACCTCCCACACATTGAATACAAAACTTAGAAGCTTTTCATTTGGCTTCTGCATAAGGCATAACAATTGGTCCATTTTATTTTGTTTGGACAAAAACATCTCATTTTGAGATTGGTGCTTGAAATTTATGATATTTCAACATTGATGATTAGCCTTTGGCTTTTTGAGCACCATACAAAACACATTAAGAAGAGTCGCTTTCCCTTTTTCCTAGTCAAATACTAGTATGTGTGACAGGCTTTTGCAGCTCAATATCTCTTTTCATTTGAAGATTTACATTTGGTGAGCTCTTTTTGCAAAAACATAAAAAATAAAGTGGGAAGAGATATAGACACAAGTCTATGCAAGTATCAAGACCAACAAGACTATTGACCAATCATTCATGACAAGCTTGAAGATCTATTTACAACAGTCACACATAGTGTTCAAAATTTCTCCCACAAAGAAATGAGTGCATACATAACAAGCCAAGATCTTAAATGCACTACGCCATAAGTACGAAGGTACTAGGCCAAACTCACATGTGACATACACAAAACAAGTGATCAAACTTTTTAGATTTTTTTTCAATTTTTATGGGTTTTTGAATTTTTTGAACACACCCAAAACAGAACAAGAAAAGAAGATCAACAAAACAAAAAGACAGTTGGTACAAACCAACCAGACAAAAGAACAGTAGTAAACTGAAAGCAATGCATGATATGATGCAACAGCAAATGTCCCTAAGCATTGGAAGAATTTATGCATGGACATGTTATAATGCTTATGCATGAGTACCCCTCTTCACTCACACGTCACGTGCGTTTGGGGTGATATCCTTGACGGATTGGGTACGGGAGTTTGGACTTTCAAACCTTCTGGTGAAACTCTCCAAGCAGTTGGTGAAGGCACCGATCATCTTCATCACGTCCATCATTCCTGGATCACGATTTTGACTTCTTGGTTGCTCACCACCCCAAGACCTCATGTCATTTCTCCTTCCTCGTGACCGAGGTGCGCTTGCATTGTTGTCTGCTCTCAGCTTTTGACAGTTGGGTCTAGTATGTCCTTGCAATCCGCAATAGTGACACACATAATCCGTCCTAGGACCCCGTTGTGATCTTGGGAGAGATCTTCCTCTGGTTTCATGTTTAACCACAGATTGATTTCGGGGCTTATTCACCATTCGTTGCTCAGCCACATTCTTCTTCTTTACATCCTTAACTTTCTCAAGAATGGGCTCTTCTACATCCGTCTCGTTTGCCTTTACAAACTTTACTTCTTTGGTGACTTTGGCTGATAAGCAACTTCCTCCGGTGTATCCCAACCCGGACTTGTCTGAGGAAGGTTTTTGAGATGATATGACATCTTCTAACTTCTGAGAGGAGACTCTCTCTATCTTGGCATGAGCTTTCACTATCTCTTACTCAAGAAACCTCACCTTCGTATAGGCTTCAGACAGCTCACCATTTAGTGTCTCAATCTCACACTTAGCCTCTTTATATCTGACCAAGAGACTTCTATAATCTTCCTCAGCTTTCTTCATCTTTCTCACAGCCGCCTTGGCTACCCTTGCATACTCTCCCGACTTCTCAAGAAGTAAAGAGTAATTTTCTTGAAGATTAGTTGTATTCTCTTCCTCTTCAGCATCTGATTCTTCCACAATCCCAATAGACTCTGAATCAAAATGCTCACCATGCTCCTTCACAAGTGCACCCAAATCATCCGATGAGTCCACATGGGCAATGGTCATGAAGGCGGAGTAGTTTCCCTCTCCGTCACAGCTCTCTTCCGAGTCTGAATCACTGAGTGTCGTGGCATAAGCCTTGCCTTTTCCCCTCAGAAAATTTGGACACTCCTTCTTTAGATGTCCATGGCCATTGCACTCATAGCACACAATGTCTGAAGGAGGTTGAGAATCCTTCCCTTCTTTCCTCGTAAACTCTTTCCTATCACCTCTTGAAGATGAAAATTTCCCTCTGTTGAATGGTTTCCCACTATTCTTCATCTTCAGAAATTTTCGGAAGTTTTTCGCAAGATATGCTACTTCCTTCTCCATTCCATCTTCTTCGGAAGGATCATCCATTCTTTCGGTGATGGTTTTAAAAGCAAGCGATTTACTTGTCTTGTGGGAAGGCAGTCCAAGCTCATACGTTTGAAGTGACCCAATGAGCTCTTGGATCTTAATTTCATCCAAATCCTTGCTTTCCTCTATGGCTGTGACTTTTGCTCTAAAACTTTCAGGCAATGACCTCAATATTTTCCTCAGTACCTTAGTATCTTCAATTTTCTCCCCAAGATTGAGTTTAGCAATTACAATTTCATTGAGCTTCCCATAGAATGAATCAAATGGTTCATCATCACCCATCTTGAGCTCTTCAAATTTGGTAGTAAGCATCTGAAGCTTTGTGTCCTTAACTTTCTTCGTACTCTCATATGTCGTCTCCAAAATCTCCCAAGCTTCCTTGGCTACCGTCATATGAGAGATCCTGTGAAATTCATCAGGAGACACACCACAAAAAATAGCGTTTAACGCTTTGCACTTAGAATCCATCAATTCTTCTTCTTCTTCTTCTTCTTCCATGTCTTCAACAATCCCTTCAGTAGGATTGGCTGTGGCAGTGAAAGCATCCAAGATTCCGTCATCTTCATCATCAGAATCATCCCCAGGCTCAGTGTCACTTAAGGTAGCAGCAAAAACCTTACTCTTCCTAATGCTCTTGAGATATGTGGGGCATTCTTGCTTCATGTGACCGAATCCATGGCATCCAAAACACTTAGGTCCTGTGGGAACAGTGTACTGACCGCCATCCCTTGCATCCTTCTTCCCTTTGTCTTGGCCCTTAGATTGAGAAGAACTAGATTGTCTACGGTCCTTGTCGAAGTTTCTCCCATTGGCATTCTTCATAAATTTCTTGAACTGCCTTGTAATGTAGGACTTCATCTTAGAGTCTTCATCATCGGAAGAATCATCTGTGTCACTGCTCTTTGCCTTCAAGGCCATGCTCTTGCCTTTACCCGACTTGCCAATCCTAGATAGTCCTAGTTCGTAGGTCTGCAAGTTTCCAACCAGCTCAGTCAAAGGAATCTTATCAATATCCTTTGATTCTTCTATCGCTGTAATCTTGGCATGGAATCTCTCGGGTAGAGATCTGAGCACCTTCCTCACAATCTTGGGTTCAAGAATGGTGAAGGTTTCACCAAGATTAAATGCTGAGTTCACTATGTCCTTGAGCTTGGCATAGAACTCATCGAACGACTCATCCTCCTCCATCTTTATTTCTTCAAAGCTTGTAGTGAGCCTTTGAAGCTTTGAATCCTTGACAGCCTTTGTACCCTCATAGGTTGTCTGGAGGATGGTCCATGCTTCCTTTGCAGTTTCAGTAGAGGATATCTTCTTGAACTCCTCATTGGTGACTACGCTAAATAAGGCATTCAACGCTCTGCTATTGAAGTTTGCCGCCTTGATCTTGGCTTCATCCCAATCGGCCAGCGCTTCTTTTGGCTTGGTCCAGCCAATCTCTACAGCTTGCCACACCTTCTTATCTAAAGACTGTAAGAAAACTCTCATGCGTACTTTCCGGTATGCATAGTTAGTGCCATCAAATAAAGGAGGTATGATTAATGACTGTCCTCTATCCATGACAAACAGGGGTCAATGGATCAACACAGCAAAGATTAAACCTAATCAGAGTGTGCCTGCTCTGATACCACTTGATAGGCCAAAAACGTATTGACCCCTTGTGATTAAATCAATTAATTAATTAGCCAAGTTATTAATTAATCAATTTAACATGCAAATGCGTGGTAGCACAAACAAATCACCAAATAACTAAATACGCAGCGGAAATTAAATGACACGGTGATTTCTTTACGAATGAGGAAAACCTGACGGCAAAAACCCCACCGGGTGATTTTCAGGTCACCACTCCCGAAACTCCACTATTATCACAACAAGCGATTACAAGTAAAGGAATCCCAAGTACCTTACTAGCCTACAGTTGGACCTTTACCCCAATACCCAATTGGACTTGTTCTGTAGTGACAGTTTCCCCTTTTGATGCACGGCTCCCAAGTACATGACTAACCAATGCGTAGATCTCAATACGCGACTTTAACACCAACTGAAAGAGAGGTTGGCTGCAAAGTTTTTCAATTCATCCTACACGATGAAGATCAAGAAGATGCTTGGTCACAAAACCCAAAGGTGCAAATACACAACAACTTCTTCAAGAATGATGAACTAGGGCAAGAACTTTGTCTCTGGTCACAATTTGCTTCAACAGAGTTTTCTCAATGCTTGTGCAACTTGTGAACTATTTGACAGCTCTTAAAACAGTCCTTTTATATGTCTAAGGTTAGGAGAAAAGAAGGCCCAAAGACGCATTCACAGATCCCAAGAAATCAGATCAGAATTCTAATTTTTATAAACCTCGACAGATAACAAGGTGTCGAGCAGCTATCGAGTAGGTGTCGAGCTTTAATGAATGTGCACTTCCAGCTTGTTTTCTTGGACAGATTTGAAGGCTTCCACACTTGATCTTGAAACATAGTTTCTTGAAATATTTCAACACATCCTAGATCTACCCCAATTACAAATAAAGTGCATTTTGTCAGAGGATTAGCCAACTACATAAAAGAATGACATATGTTCTTTAACAAGTGAAACACATATGTCCTAACACAGACTTTGCTCAATGCTTGTGCAACTTGTGAACACTTTGACGGCCCTTAAAATAATCCTTTTATATGTCTAGGGTTAGGAGAAAAGAAAGCCCAAAGGCACATTCACGGATCCCAAGAAAACAGAATAGAAAATCTTTTTTTCTTAAACCTCGACAGATAGAAGCTGTCAAGCAGCTATCGAGCAGCTGTCGAGCCACGGGGCTAAAACAGCTTCTTGAGCTCGATAGATGCTAGCTGCCAAGCTAGTTGTCGAGCTTTAATGACCTTGCATTTTTCAGCTTGTTTCTTGGACAGACTTGAATGACTTTAACATTTGATCTTGAAAGCTTGTTTCTTGAAGTATTAAAAACACCTAGATCTAGCCAATTACATAAAAGAATGACATATGTTCTTAATAAGTGAAACACATATGTCCTAACACTATACCAGTGCACTCCATAGGTATTCAGCTCTTTAGGTCTTCTAACACTGCGAGTTTGGACGATTGTCTTGTTGATGATCCTGAGCATCATCAGTTAGAATAATTATTTTTAACTAAATAAGTTAAAACTTTAGTTATTTTCATCTATTTATCTTATGTATTTCATTGAGTGATCCACTATTTTTTATTGTTTTATCAAGTTAGTGATGGGTGTCTCCATGCATTGAGCACTATGACATTGTTAAGCTTACTAAATAGACTTCCACATGGATTTTATTTTATTTTGGGTTTAGTTTTTTCCCCCTTTTTTATTTAGCAATAATAATTAGTCTTCTTTTAGAATAAAATGGGACATACAATGAGATAATAAACATAATTTTTATTTGAGTTTTAGATTATGGGCAAGTTAACTACAATATTTAACTTTTTCACAAAAAAAGCTTAAATTATAGATTTTTTTTTTTTATTTTGGGTAACTTTTATTGATTTATAGATTATGATCTTTTATCGAATTGTTTTTAAGTTAATATATTAAAAAAAATTCCTCTGATATTTAATATGGAATCAATTATAGATGATTTTCGAGATGTAAAGAAAGTCAAATTTCATTTTAATAGATAATTACATTGCATGTATCAGGCATTAGGTTCTAAAAGCTTAGAATAATTGGCAAACCGTGAGCACAAACTTGTCTAGATATGGAATCCTAAGTCTATAGGTATGATTAGACAATGCTCAAGGTGCTACAAGTCAGAATACAAGAATAAGGAAACTTCAAGTTCAGGAAATTCGAAACATGCCAAGTTCGACCGATTGAGACTATGGTTCGACCGATTGAGACACGGATCTGCAGAAATTAATTAAAGCCCAACAGCTCATTAAGCCCATTAAGTGATTAGGGTTACAGATCTAATTATCCTAGTATTTAAAGGAAACCCTAAGACACGTTTTGAAGTGACTTTGGAGCTTCTCTTTTGAGATTTAAAAGATATTGTGCCTTCTCCTTTCAAAGTCTACTGAAATTCCATTTACCCATTATTAGAACCGGTATATATGAAGTTGCTGTTACTAGATCATACATAGCTGATGATTTAAAACTTTGAGTGGGATCTCAGTGCGACAAATTCATATAGAAGAGTCCGTCAATTTGGAGGTACGTGTGGTCACGTGAGTAAGTATTACAAGAGGTAGCATTAGATATAGGGAAAAATCTATTGTAAATACTTCCATTCTATCATAGTGAATTTGTTGCATTGAGGATAGTTTATATTAAATCTTCCCTAGGTTTTTTACCTTGAAATTGGACAGTTTCATTGGTTTTCCTGGATCTTCATAGTGCTTGCCTTCTTTACTTTTCCGCACTAAGTAATATGATTGTATGTGTTTAACCTAGATCTGAATAATAAACCTAAGTATCAACTTGGTTAATTAATTAGGTTAAACAATCTGAGTGTACAGGGGTCTAAATGAACTAACATCAAGGAACATTTATTTTGTATTTTTTTCATTTGATAATATTTTGTTAATACTAAATGAGTACTAACTTGGATTTTCATTATTTTTAAAAAAAAAAAAAAAAAAAAAAAAAAAAACCTTGGATTTTCATTAAAAATAGAAAATTCATACATTGGTCCCCTCAATTGAAATCCTCCGTCCAACATTCAAATCTTCTATCACACTCTTCTTGCTCCACTATATACTCTACAAATAAAAACATGCCACATGTCCATTTATTTTATTAAATACTAAATTTATGTCTTCTATTATTTCAATTACCTAAATATGATGGATTATTTATTTATTTATTTTAGGAAATTAAAATAATAGAATGCATAAATTTAACATTTAATAAAATAGATAAACATGTAACATATTTTTATTTGTGGAGTATATAGTAGGACAAGAAGAGTGAGACAAAACATTTAGACTCCTCCGTCCAGCCCTTTGCAACCAAAGATTCCAAACTTATCTCATAACTAGCGGTCACTACTGATAATGAGCATGATAGGAGTTGCACTTATTTATTGCTTGTGAGTGTGTGGGTCTGTTGATTATTTATTGCTTTAAATATGTTTGTCCATGTAAAACTTGTGATAAATAATTATCTGCTTTAAGTCTTGAATAATTCATTAATTCATTAAAGTTTTTTTTTTATGAGAAGAATTAATTCATTAATTCAGAGATATACATATATATTGTTGCAAATCTGATATCTAATAGTAACTAAATATTTTGTATATAAAAAAAACAATTATTTTGTATCTTTTAATTTTATGATATTTTGTTAATATTAAATAAATACTAATTTGAATTTTCATTAAAATATAAAATTTATACGTTGGCGCCTTCCATTAAAATCCTAGTCCCATCCCTTTCCACCCATATTTTATTGGTTGGTAAAAAAGACAAACATAGGAAGACTTGAGGGATTGACCAATTAAGTGTGAATGGTTCATATTACTCACCAATTAAGATCATGATGACAGGTCTTACTCTTATTTATTATTTTCAGCTGCTTCTGCACCTCCGCACGCTCTTAAAATTATGTTTATAAGATTCCTAATTTTTGTTAAGGGTTCTGTAGTTGATCAATTGATACTTTTTGATATTTCGATAGAAGTGTCCATTTTCTAATCCCTTTTTTCTTAAATATTCAATTATATAAAACACAAAATTAAAAAAATATATAAAAAAGATTGCTGATTTTTATTTCTCCTATTTGTTACTCGTAAGTGGTTGAGTTGACTGTGGAGTCTTCTTGGAAGAGGCTTCCTTCCTCACTAACTCCTCTGAGAGGGGGAGATGAATTCTTATCCGCTGAGGGCCTTATAATTTCTTAAGAAAAAAAAATCTTATTGGTTGGTGAAGAAGACGATATTTATAGCGAGAAAG
This sequence comes from Quercus aquifolioides, assembly GCA_019022515.1. Classification (NCBI taxonomy): domain Eukaryota; kingdom Viridiplantae; phylum Streptophyta; class Magnoliopsida; order Fagales; family Fagaceae; genus Quercus; species Quercus aquifolioides. The sequence continues at coordinate 7,353,968 of CM032332.1, read as the reverse complement.
ACTAGACAATTATCAATGGTTAACACTTTTCACACAAGAACTAATGGTTTGAATTGAGGAGGAATGAGGGGAGTAGAGTAGAATAGAGTAAATTTGACAAAAAATTAGTCTATTTTTAACTAATTCTACTCTCCTCTCCTCCACTCCCTCTCCATCCAAACAGACCCTAACCGTTAATAAAGACCATGATATGTTTATTTATTACTTGCACCTGCTCTTAAAAATCTTCCAACAAAACCATATATATATATATATATATTCTAAATAAAAGGTATATATATTTTTTTGGAGAAACAATAAAGGGGATATATATTTAGAACTACTTATTTACTTCTATTACAATTTCTGAACAATTAGATCAAGAGTATTGTGGTTCATTAGTATTGTTCGATGAAAATATTTTTACTTCTTCCTATGAAAATCAAAAAAGGTCTATTGCACTTGAAATAAATAAAAAATTGTTGTGGTCACTGGTCCCAATAATAAAGCCTGAATATTGTAAAGTTAGAATCAAATATGACAAGCAAGCCAAACGGTCAAATATATGTCACATTTGTATTTCAAGTTTTCAACAACAATAATTGTGTGCATTAATCTAAAAACATGGACAGTTCAACCAAGGAGGTCCATGACTCCATGGCCTGGGGCGTTAGAATTTATTTTTTATAAATATAGTTGATGGTGCAATAAAAGTGCTCAAGTCTCATCTCGTCCACACAGGTCGTCCGTGAGAAAAGAAGGAGGAAGTGGATGTGCGAAGGAGACTCGTCCCCAATAACTTCGTCCATCCTTAATAAAGGACGGACGAAGTTCATTGGGCTCTGAACGTGTCTAGTCTTGGACGAGTATAATTCCCACCAAGCGTAAGGGATGATTTGCACTTATATGAACCGTGCCCTCCATTGACCATAGGTCCAAATAAGGTAACTTCCATGGCAGTTATGGAAGTTACCTCCGAATCCTCCGAACTCCTCGACAATAGGAACAGTCATTAAACAAATAACCGTTCACATATGCTATATAAGCATTCATTTATAAGAAGTAAGAGAGAGAGAGACATTTTTTCCAAAAACAAGTAAATCCTGAAAACACTTCCTTTTTACTTGGAATTGAAACCCACTGACTTTACCATTGGAGGATTTTTGGCCGGCCTCCACCGGTCTCCTCTGATTTTGTGTTTGTTCTTTCAGGACTTAGCCTTAAGATCATCAGCGCCCAAGATTTTTAGCCTACTGATTTTCTAGGATCTATCAGTTGGCACTATCTGTGGGAAAGTAATTTGTCACGCTCGAACTTCATTTGTTGAGTTTTGTGATTTCTTTCTCCGACAAAGGGCTAAAATGGTTCGGACAAGATCAAGGGCTACCAGTCCAGGCCCTTAAGAGAGTAGAGATGCTTCCAGTAACCCCCATCATGGCCATCAATCGGTGCCTGCCATGCAACCATCCTCTGTCCAACTACAGTCAATGGCCACTGCCATGACAAAGTTAACTCACCAAAACCAGGAATTAAGAAGGGAGATTAATCTCAGAAGGCAACGGCAGGGGGCCTATGGAGAAAAGCATGGACAGAGCCAGGGAGATGGAAGAAATGCAGAGCCGAAAAGCAAATCAAGGGGCGTTACACCAAGAAGGGTGCCACACTTGGAGAGGGAGATGGACCAGATGAGAAAAGTTATGGATGAGATGAAGGAGAACATGAGAAGAGCAAATCTGGTAGAAGACTTAGTTCATAGAACAGATTCTTCCTTCACGGCTTCCATCAATGGCCACCCCTTGCCTCCAAAATTCAAGATGTCTTCCTTGGAGTCGTACGATGGAACGTGTGACCTTTTTAAGACTACAATGCACCTTCAAGGGTTTCCTAATGAAATTATGTGTAGAGCCTTCCCCACCACCCTTAAAGGTTCAGCACGAGTCTGGTTCAGCAAAATACCCCCGAATTTAGTAAGTTCTTTCTAAGAGTTGAGCAAATTGTTTGTTAATAACTTCATTGGGGGATAGAGACATAAGTGTTCCTCGTCCAGCTTGTTAACCATAGAGCAAGAAGAAAATGAAAGCTTGCGGTCCTTCATTACTCGCTTCAACAAGGAAGCCTTGAGCGTGGACGAGGTGGATGACAAACTATTGTTGGCAGCCTTCCATAACGGGGTTAATTCTGATTTGTTCATACATAAACTTTATGAAAAAGAGCCTCAGTCCATGGCCGAACTCGTCCATTTGGCCCAGAATTTTATGAATGCAGAAGACGCGATTATAGCTAAGAAGAGGAAGAGAGTTGAGAGAGTAGAAGCAAACCCCACTCGCCATTCCAAGTAAGGTCCTCGTCCAAAGAAGGGACGAATGGAAGAAAGGAGAGATCGAGATAATAAAAAGCTTGGTTCTTCAGCATGGAATCAACAATATACCCCTTTGAACATGCCACTTAAGCAGGTTCTTATGCAAATCAATGATGATCCTTCCTTGAAGTGGTTGGAAAAGATGAAGGGAGATCCCAAATAAGCGCAATAGAAATACGTATTGTCGCTTCCATAGAGATCATGGGCATGATACAAACGAATGTTTTGATTTAAAGCAGCAGATTGAGAACCTTATAAGGCAAGGGAAGTTGAGAAATTTCCTTAGACTAGACCACAAGGACGAGAAATTGAAAGGGAAGGTAGAAGAATCACCACGACCACCACTCGGAGAAATAAGAGTTATCATAGGGGGAAACCCAACAGGCCAGTCGTCCAAGTCAAAGAAAGCATACCTGAAGGTAGTGCAGAGCATCCAACTTTCTGGACAGTCACCAAGGGCAAGGACCACGGACGAGCAAGTGATCACTTTCACGGACGAGGATGCCGAGAAAGTTCACCACCCTCACGATCACGCTATTGTCATCATTTTACTTATTACTGACTACACAACCAAAAGGGTGTTGCTGGACAACGAAAGCTCAGCGGACATTTTATATTACCTAGCTTTTCAGCAGATGAGGCTAGGAGGAGACCAGCTCCGTCCAGTGAACTTCCCCTTAGTAGGTTTTGGTGGAATGAAAGTACAGCCTGTGGGCACTATTTTATTACCAGTGGTAGTAGGGGCATATCCGCAACAAATCACCAAGGATGTGAACATCCTTGTATTAGATTGTTCATCCTCCTACAACGCCATAACTGGAAGGCCAACTTTAAATAGTTGGAAGGTTGTTACATCTACCTACCACATGTCGGTCAAGTTTCCAACCGAGTATGGAGAAGGACAAGTACAAGGAGACCAACTAGCAACAAGAGAATGTTACTTGGCCATGGACGAACAGGTTCAGACCATGAATATTAAAGAAAAGAAAGTTGTAGCGAAGCCCACCGAAGCATTGGAAGACATCTCCTTAGATGAAAATAACCCTGAAAAGTATACCAGGGTTGGAGCAAATATAGAAGAGAAGACCAAGCAGGACCTCTTCCGTTTCCTGAAGAAAAATATTGATGTGTTTGCATGGAGTCATGAAGATATGCCAAGTATAAACCCCAGTGTCATTACCCACCGTTTGAATACGTATCCTACCTCTAAGCCTGTACGACAGAAGAAAAGGGTGTTTGCTCCTGAGAGGGACAACACCATCAAAGAAGAGGTACAAAAGTTAACTGCAGCAAGGTTTATTCGAGAAGTTTATTATCTTGACTGGTTGGCCAATGTGGTGATGGTTAAGAAGGCAAACGGTAAGTGAAAAATGTGTGTAGATTTCACCGACCTAAACAAGGCTTACCCTAAGGATAGCTACCCGTTGCCGCGCATTGACCAGTTGGTAGATTCCACTGCGGGTCACAAGTTACTTAGCTTTATGGATGCTTTCTCTGGATACAATCAGATAAAGATGGATGAGGCAGACCAAGAGAGGACGTCCTTTGTCACCAGCCAAGGCTTGTTCTGTTATAAGGTGATGCCCTTCGGTTTGAAGAATGCAGGGGCAACATATCAGAGGTTGGTTAACCACATGTTTCATCCACAGATTAGATGGAATGTGGAAGTCTACGTTGATGACATGCTCGTAAAGAGCTAGGATGAAGGAAAGCATCTAGACGACCTGCAGGAAACATTTGACACGCTCAGGCAATATAACATGAAGTTGAACCCCAACAAATGTGCATTTGGAGTATCATCAGGGAAATTCCTAGGGTTTATGGTTTCACATAGAGGAATTGAAGTGAATCCAGACAAGATCCAAGCAATACTAGACATGAAGCCTCCACGAAATGTTAAAGAAGTCCAGTCCCTCACCGGACAAGTTGCTGCCCTTAACAGGTTTGTCTCTAAAGCTACTGAAAAATGTTTGCCATTTTTTAAGGTTCTTAAAAAAGCATTCGAATGGACCGATCAGTGTCAGAAAGCTTTTGAAGATCTAAAGGCATATCTCACTGTGGCTCATTTATTAAGTCCATCCTTGCTGGGAGAAGAGTTGTATTTATACTTGGCAGTCATGCCGCATGCCGTAAGTTCAGCATTGGTGAGGGAAGAAGACAAAGTGCAAAGGCCTGTGTACTACACAAGTAAAGCACTGAGAGGGGCGGAAGGACGATATCCACTAATAGAAAACTTGGCCTTCGCGTTGATAACAGCTTCCAGAAAGCTAAGGCATTATTTTCAAGCCCATGTTATCAATGTCATGATGGATCATCCGCTCAAAAAGCAATGAACAAGTTGGAAGTTGTAGGACGATTGATCTAATGGGCTGTCGAGCTTAGTGAGTTTGACATTAGATATCAACCAAGGTATGCCATAAAAGCTCAAGCTCTAGCAGATTTCATTGCAGAGTTTACTAAAAATTATGATGATTTAGAAGAGATGGAAAATACTAAGTGGATTGTCCATGTTGATGGTTCGTCTACGCAGCATGCAGGAGGAATAGGTGTGGTTCTACAATCCCCAGAAGGAGATAAACTAAAGCACAAGGTTTGTTTGCAGTACCAAACAACAAATAATGAAGTCGAGTATGAAGCCCTCCTTAAAGGGCTAAAATTGGCTAAGTTTGTGGAAGCAAAGTCAATACTCGTCTTGGGGGACTCTCAGTTAATCATGGGCCAAGCAAATGAGATATATGAGGCTAAGGAAGGACGAATGAAGAAGTACCTTAATAGGGTGATACGCCTTATGAAAAGATTTGAGGAAGCTAACTTCGTTCAAGTCCCAAGGGAGGAGAATGTGGAAGCTGATGCCTTAGCGAAAGAAGCCTCAACAAATGAAGTTATAGACGAGTTTGACGAGATTCAGTATAGACCAAGTATAGTTATCCCATAAGTACAGCAGGTAGGGAGTAGAGGAAATTGGATGACCCCGATTCTATCATACCTAAAGGACGGACGACTTCCAAAAGAAAAAGACGAGGCTAGAAAGCTGAGGGTAAGATCAGCCAGGTATGTTCTTATGGATGAAGTACTATACAAAAGAGGCTTTTCTCAGCCTTACCTTAGGTGTCTAGCTCTAGACGAGGCGAACTACGTGCTGAAAGAAGTTCATGAAGGAGCATGTGGCAACCATTCAAGAGCCAGGTCACTCGTCCACAAAGTTGTCCGTGCAGGATACTACTGGCCAAATATGCAAGCTGATGCTAAGACATATGTCAAGGTCTGCGATCAATGCCAACGATTTAGTAACGTCTCCAGACAACCATCAGAGTACCTCACCTCGATAATGGCCTCATGGCCCTTTGCACAATGGGGACTAGACATGTTGGGTCCCTTTCCACTAGGCATAAGGCGGATGAAGTTTCTAGTGATTGGCCTTGATTATTTCACCAAATGGGTAGAAGCAGAACTCTTAACTAATATCACACAACAAAATGTCAAGAATTTCGTATGAAAAAACATTGTGTGCATGTTTGGGGTGCCTAGAGTATTGATATCCGACAACGGACAACAATTTGATAATGCACTTTTTAAAGACTTTTGTGAACACTTTGGAATTCAAAGTCACTACTCCTCACCCACCCACCCGCAAGCGAACGGTCAGGCTGAAGTTGCAAACCGATCCTTGTTGAAGATCATCAAGACTCGACTTGAAGGGGCAAAGAAAGTATGGCCTGACGAGGTACTAGGTGTTCTGTGGGCGTACCGGACGATGGTGAGAACCCCTACGGGGGAAACCCCTTTCAAGCTAGCCTACGGAAGTGAAGCAGTCATACCTGCAGAGGTGCATATGGCCAACCACAGGGTAATGACGTACCAAGATAAGGATAATAAGGAACAACTCCGTTTGAGCCTTGATCTAATAGACGAGGTAAGGACAGATGCAGAGCAAAGGACAGCGAAGTACAAAAATCTCATAGCTAGGCAACATGATGCAGTGGTCAAACCAAGGCGGTTTAACATAGGAGATCTCGTCCTGAAGAGGGTTTCTTTAGCAACCAAAAACCCGGCTCATGGGAAACTGGGACCTAATTAGGAAGGCCCCTACAGAGTCGTCAACTGTAAAAGATAAGGATCCTACTACTTGGAGGCCCTAGACGGGAGGAAATTGGAGCATCCTTGAAATGTTGAGCACCTGAGGAGGTACTATCAGTAAAATACCAGCCTAGACGAGCATGACTCTGGACAAGCCTGGAGACCGTTTATCTACTTGTATATCTACATAAGGAGTCTTTTTACTTACTTTTAGTATTGCTTTGTTATTATTATGTTAAAGTTATGGACGAAGTTATGGTTTGGCTTGTACTTATTTTCCTAGAAGGCATTAGCTTCTAAAGCACATGCCTTCGTCTATAAATACTATCTATGCTATGTACATAATGTTGTGTTTGAATCCTTGGTTTCTACTGTTTTCATTAAGGTTAACCCATAAGAAGGCTAGAAGCCGAAGATAAATAGATTCTTTGGACACAGGGATGTACTGTCTAAATGTGTGAAACGACGCTATACTCATCCAAACTATGGACGAGTATAAACCCTAAAACGGGTGAAGCCATAAAATCGTCCAAACAATGGACGAGTTGAAGTCATTGCATTCGTTTAGTCCATGGATGAGGAAACACAAACAAGTGTTTAATCTATTGATAACACACCAACCAAACAATTCGACCTATGGACGAGTGAAAGGTCAGGCTTTGTCTATAAAGCACAAAAATCAGCTAAGTCTAAGGATGAGTACAACTAATGACTACCATTTCACATAGACGAATCATACTTGATGAAATTTGAAGAATGGGAAAAGTATATGTTCATATTAAAGAGAGGGAAATTCCTCCTATGGACGAGCCAATATTCAAAATCTAGAGAAAGAAATTCTCGTCCATATCATAATAAAAAAGAACATTCATTCAGTTGTTTAAGGGTGGATGACCAACGTCCAAACACCCTTGTAAAATAAGACTTGAATTGTTTAAAAACTCGTCCTAAAACCATGGACGAGATAAATGTACTTGGATTACATGAAAAGGTCCCAAACAGTGGACTAAATTAAAAAAAGAAAGAAGGGAAAATACAAACATTGAAATATTTTCTAAGCAAGGGGAGCATCATCCTTAGGGTCGTCTTGAGGGGGCAGAGTTGAAGCATCGTCCTCAATATTGGCATCCTCGGAGCCGGTTTGAAGGAGAGAGCTAGTGGCAGCAGCATTCAAATTAAGCTTAATGGAGCTAAAGTCTATTTCAGGGAAGTTTTCCATAGCATCCATTCTAAAATCCTCAAAGCCTGCTGCATAATTGGTGTCCAGAAGATCAGTGTATTGCTCGAACGCCTTAAATTCGGCCACAACATCTTCTTTAGCCCTGGAGAGAAGAGTACACAGCTTGTCATTCTTTTCCTGTAAATGGTCAAGACAAGTATCTTTCTCCACTGCATCAGCTCTCAACTCCTCAACCAAGTTTTGGAGCTCCTTCGTCTCTTCCTTAGCCTTGGTAGCCACCTCAGCCCATTTCTTAGATTCGTCATTCACCTCCTGAATCCTCGTCTCTAATAAGACCCTTGTCTTGTCCAATCCTGTAGCCTGTCTAGACGCTGCCATAAACTTTGATATAACCTATAAAAAGGTAAAAGGCAAATGATAAGAGTTAAAAAATAAATAAATAAATAAAAAATTTGTAAAATAGTTGAGACGAGGGAAAGAGGTAGTTACCTTAAAAAGATCATGAACCCCAGAGTGTTCAAAGTCTTTTAGTGACATGTCATAACAAGCATTTATATCCTCATTAGAAACAGCATTTTGAAAGCGTTCCCAAGCCAGATCTTCATTTTCAATAATGTTTGAAGGGACCCTTTGGGAAGGTTGAGACGAGGCAGATACAGTCATTTTGGGCGGAGGAGTCTTGGACGAGGTGGTCTCAACAGGAGTGGACGAATCTACGTCAAACACTTAGGCAAGCTGTTGGGATGAAGGAAGGTTAGGCTTGACTATTTGGGACAAGTCATGCTTAGCCTTTTTGCCTCGTCGGCTAGGGAGATTTCCTAAATCCAAGTTCTTAGACAAGGGTTTCCTTTTGTCCCCAGTCATTGGACGAGCCTGAGACTCAGTTTCAGGACGATCTCCCTCACCAGCCATTTCTTTTCCTTTATTCCCTTTCATTGTTGCCATTCCTAAAAAAAAAAAAGGGAAGAGGAGAATTTTTAGCACTAAAACAAAATATAGACAAAGTAAGGAATGTTTGGAGTTTAAAACTTACTTTTTCTTACTGTAATTTCTTGTGCAAGTGCTTCTTCGGACGGGTTAGGACCTAATCCCCACTTGGCAAGTCATCTAAGCGTAACCAAGGAATGAAAATCCCTATCCGCGAGTAGACGAGCCCTGTGGACACGGTCACGGAGAAGGTTGCTCAAAGAAGGTCATTCAACGGCTGTAAGGAAACAAGAAAAGGTTAGATGTAAATATAAAAAAATAAAATAAAACCAAAAATAAAGAAACAGCCAAGGGACTTACCCTTAGGACGAAGGTTCCCTAGGTCCCCAGTGTAATGACCAAACGTGTCCTGGCCAACATCCACAAAATTCCCAGCCCAGAAGCCGGAGATGAAGAAAAATTTCGTCTTCCATTTTCTGTCAGATGAGGCCAAGGACCTAATCAGTCTACAGTCCCTACCACTGGCTGTGAATTGATAAAAGCCAGGGGACTGATGAATTTTAGAGAGTTTGTAACAATAGAGGAACTCGCCCACGGTAAGAGGACGGTCCCCTCCGAATACTTCCCTCCACAAAATTTGCATAGAGATGATTAATCTCCATGCATCAGGGTTAAACTGGCATACTCCTGAACCTAGCCTAACTAATAACTCTCTGGTAAAAACATTTAAAGGAAACTTAGACCCCCCAAAAGATAAGCTTCATAGACACCTATCCCAAAACGAGGGTCACAACACCATTCCCCATGGACGCCCAATCTGGGATTAAGCTCGTCCGAGATCTGATACCACGTCCTGAGGTTGTTTAGTCTTTGCTCATCTGTTTATGAAGAAATATTTACTGCACAACTATAAACAGTTACTTCCTCCTCGTCCAAAGGAGTAGACTGAGGGATGTTGGATGAAGTGCCTGCCTGAGACCCCGAGGCCTTCCTAAGTTGTTCTTGTACAACTTCCATAGGAAACCTAGGGACGCTAAAAACATACTCCTCGTCTGTGGTATTCCCCCCACTACTGTTACTAGTCCCACTAGTACTGTAACTACTCTCGTCGTAATACTCGTCTATGGCTTTGTTTGTACTATCACTAGACGAGGAAATAACTGTTTCCGACATTTTTGAAAAGAAAAATTGAAGAGAAACCTAAAAAATGAGAAAGGAAGGAATACCTAGCTCTAGGAAGGATGAAGGCTAAGGACATGAAGAAACTCCTAGATGAGGCTCTAGACGATGAATGTCAAAGACGAAAAATCTTAGGAATGTGAAGGGTAGTGGAGGTATTCCACTATTTATAGGCAGCTGACTTGGGCATATAAAGTGACACAACCAATCAAGAGATGACACGTGGCGTTCACCTTGAAAAAATGAATCGACGGACTGGCCACCAATAACATAATGACACGTGGCACACCAACTCTGACACCAAGTACATACGTTCAAAGAAAATGACGCTTGGATACTCTTCCACTTGGATGACCCTTATGGACGAGGAGGCAACTGATGGTGCAATAAAAGTGCTCAAGTCTCATCTCATCCACACGGGTCGTCCGTGAGAAAAGAAGGAAGAAGTGGATGCATGAAGGAGACTCGTCCGCAATAACTTTGTCCGTCCTTAATAAAGAACGGACTAAGGATGGACGAAGTTCATTGGGCTCTAAACGTGTCTAGTCTTGGACGAGTATAATTCCCACCAAGCGTAAGGGACAATTTTCACTTATATGAACCATGCCCTCCATTGACCATAGGTCCAAATAAGGTAACTTCAATGGCAGTTATGGAAGTTACCTCCGAATCCTCCGAACTCCTCGACAATAGGAACGGTTATTAAACAAATAACCGTTCACATATGCTATATAGGCATTCATCCATGAGAAGTAAGAAAGAGAGAGACATTTTTTCCAAAAACAAGTAAATCTTGAAAACACTTCCTTTTTAATTGGAATTGAAACCCATTGACTTTACCATCGGAGGACTTTTGGCCGGCCTCCACCGGTCTCCTCTGATTTTGTGTTTGTTCTTTCAGGACTCAGCCTTAAGATCATCAGCGCCCGAGATTTTCAGCATATTGATTTTCTAGGATCTATCAATAGTATATAAATTTTATGAGATTTTATCATTTAGATTCAATAAAACTCTCCTTTAGCCCTCTTAATATAATCCCAAGCCCCATTAAATATTAATAATAATAATAATAATAATAATAATAATAATAATAATAATAATAATAATAATAATAATAATAATAATAATTTAGGCCCAAACAATAACAACAAAAATGTGTGCAAACAACAACAGCAATACTTAAGCCACCCCGCCCCCGCCCCTCCCAAAAAAAAGCTATTTGTTAAGTTATGGTTTTTCACATAACATTTATGTTGGCTTATTCCATGTCAAAAAGTGTTATAATTGCATTAATTTATTTCCTTGTATTTTGTGAGATTTTATTGAAATGGGTTTAGTATTAAGTTGGTGAAGATTGCTCATGAAGTTGATCTCGCAACTTGTCTCGTGAGTGGTGCAACACCCATGAAAGTCACATGAGAAGCACATGTCGGAAGCTGAAGAGTTAAGTGTCCGACTGCATTTCGCGAGTCACTTTGCGACTCGAGCCAAGTCGTGGGTGACTCGTGAAACTCTCTGCCTGGATGATTTTAAGTGTGACTCTTATATCCTTCATCCATACTATATATACCTCATTACCCATAAAAGTGTAAGTAGACTATTCAAAAGAAAACCCTAAAGAGATTTCTACAACACACCCACCATTTTAGAAAGAGTTACTCATCCTTAAGTGAGAATTCCTTTGTAGTTTCTTCTCCTTCCCTCTGCCATTGTCATACCTTGAGAGGAGATTTGTACCCAAACACAACCCACATCTATTTATAGTGTAGAGAGTGTTTTGGAACTTGGGAAGCATTTGGGATTTGCCAAAAGAAGCCGATGAGGCTTGGCGGATGCAATCAGGCGGTATTGTTGGATCCGGATAATTAGTGAAGACAAGACTCCAAGAAGTCCATTGGTAGCTGGAGCTTAGAGGGCTCAAGTACATTGGGTAGATTAAGCTTGGAAGGTCTTTTTGATATTCATGTACTCCAATTTATTTACTAGTGGATTAATTTTGACTTGAAAGGTCGCGGAGAGGTTTTTCGCCAAGTTCTTCAATTTTCTCATAAATAACACATCACTGTGTTATCTTGTGTTTGCATCTCTCTTCCCTTACTCTTTAAGCTTTATATTTGTTAATTACTTGCTTGTGGTTATGGCTTAGAGAGTAGTTCCGGTTATTGCATATCGTTTACTCTTTTTCCACACTTAGATAAGTTAGAGAAAAAGCAATTAAGCCGTAATTAAAAATTGGGGGTGTAAACAAGCTATAGTGTTTCACACTATTTGAGCTTTCAATTGGTATCAGAGTGGGTACACTTGTTTTGGTTTAATTACGTAAGTATGATCCTTGACCCTTGTGTTTATTGCTATGGATAGTGTTTTGTGTGCTTCTTTGCATGTTTTGGATGATGTTGATTGTAACATGCCATATGTTTATGACAATGCCTCTATGAGTGTTTATCCTCATGCTTGTGATGACATGATACATGACTCTTTGGGTGTTGTTAAAATTCCAAATGTCAAACTTTTGAAGAAAAAAGTCTAAGAAGTTTCATGATATTTTGAGCAAATTCATTTGTGAAAAAGATGATTTGATTGCTAAGTTCAATGAATCCAACAAATTGGTTGAGAAATATAAGAAACTTGCTGAACATTCTTTTGAAAAAGTAAAGGAGTTTGAATGTGGAATTGGATGCTAAACTTGTTTTGTCTAACAAACTTGTTAATGATCTTAAATGTGAAAATGAATCTCTTAAGATGCATGTCAAGTGTTTGATTGCTGAACCTATTGCTAAAAATGAAGAAAATATTTGTTGCAATCATGTTGTGAAGCCCGATTTTGTGCCTATTGTGAGTTCTACCTCTAAAGACAAATCAATGTACATTCCTCCACACAAAAGAAATAAAAAAGTGGAGAAAAAGGCTCTTAAGCCAAAACCTTTGTTTAGGTCTCAACCTAGGGATTTTAATGGATCTAAGTTTGTTCCTAATGGCACCATTGTGGTGTGATTGGTCATATTAGACTTCAATGTTCCATGTTGAAGAGAGAACAAAATCATGTTGCTAGATCCCTCCCTAAAAAACCTAGTGGACATAAACACATTATTTGTCACTATTGTGGTGCTTTTGGTCATTTAAGACCTCATTGCTCTAAGTTTCAAGTTCTAAAAAGAATCTAAAGAAAAGAGAAACTTGAGCTTCTTGGAAGGTGTGCTAAGAAAGCAAAACCGAATTTAAGTGAAAATGGTAAGTTGTTGAAGAAAGTTTTTAATGCTCTTACCTCCTTGTCTATGTGCATCTCCAGTTCTCATTCTTCCATCCCTCGTCTCACTCCTCATGAAACAGTCACTCCAAACTCTTGTTCCGTTTGGGTGAGAAAAGGTTCTTATGATTGAGCTTTTGCTCCTTTTGTCCTTGATCATATTCTTCCGATCTTTGTAGGACTTTCATGCCCTAGATGCTTCATTATCATGCATTTGTGCATCTTGCATTTCGCTGTATGAATTGTTTTTTGGTTTTGATCTTACTTTCATGCATTTGTTTTTGCGTGTGTAGAAATCCAAAAAGCGCATAAAAAGTGAAAAATCCAAAAAGTTTGATCATGTTTGCTTGAGCACATATCTCAAGGGAATTTAGCCTAGTACCTTCGTACTAATGGCGTAGTGTATTTACAAGTTTAGCTTGTTATGTATGCGTATATTGAATGTGAGTGAAATCTAGAAATCTATGTTTAATTGTTGTAAATAGATCTTCAAACTTGTCATGAATTTCTAACCAATAGTCTTGATTGATCTTGATATATGCATAGACTTGATCCTATATATCTCCTCAATTTTTTTTTTCTTTTTTTTTTGTCAAAAAACTCTTCAAACGTCAATCTGTAAAAGGAGAAAGAGCTGAAAAAAACATTGCTTCAAAAACTAGTTAGACTAGGAAAGGTGGAGCAAAAATGTATTCAAAATGTATGATGCCAAAGCCAAAGGCTTATTTTTAAAAAAATATCAAAAATTTTATGGCATCGTTGCTAAAAAATTAAGTTGTATTAATACAAAAAGTATGAAAAATATAAGCCAAATGAAAAGCTTTCAATCATTGTAAACACTTTGGTGAGGAGTCATATATGTTCATTTCTACTAGTGAGATAGGTCACTTGACTTCGTGCTATTTGTATATGACTTGATTGAATTGATCATTGAAACTTCATACTAGACTAGGGACTAACTAATACTTGATACCCACACACAACACACAAGTCTAATGTTCAATTAATATTTATTTCATTTGTGTGATTATACATGTTCAAATGTGATGTGTGTATGCTCATTTGCTTGATGATCAAACCCAAAAAGATTTTTGAGTATTTTATTTTTTTTCTAGAAGTGATTTTTGTCACTTTGGTGTCGAAAGTTTTTCTCAAAATGTCAAAATCTCACGACTGCCTTTGCGAGTGGTCCCAAGTCGCGAGATTCTTAAGAAATTCCAATGTCTTAAAAATTTCAAGCAGAGAGTTTTGCGAGTCCCTCACGAGTGGTTCGCGACTCAGACTTGACCGTCAAAAATCTGCCTTGTGCATCTACACATTTCGCTAGTAGGCTCGCAACTGGTTCGCAAGTCACTGACTCGCCAAATGCAAAAAAACACAGTTTCAAAGGCTCGAAATTTCAGTTTTCAAAAACACTTGTCTTTTTGCACTCCGCGACTCCCACCCTCCAAAACTCAAATTTTCTTCCAAAACTCACCAAAACCCTTTTGGATTTCTACTCTAAGACTTCTCCAAGGTATTTCTCATCATTTTAATCTTTCAATTCCTTGATTTTGTCTTAGTTTTCTTAAAACCTAGGGTTGGGGTTTATTTTTGTGTTGGGTTGGGAAAACTTAATTTCATGCAAAAGTTTTTAATTTTGTTGATTCGGCTTAGTCTTATTTTGTTTGTTGATGATTGCGTTGGCCCTATGAGGCATTTTGAAAATGTATTTAAGGGTAGATTTCACCATGTTCATGCATTTCATTATATATAGGGTGTTAGTGTACGTGCTAGGTGTTTGATGAATTGCCCCTTAGGCATTTTCTCACTCGTTTGGACTCCGATGAGTACCAAACTTTGGGGTTGTTCATGTTTCCTCATTAGGATCATGTTTGGTTTATTAGTTGTGTATTTTACACACCTTGCCCCACATGTGCATTTCTCGTGCCTTGTTTATGCATTACACATAGTTACCTCTTGCACACACCTCTGCTACCCTTGTCATGCCTTGTTCTATATCTTGTTTCCTCATCCTTAGCATGTCATGTTTACTTTATACTTTATAGCATTTTGTTTTGTCTTTTGTTTGAGCTTCATTTCTCATTTATATTGCACCCCTCATGCATCCCTATCCTTGTTCATTTCTTCATTTCTTTCCCTCATTCTTCTTAGGCCCTTTGTCTATTCATGTAAAAAATGGGGAGAGTATACTAGAGAGTATTGTCATTTCTATATGACTCTTATGCACATTCTCAGGTGGAGAAATTCTATTTGTTGTGCACATTCTTAGGGGGAGAGAGTCTTAGGGGATATGCATATACCAAGGGGGAGAAGACATTGTTGTATCAAGCAAACCTTGTTTTGTTTTGTTTTACTCTATGTTTGTTTTCTTGTTTGTCTTTATGGTGTTTTGAGTTATGTTTAGTATCTATATTTTGTTGTTCTCATCGCATCATGTTTATATGTTGGACTTGCATACATCCTTATGCTATTGTGCTTTATTGATTGCATGTTCAGATGATCATTTGCTTTGCTAAGTGATAATTGTGGTCATTTCCTTATGACTGTCATGTGTTTGATCAAGTTGCTCATATGTTTCACATCTTGTTTACTTGATCGCATTTTACTTGTTACATTGTATTTGTCCTTTTATTACTTGCTTTACCTTAAGGGTCTAATATGTTTTGTGCAAGTGTTTCAGGTTACAAGTATATATGTTCCAAGTTCATCACATGTTTTAGATTTAGGTTTAAGTGAGTTTTGCCATTGTTCCCAAACTCACGTTCAAATCTAGAGTCTGTTATAGGGTGTTTTGTCATGCAATAGCCAAAGGGGGAGATTGTCAAGCTATGATTTTTCACATAACATTTATGTTGGCTTATTTCATTACAAAAAGTGTTTTAATTACATTAATTTATTTCCTTGTATTTTGTGGGATTTTATTGTAATGGGTTTAGTATTAAGTTTGCGAAGATTGCTCAAGAAGTTGATCTTGCGACTTGTCTTATGAGTGGTGCAACCCACAAAAGTCATATGAGAAGCACATGATGGAAGCTGAAGAGTTAAGTGCTAGGTTGCATTTCGCGAGTCACTTCACAACTCAATGTTGACACCCCATTTTGCAACCCGCATTTAACCTCACATGAAGGGTAAAATGGTAATTTCACCTTGAAAATATGCATCTTAATTCTGGTCATTAGATCCTTAATCTCGTTTCACCAAAATGATCTTGATGTTGTAACAATCAAATCGATTGGTCATAAGTCCTAATTGGACTGTCAGATTGAAAGTTATCATCAAATCAAGTTTTATGGCCAAGATGCACTATCAAAAAATGAGTCCAACTATATATGATTATGAACAATTGATTCCAATTGGTTATAATTATAATCAATTTGAGATTAATGACATGTCATAATTTGATTGGCTAGAACTACATTTTATGGTAAGGTTGCACACACTTAATTAATTAAATAATTAAACATTAATTATTCAATGAGTAATTTATGCAATTATATTTTTAATTAGGGTAAATTTGGAACTAATTAAGTCTGAAATGGGAGTGATTGGAGCCTATTAATGTTAATTGGAAACTAATTTGGGACCTATTAATGTTAATTGTGCTAAAATTATTTTCTAACAAATGACCTCTGCTCAGCATTTCATTGATATCTCTCAGAATATTTTGAATATATGAATGAGGTTAATTTTTCCAGAAACTAGACATCTAGTGCTTCAATTTGAGCACAGGAACGAGACAATTTCAATCAGAATTGAGTAAGATATGATTTTTTGAATTTGACTCTGCAGGCTATTATGGTAGCTATGGGAAAACCGAATTTTGCTTGCTCCTCACTCCCACCAATCTCTACATTTAACGCACCAAATTTCCCCAATGTCTAAACTAAGGTCTAGGTTCACAATTCTTTTTGATCATTTGTCAACCCTCATTAAATGACCTTCCATTCATATTTTCTCCACCACTACTATATAAACTCTCCTCTCCTCCATTCCAAAACACACAAAAAAACCCTCTATCTTCTCCTCTCTTGAGTTCTAGTGAAGTAGAGTACTCTTGTCATATCTTAGTCTTCTTGAGACTTAAGGTATTGAGTAACACTCAATCTCTCTCCTAGTTCTTCTTTTCTCCTCCACTCATAGGACTTCCACCAAGAGCCTCCTCCTCCACCATGTGGATCTTGCACGCAAGTATAATCTCTATCCTTAACTCGTTTTTCATGTTGCTATAATGTTAATATAAGATTAGAGCATGCTAGTGTTTATTTAAAATCCTTGAATATGTTTGAAATTTCTTAAATGTTCTTATGTGTTCTTCACATGTTCATGGTTGTTCATCACATGTTCATGCATAACACTAGTTTTGATCTTAAATCTACATCAAAAATATGAAAAAGATGTTTATTTCATAATTCTTTCAAATCCTTGAATCTAGGATGTCAGCATCCACACACATTCACTAGAATTTATTTTTCAATCCAAATGCAATACTTAATAAATTGAATTAGGGTTTATCACACGCATACACATTAAATTCAACATGCAAATTGATTGATATATTGGATGATAAGATATGAATGTTGGCCACCATAGTCTAGAAGACCGGTTTCACCGGGCAAGGTGGGTGCCTAACACCTTTCTATCTTGTAACATAGCCTCTGAGCTTAGATCAAGGATTGATAGATCAATACTTATCCTTGTAATTTTCAATTTCTAGATTATAACTAAGAAAGAAAACCATGTACTTTATCTTAGATTGTATCTAGGACCAAAGCCATATAATTTCTTATGATCAATGTAAATTCATTTGCAAATCAATAAAATGAGGAATTTTTCTATATTGGTTTTCTTATTTATTCCAATAATTAAATAAGTGACGACTTCATTGTAAAACCCTTAATCTAAAGGGGAAAATATAATCAGTCGAATCTCCATTTTGAAAGGCAATAACATAACTCCACCCATTCACGTGGGTTTGGCCCAACTCTAAAAAACGGGCTGGGAGCGCAGTCTCTCACACTCAGGCCAAGTCGTGAGTGACCCACGAAACTCTTTGCCTGGATTATTTTAAGTATGACTCTTATATCCTTCACTCATACTATATATATCCTCATTACCCACAAAAGTGTAAGTTGGCTATTCAAAAGAAAACCCTATAGAGGCTTCTACAACATACCCACCATTTTAGACAGAGCTACGCATCCTTAAGTGAGAATTCCTTTGTAGCCTCTTCTCCTTCCCTCTCCCATTGTCATACCTTGAAAGGAGAGATTTGTACCCAAACACAACCCACACCTATTCAAAGTATAGAGAGTGTTTTAGAACTTGGGAATCATTTTGGATTTTCCAAAAGAAGACGATGAGGCTTGGCGGATGCAATCGGGTAGTATTGCGGGATCCGGATAACTAGAGAAGATTTTTGATAGGTGTGGAGGGCTCAAGTACATTGGGTAAATTAAGTTTGGAGGGTCTTTTTGATATTTGTGTACTCCAACTTATTCACTAGTGGATCGATTTCGACTTGGAGGGTCAGGAAGAGGTTTTTCGCCGAGTTCTTCGGTTTCCTCTACAATAACACATTGCCGTGTTATCTTGTGTTTACATCTCTCTTCCCTTACTTTTTAAACTTTATATTTGTTAATTGCTTGCTAGGGGTTATGGCTTAGAGAGTAGTTCCAGTTATTGCGTATTATTTACTCTTTTTATTTGAGTTTTAGATTATAGGTGAGTTAACTACGATATTTAACTTTTTCACAAAAAAGCTTAAATTATTTAGAAGATTTTTATTTATTTATTTTGGGTAACTTTTATTGATTTATAGATTATGATCTTTTAACAAATTGTTTTTAAGTTAATATATTAAAAATAATTCCTCTGATATTTAATATGGAATCAATTATAGATGATTTTCGATCGGTAAAAAAAATTCAAATCTCATTTTAATAGATAATTACATTGCAAGCGAATCAACAAACATTTATTTTGTATTTTTTTCATTTGATAATATTTTGTTAATACTAAATGAGTACTAACTTGGATTTTCACTATTAAAAAAAAAAATGGAAATGTTAACGAATGCCCTTAGGGCAATTGTTAACAATCCATTTAAAGAATATTTTTATGGGAAATGAAAAAAAAAAAAAAAAACAATTAATATTTTGACCGCTTTTTCCAATTCTCATAAAAGTAGTGTCAAAACTTTCCTAAAATAGATTGTTAATTATTGCCCTAAAAACACCCATTAGCATGACCCAAAAAACTTGAATTTTCATTAAAAATAGAAAATTCATACATTGGTTCCCTCAATTGAAATCCTCGGTCCAGCCCTTTGCACCCATAGATTCCGAACTTATCTCATAACTAGTGGTCACTACTGATTATGAGCATGACAGGAATTGCACTTATTTATTGCTTGTGTCTGTGTGGGTCTGTTGATTATTTATTGCTTTAAATATGTTTGACCATGTAAAACTTGTGATAAATATTTATCTGCTTTAAGTCTTGAATAATTCATTAATTTTTTTTTTTTTGAGAAGAATTAATTCATTAAAGTTGGTTTTTTTTAGAGATAATTCATTATTTCATTAAAATTATATTTATGAGATTGATAATTTTTGTTAAGAGTTTTGTAATTCATCAATTGATATTTCTTGATATTTTCGAGAGAAGTGTTCAGTTTCAAATCCCTTCTCTCCTAACAATTAAATTATATAAAACAAAAAATTAAAAAAAAAAAATTGCTGATTTTTATTTCTCCCATTTGTTTCACGTAAATGGTTGAGTTGACTGCGGAGTCTTCTTGGAAGAGTCTTCCTTCCTGGCCAACCCCTATGAGAGGTGGAGATGAATTCTTATCCGTTGAGGGCCTAATAATTTCTTAGGGGAAAAAAAACAAATTCTTGTTGGCTGGTGAAGAAGACGATATTAATAGTGAGAAAGACTAGACAATTGTCAATGTTGTTTAAGTACACTTCCCACACTAGAACTAACTGTTAATAAAGACCATGGTATGTTTATTTATTACTTGCACCTGCTTTTAAAAATCTTCCAACAAAACCAATTTCAGCCGCTCTTTTCTTTTTATAAATACAAGTTCTCTTTCTCACTATATGCTGAATATAGGGGAACAACTTATTTACTTCTATTACAATTTCTGAACAATTAGATCAAGAGTACTGTGGTTCATTAGTATTATTCGATGAAAATATTTTTACTTCTTCCTATGAAAATCAAAAAAGGTCTATTGCACTTGAAATAAATAAAAATTGTTGTGGTCACTGGTCCCAATAATAAAGCCTAAATATTGTAAATTTAGAATCAAATATGACAAGCAAGCCAAGCGGTCATATATATGTCACATTTGTATTTCACGTTTTCAAAAATAATTGTGTGCATTAGTCTAAAAACATAGACAGTTCAACCAAGGAGGTCCATGACCCCATGGCCTGGGGCCCCTCAGAATTTATTATTTTTATTTTTTATAAATATAGTATATAAATTTTATGAGATTTTATAATTTCGATTCAAGAAAATTCTTCTTAGCCCTCTTAATATAATCCTAAGCCCCTTTAAAAATAATAATAATAATAACAATAATTTAGGCCCAAACAATAACAGCAAAAATTTGCGCAAACAACAACAACAATACTTAGCCACCCCGCCCTTGCCCTCCAAAAAAAAAGCTATTAAAAAAACCATTTTTATGAGATGTGTTGACAGATCCCAAATATATTAATTTTAAATAAAAAAAAATCCACATGACACACTATACATGTCTAATGAAAATGATCAGCCAAAAATGTATTGACCCATTTGGCAAATTAATTAATTAATTATCTAAGTTAATTAATTAAGTCAATTTAACATGTAATAAGCGTGGTAGCACAAACAAATCATCAACTAAGTTAAATGCAGCGGAAAATAAATTTGACACAGGTGATTTGTTTACGCATGGGGAAAACCACCTAGGCAAAACCCCACCAGATGAATTTAAGGTCACCACTCCTAAAAATCCACTATTATCAAAACAAGTGGTTACAAGTAAAAGGAATCCCAGTACCTAATATCAACCTACAATTGAACCATTATCCCAATACCCAATTTGACTTGTGATGTAGTGGCAATCTCTCTGTTCAATGCACGACTCCTAGTGCATGACTAACCAATTATGCACGGATCCTAGTACGCGACTAACACACCAACTTGAGAAAGATGTTGGCTGCAAAGTTCTTCAGTTCATCCAACAATGAAGATCAAGAAGTTCCTTGGTCACAAAACTCTTGGCGTAAAGACATAGTAGCTTCTAGAGAGAATATGATAAACTGAGGCAAAATGCCTCCGGTCACAATTTGCATGCACAATCACTTTGCATCACTTGAGACGGCCCTTAAAATAATCATTATATATGTCTAGGGTTATGAGAAAAGAAACCCTACACAAATACTCATGGATATGCGTGAAATCATATCTGGAAATTCTAATTTTGTAATTCTCGAAAGTTTCAACTTCTGTCGAGCTTCAACATTAAACCTCGATAGAAAGGGTTCTGTCAAGATATCTGTCGAGCTTTAATGAACAACACTTTTTTTGTTGTTTCTTGGTCAGACTTGCATGCCTTCAATACTAAACTTAAACACTTGTTTCTTGAAGTATTAAACCCATCCAAGATCTACTCAATTACAAGTAAAGTGCATTTTGTCAAAGGATTAGCCAATATACATAACATATGTCTCAAACAATTCTCACATATGTCCTAACAATCTTCCCCTTTGGCAATCTGTGACAAAACCACAACAAACAAATGAATCATGAGAGAAGTCTTAAATCACTAAACTCATAATCACTTGTTGAATTACAAAACAAATCTAACCCTAACACAAACTCTTAAAAACTTTGCAAGAAGAGAGTTCATGGCATGGTAGACTTTAACAACCTGTCTTTCTGAAACACTTAAACAAAACTCATCAAGGCATCTTAGTGTGAAATAGAAATAAATATTGCATACATAGAGAAACATGTGTATAAACAGAGAAAAGAAATAACACATGCAGAGATAGGTGAAGAACAACATACATCATCATATATATATAAATAAAGTACAATGTGCGTCATAAAAAAATGGTCAAAAGACCGGTGTACAAGAGGATAATGTAACTAAAAGAAAGAAAATAAAAGTACATAAAATCCTCACTACATCCCTCAAAATGTATAGAAACTCCCCCTAACAAAAATATCATATGCTAACTCTCTTCCTAAATACAAGACTACGCCTATCCCAAAACTACTCCCTCTTTTTGTCACGAATGACAAAGGGTGAGTCACCGAGAGGTCGTCATCTCATCATCACTGGAAGAGTTAGCATCCTCATCCTCATCATCATCACCATCATCACCATCCTCATCTGCCGAAGCCTCTGGAAAAGGAGATTAAGAAGCGGCGAAACCACCAAGGCGAGCCTATCGTTGTGTTATACGACCAACACGAGTGTTCACCTGACACAACTCATTAGTGAAAGTGTCAAGGCGAACATCCATGTGCTGAAGCTGCGCCATGACAGCCTCGAGGATCACATCACCAGTCGAGGAAGAAGGAGCAGAGGAGGAAGGAACAGCAGACGTTGCAGGACCGGTAGACTCCACACGTGGCTGCTTCGGTCGAAGCTGAGCCTCGCTCCGTCAAATAGAACCAGCGTCGATGGCACCCATGGTGGTATAGTAAGGAGAATTAGGAATAGGAATGGAAAAATGGCAAAGGATCCACGTGATAGCCAAAGAAAATATGAGCTTATCACGGGTCGTTGTATCCTGATAAACATCAATGATAGAAGTGATAAAATGAGAGGGGAAGTCAATGGAAAGACCCTCTAAGAGGGACAAAAGAAAACGAGCACGGGGCTCTATGATAGAGTTATAGTGAGACAGAGGAGTAAGAACAAATGTCATCATCATGTTAAGGAATCTCAGACCTTTTACAAAACCCGAGCATAGGTTGTTTTGCTTCCCACCCCATATGGAAGGTGTCTCATAAAAGTGAGACAGAAGCTCGTCTCTGGACACAGTCCTAAGACACTCACAACCAGGGTAGTCAGGATGCGCTACCCTCGGGACATGTAGTACCTCAGATATAAGATCCGGGGTAACTACGATATGTGTACCTCGAAATGTTGTGGCAAACCGAGGTACAGAGGTATCGATACCGTGTATATTGAGTAAAACTCCTGTATAAATATGATGGAACACCTCAAGGGTTTCTCACATAGAGAATCTCATCCCTGAGTTCGAATGACACTAGGTAGATGAGTGTCAGAAAAGTCCAACAGGACAACATGACGCTCTAGATGAACGCCATGTTTCTGAAAGTTCTCAAGGAAGTCCTATTAGGCCTTCCCATCACGGACCCGAACAAGTGAAGAGGGGGAATGGGAGGATCAGAAGTAGAAGACCCAGAACCAAGAGGGTTCCGAGCCGGAGTGGATTTGCACTTAGGTGCCATGCATAGTCTATCTGAGAGAGAGAGAGGAAAAAAAAAATAAAACACATCACTACCAGAACAAGAGAAAGAAAAGAATACGTATGCATGAAATATACATGAACATGTGACGTGCAAAATTGAAATTGCATCATGGGTAAAACCCAATCCAAACCTAACAGCACTCACATCAATAATCAAGCACACATCTAACAAATGCATGAAACATTGTTATAATGCTAATGGAATCCAATGCATGATCATATATCATCAAATCATCACAGCACAACCCAAAAATTTCACAAAAATCTCAAAAACCCAAATTTTTTTGAAAACCCCCAAAACCTAGGTCTAAAATGCATGAATGCATGAAAAATGAAGGGATTAGAACACATACCAAGTAATCTAAGCTTGTAATAGGCCAAAAATGCAGTGGGTGAGAAGATTTGAGTGAGTGAGAAGAGTTTGGAGGGAAAGAAGAGTGTTTTTTGTCGAGAGAGATAGGTGAGGAATGAATCTGATTTCACGCTCAGCCCTTAAATAGAAATTGCAACTCGATGGATCGACGTATCTATCGAGATCTGTTGAGCACTAAATCTCGACAGAAATGAATCTGTCAAGGTGTTGTCGAGGATCTGCCGACGGCAAAAATACATCGATGGATCGAGAAGTTGACGAGAATCTATCGGCCAAATAGAAAGTTGCTCGATGGATCGAAGAAGCTGTCGAGCATCTATTGAGACAAAGTCTAGAAATTTCGATGGATCGAGAATGCGTTAACTTCTATCGAGAAAAGAAGAAAGAGATGCTCTATAGAAACAAATCTATCGAGGATCTGTCAAGAAGCTGTTGAGCTTGAAGAAAATGAGTTTTTTAAAGAGAGGAAAAATACAAAGAGATGAATGCAACAAGCAAGCTACTCAAACACGAATCCAATCAACAAATTAAGCTCTCAAAAACATCTCTCAACAAGAAAAAGCAAAGCATTCATAGAACCAAAAACACACACACACACGCTAAACAAGTCTAACCAATTTTATATTTCAAAAACAAGTTATGACAATTTAGTGAGCATATATTGACACATGTATTCCTTGTGATAGCCAAATTACATTGTACCTGCACATGTATCAAAAGTAACAAAGAGTATGCGTGTTGTGTGTGAAAAACATAACAAGTGTGCACAAGTTTCTCATATTATGACGATTTGAGATATGAGAAAATCAAATACATTCACACACAATCATAACTGCTTGATGGGGACTATAACTCCCACATCTGTCGAGCTTCAACATTAAACCTCGATAGAAAGGGTTCTGTCGAGATATCTGTCAAGTTTTAATGAACAGCACTTCTTTACTTGTTTCTTGGTCAGACTTGCATGACTTCAATACTAAACTTGAACACTTGTTTCTTAAAGTATTAAACTCATCCTAGATCTACCCAATTACAAGTGAAGTACGTTTTGTCAAAGGATTAGCCAATTTACATATGTCTCTAATAATTCTCACATATGTCCTAACAGAAAATAAACACAATTAGTTAATGTCATAATGAGATCTTTGTAAATTTATAAGGACAAAACTTAGAAATAGTTTCTTAGGTGCTGTATATTAGGTTCTTCAATTAAATTCAAACAGATAATTTAATTTAATTGATTGTTCCTTGAAAAAAAAAAATTTGTGTTTCATTGATCAATGTAGACATACGTTTGGATTTAATTAAAAAACTTAATATACTGCATATAAGAAACTATATATAAAATTAACTAATTTATTATTAATGATTGTCGGTGGGTGGGTTAGTGATAGGGAACATTACAATTGGACCTGTCCAACAATGAAACCTAATCCATCAAACACTCAGACCAATCTGACATACTGCTAAGTAGCCAATTAAATCACCACAAGGACTATTCACTGAAGTGAGTCATCTAGCCATCTTGACTTGTCAAATGCCCACATGGATTGACAAGTGAGAATAGTTCACTCCTCGAGGTGATATACGTACTCCCATTTCACACTTACCCACGCATAGAAACTATTACACACCACACCAAAAGGTTCTCCTACAGATCCGTACGCACTAAGTATGAGAAGTTAAACCCAAAGATCTCGATGCCACTAACTCCACTTCCTCTATTATACTAGTGCCTACATTCCTGCCTTCTTGGGAACGTGGTCACCCTAAACTACTACATAAACACCAAGGCAACCTCCATTTCAAGGTATGTGTGCATTATTTCATACTTATACTTTTAGAGTTTCTAGAGATTGTTGTGAGTTTTTGACCTAACCTTTGGAAGGGTTTTAGCCGGTACTACACCAGTGCACTCCATTGTCTTCTAACACTACGAGTTTGGACAATTCTCTTGTTGATGATCCTGAGCATCATTAGTTGGGATCATTACTTCTAACTAAATAACTTAAAACTTAAGTTATTTTCATCTATTTTTCTTATGTATTTCATTGAGTGGCCCGCTAATTTTTATTGTTTTATCAAGTTTGTGATGGGTGTATCTATGCATTGAGCACTATGACATTGTTAAGCTTACTAAATAGACTTCCACATATAGATTTTATTTTATTTTATTTTGAGTTTTTTTTTTTTTCCTTTTTTTCTTTAGCAATAATAATTAGTCTTCTTTTAGAATATAATGGGACATACAGTGAGATAGTAAACATAATTTTTATTTGAGTTTTAGATTATGAGTAAGTTAACTGCAATATTTAACTTTTTTACAAAAAAAAAAAAAGCTTAAATTATTCAAAAGATTATTTTTGTAAAGTTGTAATTTACAACTATATGTTTTGTTGGCTTATATTCTGTGCCAAATTTGATTGTAATTATATTCAATCTGTTATACCCTATATTTATTGTGAGATTTCATTGTAAGGGTTGTGTGATAGAGAGAGTGGTGTGAAGACTCAAGCATTTAAAGACTGAAGAAGGTTTCGCAGGTATCTCGCAACTTAGCATACCGCGAAGTATATCATGTGTCCTGCACATGCTGGAATGCGAAGAGTCAGGCCAGATGGAGACAGTTATGTCTCGCGAGTATCTCGCGGGTAAGGCCTTCCCATGAGACACCCGCGAGGCATTCTGTTCTGCTAGCCTGTCTAGTCTGATACACACTTTTTGTGCCTACACTATTTATACCCACATTACCCACAAATGTAAAGGAGAGACTCTAAGAGAAAACCCTACCCAAACACCTTGAGAGTTAGAGATTGTCATACCCATAATCCTCTACACATTTGTTTTGGGAATTTCCTCATCTCCTACCTCTCCATTTCCATACCATTGAGAGGTTGATAGCCCAAACACTTACCACACCCTTTGAGAGTGTCAAGTGGAGTTTTGGTGCTGCTGGGAAGCATTGGAAGAAGCCTAGAATGGCAGATGCAACATGGAGCTTGTTGCGGGATCCGGAGAACTAGACAAGACATGGTTCCAAGAAGCCTTGTTGGAGTAGGAGCTTGAAGGGCTTAGGTACAGAGGGTAGATTAGGCTTGGAGGGTCTCTTGCTCACCCATTATCCCAACTGATTGTCTAGTGGATCAATTTCCACTTGGAGGGCGGCGGAGAGGTTTTTTGCCGAGTTCTTCGGTTTCCTCTTCGATAACACGTTTCGGTGTTATCTGTGTTTGCATCTCTCTTCCCCACTCTTGTTCATTTCATTTTTACTGCTGTGTTGCTTTAAATATGGATTAGAGTAGTTGTCTTGCTTATATGCTTGTGTTTATACTATTCCGCACTTAGTATTAAGTTAGTGTAAAATCAACCAAGCCGTAACTTTAATTTGGGGGCCTAAACAGCTCGTGTGTATTCGACACATTTCCGAGCTTTCAATTGGTATCAGAGCGGGTACACTCGTTGTGGTTTAAATACCTGAGTGTGATCTTAGATCCTTTGGTGTGTTATGAAAAGTGATTTGACAAAGGTCAACATGAAGCATAGTAAAGATATTTGTGAAAATGACTCTATGAGCATATTTGGAGAATGTTCTAGTAATGAGCTTTTAGGGTTATTCAAATCTGAGAAACATGCTAGAATCTTTATACACATGCTGAAATCTTTAGTTAATAGGAATCATGATATTCATAACAGCTTGTGTGAGTCGAATTCCTTAATTGATGAATATAAGAGAAGGAATAGACATTTGTGTGACAAAATTGATTGTCTGAAAAGGAAGATATGTTCATGTGTGAATGAAGAAAAGAAAAATGAGATGTCCTTTGATGGTCAAGAATGTCTCTCACATGCTTGTCTTTTTGTTCATACCGCATTGAAAGTATTTAATTCATGTTTGTGGTATCTTGACAGCGGTTGTTCAAGGCATATGACAGGAGATAAGTCTCTGTTCAAAAATCTTAAAGAGAAGGAAGATGGTTTCGTGACATTTGGAGATGGTAGTCACTCACAAGTTCTTGGCAAGGGAACTGTGGATATACCAGGACTGCCTTTGTTAACTGATGTGCTGTACATTAAGGGATTAAAAGTGAACTTGCTGAGTATCACTCAGATTTGTGATGAAGACTTCTTAGTCCAATTTTCAAAGAAAGGATGTCTAATTCTAAATGAAGAAGGTGTTCAAGTTTTGAAAGGACTAAGGACCACCGACAATTGTTATGGAGTCATTCCTAAACCAAGCATAGCATGTAGGAGTGCTCGAGTGAATCTTTTGGAGTTGTGGCATCAACGACTTGGACATGCTAATTACAAACAGGTGGCAAAAGTCTCGAAGCTTGAAGCTGTGGTTGGTTTACCAATGTTTGGAAAAGTTGAGAAGAATGTTTATGGTCCATGTCAATTGGGAAAACAAACAAAGTCAACCCATCCTAAAGTAAATGTAGTTACTACTTCTCGCCCCTTGGAGTTACTACATGTGGATCTAATGGGTCCAACTAGAATATAAAGCATGGGTGGAAAGTGCTATATAATGGTGGTTGCTGACGATTTCTGATGTGCATGAAATATATACAATAAAATACTCACATATTTACATATTTAGCTTTATTTTTATGTTATTTTGTGACTGATTATGTAATATCTTTGTGTTGCAGGTAACAAGGGCTTTACATGCAAAGTGGGGCTAGGCCAATTAAATCAAACCAACTTACATCCAGCCAGACATGAATTCAAGAGAAGATCAACCCAATTAAATTTAAGTCCAATTGGAGTAAGGAATCAAAAGAAATTTGCACCAATTCCAAGTCCAATTCGGATTAGGATTCCAACCTACATATCAGTTAGTATTTTTGGTATAACTTTCGGCTCATATATCCAATAGAGATGATTCAAGTTGGGCTGGAAATTTAACTTAAAGGGCTACAACTTTTTAGTTTACCAGAAGCCCTAATTCTGATATTAAATGGGCCGAAATCGTTGATTAAGTGCAGCCTAAAAAGCTGGGATTTTCTCCAAACGGGAATTCAACTTGTAATAGGATTCCTTAACCTATTTAAAGGCATTTTAGGGCAAATTTCAAGGGGGCTGAGGCTAGTGCTAGGGCTGAGATGCAAAACAAAAAATTGGAGCAAGAGGCAATGCCACATGTGGCTTCTCTGTAGCTTTTCTCCATGATAGCATTGTGACTATTTATTTCTCTATTTTATTTGTCTAGTTTAATGTTTAGTATTCTATTCTTTTGTTTTATTTCAATTACCATAAGTAGCTAAATTTATAATTAGGGTTGAGGATGAAACCTTGTTAAAGATTATCAATAATATTTATGTGATTTGATTTTTCCCCCAATAGTTGTTCTTTAATGATTTAAATTGTTCTTACTTCATATCAATTGACTAAGATGAGATTCTAGATATGAGTTCAATCATGTTTTTCTCATGATTTGGGATTTGTCTTAATTAATTGAATGCTTGGTTTATTAATTCTTGATTATAAAATTTGATATCATTTGTGATTTGTCTGTCAATGAATACAATTTATGATTTGATTTTTAGAATTGGATATATCTTGTGATTTGTTTGGCTACGGATACAATTGATGATTTGATTTTATACTTAAAAAGCAAAGAAGAACATGCTTTAGATATTTAAATAGAAGTTTTAATGATAATATTTTCCATGGTAGCAAGATTGATTTCTAGATTATCATGTAGTGGTTGGAAAAAATTAATGATCATAAATATATGCTGATATGACTTACAAGGCGGATTCCAAAACCTTAATTCCTTTCCCTTGATTGTTTACATCTTTTTATTGCTTTATATCTTTTGCTTGGTTTAACTATTTGCTTAATTTTATTAATTGTTTAGTTTATTTAATTTCAAAACAACCAATTTTTATTAAACTAGATTATGATTAATTTGGTTAAGATTTGATTTAATTTTCCACGTTCATTCAAGTTCCTGTGGGTTTGACCTTGTTCTTGTCAAACTATACTTCGGTATGGTTCGTACACTTGCGAGTATTTTAAAATTTCACAACAATTTCTCAAGATATTCTTAGGTGGACTTTCTTAGGGAGAAGTCGGAAGCATGTGACAAGATGGAAAGACTATGCAAGAGGCTGCAGAATGAAAAAGGAGTTCCCATAGTTAGAATCAGAAGTGATCATGGGAAGAAGTTTGAAAATGCTAAGTTTGAAGCATTCTGCAATGAACACGGCATTAAGAAGGAATTTTCAGCTGCAAAAACTCCACAACAGAATGGGGTAGTTGAGAGAAAGAACCGGGTGATTCAAGAAATGGCAAGAGTAATGTTACTCAACAAAAACATTCCACAGAAGTTCTGGGTTGAAGTTGTGAATACATCACGTCACATTGGGAATAGAATTTACTTCCCAGCAGGAACTAAGAAGACATCATATGAAATTTGGAGAGAGAAGAAACCAAAAGTGAAATATTTCCGAATATTTGGAAGTAAGTGCTACATTCTAAATGATAGGGAGAATCCTGGAAAATTTGATGCTAAAAGTGATGAAGAGATATTTCTAGGCTACTCCACAAATAGCCGAGCATATAGAGTGTATAATAAGCGCACCAAGATGGTGATGGAATCAATAAATGTGGTCATTGATGACTCTATCCCTGAAAAAGGTATTGATGATGATAGTGAAGGACAAACTCTTAAGAAGAATGAGGACGATGACGACATGTCTCAAGGTGAGGATGCTGAGAAAGAATCACCGGAAGAGGAGTCTACACCTCCTATACCACGAAGGGTGACTAAATAAACTCAAGGATCTCCTAGTCCACTCACCCCTCCATAAGTTCAACCTCCAATCTTACGTGATGAGAAACCTTCCACTTCCAAAAGACCATCATCAAGGGTAATCCTCAATCATCCCTCAAGCAATATCATTGGTGATTTAGATGGACTTCGGTTGAGAAAAGGAAGAGCTTATAGTGTGAATCATGTGACATACAACTGCTACCTTGCTCAGTTTGAACCAAAGAAAGTGGAGGAAGCATTGAAGGATGAGAATTGGGTAGAGTCCATGCACCAAGAGTTGCACCAATTTGTAAGAAATGATGTATGGGAGCTGGTACCAAGGCCCAAGGATACACATGTCATCGGCACCAAGTGGATCTTCAAGAACAAAACTGATGAAGATGGAGAAGTTGTCCGAAACAAGTCGAGGTTGGTGGCTCAAGGATATACTCAAGTTGAAGGCATAGATTTTGATGAGTCTTTTGCACCAGTTGTAAGATTAGAGTCAATCCGAATTCTTCTCTCCATAGCATGCATTATGAACTTCAAGCTGTATCAAATGGACGTGAAGAGTGCTTTCTTGAATGGATTTTTGAATGAAGAAGTGTTTGTTGAGCAACCAAAGGGATTCCAAGAACCTCACTTTCCTGATCATGTGTTAAGGCTGAAGAAGGCATTGTATGGGCTGAAGCAAGCACCAAGAGCTTGGTATGATCGCCTCACCACATACCTCTTAGATCATGGTTTCACGAGAGGTCAAGCCGATCGAACTTTGTTTGTTAAAAGAGATGAGAAGTCTCTTCTTGTTGCTCAGGTATATGTGTATGACATTATCTTTGGATCCACAATTGATCATCTAGCTCATGAATTTTTAGAAGAAATGAAACGAGAATTTGAGATGAGCATGGTGGGAGGGCTGAACTACTTCCTAGGGCTTTAAGTGAAACAACGAGAAGATGGGATATTTATCTCTCAAGAGAAATATGCCAAGAATCTTGTAAAATGATTTGGCCTAGACTCCAAGAAGCACACTTCCACTCCCATGAGTTCCTCAGCAAAACTGAGTCGTGATGCAGTAGGTACAGAAGTGGATCCAACACTCTATCGAAGCATGATCGGGAGTCTCGTATATCTCACTACTAGCAGACCAGACATCGCTTTCAGTGTTGGAGTTTGTGCTAGATTCCAAGCAACACCCAAAGAATCACACTTAACTGCGGTCAAACGAATTATCCGCTACATTAATGGCACATCTGATTATGGAATTTGGTACTCAAAAGACTCGAATGAGTGTCTAGCTGGATATTCTGATGCTGACTGGGTCGGATGTATTGATGATAGGAAAAGCACTTCCGGTGGGTGTTTTTATCTTGGAAATAACTTGGTGTCATGGATGAGCAAAAAGCAGAATTCAGTCTCTCTTTCAACTGCTGAAGCAGAATACATTGCAGCGGCAAGTTGTTGTGCACAATTATTATGGATGAAGAAGCTTCTACATGATTATGGAATCACTCAAGACACTATGTGTGTGTTCTATGATAACACAAGTGCCATAAATTTATCAAAAAATCCAATCCAACACTCAAAATCGAAGCATATCGAGATCCGGTACCACTTCATTCAAGATTTAGTGGAGGAAAAGACTGTGTATTTGGAGTTCATCACCACTGACAACTAGAACGCAGACATATTCACTAAAACTCTTGATGGTCCGAAGTTTGAGACTTTGCATAAGACCATCGGTGTCGGTATCATTCCTTGAACTCTATCTCGTGTGTGAACCTTTTTGCTCTCTGTTGCATACCTTTTTTTTTTTTTGGTCTCACATGTTTAGTTTGTTCATGTTTCTTTTTCAAGCTTTTGCTTTGTTTTTGTTTTTGTTCTGTTTTTTTAGTTTGTTTAAAAAAAAATTCAGAACCCCATAAAAAGTTGAAAAATCTTCAAAAAGTTTGATCGCTTGTTTTGTGTATATCACATGTGAGTTTGGCCTAGTACCTTCGTACTAATGGCATAGTGCATTTATGAGCTTAGCTTGTATTTATATGCACATTTATCTGTGTGGAAGATATCTTGAAAACTATGTGTGATTGTTGTAAATAGATCTTCAAGCTTGTCATGAATGATTGGTCAATTGTCTTGTTGGTCTTGATACTTGCATAGACTTGTGCCTATATCTCTTCCCACTTTATTTTTTGTTTTTGCAAAAGAGCTTATCAAATGTAAATCTCCAAATGAAAAGAGATTTTGAGCTGCAAAAGCTTGTCGCACATACTAGTATTTGACTAGGAAAAAGGGAAAGCGACTTTTTATTGTATTGTATGGTGCCCAAAAAGCCAAAGGCTAATCCTCAATATTGAAATATCAAAAATATCAAGCACCGATCTCACAAAGAGATGTCTTATCCAAAAAGGATCAAATGTTATGATTTATGTAGAAGCCAAATGAAAAACTTCTAAGTTGTGTAATCATTTTGTGGGAGGTCATATATGTTCATTTCTATAATTGAGATAGACCACTTGACCTAGTATCAGTTGTGTATGACTTGATTGAATTGATCATTGAAGCTTCACTCTGGTCTAAGGACTATTTCACACTTGATACTCACCCACAACACACAAGACTTTGATTTAACGAATGCTTATCTCATTTGTGTGATTGTACATGTTCAAATGTGATGTGTATACTCAAATACTTGTTGATCAAACCCAAAACGATTTTTGAGTGTTTTATTTGTTTTTGAAAGTGATTTTATACTTTCGTGCTTTTAGTTTTTGTGTTCAAAATGCATTTTTGTGTTTGTCTTCAAAAACTGGTTCAGAGGTTGTCTTGCGAGAAGCTCGCAACTTAGAGCTTCCCGCGAAAAGGGCTTAAGGGAAATATTTTTTTTATCATGTCACACAGAGACTCTCGCGACTATATCGCGACCAACAGCTTCTCGCGAAATGCTGTTTGGCCAAAATTGGATTTTTCCAAAATCAGACAGAAACTATCTCGACTGTCTCGCTACTGTCTCGCAACTTAAAGCTTCTCGCAAAAGCTGATGCGCTTCATTGGCCATTCTCGTGACTATCTCACGACTGTTTCGCTACTCTCTAACCCACGAAAAATGCGTGTTTTCAGTTTTTAATGTAGCAAATGGGACAGTTTTTCAAAATATCTCATTTCTCTCGCTAAGCCTCTCTCAAACCATTTTCAACCCAAATCACTATTTCATTCAAACTGTTAGGATTGGTGCCCTTAAATCCTATTGTAAGATGCTATGTATGATATTAAGTGTGACATTGTGTTTGACATTATGTATGACTTAATATTATGTTTAATAAATTTGTTTTATTATTATCTGAAATAATGGTAACATGAATATTCAGACATTATCATATAGTCCATGAGATGCATAGTATGTGATTTATGTCAAGAGTCACAGAAGATATAAATCACAAGTTCTTTGTAAACTCAGAATTATAGTTCGTAGTCGGTGATGAAATTGGGCATTTCATCTGCGAAGACTATAACATATCAACCATGATGATTTGTCTTGATCATGGAAGTGGAGACTTCTGGTTGATGTGTTAATATGTTTTAAGAGTTAAGACATATTGAACTGGACCGCTGTGAGGTTTATTATTCTCATAAAGACTGTCAAATGAATAATAAATCTCATGACTTACATTTGCATGAACTCTTAATCCTGAGAGAATAATGGACCTGATCATGAGGTGTAGGTTGCTTTGATATATCAGGAGTGAGATCTATAGTTATGGTCAAAACCTCAGTATGTTGGGCAGCCACATTTAGTGTTGATGGAACATGTATTCTCAAGATGGAATTCATAGTCTCTTAACAGAGATATAAAGTATTCCCTTGAGATAAGTTTAATGGGTTTGTTATTCAGAGAGTTAGGCCTAACCACTTTAGTAAGACTAAAGTATATATTTATGGAATTGGATTTCATAAATATATAATGAATAACATTAAAGGATTAAACCGGGTACTCAAGGATTAAGATGTAGTAATTTACAAAGTGGCAGTCTACATTAATGACTTTGTATTACTACGAATATTTTATGAAGGGGTTGCATGTACAATAAAGTCTTGGGATATAATTTATAGATAAGACCTAGAGTGCAACTATTTTTATATAGTGGTATTAAAAATAGTTAATGGTAACTTTGGACTTGTCAAGAGTTGACAGAAAAGCCCAAGGCCCATTGGAGCTAGTGTCTTATTGGTCCCTTTTGGTCCCACTCCAAGCCACACACTTAAGCCCAATTGGTAAGGCCCAAAAGGCCAGCCCAATTAGATAAATTGGTTAGATACAAAGGGAAAAACGTACAGAAACATATGTGTAAGAAAAACATCATGAAAATGGTGTGCATGTGAGTTTTTGTCACTCACAAGTCATCCCTTTGTTACCAATCGAGAGACCACACATCTTGGACGTTAGTGGAATTGGAGTGAAGATTAAAAGTAGTCCCTAGTGCTTCAATCTTTGTTTTGAAATTCACCGCTTCAAGGTACGATCTCTTGATTCTCTAATTCTGGAATTTACTTTGTACATGTTATCAATATCGAATGAAGTAGATCCGTTTAAAACTTATTTTCCGCTGCATTTATCTTTATAACCATCACAAACCCCATCATTTTCAAGCAAAATTTCTGCACAATCCTTTCAAGGTATGTATTTCTTACACTATTTTCATCTTTTATTTTCGGATTATGCAGAATTTATGCTTAGGGTTTTGAAATTTGGGGATTTTCGAAAATTGGGTTGGGTTTCTATTTTCTGTGAAAATTTTTCAAAATCTTTGATTGGGCTGAGTCCCATTTGCTCTATGTGCATCTGTGTTGGCCCCTTGTGGCAATTTTAACATGTATTGAGGCATTTTTCCATATGTTCATGCATTTTTCATAACTGTTTTGCATTGTTGCATGTCATGTGTTTGACAGATTGTCCAAGTGACATTTCTGTGTTGTATTGGACTCAACTGAGTTCCAATCTTTGGTGTTGGTCTTGTTTGATCATTTGAATCATATTTTGATCAATTTGTGTGTGTTTTACACACTTTGCTCTTTTTGTGCCTCAATGCCATGCTATGCACACTCTAGGCACACCTCATGCATCTCATGCTGCACACACATGCATCAGCACATGCATCAGCACACGCACGCATATGCACACATATGCACACCTGCTTATCTTCATTCATTGTGTCTTTGTGTTCTTGGTTTGACTGTTTTAGCATGTTGTTTTGAGTTAGTTGTACTCTATTCTAGGTTAGTTTATATTGTTTTGAACTAACTTGAATCTAATCAAGTTTTTGTGTTTTGTTTTGTGTTTTTTACACATGTTTTTCTGTATGTTCTGTGCTCAATTGTGCAGATGTCTCCTACCAAACATTCTACAACCAAGAAAACCACAAAACATCCTCACACTGATTTAGACAATTTCAAGTCTGCTGATGCTGACATGAAGTACAATGATTGCTACAAAAGAGCAACCATTATCATGGAAAGGGTGGTTCAGCTAGAAACCCTTGAGGACACATTCATCCCTGAGGTGTTCAAAGACAGGACTTGGACCAAGCTGTTGAACCCGATTGGGGTTGTGTACTCAGAGATCATTCGTGAATTTTTCTCAAATGCTACTGTGGAAGATGACAATATAGCTTGCTGGGTGAGGCATAAGGAGTTCATGATCACAAGGGATAGTATCCAAGAATTTTTGGAGATTCGTCCTCCCTCTCAGCCAATGTCAATCCAATATTAAGAGAGATTGGGGTCTACTAAGGAAATAATAAAGATTCTTGGTGGTTCACCAAAGAAATCATCGATGGATACGATCCGATTTTCTCCAGAAATGAGGACACTGAGTTATGTGATGATCCATAACTTATATCCGGTCACCAACCTCACCACACTATCAGCTCTAAGGACGAGGTTCCTCTAAGACCTTTTTACTTATAAGGAGATTGATATATGTAGCCACATCTTCCACATTCTGAAGAAGAGCATTGAAAAGCAGAATTCAAGGACTGTAATGCCTTTTCCCACACTGATTATAGGACTCATTGCGAAGACAAAGTTGAAACTTCCGAGTGGTCTCACTGTGGTTCAGAGGGACTACCCCATTGGTGCCCATACTGTGAGGGATTTTCACAATTTGCTCTAATACCAATGGGCTTGGTCTGCGATCGAATGCCATAAAAGATTTGTGCCCCCTCATCCTTCACCAATTGGTCGTTGGATGGATCAGTAAGACACACGGTCCGAAAAGTGGTATCAGAGCTAAGGTCATAGGTTCAAGTCGTTGGAGCCGCATTGTGAGGGATTTTTACAATTTGCTCCAATACCAATGGGCTTGGTCTGCGATCGAATGCTATAAAAGATTTGTGCCCCCTTATCCTTCACCAATTGGTCGTTGGATGGATCGGTAAGGCACGCAGTCCAACACATACATTGACTAGGAGCACAGCACACATGAAGGGATCCAAGACCGGTGTGCATACCATACCACAACCACGCATTGAGTAGGAGGAAGGAGACACAGAGGAGGAGACTGATAGGTTCACTTCTGCTCCTGAGCCTTCAGCACAGCCATCATATGTCTTCAGTTCTTGACTCCCATGTGCAGCACACCGCGACCCAGTTTGCATACATCCAGGGACAGATCACTGCGTTATCTTCCCAGATCAATGACTTGTCCTCGGCACATGGTTCAGATTCAGAATCTGATCAATTCTAGCCTCTTTGGCCATTCCAGTCAAAAAGGGAGAGACAATTTTGAGGGGGAGCTGCGGAAAAGCTTGCACAGTGTTAGGGGGAGCATAGTTTTAGACTTATAAGCATTGGTTATTGGTTCATAGACGGTTCATTTTTTTTTGGTTTTTATAACTGTTGTGTTATGCTTTTATTGCTTTTGTTTAAAGCTTTGATACTCTGGTTTTAATTTCAGTTTATTATCAGCATATTTGTGTTTATCTCTATGCTTTGTAGCATTTTTTTGTACTTTTAAGATATTGCTATTATGTCTTAAGTACCTTGTTAGGTTCTAAGGTCTTAGGATTTTATGTATTTAGAACTCTAATTTGTAATGTTGGCAAACCATGATCAAAACATTGTATTTAGTCTTGTTTAGGCTTGCTCAAAGTTGGTTTATTATTGTACAGTTGGAATCGAGTGGCTGCAGAAGTACTTGGGACTTTTGGCCTGGCTCGATCGATCGAAGATTAGACTCGATCGATCGAAAATCGCACAGGTTGAATTTTCTGCAGAATTTCCAACTCAGCCCTACTTCATTAAACGTTTAGGGTTTTATGTTTTTACCCTAGGTATATAAACAAAACCCTAGCCACGTTTTTGAGGTTGTCCATATTGTTATTGTTGCTCATATTTTCTGTTTTGTGTAAATCTCTTGTGAGATCTTAGAGGAGCTTTCCTTTACACAAAGCTTAGGGTTTTCAAGGTAGAGATGATTTCAACATCTTGAAGATCAACTTAGTTGCAACCATTGGAACTTTAAAAGAAAAACAAGCGGGGAGCTTGTAGCTGATTGAAGAATTCAAGAAAGAAGTAGTCCGTGGATTCGGAGCCTGCGCGTGGTCGTGTCAGGAAGTTCGTACTGGTGGGTAGCATTAGGAAGTCGAGCGGGGAGCTTGTAGTCCTTCTGTAAGAACTTCAATTCTTTCATAGTGAATTCTGGTTTGCCTTGAGGATCGGTGGGTCAAATCCTCCCCAGGTTTTTACCGTGTGGTTTCCTCGGTGATCATATCTTGTGTTATTTATTTTCCGCTGCATTATTATTCTTGATATGATTGTTGAATTGCTTTAACCTAGAATTGCTTAATTTGACTAAGTAACAACTTGGCTAATTAATCTAGGCTACGCAATTTGGTTGTTTTAGGGGTCTAAATAACCTATCATACCTCACTCTTGTGCCCTAGTAGGATCTTGTATCCTAGATGCAAATACTTTATGTATTTTGCATTAGTTGAGTGTTGGACATGCAATTGATCCTAGGGATTGTTTTTAATTGCATTGCATGTCCGGATGAGCATTTACTAGCTAAATGTTCATTGTAGTCATTCTTTAATGACTGTTTTTGTTTGATCAAGATATGCTTACATGTTTTACTATGTTTACAAACTTGATCGCACTTTACTTGCTCATATACGTACCTTGAGTTTAACTTGTCATAAGCTTAATGAAAGTTTTGTTTGTGTGCAAGTGTTTCAGGTAACAGATTTATACATGCAAGTGCTTCACAGCTTCTAGATTAGGTGTGAGTGAGTTTTGCCACTGTTCCCAAACTCACGTTTAAGTCTAGAGTCTGTTTTAGGGGTTTTGTCACGGAATAGCCAAAGGGGGAGATTGTAAAGTTGTTATTTACAACTATATGTTTTGTTGGCTTTTATTCCGTGCCAAATTTGA
This sequence comes from Quercus aquifolioides, assembly GCA_019022515.1. Taxonomy (NCBI): domain Eukaryota; kingdom Viridiplantae; phylum Streptophyta; class Magnoliopsida; order Fagales; family Fagaceae; genus Quercus; species Quercus aquifolioides. The sequence continues at coordinate 7,314,952 of CM032332.1, read as the reverse complement.
TTGTAATTTTATTCAATCTGTTGTACCCTGTATTTATTGTGGGATTTTATTGTAAGGGTTGTGTGATAGAGAGAGTGGTGTGAAGACTCAAGCATTTGAAGACTGAAGAAGGTTTCGCGGCTATCTTGTGACTTAGCATCCCGCAAAGTATATCATTTGCCTTACACATGCTGGAATGCGAAGAGTCAGGCCAGATGAAGACATTTGTATCTCGCGAGTATCTCGCAGGTAAAGCCTTCCTGCGAGACACCCGCGAGGCATTTTGTTCTGCCAGCCTGTCCAGTCTGATACACATTATCTGTGCCTACACTATTTATACCCACTTTACCCATAAATGAAAAGGAGAGCTTCTGAGAGAAAACCCTAGCCAAACACCTTGAGAGTTAGAGATTGTTATACACACAATCCTCTACACATCTGTTTTGGAAATCTCCTCATCTCCTACCTCTCCATTTCCATACCATTGAGAGGTTGATAGCCCAAACACTTACCACACCCTTTGAGAGTGTCAAGTGAAGTTTTGGTGCTACTGGGAAGCAATGGAAGAAGCCTAGAATGGCAGATGCAACATAGAGTTTGTTGCAAGATCCAGAGAACTAGACAAGACACGGTTCCGAGAAGTTTTGTTGGAGTAGGAGCTTGGAGGGCTTAGGTACAGAGGGTAGATTAGGCTTGGAGGGTCTCTTGCTCACCCTTGTATCCCAACTGATTGTCTAGTGGATCGATTTTCACTTGGAGGGCGGCGGAGAGGTTTTTCGCTGAGTTCTTTGATTTCCTCTTCGATAACACGTCTCGGTGTTATCTGTGTTTGCATCTCTCTTCCCTACTCTTGTTCATTTCATTTTTACTGCTGTGTTGCTTTAAATATGGATTAGAGTAGTTGTCCTGCTTATACGCTTGTATTTACACTATTCCGCACTTAGTATTAAGTTAGTATAAAATCAACTAAGCCATAACTTTAATTTGGGGGTCTAAACAGCTCGTGTGTTTTCAACACATTTCCGAGCTTTCAATTTTTTTATTCGGGTAACTTTTATTGATTATAATCTCTTAACGAATTTTTTTTAAGTTAATATATTTTTAAAAAAATTCCTCAAATATTTAGTATATAATCAATTATAGATGATTTCCGAGATGTAAAGAAAGTTAAATTTCATTTTAATAGATATTTACAATGCAAGTATCAAGAAACATTTATTTTGTATTTTTTTCATTTGATAATATTTTTTTAAGTGAAAGGTTTTGTTGTTTACTAGTATGCAGCAATTGCTACATAATGGGTTATGTGGCAGTAAAAAAAAAGCAACATGTATCTAAAAGTCATATACAATACACATGATCAGGTAAACGCTTAAACATTTTTCATTTTCTATTGTTAATACTAAATGAGTACTAACTTGGATATTCATTAAAAATAGAAAATTCATACGTTGGTCCCCTCAATTCAATTGAAATCCTCGGTCCATCCCCTTCCACCCATAGATTCTGAACTTATCTCATAACTAGTACTAAGTCTGTATGGGTGTGTTGATTATTTATTTCCTTAAATATGTTAATCCATGCAAAGCTTGTGATAAATAATTATCTGGTTTAAGTCTTGAATAATTCATTATAGTTGCAAATCTGATATCTAATAGTAACTAAATATTTTGGGTCTAAACATGTTTTTCAGAGATATACGTATATATAGTTGCAAATCTGATATCTAATAGTAACTAAATATTTTGTATATAAAAAGGAAAAACAATTATATTGTATCTTTCCATTTTATGATATTTTGTTAATATTAAATAAATACTAATTTGAATTTTCATTAAAATAGAAAATTCATACGTTGGCCCCCTCCATTAAAATCCTATCTCCGTCCCTTTCCACCCATATTTGTTGGTTGGTGAAAAGACAAACATGGGAAGACTTGAGGGATTGACCAATTAAGTGTGAATGGTTCATATTACGCACCAATTAAGATCATGATGACAGGTCTTAATCTTATTTATTACTTCCAGCTGCTTCTGCACCTCCGCATGCTCTTAAAATTCTATAAGAAAGCCAGTTTCTGCCACTCTTTGTTTTGTCCAAATTCCCTTTCCTCTTGTTCCGCCTTGAAAATGCATGCTACTTGAGTTTGTGATCAGGTTCAATTACACATTCTCTTTCTCAATAAGGGGTTACCTTTTATTTTTTTCTTGAACAAGTATTCGTTCCATTAAATTTAACCCAAGAAAGAACGAGGGGATATGCTAAGGTCAATACCAGACCAATAGACCACGCAGTCTCAACCAAGCCAACTTCACTATATTTTCAACCACCCATTAAGGAGACATATATTTTGTGATGCTATTTATAACTCCCAAAAAACAAAAAAAAAAAACAAAAATTTAGAAATACTTCTTGTTTACTTTTATTATATTTTTGAACAATTAGGTCAATAGCCTTATTTTTCATTAGTATTGTTGCACTTTGAAATAAATGAAAATTTTGTTAGTATTGTCTAATCTCTGTTTTCCATTTCTCCAGGGATCAAAATTCAAACTTTTTTTGTAAAGCTTGTTGGGTTGTGTAAACATAGTTCAGAGGATGGCTCATCAACAAGAAAGGTAGTTTCATTTTCTCTACTTATATGCTAAAAATGACTTTTTTCTTTTCTTTTTTTCTTTTTTCTTTTGGCCAGTAGTCCAACAAATTTAGTTCTAAATTGTTGCGGTTTTCTTTTAATAAATAAAATGGTTATTATTAGGCTATCAGCTCAAACATTTTTCAAGAAGATTTCGCATGTCTGTTCTATTCTATTGTCCACTAGTATTTACTAGAGTGTGCATAGGTAGAGTTGAGTCGGGTTGGTGGGTTTTTTCAACCCAACTCACTATGATGGGTTAAAAAATATCCAACCTAACTCAGCCCATCACAGGGGTCCAACCCACGTGAATTGGGTTAGACAAATTTTTTTAATTACTATTATTAATATTAAATTGAGAATTATAACACCATCACCACAAATAAGAGCAAATTTATAACTAAATAATATAATACTGAGTATAACACAAAATCAATACAAATCATATGAGAACTTAAGATTTGGGTTTTGTTTAGGAAGTGGGGTAAAAAAGTAAATAAAAATATTTACAATATATTTTTTAAATTTTAAATATATATTAAATATTGGTGGGTCAAGTCAGGTTAAGCGGATTTGTGAATCTTATGACTCAAACCCAACCCGGCTCACTGTAAAACAAATTGACACATATTATATATTAGGGACCGGGACCAAAATGGTATAGTTCAGAGATTGGTTCTTTGTTTTGGAGGTTATTGGATCATCGACGAGCATTAGGTATGAGTAATCTTAGCCCATCGCTAGAGAACGATGAAAGGTAGTTTCTTTTTCTCTACTTATGTGCTAACAATAACCTTTTTTTTTTCTTCTTTTGGCCAATAGTCTAACAAACTTAGTTCTAAATTGTTGCTGTTTTCTTTAATAAATAAATTGGTTATTATTAGGCTCTTAGCTAAAATATTTTTCAAGAAAATTTTGTATATCTGTTATATTCTATTTTCCACTAGTATTTACTAGTGCCTAGTGGTGTGTATGGGTTGAGTTGAAGGGTTTTTTCAACTTAATCCTTCATGGTGGGTTACAAAAATTCAACCCAATTCAATCCATCACAAGGATCCAACCGAACCCATGTGGATCGGGTTGGACCCATGGTTTGGATAATTTTTTTTTTAATTACTATTATTAACATTAAATTGAGAATTACAACACTACCACTACAAATAAGAACAAATCTATAACCAAATAATACTGAGTATAACACCAAATCAACACAAATTATAAGAGGAGAACTAAAGATTTGGGTTTTATTTAAGAAGAGGGGTAAAAAAGTAAATAAAAATATTTATAATATATTTTTTTAAATTTAAATATGTATTAAATATAAGTAGGTTGGGTCGGGTTAGATGCATACAAAATAAAATCATTTGAAATTAAATAGTGAATAAGTGCATATGAATAATTTTGACCTTACTCAAAATTGAAAAACAATTCACCGACTAGCTAGAGATCAGAATCCCCTAAGCATAGTGGTCCAAGTTGAACCATGATTTGAAGACCAAGTAATTGACTGCTGATAGAAATGTTTAGCAAAGAAGAAAATGTTGCAGCCTTATGCTATTTATTACTAGAAGTACTGATAAAAATTCGAATTTACATATGCTTTTGCCAAGTTAATTCAAAGTAATTTTTATTATTCAATTTGAATTAAATTATTATAATATTTTCTTTAATTCAACATATTATTAATGCTAATTGCTCTATAAAATTCCAAAATAATGCACTCCAATCATCTTGTGCAAAAGAGTGGGAGTCTGGAAAGAAAACATATATATGGTTCCTCTAATTCAACTTCATATGTGCATAAGAGTGGTAACTTGTTAGGTTTGGGATGGATTAGCCTCTTTCCAATCCCAGACTTTTTAAATATGAAGAATTCCATTCCAAACCTTTTTTTTTTTTTTTTAAATAGAGAGAAAGCAGTGCGCATGTACTTTGTTGTAAAAATCTGGTTTTCTTCCTATAAAAAAAAAAGAAGCTAGTTTTCTTGTAAATAGAATCAATGATAGAGATGTTTTAATTTTTAATAAATAGTGGATTTCAATTAGGCCAAACGATAAAATCTCTTATTATTCAATAAAAAATTTAAAGTTTGCTCTTCACTTATACCAAAAACTAATTAGCATTTTGATTTAATGATAAAGAACCATCATTATGAGAGTTGAGTAAAGTTAGCTTATATTAGTTTAAGGTATACAAAGTCAACATAACTCAGTCCTAATACTTTTTTTTTTTTTTAAAGAAGATCCTAATACAAAATCTGATAGTGTTTAGCTTTTTGTTTTTTTTAAGACAACCTATAATTTTATGTTTGCCATGTTTTGTTCAGGAATGAGGATAGGGATATCGAGGAGCAATGTCCCAGCAAGGTTGTTGAATTTCTTACAAAAACAAAATTGAAACCGTTGGTACGGATGCTCCTTCCATGGTATCGTCAAATATTTGTATTCTTTCGCGCGCTTGCAGTATCACTGGATCCCTTGTTCTTTTACGTTCCCGTGATCAAAGAAGACAAAAAGTGCATTGGGTTAAACAATGTGGTGTGGACCACAGCTGTTGTATCGCGATCGGCCATCGATGTCGTTTTCCTAGTGCATTTTGTAGTGGAATACATGATACGACGTGAACTCAAAAAAGGTCGAAGGCACTTACGGTTCACCATGTTGAACGTTCTAGCTATTCTGCCTGTTCCACAGGTAAGGGAGACTTTTTTTTTTTTTTTTTTTTTTTTTTGATGAGACAGGTAAGGGAGACTTAGCTACATTGTAAGTTGGAAAAATACTATTTTCACGTATTTTTCTAGTAATTTGGAACTAACAAAAAAGACTTTTATATATATATATATATATATACTTCTTTTTCTTTTTCTTTTTCTTTTTTGACGTAAGCCTTCAAAAAATTATTAAGTACTCATAATTATGCATTGTTTTCATAACCCGACCAGAGTCACTAGACCAATTTGTTCAACCAGGTTAAGTGGAAACTGGAGGCCAGGCTGACACATTAACCATTAAGACAAATTAGCTTGTTGTATCTTTATGTAGCAAACTATTATAGTAACTAATGTGTAGTCCTGTGCATATGTACAGATATCATTAAAAAAAATCATAATTATACTGTTCAAATTATATATAGTATTAGCTTACACTTTTTTTAAACCATACATAATATTAGCTTACACTTATATATATATATATATATATATAATTTAGAATTTAATTAGTTTTAGACTCTTCGATTTTTGCACTTAGTATTTCACTTGTCACAAAAATTAAAAACTTAAGATGAACACGTGGGGAATAATTGGACTCCAATTGAAATCCAATTTAGAATCTAATTGGATTTGGGCTCTTCGATTTTTACACTCAATAATTTACTTGGTATAAAATAAAAAATTGAATGGAACAAATAGCGCAAAATTGAGAATTAAATTAAAATCTAATTGGATTTTCTTTAAGTTTTGGCTATTAATATATATATATATATATAAATATTTTATGTAATTGCATTAATTTTTTTATTTATTTTTTCATGGATTAACCTTGGTTGAACTTTGGTCCGATCTCAAAAACATGAACTATAGTACTTCAAAGCAAATAAAAATACATCAAATGCTCATAAGGGAATACAACTGATGCAAAAATACATCTAATGCAAAAATTAACTTTACCAGTTGAAATTTTGTATTTATTTTATATTATTTTCTTAAATGACTGGTTTTTATTAATTTGAAGTACCAAGTTAGAAATACTCTAAGAACATTCGCTTAAACGGGAAATTGATTACAAAAAATTTAACATAGTTCAACCAAATTTCATGATTACATATACAAGCATTTACAATCAAACATGTGGGGCCCGAGGGCCTGGTGACCTCGGCCCACTTTACATCCGGCCCAGGGCCCATGCCGAGGAAGAAGGCTCGTCCGAGGACGATGCGTGGGAGCCTAAACTTTAAAAACCCCGCCGAGGATAACCCTGTCCTCGGCGGACCGAGACTAGCTTCAGATGGGGAAACGGGCCCAGGACAGGTTGTCACCTCCGCACTAAATGCGCTCACCTAACCCTCTGGCCGCACTAATGGAGATGTGACTCTTGGACAGGGCAACCTTGATTATTGTGAATTACTTGAGTACTGATAGTGCTGCTGATGGGACGGACAGTCAGAGGGAAAGCGCATGGATGATCAACAGATGGAAGAGAGAGATGGGAGGAAGAGGACTATATAAGAGGGACCAATAGAACAGCAAAAGGGGAGGGGGGAAAAAAGAAAGGGAGAGACCAAGGTCAAGCTCCTCGGACCAATGCCGAGGAGCAACTTTAAAAAGGAATTTAGGTGCACTGGCCTTCAATGGTGATGGGTTCATGGTTGGGTTCCGTTTGTCTGCAAGGGCCAATTTCTTCAACCCACTCTCTAGAAATGTATTGTTTGGGGCCTACAGGATTATTTCCCTCCTAATTTTAGAGGGTCCTTCCAAATTGAGTCCCTACAATTGGCGCCGTCTGTGGGAAGAATTTGTGCACTAGCAGGCGCAACGGACAATCGTCCCTAGGTAGTCAGTTGACGGAAAGTTCACAAGAACGCGTTTAAAAAAAAAAAAAAAAACACCATTGCAGAAAAGTAGAAGATTCAAAGGAAAAGAGAAGAAAAATAGCAGTATTTTATTAGATGAAAAGGAACTACAATATACAAACAAAGGCTCAGACAGGCTTGTTTTAAAGCCAACTCTACAAACAAAGGCCCAGACGGGCCTGTTTTAAAGCTAACTAAAGGGAAGGGGGCTGAGGCAGGCCTGTTTCAAGGCTACCCACAACGCCCAAGCCGGTGCGGTGGCGCTGGCGCGAAGAGAGGAGCAGATGCAAGGGCGCCGGGCGGCCCTTCCCCATGATGTTCCCTTGATTCTCTTCCAGCCCCACGGTGGTTGGCCGTTGGAGACGGCAACACTCGGGCACCAGACATGACGTATTCTTGCACGCTTCCACCGGCGTGGGGGCGCCCCGGGGAGGAGCGTTATGTACTTCAGGGACCTCCCTCTTGGCCGCTGTGCATGGCACCATGAGGATGACGCACAAATTCGGCCGCACCGGAGATCTGACGCGAGCTATAGCTACGGCGGCTCTCGGTCGAGGAAGGAGGATTTTGGGCCTATGCACCCTCACTCCCATCCAAGGCCGTTCCATTTCTCCAAACTCTTATCACAATTTTGGCAGGGTTATTGAGGGGGCTCTGAAAGTTGAGAGGACATGTTTCCTGGTATATTAGAGGGTTCGTGAAGCGTAGAAGGACATTTCCCCTATATAGCCTTAAATAGGGGGTGAAGATTGATAGGAATTGATCTACGCAGAATTCGAAAAGTGGATTATCGGCGACATTAATCCTGACCAAATTTCAAGGCGCCTATCAACCGTTTGATCTGCATCAGTCCAAGAGAATGTTAATGAGAGCGCGCCTCGCTTGTTGAAACGTCAAGCGCGGAACACGAACAGTCAGGAGGCGCCTCGTAACTGATGAGGGCAAAAACTTGAACTGAAGGCGGCGTTACTGCCACGTGTAAGGTTAGAGTCCCAAACCAGCCTCGCCCGGGGCACTGCGGGGTCAATGGTCTGGTCCACACGATGCCCCACTTCCGACGAGGCAGGGCCAAGGCCATCATCACGCCAAAACTAGTATGGCCAACGCTGAGGATAATCTCCTTCACCCCATATCTGGGTACTAGACAGAACCAAGGTATTGCATGGTCCTCGGACTCAAACCTATGGGGAAACTAGCTACTTACAGAAGAACAGAAGTGTTAGACAGAACCAAGGTATTACATGGTCTTCGGACTCGAACTTATGGAAAATCAGATATTTGCGGAAGAATAAAAGCGTTAGACGGGACCGAGTTGTGGTACAGTCCTCAGATGCAAATTCGAAAGACAGCTGATTATCTCATGAGACTAAGTCCAGAACAGAATCAAAGTATTGAGCAAAACACTAAAGTATAACAAGTAAAAGGAAGCATCAATTAATGAGCTAGAAGCAAACCATTGAATATATCTTTCAAATAGAAGGCATGTAGTTTCGTTACAACGTCGCCAAGGCGAAAAGCAAAATGAAATGAAAAAGAAAACAAATAAGAATGCCCCATGCTGTCACAACAGGGTGGTCCAACGAAGTGGCTTACCCCCCCAACTCGCTGGGAGGCTTGTCTTGAGGAGCCTGTTGAAAAACTTTGATTAACTACAAGGGACCCTGACTAGGAAAAGCTCCTTCAGAGGACCCCTCTAGGGTAGGGGGGATCTGGGGGACAGATGAGGGCACTTCTTGACTGTCAGTTACAACCCCTTCCAACGCTCTACGGGGCTCAGCCTCCTCAAGAGGTCTGCCAGCTGAAGGTGTGTCCTCGGCAGTGTTGGTCCGACTTTCACTGGCCGCTGGTAATGCAGAACCTTCCTTGGAGGTGGTGGGGACAACCTCACGGATTGCGGGGGGGTAATATACCCTCTCTGCCCTCCTAAGGTCTGACGAGGCATCAACTCCCGCTTGGTTGAGAGCTTCATTCCAGGTCTGGGAACAAAAGCGCCTGCATACTTCAGGGACTTGAGCCTTGAAGGTAGCTTCAGTCCTGACCACCCCCTCAATAAAGGCCTCTTCCTCTGCCTGTTCTACGGAGCGCTCTGCGTCTATTCTCGCAAACTCAGCCAGATCTTTGGCCCTCACGGCCTCGTCCCTGGCATACTCGGCAACACCCTTTGTCCAGACCGCCTCGGCTAACTTTTTCTTCAGATCGGCAATGTCCTCTTTGGCAGACCGCAATTGGTCCTCGACATCATGCAAGCGCTTTGTCTGATCCTCGGCCTGTCTCATGGCCGCGACTAGGTCAGAAGCCGCAATGTCTCTAGCCTTTGTCATCTCCTCAAGACTTTCAGTAGCCTTCTTCAGATCTGCCTCAAATCTCTTAAGGGTATTTGTAGCCTTCAAGAATTTATCGAGCTCCTTTGCCAGAGCGCTATCTTGGCTGTCGACCTCCTCATCCAGCCTGAAAACAGCCTGGATAGCCTGCCAACCAAAATAGATACGCCGTAAAGGGGAGGGGAGGTGCTAGGCAAGAAAATTCAAACGAAATAAACAAGTATCAGATGTCTTACTATGCCCAGGTATCTCTTGAGGTTTTCAGCAACCTCTGGCCCCCTCATGTTCCCAAGCTCAGCCATGTCGGCGGGAAGGAGAAGGGACCTTTCCAGGGCATTGGCTACCCGAGCCCCCTCACCTCCTCAGAAGTCCCGTATAGTAGCGTCATCCCTCAAAGGTTCTCCATGGAGCATGGCAGCGGGCAGCCAGGCCTGGGGCTCGGACGGTTGAACAATTTCTTTCCCTTTTCGCTTACCACCCAGCCTTAGTTGTTTAGAGGGTCGTCGGGCTTCATCCTCCTCTGGAGAGGGATGGGATCTGCCCCCATCCATTAGGTCTTTGCCTTTGGAAAACTTCTTTCTCTTTGGTTCGGGGGACTCAGGCCGAGATTTTGAGATTGAGGGGGTGTGTAAAGACCTGGCCTGCGCAGGCAAAGGCTGAGAGCTGGGTGGCGGAGGCTCAGGTTGTGACCCCATCGGTACCCCCTTCCCAGACTTGCCCTCAAGTAGGTCAAGAAGGCTGATCGGGGGCTGTCTCCTAGGACCCATCTCAGTTTGGGTACCAACCCTCGGGTTGATCAGCTCGGTCAAATACACCGAATTCGTCCTCAGACGAGCTTAGTTCGACCACTTCCTCTCTTTCCTCCAAGCTCCCTTCCTCGGCCTCTGCCGCTTTATGGGACAATGAGGAGTCTGCCAACGGAATGCCTTCCGAAATAGAAGATCCTTCGAAAAGTGCAAAACCGTCCTCTACCACAGTGATTCGCCTAAGCCGAAGATCTTTTGAGCGGCTCTAATCTGGTTGTCGGCCTTTTTCAGAGGAAGCTCCTCCCTAAGAGCGGTTTCCAAGGTCCTCCTTGTTAACTAGAGGAAAATGACGCGCGAAGGTGTGCGGATCTGCAGAAAGATAACCAAACCTCCTATGATCAATCAACCAAGGAAAATTTTGTGCTACAGAGAGTAGAAGACTTGCAGAAATGGTGAGATTCTCCTCTGGCAAGCTTTGTACGTTGGAAAGGGGCGCTTGTTAATGCAGAAATTGGACCAACTTCAAAATATATGCACCGAAGTTCATAAGCGCACAAATGAGGAGGCCAAGCGGTTCAAATGAATATTTATATCTCCAATTAAGGTTAACCAAATGTAACTTCCCGCCCATAAAAGCAGGAAATCCCTGCCAGGGGATTACCATCACACCATTGGAAGAGGGAAACATGGAGCCGCCAAAATTTAATGCAAACGCGCACTGAGTCTCGAAGCACCAAAAGCTTACATGTGGCAGGTAAAAAGACCCCAACGCTGACGTGGACCGAGGTTTGGCGAATCTTGTAGAAGGCCCGGGAATATCAAAATCCTCCTCCCCGTCTGAGAACACGGACAGCAGGATTTTGAGGGGCTATTGTGGGGTCCGAGGGCCTGGTGACCTCGACCCACTTTACATCCGGCCCAAGGCCCATGCCGAGGAAGAAGGCTCGTCCGAGGACGATGCGTGGGAGCCTAAACTTTAAAAACCCCCGCCGAGGATAACCCTGTCCTCGGCGGACCGAGACTAGCTTTAGATGGGGAAACGGGCCCAGGACAGGTTGTCACCTCCGCACTAAATGCGCTTACCTAACCCTCTGGCCGCACTAGTGGAGATGTGACCCTTGGACAAGGCAACCTTGATTACTGTGAATTACTTGAGTACTGATAGTGCTGCTGATGGGACGGACAGTCAGAGGGAAGGCTAATGGATGATCAACAGGTGGAAGAGAGAGACGGAAGGAAGAGGACTATATAAGAGGGACCAATAGAACAACAAGGGGGGGGGAGCAAGGTCAAGCTCCTCGGATAAATGCCGAGGAGCAACTCTAAAAGGGATTGAGGTGCACGGCCTTCAATGGTGATGAGTCCATGGTTGGGTTCCGTTTGTCTGCAAGGGCCAATTTCTTCAACCCACTCTCTAGAAATGTATTGTTTGGGGCCTACAGGATTATTTCCCTCCTAATTTTAGAGGGTCCTTACAAATTGAGTCCCTACAAAACATATTTTTGATAATAATTTATTATTATTATCAATAAAATACAAACTCTTAAAGTCACACGCATGTGTATCTTTGAAAGCACGATAATCTAAATGCTAGAGCTAATTAAGACCCCCAATTTTAATTAAGGCTTAATTAATTTTAATCTAAATACACTTATTGTGGAATATACGTGATTATCAAATTAATTAATCAAAACACTCAACAATTGCATGGATGAACATATAAGTGCAAGGCAAATATGTAAAGGCAATAGGGAAAAGAAACTCAAGTCCAAGATAACACGCGATGTGTTATCGAAGAGGAAAACCGAATAACTCAATGTATAAACCTCTCTGGGGCCCTCCAAGCCGAAATGGTCCACTAGTGAATAAGTTGGAGTATAAGGATAACCAAAAAGACCCTTCAAGCCTAATCTACCCAAAGTACTTGAGTTCTCCAAGCTCCAGCTACTAACAAACTTTACTGAGCCTTGTCTTCACTAGCTTCCTGGATCCTACAATACCATTCGATTGTACCACCAAGCCTTACCGGCTTATTTTGGAAAAGAACCAATGCTTCCCAAGCTCCAAAACACTCTCTGCACTCTTAATGGGTGTGGGTTGTGTTTGGGTACAATCTCCTCTCAAGGTATAACAATGGGAGATGGGAGGAGAAGAGACTACATAGGAATTTTCACTTAAGGATGAGTAGCTCTCTCTAAAAGGTGGGTGTTGTGAAAACCAATCTCTAGGGTTTTCTCTCTGATAGCCTCTTCACAATTTTGTGAGTAATGAAGGTATATATTGTGTGGCTGAAGGATTGGAAAGTCACACTTAAATCCAGCTGGTTAATGTATCTCGCGAGTTGGCCAAGTCACGAGTGACTCGCGAAACAGACTGACTGTTGAACTTCCTCAAGTGCTCCTCACATGGCCTTTCACGGGTGCTGCAGTCCCAAGCCAGTCACGAGCAAGTCGCAAGATCAACTCTATTGAGCAATCTAAACCAACTTAATACTAAACCCATTATAAATAAATTCCACAAAATATAAGGAAATAAATTAATAAAATTTCAACACTTTTTGTCATGAAATACAGACAACATAAATATTATGTAAAAACCATAAATTTACAATCTTTTAACCCAAAAACTAGTATAAAATATCTTTCAACTATCAAACCAATGGTCTTCTCAAAAAAAAAAAATTTTATCAAACCAATGGCGGAGCCATTGTAGGTGCCACCCCCAATCCTCCCCCTCCCCTGCCATTTTTTTTTAATTCCTAAATAGATATTAATTTTATATCTATATACATATATATATATATATATATATATTTTTGTGTGTGTAGTCCAATTTTTTATTTTAAATTATTAGATATTTATACTTATGACTAAATGATACTTTCGGTTACTGAAATTTGGTGTTTTTGGTCCTTGCAAGTTAAAAACTTCTAATTTGGTCCCTAAAATTTTAAAATGAAACAATTTGGTCTCTCCATTTTTTATACATTACTAACGGGGGTTGAGGCACCCCATTTTTGAGGGACCAAGTCGAATGAACCAAATATTTAAGGAACCAAAATTGAACCAATCTCATATTTAAGGGATATAAATCGAACTTACCTTAAATTTTAGGGACCAAACCAAAGCATTTTAATTTTGAAGGACCAAAATTAAAATTACACAAAATTTCAAGGACCAGAGGTATAATTTATCCATAAAATTATTTGTTTGATTATATAAATTTTACATCAAAGTCTATGGTTTCTAATATTAATTTGAATAAAGTCACGATCCTATATATTGTTGATGAGTTGCGTGTATATACTAATAATTCGGTATTCATAAATTTATAATGAATATATATTAAAATAAAATGGTAAACAGAAAAAGAATTGAGCTTCCTTCTCATAAAAATGATAGTTTATTAAAGATAAATTAAATATATTGAATCTATTTTGTCAATCTTGATTCTTGACTCAAGTTTGTTGATGTTTGATAGGTATATTTTATGTAGTACACATTTGGATAATAAAATACTTGATTTACATATTGATCTTTGTTTATAGCACAATGTTACATATCCAACTACACATAGAAGCTAGGAATACAATGTATTCAAAGGAAAAAAAAATACTAATCATCATATTTATATTCGACCCCATGAAATAATTTCTAACATCACCACTGCTTCAAATATAGTCACCCTATACCAATTTTTAAGGTTGTCAAAATCAGGATCCTACGTAGGATCGCGGGAGGTAGGTAAGATTGTAGATCATAGGATCAAATCGTAAATCATAAGATCCTACCTATTTTCAAATTTTAAGCAAAAAATACATTAATAGTGACTTTATATGTTGAGTAATCACATAAAATATGAATTCATCCATTAAAAAACAAAGATTTGCATCATATAATGTAATTTACATGTCCTACATTGTTACGTCTATACTAATGAAACAAATATATTTAAGTTTTGACACAATGTATCTAAAAAGTTTAGTACATGTTTAATTAGCAATTAAGTACCAAGATATTATCGACACATATTGAAAATATTTTCCAGTTTCTAAGTTTCAAATCCAAAATAAGTTAAGCTAGTTAACAAATGAAAATTAGCTTATTACAATATGAAATCCAAAATAGAATTCCCATTCTAAGGTAAACTAGCTAATTATAAATATGAAATCCAAAAGGCAACGTCGTTGAGAGTGCTGAGAGGTGATGGGCTTTAGGGTTCTTGAGAGGAGGCACGACTTTGGGATTGATGTTTCTAAATATTTAGGTTTTTTTTTTTTGACCTTTAAACTTAAGTACTGTGGGTTTTTTTGAGATTTTCTTTTGACAAAGATGTAAATTTGGGACTTCAATTTGTTATTGGGCTGCTGATAACCAGTTGGGCTTGTGAGTTTAATTGGATTATCTTAGCCCAAACCAATCCCATCAAAGAAGATAAAATAAAATAAAATAAAAAGAAGCTCAAACCAAAAACACATGTTTTGGTAGGATCTCATACGATCCTACAATCCTATATGATTTTACACAATCATACTACAATTCTAAACATTTTGGTGAGGTGGGGTCATAAAATCGTTCGATCCTACGATCCAAATCGCGATCTTGACAACTATGCTAATGTTTCTAATTCCTATTTCTTAATAGCAGTACCTAACTGCCTATATTATAAAGATCTAACACGTAATTTTCAACAGACAAAAAATTAATACTAAATTTTTTCTTGGATAAGGAATATTAAGTTACTTTTATTTTACAACAAAAATATTTTCCTTTAATAAAAAAATTCAAATATATTAGTAATAAATCAAAATGTGAATTTGAAAAATTTTCTAATACACACATAATTACTATTTTCTTTAAATTATCACCGTCCTACACATAATTAGATTATATCCATTGACTCTAAAAACAAAAATTGTTGTAATCCATTCAGGTGGTAATGCCAAGCATGTATTCAGAGATGAGACGGCGGACAAATTCTTCAAATATAACAATCTTGAACTCTCTAATTCTTTTGCAATATGGGCCAAGAGTTTTCCAAATCTACCGATACTGGAAGGAACTCAAAAGCGAAGGGGAATCTAATAATAAGGCTTCCCAATGGTTCAAAGCTTCATGGAATTTATTTCTATACATCCTTGCTGGTCATGTAAGTTTGCTTACGTAGTAATTTCATATTCTTTATTTTTAATCTTCGCAAATGTTGATTCTTTTATCAATGTATTGTTGTCTTTCTTAATATTTAAATTCCAAATCAACCTTCTTCTCAAAAAAACCTAAACCAACCAAGCTTGCCAAATCAAAATCATATATTGAAGAAATATCCATAAAAGAAAGAAAAATAAAAATTACAAATGTTTCATTTTAATAATTTTTAGAATTACCTAGATTAAATTTTTTTAAATATACCTCAAGAATGCTAATACATCAAAACTTAGAAGGTGTTATCTCGTGTAAGAGTTGTGTTGGGGAGATCATAACTTGGAAAGCCTCAAAATGGGTAGTTAATACAACATATATATAGGGACAACACTTGACTCAAAAGGCCGGCTTAAACCAATAGGTATGGGCCTAATTATGTTATATTAATCACTTACCATTCTCATTATTATTCAATGTGAGACTTCACTTATATTTGTATACCCAACAATCTTCTCCCTCACTTGTAAATCTTTGCCTCTCTATAGGCAATAAACAATCCCATTTTCTCCCTTTTGCCTTATGGACTTTTTCTTCGTCAACATGTCATCCATGAGCCTTATGTATGTCATCCATAAGAACCACATGTCAACCTCATATGCTCATTTTTTAGAACTTAGCCTGCACTACTGTCCATGGGAACCTTGCATCACACCATTTGGCATTACCCTTTTGTTGGATTTAACTTTTTTTTTCAAGATTGTCAGTATGAGCTTCTATCGGCTTGTTTGGTGTGATCCCTACTTGTGAAGGCTCCAAGTACACACATCCTATCCCTGTGCTTTGGATGCCTTCGTGCCTAATCTATGCAAAGTATGTTTCCATCTGTTCGTAAAGTTTAGAAAAGCATCTCGATTCGCTTATTGAGAATAATTTAAGTAGTAGTTTCATAACCTTTGGTTACGATATCTGCAAATTTACTAATTTATAATGATAATCTAATCGATTAGGTATTGGGAGCCTTTTGGTACTTTTTCTCTACTCAACGACTAGCGGCTTGCTGGCACAAAGCTAGTGAAATTCATGGGGTTGAAATTTCTTTTAACTGTGACCACAGTTTTATAAAGCTCTCTTTTTTAGATGATTTCTGCCCTATTGATACACCAAATCCAAGTACCTTTGATTTTGGAATATTTCTTGAAGCCCGTCGATCCAGAAGCTTAGAGTCCACGGCTTATCTGCCAAAAGCATTTTACTGTTTCTGGTGGGGCATGCGAAATCTAAGGTTTGCACATGATACACCCTTTACTCTTCTATATCAAAATATATAAGTCCTGCGTATGTCTATGTCGTTCAAGTTATATATGATGTAACTTTAAAAATATTACACCACTTAATAATTTATTATTGAATTCATATTCTAAAAATCTCACTGTTAGATTATAAATTCTATATGTTCTTAACATGCATGCCAATTTTCATGTCAATCAGATGTTATTTACTATCCGATTAATAAATTTATATTTTATGCTTTATTTTAAACAAAAAAACTTGATTTTAAATAATTGATTGATGACATGACTATTGATCTTTGATCACCTTGAATTTTTGTAAGCATGAAGAATTTATGAAAATAATGTAATCCAAATATGGTTCGGTGGATTTGTTAAAATTTGCATTCAATTAAAAATATTGAGTGATGTAACATTGTTTAAAGTTACAAGGTTTATGGCTTTTTAATCTATTCTTAAATTTGTTGTTTGCACACAATTGGAGCTAAAATAGTTATGAGTAGTGCTACATGCGATATGTACTACAAGTTTACTACATTAAGCATACAAATTGATGTGTCACCAATAATAAAAAGGTAATTCAAATATTCAGTTATGAGGTGGTTAAAGCTTCCAATCACATTCATTAGCATATAAGTTTGTAAGTTATATTATATATAATAAAACTTGTAGGGTAAATTGCAAATTACACCCCTAAAGTTTGGAGGTCGTTGGATTTTACACCCTGAAGTTTCAAACTTTGGATTTTACCCCCTGAAGTTTTGGGTGTTTGAATTTTACACCTGACGTTTCAGAACTTGAATTTTAATCTCTAAAGTTTAGGGTTGTTTGGATTTTACACCTTTAAATTCTGAAACTTTAGGGTAAAAAATCCAAACGCCCCAAAACTTTAGGGAGTAAAATCCAAACACTTCTAAAATATATGGGGTAAAATCTAAATTCTGGAACTTCATGGTGTAAAATCCAATCACCCCAAACTTTAGGAGTGTAATTTGCAATTTACCCAAACTTGTAATACCTATAATATTTTCCAATAGTTATTAGTTTCTCCTAGTTTTATTAATGATCTCATTAAATAAAAATATCATTAATTTCTACTCTTTAATTCTTACATGGTAAAATCGTCAAGTAGAATAGAATTTCCTAATGAACATTGGGATCACAATAGAAAGAAATACTTGAACCATGAATTGAGTTCTTAACGAATTTTCATAGATTTGGATCATCCTAGAAGTTCACAGGATTTTTTAAGTTTGCTACTAATAGAATTATGGTTTGCTTTTATCCTGGAGATGCTTTGGTAATTTTTTTTTTTTTCTTTGGCTATATTATATTCCTAATATAGATATATATGTCTTTGTAGTACTATAAAATAGTACTTTAAGCACAACTCAAGATATATATATATATATATATATATATATATATTAAGTATTTTATAATCTAATGTAGCCTTAAGCTTAAGGGTCGAGTATGGTGAAAAGGTCATGTTTGGGTAAAAATCGAACTTAAACAGTTTGCAAGCAAGTCAGATTAATCAGATTATAAGTTAACTAGTAGTTTTTAACATGCAATAATAATAATAATATGATCATATTATATTTGTCTTTCTAGTTCCTTTCAATACAAATAAGAGGTCGTAAATAACTAAAAAAAAAAAAGAACCAAAAACAAAAACAGTTTAAATAAAACTTAACTAATTCATTGATTTCTAAGTTTACACAATCCAAAGTTCACTAATGAGTAATGATATCATCACCATAAAGTAACATAAAGAAAATGCTAATGTTTGTGAACTACGTCAAGTTATCAACCTTCTCAGTTGTGCCTCTTCTTATTGCATGTAAAATAATAATAGAGTTAAATTATTTAGAAAGATAAATAAACAAAAAAAGTTTTAAGAATAAAACATAACATAATAGGTAAATAAAAATAAATAAATATTTAATATAAATTTTACCTCAAGAATCAAACTTCAAGTTGGCAAGTAATTTTGTTAGTATTTTCATCCACAATAAAAAATTTTAATATAAGTCAAGTATACAAAGAAAGTGATTCAATAAAGAACTAAAAATTATGACTATTCTATAACTGAATCAACTTACCTAAATTCATATAACCAACTTTAAAAAAAAATATCACTTTAAAAAACATGTTGGGTTCGATTGTAACCCATACAATAATTACCCATAAAGATTTTTGAGATAGAAACTAAGAGCATGTTTGGCCCACTTTTTTTGGTCACTCAATTTCCGTCACTCAATTTCCATCACTCATCACTCATCACTCATCACTCATAACTCATCACTCATCACTCATCACTTAATTTTTTACACCCGTTTGGCACCATCACTCATTTTTCATAACTCAATATTTTTCACACTATTTGTGGGTCCCATAACTGTCACTGGTGCAGCTTTTTTTTTTTTTTTTTTTTTTTTTTCAGTACCCAGAAACCTGAACTCACTGAAGAAGAAGAAAAAAAAAAAAAAAAAAAAAAAACCAGGAGAAGACTGAACCGGACCCAGTGAAAGAAGGAAGAAAAAAAAAAAGTTTAGATACAAGACCGAACCCACTGAAGAAGAAAGGAAAAAAAAAAAGAAAAAAAGGAAACCCAGAGGAATGGAGAAGACCGAACCCAGGAGGAAAGAAAAAAAAAAAAAAAAAAAAAAAAGGAGAAGACCAAACCCAGTGAAAGAAGAAAGAAAGAAAAAAAAAAAGTTCAAATAGAAGACCGAACCCACTGAAGAAGAAAGGAGAAAAAAAAAAAAAAAAAGAGAAGTTCAGATAGAAGACCGAACCCACTGAAGAAGAAAGGAGAAAAAAAAAATAAAAGTTGAAAAGGTGGCTAAAGTTATGACAGTGGGTCCCTCTTGTATGTTTAATTACAAAAATGTCATTGAGTTATGAGAATTGAAAACTGAAAACAGCCAAAAGTTGTTTTCAGTTTTCATAACTCATAACTCAAAAAGTAGAGAATTGAGTATTGGAAACAGAGTTATGGAAATAGAGTATTGGTGCAGGCAAACGAGTATTTTGCTATGGATCCCACCATTTTTGAGAATTGAGTTATGAAAACTGAGAATTGAGTCATGAAACTACCTCATCCAAACAGCCTCTAAGTCACTAGATCTCTAGCACAAGTAATAGACAATGTATCCTAGCTTACCGCTTTTGCTGCAATTGCTGAACTAGCCTTTAGTCTTCACACTGATTTAGTGACGCAAGCAAACAATCCAAAAGCAAATCTCGAAAATTTTGTAATAGGCTATCAGTTGACCGAGAGTATTTTAAGAGTCTTCTAAGTGTTTTTTTTTTTTTTCCCCCTGATTGTCAATCTCACATGACCGAGCCTTCATTCTTGCATTGTCAAGATTGTCTTGTATAGTGAATAGATACTTCAACCTTCATTACCACTATTTACATTACAGTATCAAAAGACAATCTTCATGTTCTTAACATATATGTCATATTTCATTCAAATAAGATGTTATTTATTATTCAATCTATAAAATAAAAAATTATGCATAATTTAAGATTATAAAAATTTGAAATTTAAACATTTAATTATTGATATAGTTATTGATTTTTAATCTTCTTGAAAGTTTACATGCATTGAGGACATAACAAGAAAATGCAATCAAATAGTGGATTTGTCAAAATTCACATCCGATAAAAAGATATAAGAGAAGTTTGTAGCCATTGTCTTCTTTTTGCTTTTCATTCTTTCCTTAATTTCCTCTAATTGTGTTGCATTCATGCTTCCTTCTCTCATGGATGTAATGGGCTTGAACCCCATCCTTAATTAAGAACTGCTCTTGTGTATGGGGTTGGAGTTCCTATTTGTCCAAAAGCCATAAACATGTGATCTTGACCCTGCTTTCTTACTTTGAAGGCCCAAATATAGATCTTTCATTTTCTCTTTAACTTATACATTTTCCCTAAATTTTCGTGAATTCTCATTTTTTGAATTTTAGTTAGAAATTTTTAAGCTTAGTATCTCATACATTATAGTTGTGGCATTTTGCAGCTCTTTTGGGTCAAACCTCCAAACAAGTGGCTACATATGGGAAAACATCTTCGCACTTGGAATTTCTATCTTTGGTCAGTTATTATTTCTTTATTTCATTGGAAACTTGCAAGTGAGTGCCCAATCCTTTCCTTTCACTTCTTTTTTTGTGAAAACTTTTCTGCACTTGGAATTTCTATCTTTGGTATGTTATTATTTCTTTATGATAGGTCAATAATGTATTGACCCCTTTGGTAAATTAACCAATTAATTAGTCAAGTGAATTAATTAGGTTCAATTACATGCAATAAGCGTGGTAGCACAAACAAATCACCAACTAAGTTAAATACAGCAGAAAATAAATTCGACACAGGTGATTTATTTATAAATAGGGAAAACCATCGAGGCAAAACCCCACCGGGTGAATTTAAGGTCACCACTCCCAAGAATCCACTATTATTAAAACAAGTGGTTACAAGTAAAAGGAATCCCGGCACCTAATACCAACCTACAGTTGAACTCTTACCCCAATACTTAATTGGACTTATGATGTAGTGACAATTTCTCTGTTCAATGCACAACTCCCAGTAGCCTTCGCCTGACAAAATCAACCACAAAGACATGCTCAACGGCCTACCGTGACCAATACCCAAGAAACTCGTCCCAAACAGCAGCTGCACGCGCCTCCACGCACAGACATAGGCTCCGACTCTCCTCACACGCGCCGCCAAGGATTCTTAACTCCTTGATCGGATTATGGTCACACACACCGCCATGTAGGCCTTGTTGTTCACCGATCTACAAAAACCTAAGAATCTAGCCCTCATCCGACCCTACAAGCGCTCTCATGTGCCACCTGGAAGTCCTACACGTGTTGTCACCGTCACACTCCTGCCACGCGCCGAATAACTACACCAGCTTCTTATAAAGTCATCCATGACATCATCTGATGCCTTAGATTGTCTTTGAATTCTCATTAGTTATTTGGACCTTGGATTGTCTTTGAATTCTCAATACCTCATGTGATTCTTGAACCATTTGAATTATCAACTTTTACATCTTTGATTCTTGGATCAAAGACACTTGGATTTCTAATTCTTGAATTGTGGACTCTTGAGTGGGTGCATCAAGGATTAGTTCTTGGTTCTCCATCAAGTAATTCACGGGCTCTTGCATTTGGATTCTTGGGTGGTAGTCTCCATTGATGCAGGAAGGATTGGTGTTCAAAACTAATATTGTGGGTGCATATGAAATCTACCCAATTTGTGTATAAGCTTGATGCCTCCACGCCTTGAAACCACTTCAACACCTCTCCTTCCATATAATAAGAGGCAATGGGAACCATGAGAAGTGATGGAATGTTGTCAAGAGCAAAGAATTTGTAGACCTTGAGAAGCCATCAAAAAGAATATCCACATTTGAATTTTAGTAACTCCATTAAACATTGATGCGGTGCAATGAATTCGATCATCTCAAGATCAACTCCTCTAATACCATGTTGTGACTTAAATAATGCTCCCAAGTGCAAGAGTCACAAAATAATATTTCAGTGTGTCTGAGGTCGAATCCATAAGGAAAAAAAATTTAATAGCAAACCACAAGATAAATTAAAAATTAAAAACAATAAAATTTAATGTAAGAGAAATTTTGATTGAGGGTTTGGTAAAGAAAATTTAGAATGAGGGAAAACAACAATATATTAAGACACTAAGGTTTAAGGGTTCACACACAGCACATCCATTGGTAGTCTTAACAATATTATTTTATAACTCAACTAAAATTCATACAAAGCATGATCTTAGTCTGATGATTTAGCAATTAGAAATCAAGAATTAGTTTTCTAAGTTAGTTGCATAAATTTGATTCATTTTAGGCAAAACAAAACTAGTGAATAAATTCACAGGAAATTTTAAGCATCTAACCTGCCGGAGTCTATGCTAAATCAAAGAATATACAGAAACAATCACTATTCTAGATAATTAAATCAATAAAAAACACAAGAACATAAGCACTAAAACCATAAAATTATTGTCATGAACATACCAATAAACAGTTGGGTTTCACCCTTTATCTTAGCAAGGCTTCTATCAAGTCATTACACCAAATAAAACTCTAAAAATTGTAAATAAACTTTAAGAAAACCTAATTCTCCTTCTAAGGCTGCTACCTCTTGAGTTTTTCCCTAAAAAGCCTTTAAATTGTCCAAGAAATCTTATTTGAAGTTGGATTCTCGTTTAGAGAGAATCCCTAGTTTTTAGACTTCATTTAACCAACATTTTTGGCCCATTTAAAGTCAGAATCGGGGTTTTATTAAACTATAAAGTTTTAGCCCTATAAGTTAGCTTTCCAGCACTACTTGAATCATCAAAATTAATATCGGAGTTGAAAGTTATGCCCAAAATACTAAATGTTGTGTAGTCTAAAAACCCAATCCAAATTGGACTTAGATTTGATGTAAATCTCTTTTGATTCCTTGCTCCAATTGGACTCAAATTTAATTAGGTTGACCTTCTTTAACTTCATTATCTCCCTTGTACAAATAAATTCCATTAGGATTCCTTGCTAGAATTAATTTTATTCTCTACAAAAGACATGTAAATTCCATGATTTGTACCCCCTTTATGGCACATCAGCTTGTCACAAAGGTGGAATACACTACACTCAATCTACCTGAAAACAGTTTTAGATTTGAAGCCAGCGCAAGCTTAAAAGTATACGAAGTCTCTTAAAAAGAGATGAAGGAGTCACCACTTGGTTATAGGTCCAAAAACCAAAACATGACTCCATGAAGGTCTTTCTACCAGACTAGGTTCAGAGTTAGGGTACAGGATGGGAAGAGGTTAGGCACCCCAAGCCTGCCTAGCTATAGTGACCTTCATATATCGTTGTTCAACTTGGTGGAAAGTAAGCTATCTTAAAGGCCCAAATGGATGTGCACTTGCATCTAAAGCCTAGGTATAAGCCTATGTATCATGTGTGACAAGCAAGGGAAAGTAGATAAAACATGTGATCATGGAAGCATAGACATGTATAGAATCATACAACTCATGGCATCAAGCTCAAAGCATTAGCATACAAACATGATAGAGGTCAAAACATCAACATCCAAGTATGTGCATGTGTATACCCAATTATGCATGTGCTCGCACACATGCAAATGAATACCAACCAAGATTGCGAGTTTCTCTCAAATGATGATTATGTCTTATGCAAAAATGGATCATTAAAATTGATGTGAAGTCTTCATTGATGTGTGGATATCTTCCCTTTATTAAAATTAGATTTGTCTTGATTTGTCATCAATGATCTTGCATCTTTTAAGGCTTGAACAAGATTTGATTAATTAAGACAGAATTAACTTAACTTTTATGTTACTATTTAAGTTCAAATCAATTACCTTAATAACATTAAAGCTTGTCAAGATACTTTCCTTATCTTTGAATAGTCAACTAATTCCAAAAGGAATTGAATATTAATTGACTATTGATTTTGATTTTTTTTAGAAAGTATTTAAGCTTTTATGAGTTGTAAGGCTTTCATTGATTATTTCTAAATATTTTAGTTGCCTTATGAGGATCAAATCAAAATCAGAGAGTGAATGAGAGAGAAGAGATAGACTGCATTAGGGTTTGATACAAGAAAGGAAAGAAAATAAGATATTTTGGGTATTTTGGATTTATTACACATGTGATACAAAAGGAAACAAACATGACACATATATACAGTCAAAGCAAATAAAACAAATAAGGAAAGATAGTAAAATATGGCATTAAAAGTAAATGAAAGAAATCTGGTTTTTGCCTAGATTGGCATGCGCATTTAGGCTTCAAATAGATTCCCAGAAAAACAACAAAAACATGAACCATAGCCGTCTAAAACATGCGTACACAGGGGTATTTGTGCGTATGCATCTTATCCCATGCGTACGCATCCTAAGGCAGATTAGGGTTTTTTTACTGATTTGTTGAAAAATGAAGAAAATGAATCAAACAACCAAAGAAAAGCATGTTATGGTACAAAAGCAACATATTAAAACATTAAAACAACATGAAAAACATAAAAGAAACAAGAATCAAAAGGAAAAGTGTGGATCATAGGAAAGATCCATATCTCCTCCTCATGGCACTTACAGTGATGTTAATTACCAGCCCTTCAACTGAAATCGACTACCGCAATTGAATGTGTGAAGGAATGATTCGAATGGTCTGGTCAGGTTTAGCTTAATGACCCTAAGTGGTGTGCTAGAAAAGCTTTGAACCAACTAGAAGTTTTGAACACAAATGAGCAGAAGATTATCTTCTATCCAACGATGGCTGAAAACCAATCTAATGCTCACATTTTTTGCCCTTCTAGAGGTATTTCAGCAAAGTTTCTGTAGGTATTGAAAATCTGGACCATTTGGATGGTGAAAATGGGGGGTTTATATAGGAAAAATTGAGATCTAAAATTAGGTTAAACGTTTGGGTAGTCAGTTGATCAGGCTGGTTGCCCTAAAATCTCACTGAAATAGAAATTAAATGATTTGAGGTTTCTGTCCAAATGGTGTGTATGCCACAAATTGAGTGTGTACGCATCAAATACCTAATGTATGCACCTTTTGTAAGTCTTGGCCCAATTAGGTCAAAAATGGGCTTTTAGGCTTTTGAGCTTGATTCTTGAGTCATAGTTGGGCTTGGGCTTGAACTTTATTGAGCCACTTTGGGGTTTGTATGCTCATTGGGCTCACACATGATGCTAATCATATTGGTAGCAATTGATTTTCTCGTCATTGGGACTAGGGGATTTGGGTATAGGTCATAATGAAATGGGGTGTCTACAAGACATATTCATGCATTAAAATTCATTTTAAGCACAAAATCAATTATTCAATATTATTCTAAAACCAAATATAAAATGCATGAATTAACAAAAAATAAGTATGATAATACTTTCTAATAATGATATAAATATTCAAAATTAAGCTATTATTATACTTCTTGTTAGGAACTTGGTTTTTTCTATTGGGGATAGGTGGAAAGTGTATGGAAATATATGGGAATCGTATGTGAATTGCCTTAATTCAAGATAGTCACACTCCATAGAGAAATATTAAGAAAGAAAGGAAGTGCACTAAGCAAGGAATTACATTTTTTTTTCAAGATATATCAAATTATGGTTCCTTGCACTCTTTATACAACTCAAGCTCTCCTTCTATTGGCCACACATGTAAGGTTGTCCATGGGTTGGGTCATATCGGGTTTGGGCTCAAGCAACACTCAACCCAACCTAATCGGGTGGAGCATATCTCAACTCATTGCCAACCAAAAAGGTTGATCAAACTGGGTAGATCGAACCTTCAACAAGTGGTGGTCAATTTGGTTGGAGTTGTGGATCTAGAAAATGGAGAAAATTAGGCTAGTTAATGGCAAAAATTAGTGAAAATCTAGTGAGATTTCTCCAAATCTAACAGAAATCTCATCATATCCAGTAAGATCTCACCAAATCTTGCAAATCTCGCCAGAAAACTCATATATATTCCAGTTAGTTCGTGTATTTTGGGTTTTGAGGAAGGAGACCTACAACCGACTTGGCACCATTAATTTCTATAGGAAAAGACCCTCTACTAACCACTGGAGTAGTCAGGTTGGGCTGCGGTTGGCTCGGATCCAGTGGGGTTTATCACTTAGCTTGGGTAACCGAGTGGGTTGGACAACCCTACACACATAGCTCTAACTCTATCATAATCCCAACATGTGTAACTAATTTAATCCTATCTATTTTACTTGGAACTTAACTATTAATTGAAGGGATGTAAGGATAAGATTATTCGGATAAGAGGATCTTACAAGAAGTGTGGGGTTACTAACATAACTTCTTCCAGCAAATGGCGTTCCATCAACAAAGTTGTGTTCTCTGCATTAGAAGCTAGATAGGTTAGTATTTTTTTTGCATATTCCACAAGCTAGCAACTAGTTGTTACCCTTACGGAACTTTTTCGCATATTGCACAAGTTGGTGATTGAGTTGTTAGTATTTTCTTTTTGGGGAAAGTATAAAAAGGGCACCATAGTTTTATCATTAGGACACATTAAACCTTACACTTTTAAATGGGACTCATTAAACCCAAGACTTTCATAAATATACACAAAAATCCTTCCAAACAAATTTCACCCTCACATGTGAAATGTAAATTTATAAAAGTTAGGAGTTTAATTAAAGTGTCTCAAATCTCAATTGAAAGTCTGGAGTGTTAGACTTATGGTTAAGTTCTTATGGTTAAGTGATTAAATTTTCAATTTCCTAACAGTTTAAGCTTTTTGGACAATCGGTAATTTAACGTGGAGTTTAATATGTCCTAATTATAAATTTATGAAGTTTTTCTTGTACTTTACCCTCTTTTTTTTTTATTTTTTGGCTGAATCTTGTTCCCTTCGTTTTCCCCTCCACAAGATTGTTTAAGTCTATAAATTCTACCCCATTTCCTATCTACATCTCTCTTTTTTCATTTATTTATTTTTTTGAAAAAAGAAAAGGTTTTTTTTTTTTTTTTTTTTTTTTTTTGGAGAAGATCGAAAAAGAAAAGTTGTGTGGAAGTAGAACATTGAGATGTATAATTGTAAAATATTATTAGTTTTAATGCCTAAACATAGTAAGATTGGGCGAGTTGAACTGACTAGCAGAAGTGAGACGACAGGTATACTTTGAGTGGAGAACCACAAAAGAACAAAAGTGGAGAAAACGACAATATAACCTTAAAAAGTGGATTTCCGAACACGGCATTGATAGAACAACAAGGGACAATATTATTGACCACATAGCTAAGAGCTATGAAGCAGACGATGACGTTTATGAAGCAGACGATGACGTTTATGAAGCAGACGATAACCTTATCCCTAATCTTCCTCCTGAACTTCGAAGCGATGTCAAGCGCCATATCTGCTTAGATCTGCTCAAGAGTGTGAGTTTCATTACCTTTATAAATTTGCTAAATAACTGCTTGTCCCATGCATGGTGACAATGTACCTCCCTTGGAAATATTCTAATTGAGTAGTTAATAAAACATAGAGAAATATCATTTAACCTAAAAACTAAAATTTATAAGTTTTGTGCATTTTAATTAGTTCGATTGGTAAAATCTTTTATGGCCAAATATATTTATGTAATTATACTCATAAAAAAAATTTATTAAAAAAATTTGTCATTTTTATGACCGTTGTGTAATTTTATAGCTTATGAAAAAAATATTTGTTCCCTTTTGCATTAGTATGTTAGGTTATAATCTTGAATAACAGTTAAGAAATAAGTATTTACTAGCTTTAATATATATTTTATAGTGACAAAGACTAATTTTTGAAAATTAATTGTAAAATCCTACCAGATTCAATCTAATAATAAAATATCATTTGAGAATTAAATAAAAATGTTGAATATATAGATTTTAGAATTTACTAGTGTACCGTGTACATAAGAACGACAGTCGTGGCTACGTTTGGTAAGTTTTGGAAAATAAAAATTCTAGTAATATTGCAAAATACATTGTTTGAAGAAATAAAGTTTTAAATAATGGATCTCAAAAAAAAAAAGTTTTAAATAATGCTCAAATAAGTGAGAAAATAATTATGCTCATTAAAATGCGTTTGATTATGCTTTTTGGGAATATTTTTTTTATAAAATGATAATTTATTATTAAAATTTTCTACGATATGTTAATCATTTTAGTAAATAATAGATCAAGCACAAGGAAAAAAAAATTAAACGCTAGAGCTAGTATAATTAGATCTACGAAAAAATTATAACAAAAAATAACAAAAAAACTCATTTTTAATTGGATAATTTGTACAAAAATGAGAAGAAGATAAAAAGCCGAAGTGATTCCCCTAACATCTATATTTTTTTCATAATTTTTGTAATTTATGTACAATTTTACACAATTTCTTAACAATTTATAGAGATTTATGCACAAACAATTTTCCACAAAAGTCGTGAATGTGTATGGGCTTGCAGCATAGACAGCAGTGGGTTGCTATGGCTTGTGAGTTGGGCGTGGGTTGGTGAAATGAGAATCCTCAGCTCTAAGGATTACTGTTCTGATTTTATTTTATTTTATTTTTTATAAGAATTACTGTTCTGACTTAATTGTAGAGGTTAGGGAAAATATATTCTTAGAATCTAGCTAGTACAAAGTAGAGTTAAAAAACACAACCAAAAAATTTTTTCAAAATGTATTCTTTATGCCTAGAAAATTAGCTACTAAATGCATTCATAAACAATGTTATTCGACTAGAAGTAAACTGGCTGACCTAAAAGGCTTTTTTTTTTTTTTTTTTTTTTTTCACCATTATACTTTTAAAAATAAAACATTAAATATTTCTTAGTACCTTTACTTATAATAATAATTATTTGGGGAATTATATAGATATTGTAGAAATTTTAGTTAATATAATAAAAGTTGGTTTTTACACTCTGTGTTTAAATGACTCAATATTTTTTTTGATGAATTGTCAAATGACTGAATATAAGCATTAAGCTTGACATGCTTTTAGTATGTAATTTATTATAAGTATAGTAACATTATTAAGATAATTTGCATTACGTGAAACTCAATTACCAAATTATTAAGAGGTATACACAAACTTACAGTATTTGTTTTTTCCTTGATCAGCTGGAAATCATTAAAAACAGTGGGTTGGCTAAGCATGACTCACTGTTGCATAAAATCTGCGACTCTCTTCAACCAATGCTCTATAACAAGTACTGCTACATTGTTAGGGAGGGAGACCCAATTGATGCGGTATTCTTTATTACTGAGGGCACTGTATGGACTTATACAAGCAATAATGGTGAAGGATCTGACTCTCGACATGCTGAGCGTCTTGAAAAAGGTCAGTGCTTTGGAGGAGAACTTCTTGAATTGGTTTTGAGATCTACCTCTGATGACATGTCCAACTTATCAAAAGTCAAAGTTTCTTCAAAAACCCTGAAAACATACACAAAAGTGGAAGCCTTTGCTCTAATGGCCCATGACTTGAAACGAATTTGGCAATCTAACCGCATCAGTAAGTGTAGAAGTTTCCTTTTATTTTTCATTAAAAACTTATTTTTTCTATTTTACACACTAATTTTTACAAAACACTCACATCAATATATCTATTCTACACATTTATTTAATAAAATATTCATTCTTTTACAATTTTTTATTATTTCCTCACTCACTACTCCTCTCTCTCACATACCCAACACTACCAAAAAAATACTAAAATATTATATGCACGGTTACAGTAGTACTTATGCATTTATGTACAATTTTACACCCACTGATGTGGGTGTCTTTTTTTGCCAAAATGTGCAAATCTCAACACTTTTCCTATTTTGCACTATTTTTCACTTACAGATCCAAGTGCTCTAACTTGTCACAATTAAGCTCGGAGTTCTAGGCAGCTTCACTTGTACAACGAATCTGGTGCCGCAATCACCCGAAGATGCATGATAGTGATAGCGTTGGTGGTAGTTCAAGAAAACTTTAGAATCCAGCAAAGCCTGACAGTACTATTGTTGCAAAGCAATAGTTTGTTTTGATGTCTTTGAAGTATTTAGTTTTTATAGTCATAAGGTTGCTACTTGTTTGGATTCTGAAAATGATAATGGTAGAATTATAAAAAGAATAATGTGTGAAACAATAAATTGTTTAGGGTAACATTTTTTAATTCAAATAAGGATTTTGCGTCAAATCTTATGCTTTCACCTTTACATAATTCTAGTTTGTGAGTTATAACTTATGTTATATCTCATTTCGTTTCGCCCTATACTCGAGATCCTCTATCTCAATGATAAAAAATCAAATTAATATCAAAATTATTAATATCGTGTATGAAACTCCATAACCCCAAAAGAACATAACACCCAAGTTTACCCCAAATCCCATTTCTAGCCAATTTTATTTGCAAACAGCTTAGCTAATATGCGTACACTGATTATTTGAAGCATACAAACCAAAGTTGTGGCATACACTGATACACACCAAAGCTGTGGCGTACGCATCTTTAGTCAATCAACTTGGCCAACTAGCTGGCCAGGATATCCCACCAAACCCTACAGCCTAATAAACTCTATAAATACTACCATTTTCCACATTCAAAAGATCCCACTTTTTTCACCTATAGCGAAACTTTGCCAAAATCACTATAAAATACTTTTTGAGTTTCAAAGAATGTGAAAACAGTTTTTGTAAGGACTTGATTAAGTTTTATAATATTTAGTTGCTAGAAAGCTAATTTGTTTTCTCATAATTTTTCAATTACACTCACTTTTTTTATTCACTCTTTTTATGATCCCTTTGGTACCATTTCATTAGTCTTAGGTTTCTCTACCTAAATGCCTAAAAAACTTACCTTTGTTCTACATATTGATTCACACATATAGCTGTGGTAGTCAATTTTAACCAATGGACCGATCTCTACAGTCATGTAAGGTGCTACATGTGTGAGGTATAGATCTTTTGCACGACTCATATTTCTCCTCCTTGATTTATTATTATTTTTGTTGTTGTTGTTGTTGTTGCTGTTTTGTGTCTTTTTTTTTCTTTTTCTTTTCTTTTTCTTTTTTTATGTTTTGTTATTAATATGATGAGGGATGTATTGTTTTATGTTTTTTTTTTTTTTTAATATGTTTTGTTATTAGTATGTATATTGTATAATGTTCTTTTTTCATTTGTTTTTATGTTTTGTTATTAATATAATGCACTATGTATGATAATTTAAATGATAACATGTTGTTTACTTAGGTTTTAATTTTATTTTCTAGAAATAATATGAATCTGAAAATTTGGTTGAAACCCAATTGCGTACGTGTTTCTAGGTAGAACTCAGATTCTGACTTTCTTTTCTTTCTTTCTTTCTTTTTTATTGTAATAAGTGTTATATAGTTTTCCCTTTTATTTTCTTTTTGTAATTAATTTATTTTACGCATTCTTTGTTTTATTTTAATTTTATAAAACCTAAAACACCAAAAATATTTAGCCTGGTAACTTTGAATTTTTTTTTAATTAAACATTGGACATTTTGTTTATAAAAAGATAGAAAAAGAAAAAACTATTTAAAACCTTAATAAAAAAATTTATTCTGTTTTGGCCTTAAATAAATTAAATAAGTAATGAATTTTTCGATTCTAAAAAATAATAATAATTAGATTCTTTCCTTTTAAAAATTTTTTTTTTTTTTTTAAAAAAAATCCATTAAAAAATCTATGGGTAGTCCATTTGGTTTAGCCTAACAACCCAGCCCACTAAATATAAAATGGCCATTGCCCATAGGCAGAACCATGGGTTGCAGTTTTCCCTTTTGGTCTGACCCAGCCCAACCTATTGATTGGTCAGCAGATCAGTTGACCGGCCCACTAGGCCTAGTAAAAAGGGCCCAGGCCAGCCCAATGACGACACTTTTTAACGGTAAATCATTCAAGGCATCAATTCGTGACATGAACAATACTGAATTTTGTTAAGGGATGGAACTATTTCGTAGCAGCCATCAGCACTACCATCTAACAAAAAAACATGGTTTTCTAATTTAGTTGCTACAGATTTCGATGGAACATGTTGAGAATATATCAAGCACTAATAAACAACATTGTTATTAATTTGAACAACTGGATTGTATTTGTATGGCTACAATAAGGAACAGTATTTGCATATTCATAGATAAAACTGCTTCCTCATTTTTCCGCCAAGCCAGGAGTTCTATTGGCTTTGATTCATGTATATGATGATATTGCTTATTTCATGAGGATGTGGTAGGATGAATAATCAACTATGAGAGAGAGTGAGAATAGTTATATAGAAAAAGTATCTGAAGCCAGCTAAGCATGGGAAACAAACTAGACATGTGAAAGAGGCTCTATAGGAATAAAAGACGAGAAACTTTATTCTCTTCCTTACTGAAATTATGGATTCTGACCTACAAAAGTTGTCCCTATTGCCTAAAAGATGAGACAACAAGAATTTTCCAGACAAAGAAGCCATGTGATCAAAGTTTGTCAACCCTTGGGTGCTATACAATATTTCCGGGGCACATTGAGCAAATCCATGCAACCAGGTTATCAGCCCCTAATAATTATCTAATGCATCTGGCATATGCAACCTCTCTATCACAACATGTGAGTCACACAAAATTGATTTGTGGAGTTCACATTCTATGAGAGGGAGAATGTTTTATATGCCGGCTGCAAAAGATACCTTCTTGTCAACAACACTCCACCTCAACCTGCTTGATAAGTACCCCCATTCACAAACATTACTTACCATGCATAAAGAATTTCAAATGCAGTTTGATTTCAGACATGAATACATTTGACACATAGAATGTCTAGTCTTCTAGATTGCAAAATTTGAACAAAAGTTATGCCATATATCGATGGCTCTTAGCTCCCACTACGCTATCCTACAAAGCAATTAGGAAAAGTTGAGGAAAAATGATACCTTGGGAACTAGAAGCCTCAAAATTCACAGAATTTTTAGCAAAAAGAGAATGAGGCCAGAAGCCAAAATCACTGACTTTTGCAGACTCCCAACTGTCCTTTCTGTGCCACCATAATATGGCTCAATCATTACCGGAAATTTGCAACTTCCAACTGATGGGTCATTTTTGGTGATCATTGAAACGTTGGGAAACTTGCAGGCATCATCAAGCTGATTATTTATCTGATAGTAACTGTTAAATGCATAAGAGACATTACCCCGAGCATCCAAATTTCCACAAGATGTCCCATAACCAAGGGTAGTGCAATCAGCTAGTCCACAGGCATAGTTCACACTTGGTGCCACTTGTGGGTCATCAAGTTTAGCTGATGGCTTCATCACACACCACTTTCGGTCCAGATACTTCACACCCCGTGCCGCAACCAGGGCTCCTGAATTTGTTGCACCAAGATTAAGCTGGTATTTTGCTGACCCATCATAATTAAAGATCCCCCAGTGGCGTTCAAAATTTCCTGGTTGAACACTCTTAGCATCCTCATCAATCAAACTAAATAAATACACATCAACTGCCCCAGGTCTCATAGGGGTTCCTTTCCCACCCAATATATGGGTCATAAAACCTTGGTTGAACCGCTGCGCATACACTATATTAGCATTCCGATCCCCATCAGTTGGCCAGCCAATCTCTCCAACTATGATTGGCAAATTTCCAAAACCATTCTTTTGTAGTGCCCACACAAGAGTGTCGTAGTTTGCATCAAACATATTGTAATATGTTGTCCCACCATCAGTTACAGGTGTTGCCTTTTCATCAAAAAAGGCATACTCAACAGGGAAGTTTTCATCAGTGTAGAGACTTATAAATGGGTAGATGTTCACAGTAAAGGGGGCACCATTGTCACTCAAGAACTTGACAATGGCAAGCATTAGGTCATGTATGTCAGCTCGGAAGTCACCACCGGAAGGATAGTCAGTTGAGCTCTCATACACATCAGCATTAAGGGGGACTGTCACCTTTACTGTGGTGCCAAGACCAGCTTTTATCAGGGCAGATTGGACGTTCTGCAGAGCAGGGAAGGTTGTTTTGAGAAAGCTTCCATTGTATGTTTCCAAGAAGGGTTCATTTCCAACTGCAACATACCTGTAGATTTAAGTGAATATTGGTGATAGTGATTCATTTTGCAGCAATATTACTGAAACTGAGAATTCTTCTTCATCGGCATAGAGGAGAATCATTATACCATAAGTCAGAAGAAGAAACCAAATGAGTTCAATATGGTTATTACAGAATTGTTAGAAAGGATATTTTATTATTTTTGAACAATTTTATCTGGAAGAATCAGTTATATCCAGCTTCCTCTAACTCCAGGTTTCTCTTCACCTACATGTTCATTATTTTTTCAACCGCATTAAGAATATTGTGAGACACGAACTTCAGAAAGGTCAATGTTCACTGACAATGATCCAGACAAAAATAATCATAAGAGAGTATAAATGAAGACACGTGTGATATTTTGGGTATAAAAAGCTGAGGGATATGGCCATGCTATTGCTAAAAAGTACAATGCAAGCAAACAAAACTGCAACCCATTACTCATACTGGTTTACTTTTTATTTTCTTACCCACCAATAAAATCCTGAACGTCAAGTAGTCAGAGTTCTCCACTTTGGTTTTTGGATGGCATGAAAAATTTATATATTTCATAGACACTATTGACATAGATAGCATATAAATCTAAAAGGCCTCAAGATGTAAAATAAAAGTTACTTGCATTACATACAGACCCAACAAATAGTTAACTGAGTATTTGGTAGGCACAAGACAATTGTGAAAAAAATGCATCATTTGAGATTGTAAGAGAAATCATCATGGCATTGATGTCACTTTTTTTCCCCTTTCATGTATCAAGAAAAATTATGCATACAACATACATATCTACGTGTTAACCAAATTGTCAATTAAAATGAATGAAACCCCCCAACTTTCAACCTAAAAGTTTGAAATCTGTTTCATATAATTGAAGTTTTATCAACTTCAAATTGGGGATATGAGAAACAATACAACCAATTTGGTGCAAAGTCATGGCAATTCTCTAAGAAGTTTCATTCTAGGCAATTGGCTGCACCAGCATGTAATGTGATTGAATTAGGCTTATGATATTACAGAGGATGCGATCCTATATAATAAGGCTTTTATGGATAGAACAATTCATGTAGGTGACTGAAAATGGGTTGGGATTTTACTTTGAAGTTTAGATTGCCACACAAGGTCAGAAATTCGAAATTTAGATTTGGATGCATTTTGTTTTCCCACTAATTACTCTTAAAAGGTTCCTATCCTTTCTATTATATCCACATAGCACTTCAACCTTTGCCCAATGAGGAAGTAATGCAAATGTTGCATGGTAATTTTCAACTCTAAACATTCTGCTTTCTTGTGTGCAAGTTGTCTAAGGGAAGTGGCATAGTGAGTGATGTTTTACTAGATGGAGTCTACTGAGGCATTTAGGTGTGTATTTCACCTTGACCTTTAAATGAAGTTATAAATAGAATTGGTTGCTCAAACATAAGGGCTTTAGATTCTGATTGTGTACACCATGATCCCAGCATGATTCAAAAGAAGAAACACGCTTAATGAATCACCCCACATCTTGCTTTCCATCAAAAATAAATATGAATAAAAAAGTTAATCCTATATTGAAATAGAAACAGGAAAAGAGAGAATCATCACAATATAATTACAAATGCAACAGAATTCTGTGAATGTTAAGAACTAAATCTAGTCAAAAATAAATCTGTCAACTGGGGCTTAAGAAAGCAACCTATGCAGGTGATAGAGGTGGTAAGATGACAAACAAACTACAAAGAGGTCAAAGGATAACACTTAATAAGTCATACTGGTCAAAAGACCCAACTAATTACATTCTTGAATGTTTTAAATTAAACCAAAAAAAATAAACCTTAAGTTGGAAAAAAATGATGCTGTCCCAATAAAAATAATCAACTTCAAGTACAGTACTTGACCAACAGAATTCTGTGAATGTAAGAACTAATTCTACTCAACAATACAAGTCTTTGTCAAATGGGACTTAAGAGAGCAACCTATGCAGGTGATATAGGTGGTAAGATAACTTGACAAACAAACTAAAAAGAGGCCCAAAGACAACACTTAACAGGCCTTACTGGTCAAAAGACTCAACTAATTACATTCTTGAATTTCGTAATTACAGAGCAAAAAAAAAAGACCCCGGTTTAAAAATCGATACCATTCCAATAACACTAATCAACCTCAAGTACAGTACTTAAAAAATAAGAACTAAAAGTCTGTGGAATGGAAGTCTTTTGTTGCAAATTTTTTTTTTTTTTTTTAATTGATATGATAGAATTTCAACCTATGGCACTTGCTTCATGATGATTGCTCTTTATCATCCGGCCAAAACACCAATCGGTTTTTGGTGTAAATGGGGTTTGAAACCCAAATCTCCTATTTGATGACAAGAGATTTTAACAATTGAGCTAACTAGAACCCTCATGAAACATAAATTTATATAGCTCCCAATAAGTAGATGAAGATTGACCTCCTGAGATTGTCCACATCAAATGAATCATAACAGTAACTTCATAAAATGGTAATCATACAAATGATTGGTTGCAGATAGGAATGTCACAAGGCCCAGCCTAACTAAATCAAATTGTGATGTAGGACAGAATATAGGGTTTAGTTCTTGGTTTTTTTTTTTCTTTTTTCTTTTTTTCCTTTAAGAATTTTAAAGAATAGGGCTATATTTTGTCATTTTAGAGAGTATATCAGTATTTTAGTGAAAATTGAATTCTTACATGGTAGTGTATTAATTATAATCTGTTTAAAAAAAAACATTTTGGTGATTTTTCTTTTTTAAGCCTAATTTAGTGCCTAACACGAATTAGGGTTCCGTAAGGGTTTCCTAGCCACCTTAGCACTTTTGTTTTTTATGTTTTCCAATATAAATTAGAAGTTGTAGCCTCTAGGCATTCAAAATATGAAATAATACAATTATAGAGAGGATTCTCTTTTCTTTTCTTTTTTTTTATGGATTCCAAAGTTCTCTTTGTAGATTCAAAGAACACCCCAAGGATTTAAGAGTTTCTTCTTGAAATAGACATATTCTATTTCTTGTGGCTATCTTGTTACGTCAATTGGTATCAAAGCCTTGTCCTTTCCTAATCTAGTGGCTACTAAATGAGACAATAGAAATTCTGGCAATAGAGATCACAAAGGAGAAGTCCTTATCAGGGACAAATTCTTTCGGTTTGAATGTGACACCAAGCAAGTACTACATGACATGCAACAAACACTCACAAATATCTTTGCTAGGATATGCCATTGGAGACTGGTTAGGACCATGGCAACAACAAGCAATGCTATTACCACGATGAACAACAAAATTTTCTTGTTGATCTAAGGATTTACAGTAATAGGAATTGTAGAAACAATAGGGACAATTGTAGTGGAGATATAATTCATACGGCTCACAGGCAACCTATTAAGTTTGATTCCTTTTATACTATTTATAAGGGTTACAGATGAAAGAATTAAAAATTGTAATGATTGATTATATAAGGAAGATTTTCTTGATTGGTTTACTTGATCTAGACTAGAGGATTTCTTTGAATATATGGGTATTTCTTAGGAGAGAAATTTTTAACTCAGTTTCTATAAACTTAGTTGGTATGCCTCAGGTTGGCGGGATAGAACATAATTTCATAAGATCCAATAAGGCAAATACTAAATACAAAATTTGCTCATTGCTAAAGAAGAAAAAAGATGCTTGTAATTAAAGTTTTTCCCTGGCTGTCATATACAAAGAAAGATTACTAGCCCAAAAAATCCATACTCTAAGAATTATATTAATGAGCACTGGATTCTAGATCCCGAATATTAACTCAAGAACTATCTATTTTGCAAGTGGAGGGGTCTCATGTAGCCTTTGATATTTAGACTACTGATTAATAAAATTTCATAATTTTCAAAAAGGTCTTTTTTTTCTTTCTTATGGATCCCATAGAATGGTAGATTCAAGGACAAGGAACCTTGAAAGGATTTAAGAATTGGACAAAACTTAGGTACAGTACCTTAGGTGCTGTTCCTTAGATTCTCCTCTTAAAATTCAGTCATGTGTCTACTTAACTAAAAAAATACACTAACTAAGTCTTGCTCTGAAGGATTTATTCTTGAAAATGACGTGTTCTATTTCTTGGGCCTATCCTACTAGATCAAATTGAAACCAAAATCACATGTCCATAATGTTATTAAAGAAAAAACAAAAATAAAAGATAAAATAAAACTATGAAAATAGCGAGCAGCAGGAAGATTTATGAAATTTCAGCGGTCAAACCAGTTACTGAATATTCAAAATTCCAAAGAAATTTGACTTGCCAATACACAATTGCAATAATGGACTACTGCCTTATCCTCATCTATTTATAGCTTAATTTACACATACAGTATGGAGCCATTAGCTGACTTATATGATATATCCTAGACCAATCATAATTCATAAGCATGCCAACAATTACCAAACAAGAAGCTTATAAACTTAGACATGAATATCTGGATTTAGGGAGTTATTGTTTCTTCCACTCCAATCAAAGAAAAAAAGAAAAAATAATAATAAAAAAGGCTTAAACAGTATAACAGGAGTAATGGTTACTAAGAATAGTATACAAGAAATTATTTATGTTAACATTATTGGCAGAAGTAAGGAGGAAAAGAAAACTGTAGGAAAGTGAAGGAAGCTCACTTGATGTTGACGTTATTGGTGGTGAGATGTGTGGAGACATTTTTGGCAACCCATTTCTCAGCAGCTTTCACACTACTGGCCATAGTTAGAAGCATATCATTAGGAATCCCAACCATGACCTCAATCCCAGATTTACCTAGAGCTCTCAATGCATCATAATCTGCATCAAAAAGCTTAATCCTTTGAAACCCATTATCCCTCAGCAGCCTCACTACAGTATCTGGAGGCAGAGGGTGATTACACTGTGTGCCCCAGTTAGCACCAATGCCACTCACTGTGAAAACCATTGAGCACAATGAAACCAACCCAACAGAAAATGAAAGCCACCCCATGATCTTAATGCTTCAAATCTGCTTTCTAGCCAACTTTCTATGCAAAAGACCCAAGAAATTAAGACTTCTGAAGCTAAAGATAGCTGTATTAGTTCAACAGGTATGAAAATAGAGAACAATGCGATCTAAGAAATACAGCTAGTACAAGAGAAAAAGCTAGAGCTTTTACAGTGGAATCCAACACTAAAACACAAATGGAATGATACCCATGATTGTTACGGTACTAACAAAGCTTCACATAGATAGAATCCCAGAAGGGATAGTGGAAAAGTGAGTTAAAGATATACACTTACCTCAAAGAACAACCAAAAAAAAAAAAAACCCAGAAGGTACTAGCAGAGATTCTTCAAATACAAAAATCAAAAAAGAAAATATTTGGAATTACTCAAGTTGTTAAGATAAGGTGGTTAACAAGTAAAGCAGAACTAGTACATGCTTAAATCTGAACAAGATTGATAATGATAGAAATCAAGGGAAAACGAAAAAGGGAAAGTTGAAAAAGTAGCTTAAGATAGAGAGAGAAGTAAAGGTTAAGCTAAAATGGGAGACAACATCACATGAAGAAGTTAAGGATATACATCTAGTGTTGGAGTGAGAGGAGAGCTCAAGAATCCAACCAATGCTCTCAGCTTAGCTTATTAGAGAAAAGGCAAAGTGAGCCAGCAAGTGAGAGAGAGCAAAGATGTCAGAGACAGAACACACACACACAAACAGAGAAAAAGAAAAATGAAAAAATCTAAACTAAAAAAAAAACAGAAAAAGGAACAGTGCGTGTGTGAATATGTGAGCGCGTAGTTATGACTTGTGTGTGTACAACTAGTATTACTATGCTATTACCGACCTGTGTAGTGAGTAGGGAAGGCGTGTTTTTCAGTCGTGTTTATCAAAAAGTTTCAGTACTTCTCTGTGGCATCTTCTAGGGGACGGTGTTCTATGCCAAGCCAAAGTGTTACGTGGCATTTTGCTCTTTTTTTGAGTGTGCAGATTCTGATGCCGTTTATCTCTTGACGGAAACCAACCACGTTATTATTTTTATTCCTTTTTTACTATAGACTATAGCCACTATAGTAACATTCTCATAATATTCTTATTTTTATTAATTTTTTATTTGTTATTATTTTATATGAGAAGAAAATTTGAATTCTAACAAAGAGCATTCACTCACACCAATACTTATATAATTTTAAAAAAAAAACACACACACACATTTTAGTTAACTGAGGTCAAAATTTATCCACATTAGATTATATATAGTTGTGTGAAAATATATGGTTGTTATAGTTGTATAAAATTACACTAGTATTATTCATTATGCTTTTAGTTTTTTATTCTTTCTTTACATTCTCAATTGTAGAGGACTTGGGCCTGGGTGATCAGTATTGGCTCACCAAACTTAAGCCCGAGATCGGCTTGAGTAGCCGAGACTAGCTTGGGGGATTGGAGTTGGCCCAATAATAAGTGTATCAGGATCTAGAGAGTATTGTTCAGGAAATTCACTAATTGTTCAGGCAGATCTCGGCCCATTACTGACCGATAAGACAATGCGAAATCAACGAGGAGATAGAGAAATTTAGATCGGCCCCGAGTACTAGTAGTGCTTTTGGGGAGTTCGTTGTCGAATGCTATTTAGCGTTTGGAACAAGTTTCAAAAGAATCCTCATAAGACATTATGGTTTCTTGGGATTCTGGATGAAAGTGGGATTGCATGGAAACTAGTGAAATAGTAATTATTTGAACCCCACTAAGAAGAGACTATATAAGGGGAATGAGGGCAGACAGTGAGGGTGGTTGGTCTCTAGTACAAGTGAGAGAAAGAGTAAGAAAAGAAAAAGAGAGGGAGTAAACACAAGGAGGATGAAAGAACAGAGAAAGAGAGAGATCATAGAAAAAAAAAGACTAAGTCTAAGGGAAAGAGGGTGTTTGGGCTGAAAATCACAGGGATACTTGAGGTTGGGCTGTCTAGGCTATGTTGGAAGCGAAACCTATAAGACTGTGAGGAAACCCACCAATAAATAAATTGGGAGCCCAAATCCACTTTCCTAGATAGTAACGTTCATAGGTTTAGGGCACCACACCACTCCAGTGATGAAGGAAAAAAGTAGATGGTGGTTGTTATGTTTAAAGAAATATAAACAGTTAAAAAAATTAAGAAAATAGATATTTTAATGAAATGTAATATAAAATAAATAATTTGATGTGAAGAATTTTAAAAAATGGGGTACATAGAATAGAAAAAGTATATTCTTATACTAAAATAAATAGAAATTTTTACATGAGCTAATAAGATGGTAAGATATAGAAGATTCTATTAGGAAAATAACACCTTGGGGAAGATCTTAATTGAGTAATTAATATAATATATAATGACACCACTTGACCCAAAAAGCTTAAATCCTATGAGTTTGAGTTCAACTATATTATATTAACCACTCCATTTTATGATTCTTATTTTGTGGGACTTTACTCACACATGTATATCCAACAAATTGTCAAATTCTTGACCAATCGATATTATAATTGATCTATAATAAAAAGTCTAAGACACGGCAAATTTTTTAAATTTTTTTCATAATTTATTTTAGTTGTTATTAAGAGCATTAGCAAAGAAAACATTTTTGGCAAACTCTAATATAGGTAATTATCTTTGTTGTTATGTATACTTTTTCTTTTTATCCTAAGCTTACTTTGTACACTCACTAATCACTATCTTTAGTCAAATACACATCACATTTATCTCTTTATTTCTTTCCTTCATTTTTTTCTTTTAAAATTATCATTCTTCTTAATTTTTTAATCTTTATCAGCTTCTTATACTTCAGACACCACACCTCACACAACTCACATCCAAGTCTCTCTCCCATTCACCATACTTTACACAGCCATTTCTCTTTGCCTTTTCGCCACTCCCACCAAAAGAGGTGCAAAGGGAATTCCCTTCGAAGAAGGAGACGCAAAGGGATTTGGCAACTTGGGTGCGGCTTTGGCCAGTGGCCACGAGGAATGTATTATTTTTACTGTAGGGATATATTATTTTTATTGGGTTGTTTAAATAATTTTAAGGTTTTGTATGTAAAAATAAAAATTGGGGTGTTAGTTGTATTGTAAAGTGGGATTGTATAATAGATGAAGTAACTTTTTAAATAGTAAAATATAATATTTTTTGCAATTTCGGATACTAACGCTAAGAGCATTAGCATTGAAAAATGCTAATGCTACTCTATTTTACCATTCCAAAACATCACTTTATCATTATACCATACCATTTTACAATACTTTCTGTATCCCAAACCTCTATTTTTATTAAAATATTATTTTTTAATCTTTTTTTATTATTTCTTTCTTAACTGTCACTTTTTTTCAGTTTTTTCAGCTTACCTATGATTTCCAACGGTCACATTTTGCTGGGTTCTTTTTTTTTTTTTTTTTTGAAGTGGAAACTTTATAACATAAAAGCCAACAAGGAATACAACAAGAGACAAAGGCCACAGCAATCAAAAAATACAACAAAAGCTATACCAACGCCAAAAGATCCTTTTGAACTAGCCTAGACACCACAGATGGGGTATCCCCGTTCCACATGCAAGAAGTCTCAGTTCTACGCGCAAACTGAGCTAGCTCATGCGCAACAGCATTAAAATCTCTACTCAAATGTTTAAAAATACAGCTTTCAAAGCTCTCACACACAAGAAGAACTCCCTGCAGAATGTGCCCCAAATCGCTACCTGTGTTATTGCTGGGTTCCGCAACAATAGTTTCACACTGATATAATTCACAACAAAACTTATATAATTCACCCAAATATCTAACACATATGCATCCCAATC
The DNA here is from genome assembly GCA_019022515.1 of Quercus aquifolioides. Lineage (NCBI taxonomy): Eukaryota > Viridiplantae > Streptophyta > Magnoliopsida > Fagales > Fagaceae > Quercus > Quercus aquifolioides. The sequence continues at coordinate 7,271,880 of CM032332.1, read as the reverse complement.
AAAATATCAAACCCGAAAACCCAGCAACACCCAATCAATCCCTTCCCACTTTAGCATCAATAGCCCAACTTTTGTCATTATTCAATATCAAACCTGAAAACCCAACAACACCAAATCAATCCCTTCTCACTTTAGCATCAATAGCCCAACTTTTCTCATCTGAATAATGACAATAACATTCATAGCCTTTGTAACATTCACAGCTTTTGTAACATTCAAACATTCAAACATAAGACAAATAAAAAACCCCTCTTCTCTTTAACAGCCTTTCAAACATATCACAGCCTTTGTAACATTCAAACATCACAACTGAATAATGACAATAAAAACCCAAGTTTTGAGGTAATCCAAGTGTTCATACAACAAGTGTCAGCAATAGTTACTAACTGCCATACAACAAATGTTCATACAACAAACTCAATCCTTTGTAACCCAAGTGTTCATACAACAAACTAACTGCCAGGTTTAAGAGTCAGCAATAGTTACTTCCACCTCCACACCAGGCTCAATCGTAATGGAGGTAATCTGCTTAACAACATCTGGGGAGCTAAACAGGTCGATAACACGCTTGTGGATACAAAGTTCAAATCTATCCCAAGTGTTGGTACCTAAAACAGCTTAAAACAGCCACATAGACAAACTTCAAGAAAAATTACACACACTTAAATAGCTTAAAACATACTTAAAACAGCCCCATAACAGATTTTGACAAATTCTGCAACTGAAACAGACATAAAACAGCCACATAGACAAACTTCAAGAAAAATTACACACACTTAAATAGCTTAAAACATACTTAAAACAGCCCCATAACAGATTTTGATAGATTCTTATTATGAGCTTAAGGTTTTATATAGGTTGGTGTTCTTGCTTTATTACTGTTTTATACTTTATTTGAAAATGAATGCCATAGAGGTTATTGTGTGGCTATAGAGCTCCAATCAAAATCTCTAACTAGATTTCCTCTTTGGAACTCCAAACTAGATTTGGGTTCTGTTACGTTTTGTCAGAGATATGGTTTAGGTTGGATCAAAATAAATCCAAATCTCTAACAAAGAACACTCTAGCCCAAGTGCTCCAAAATAATTAAAGCCTTAGCCTTAGCCTTGTTCAAACCAAACGTACTATTAACAATGCTAGCTCATCTTATGCCAAGTAATGGCCTAATGTGCAATCTGGGAGTGGGAATAAAAATAAGCTTACCCAACTCCAACTCTTTGGCCTAATGGGCAATCAAATTCAGAATCAATCCCGCCATTGAATCTGAAGTTCACAAATTAGAATCTGTATGGATCCCTCTCTTATTTACTAAAGCTATATTGAAAACGACTGAAAAACACAAATACATTATGTGGGTAATTAATCAATGTGGTAGATCCTTTCTATGAAAGAGACCGTCACAAATTACCATTCTATTTTCTCAAATCTTATTATGATAATATGGTTTAGGAACTCTTGCTGCTACAAAGTTTAGAGTTTTAGGAAGTCCCTTCACTACATATGGTCCATTAAAAGGAACTCACCTGTGCCATTACTGATCTGGGAATGTATAAGTACACATGCATCATGTGCTGATGTTTGACTTTTGACAACAGAGTCACAAGCAATTGAGCACTGGTTCAAGTTCCTCCTATAATTTAATTTCAATCTACGCAACCAAATTTTTTCAAACTATATTGAAATCCAAACATCGAACCAAAAATTTGGCTTGCATTCATTTCTGGTAGTAACTTGTACCCCAAACCTGAATTTGGCTCTCTGAAAGGGATTAGATATCAAGATTATCTAAGGCATGGAGGAGGGGTTTAGAGAGGGAGAAAGGTAGGATTATACAGTCGATTTGAGACCTGAGTCTAAGTTTCTAAAAAAAAAATGTACTGTAACAAAGAACTAAAAGAATTCAAATCCTTGTCCAAGATCAACATGAAGAATACAATCACAAAACCATGGCAAGCGAAGTCAATTAATAGTCTAGTGCCCTGTTTTATAGGTAGTAAGTTGACATTGAGAAAACACGGGTGCATATAATGCCTCCTCTGGGACAGTGGCACAAAACAAGCAGGAATGCATGGACTCATTCCAAGGAAACAACTAAAACTGTTCAAAGTCATATTATACATGGACCACTGTGCGCTCATATGCAATAGTACGATCGTAATAATTTAATAAGAAACGACATATCACCTATTCCTTCCCTTCTTGTATACTGAAAAGAGGAATAAGAAGTAATTTCTATATGAGTATGTTCAATAGGCCACAACTAATTAATGCAACTAATGGTAACTGAAAGAAGAAAAGGCACATGACACGGCTAAGAGATTGTTGCAGCTGAACAATTAAATTGAAGGAAACCACAAAGGACCAACTAAATTCAATGGAAATGTCCAATATTAAATCTCTAATAATATTAACAAGCTCCCTTGCTCTACAAGAGCATTCTAATGAAAATAATCCAATGAATCTGCCAAAATAGCCCCACCTCCCAGTTCTTTAGTTGTCACCAAGTCTAAAGGCAACATCCGTGTGCCATCTAATGAGTCCACAGATCTCTAACAAACACTTCTTCCTCCATTGCATAAGGACTTATGAATATGTAATAATTAATGCTCACTTTTAGTATCTAGCATTATGTGCCTCTTTTAGTATCTAGCATTAGTACTACAGTATAAAAAATAACAATTCACCTATGTCATGTACCACTTTTGAAAACCAATTTGTGTGAATTGTGATTGTTTTTTTAAACCAAAAAAAAAAAAAAAGTGTGTGATTGATATAAGCTTATTTTGGTGAGATAAAAATAAATTGAGTGGGACAATATTAATTGTGCCTGGCACATCCTATTCATTATTTTTTGAAATGCTAATCTAGCATGCTTAACCCCTTATTTTACACCAGATTCTTATTGAATTAAGACTCAAGCTATGCAGGCAGGGTGGAGTTTTCCTCTATATCCACATGTCCACACCTACAGTAATAGAAAAGGTTGGTAAATGGGCTACTAAACTAATACAAGACTTTGAAACTAGCCAGTCTAGCCTAACATGTCATTGAGCAAAAGATTGTAACCAAAGAGAGCACTCCTGGATAAGTCCAGTGGCCCAAAAACAGAATGTCTTGTCTTATTAATGGTCAAAGTTAATACATAAGTGGACTTCTTAATTTATAACTCAAGTAGAAATTAGAAAGTGTTAGAAAGACATTTGTTAGCACACCCATGAGTTTATGTTCTCTACAACGTTATTCAATTTATGAGTTGCAACTAAATACTAAATAGAATACAAGAACACCGATTACATACATAAAATTGGGATTTTGGTAGAAAGGAGGAGTTGTTGAATGATTTGTGAGGAAAAAAAATGCTTATCAAAGAACGGTTTTACAGAGGGGTACCAAAACAAAGAGAAAAGAGAGAATGGAGAGAAATAGATAGAGAGAGATACTTACTAGTAATTGAAGATGAACCTGAGCAAACTTTCTGAAGATGCTAAATCAACAACAAAAACTCTGCAAACATCAACAACAATTCTTTGATCAAAACCCAAATACAAACACAAGCTGAATCCCTCTTTTTCTTGCAGAGAGAGAAAAGAAACACAAACACAAAACTCTAATATATTGATCAAAACCCACCTTACAGTCAGCACCAACATCGACGGAGCTGAATCCCCCAACACCGACGAAGCTTGGTTTTTGGAAAATCTGAACCCAAACCCAAAAACCCTTGAGAATGGGTGAGGGTGAATCGGTGAGGGTAGATGGGTGAGGGTGAATCGGTGAATGGGTGAGGTGAGGGTGAATGGGTAAGGGTGAATCAGTGAATGAGTGAGGTGAGGGTGAATCGGTGAATGGGTGAGGGTGAAGCTTCAGCGATGGAGATGGGTGAGGGTGAATCGGCTGAGATGGGTGAGGGTGAATCGGGTGAGAGATGGTGATGAAGCTTCAGAGAAATGTTGCTATATGTGAGAAATTTCGGAGATGGTGAATCGGGTGAGAGATGGTGATGAAGCTTCAGAGAAATGTTGCTATATGTGAGAAATGTTGCTATATGTGAGAAATGTTGCTATTTCGGAGATGGGTGAGAAATTTCGTCCATGGTGATGAAGCTTCAGAGATGAGAGAACAGATGGAAAAACGAAGAGGGAATAGAGAGTGAAGTCCCCGCGCAGAATGAATTGATGAGAGAGAAGTTTGGGGGAAAACGTCATAAAATATATTATTTTTGATACATAGAATTGCACTGTAGCACTATTGCAAAAAAATTTGCAATAGTGTTGTTTACAATTCTCTGATGCAGGGGGTTAGGAGGCTTAAAATGCTATATTTTCCTTAGATTTGGCATTAGCATTCTCCAATGCTAATGCTCTAATAAGCCTAATTTTTTAACATTCTATAGTAGAAAGGAATTGTAGTATGCTCTAAAAAATTTTGAGATTTGACACATCTTGTGAAGCATGGTTTTCGGTGTGTTAAATGCTAAATATTTAGCATATAGTATACCAAATGTTAGTGCTCTAAGAGCATTAGCATTGGAAAATGCTAATGCTATTCTATTTTACCATTCTAAAAACCCACAATTCTATTATACCATTCCATTTTACAATACCTCCACATCCCAAACTTTTATTTTCCTATTCTACTCATTAAAATAATATATCTACCTATTAAAATAATATATCCTAAAATTATATATTTTCTCTCCCATCTCTCTCCTCTCTCTCATTTTTAGCTCTCTTCTAGTCTTCTATCTGCAACTTCCGCCGGAGCCTTCATTTCTGGTGAGGACCATTGAATAGGTTCAAGAAATCCAGAAATCATTCAAACAAAATCCAACAATAACCCATCAACTCAAACACCCAAAACTTCATAGATCAACCAAAAACGCATCAATCAACAAAACCCACAAACAAAAAATCCTAAATTTCTATCTGCAACTTCCGCCGGAGCCTTCATTTCCGGCGAGGCTCAAGAAAAAGACCATTGAATAGGTTCAAGAAACCCAGAAATCATTCAAACAAAATCCAACAATAACCCATCAACTCAAACACCCAAAACTTCATAGATCAACCAAAAACGCATCAATCAACAAAACCCACAAACAAAAAATCCTAAATTTCTATCTGCAACTTCCAGCGGAGCCTTCATTTTCGGCGAGGTTCAAGAAAAAGACCATTGAATAGCCCAGTCTGGCATCCCGGCAAGGTTCATTTCCGGCGCTCAGTCTCGCACTTCCATGGGAGGTACAACTCGGCTTGCCTGCACTTGTTGAGAGGAAACCACGCGCGGAAACAGCTTAAACCACACCAGAATAGCCCACCATGAGAGAGATGTGATGAGAGAGAAAGGCCGTTGTGGAGAGAGAAAGGCCGTTGTGGAGAGAGAAAGGAGATGAGAAACAGAGAAGTCACGAGAGAGAGTCAGATATGTGAATAAACAAATATTATTTTGTTTTAGAATTGTGCTACAGTGCAATTCTATCTTTAGAATTGCACTGTAGCAAGAATTGCAAAAAATTTGCAATTCTTGCCTTTAGCATTTCCTGATGCAGCAGTTTTTAAGGGTTGAAATGCTAAAAACACCTTAGATATAGCATTAGCATTCTCCAATGCTAATGCTCTAACAATATATTTGGATGAAAGGAAGACAATGGGAATATTGAAAACAGGATAGAATTGTTTAATTGCCTAATCTGGATGTCTTTTAAAAGGAGAGAGCAAAGTGTTAGAGGGGTAAGATAATCCTCCAAACTTTTTATCTTAAATTTTGGGGGTAATTACACTTAATCATCTTAAACTATACCTCAAATTATACTTTACACTCTAAACTTTCAAAATGCACGATTAGCACTCCAAATTATAACTTATGCTACACTTTACACCATGCCATCAATTTTGTTGTCATCTTGGACAGAAAACCAAAATTTAGAGTGCAAAGTGTAATCGGAAGTATTATATAGGGTATTAAAATGTAATTTCTCATTTATTTTTAAATTTTAAGGAATTAAGAAGATGGGTAATTAAGTTTTTTCACGTAGTATCGTCCAAGTTAACGGCCCAATTAACAGTGGGGTGCAAAGATAAACACAGTTTATAGTTTAAGGTGGTAACAATGCATTATGAAAGTTAAGGGTGCAAAATATATTTCATAGTATAATTTAACAGAGTAAAGTGTAACTTACCCTAAATTCTAGGGAGTGGGATTCAAATTATATTAAAAAAAGAATAGATTGACAAGCTTTCTCTTGTGATGTCATTTATATCTATTCCTTTAAACTGAACAAAAAATTGGTTTAATTGTAAATGTATATGATGTCTTCTTCTTCTTCTTCTTCTTCTTCTTCTTCTTCTTTTTTTCTTGTTTTATATATTTTATAATCATATGATGACTTATTATTTCCTTTCATTCTCATAATCCCATTATATTTTTTAAAGCGTCCAAAAAAAGGACATCAATATATTTTCTACTACTACTACTACTTAATTTTTAAAACATTTAAACAATGAAAATGGATAACCCTTTACTCTCCCATCCCTGTAAACTTCCAAAACATATTGTAAAACATCACTTTCATATTGGCTCATTGTTGATATGGTCATAATTAGGGGTGACCATGGGTCGGTCCGGGTTGGGTTTGTGCTCAACCCGCGACTGACCCGATCAAGTCGGGTTCCAAATTTTCAGACCCGCCGCCGACTAGTCAGAAAATCGGATCGGATCGGACGGTTCTTGCCGGAAAGTGGTCGGGTCTCGGTCGGGGTTGATTATTTGGAAAACGGCGAGATTCCGGCCAAGAAAATATGAAAAACGGCATAATCTGACGAGAAAATTTTGAAAAACGGTAGAAATCCGGCCAGATCTCGCCAAATCCAGCGAGATCTTGGCCATTTTCGGCAAGATCTAGCGAAATCTCGCCGGATCTAGCTTAAATCTTCCCAAAGAAAACTCAAAACTCGCCGGATCTACCCAAAAAAATCTCAAAACTCGTCAGGAAAATGATGGGTCGGTCGGATCGGGTTTCTCGGATTTGAAAGGAGGAGATCCGACCTCCGACTAGTTGATCTCGGGTTTTGGAGAATAAAATCCGTTGCCGACTGCCGGAGCAGTCGGTTCGGTCGGCGGTGGGTCGGATTTGGTCGGCGGCAGCGGGTGGGTCGGTTCCGGCGGGTCCTTGGACTGCCTTAGTCATAATTTGGGCAAAAGCCTGTGAAATTTTTTTCTCTAACATTGCTTAAATCTTATACCCTACTTAAGTAAAATTCAAATGGCATGACTATTAAGAAATTGCATCCACCCTTAGTGATGGCGTGTTATGGCTATTCAGATTCCAACCACCAAAGTCAAGCCAAACCGGTCGATTCAACCTACTTCTGGCAGTTCCCGATTAGCCAAAACTAATGTAGGTCGATTCACTCTTCCGTTTAAGTTTTAAAACTCCAACAAAAACCAAACGATTGACATATATCTATATATATTTGATATCTTATAATAAATATATAAAATCAGTAACACACACAAATATTGTCCAAAATAGCATTGTTTTGATATATACATAGAAATAGAGACAGATAGATAGAAGTACAAGTAAAAACACATACTTAACCCAATCCTCTATTTAGGAAGGACCTTAACCATGGCTAGTGCTATCAGCAAGTCCACAGTCATATCCGACACTTGGTGCCGCATGTGGGTCATCAAGTTTAGCTGATGGCTTCATCACACACCTCTTGCGGTCCACAAAGTTCACATTAAGCTGGTATTTTGCTGACCCATCACAATTAAAAATCCCCCAGTGGCGTTCAAAACTTCCTGGATCAATGCTCTTAGCATCCTCATCAATCAAACTATACAAGTACGCATCAATCATCCCAGGTCTCATCGGGGTCCCATTCCCGCCCAATATATGGGTCAAAAAACCTTGGTTGAACCGCTTAGCATACTCTATATTAGCATTTTGATCCCCACCACTTGGCCAACCAATTTCTCCAACTGCGATTGGCAAATTTCCAAAACCATTCCTGTTTAGTGCCCACACCACACAAGAGTGTCATAGTTTGCATCAAACATATTGTAATAGGTCTTCCCACCATCATTTATAGGTGTTGTCTTTTCATCAAAGAAGACATACTCAATAGGGAAGTTTGGATCAGTGTAGAGACTTATAAATGGATTAATGTTCACGGCAATGACCCCATTATTGTGAATCAAGAACTTGACAATGGCAAGCATTTGGTCACGTATGTCGGCTCGGAAGTCACCACCAGAAGGCAGGCCAGTTGAGCTCTCATACACATCATCATTAAGGGGGACTGTAACCATTACTGTGCCGCTAAGACCAGCTTTTATCAGGGCAATTTGGACATTCTGCAGAGAAAGGAAGGTTGTTTTGAGAAAGCTTACATTGTAGGTTTCCAATAAGTGTTGATCTCCAACTGCAACAAACCTGTAGATTCATGTGAACATTGGTGAGATGGAAAGATGGTGATACATTTTACAGTATTATTAGCCGAAAGTGAGAATTTTTCTACAAGGGAATAGAGAAGCATTATCATTATACCAAAAGTCAGAGTAAGAAACCCAATGGGTTCAATATGGCTATTACAGAATTGTTACTTGTTAGGCAGGATTTATTTTTTGTTTTTTTGAAGCATAATTTTTTATCCAGCCTCCTCCAACTCCAGCTTTCTCTTCACCTAGTGAGTTCTGTTTTTTTTTTCTTTTTTCTTTTTCTTTTTTACCTCATAACAAATATCACTAGACATGAACTTCAGAAAGCAATAAACGATGAATCATTTGAAATTGAAGAGAAAGCATCATGGCATAGATGTCACACTCCTTTCCTTTTTCTTCATATAATAGAAGTTTTACCAACTTCAAGTTGGGGATATGAGATACAATGCAACCAATTTGGTGTAAAGTCAGGGCAATTCTCTAAGGAGTCACTATCATGTAATGTGATTTAATTAGGCTTATGATGTTACAGAGGATGTGATCCTATAAGCATTAGCTGACTTATAACCCAGACCAACCATAAGCATGCTTACAATTACCAAACAAGAAGCTTATAACAGCAGTAATAGTTAATAAGAATAGTATACAAGAAATTGTTGATGTTTACAGTATTGGCAGAAGTAATTAGCAAGAGAAAAGGTAGAGGAAGTGAAGGAATTAGCTCACCTGATGTTGACATAATTGGTGGTGATATGTGTGGAGACATTTTTGGCAACCCATTTCTCAGCAGTTTTCACACTACTGGCCATGGATGGAAGCATATCATTAGGAATCCCAACCATGACCTCAATCCCAGATTTACCAAGAGCTGTCAATGCATCATAATCTGCATCAAAAAGCTTAACCCTTCGAAACCCATTATCCTTCAGCAACTTTACTACACTATCTGGAGGCAGAGGATGACTGCACTGTGTACCCCAGTTGGCACCAATGCCACTCACTGTGCACACCATTGAACACAATGAAACCAACCCAACAGAAAATAAAAACCAACCCATGATCTTAATGCCTCCAATCTGCTTTACTAGCCAGCTTCTGTTCAAAACACCCAAGAAATTAGGACCTCTGAAGCTAAAGATAGCTGTATTAGTTCAGCAGGAATGAAAGTAGAGAACAATGTGATCTAAAAAATACAGCTAGTACAAGAGAAAAAACAAGAGCTTAGACAGAGAAATTAAAAAAAAAAAAAAAGGTGAAGAAAAAGTAAAGGCACAGTATGAGCAGCGAGTGAGAGAGCAAAGATATTGTTAGACAGACAAACAAACGTACGTAGACAGAGAAATAGGAAAATGACTAACTAAAAATAGAAGAAACATCGTTCTCATATTTTTGCTTTTGAGTGTGCAGATTCTGATAGACGTTTCTTTAGGCTCTTAACGGCAGTTTGTCATCGGGAGTAGTATTTTTGCAGAAAGAAAAACGAGTGAGCATATTTTGTAGTCAAGAAAATGTATAATATTTTCTTGTGATTGTGCAAGTGCAACATCTGGGAGCAGAGGATTTATGTGCTGTGGTTTTTCACCTTATTTCTTACCAGGTTTTCCATGTCAATCATTCCGTCCATGCATGCATGTTTAGCCTCATTTTCACTCCAACACCGCGGCTAATTAAGTTAGCCATTGATGCAATCAATGTTAATGGGCCTAAGTGTGTGCGGGTAGTAAATGACTAACAACTAACATTATTATAATCTCGTTTTAACCTAATTACCACATGCACTACTCCTAGGTTGCACGACACTTGGCATGGATGTATGGGACTACGGAAATTCTTGAAACGGTTTGGCTTATCTCTAGTTAATTTTAATAAGATATCTCATTTTCTTTTAATAAGAAACAGTCATGTTACTCATTACCTTAGCATAAGGTTGAGATTAAAAATCAACACCACATCATCTTTCTCTCGAAGAGAGAAACTAAGAAACAAGCATATTTGTAGTTTTTGCAACACAGTAATGAAGGAAACAAAATTCTCAGATTAATCAAAACTTGAAAGTTAAATTGATAAAACCAGAAGAAAATTATAAAATATCAAAATTAGATATTCATGAACAACAACCAAATATTTTCATTGGGGTATTCTCAAAAGGAAAAAAAAAGAAATTTTAGATTTTGGAACAAAAATTACCACTCAAACGCTCAACTCAAGTATAGAACAACAAGAACAAATAGATGTACCCACTTGCTTCTCAATGTTCTCATCAATCCTTTTTCAAAAAAACAACAAGAGCCAATTAGGTAAATACCCTTTCTCTGCATTTTGGAAATTTCATAAGAGAGAAACAGAGTATGTTTCTGATCTTAAAATTGATTAGAGAGAAACAGAGTACAAAAAACTGAGTCTTTTTTGTCTGTGATATGAATTAAAATAAGGCACAGTATGAGCAGCGAGTGAGAGAGCAAAGATACTGTTAGAGACAGACAAACAAACGTACGTAGACAGAGAAATAGGAAAATGATTAACCAAAAAAAGAAGAAACATCATTATCATATTTTTGCTTTTGAGTGTGCAGATTCTGATGACGTTTCTTTAGGCTCTTAACGGCAGTTTGTCATCGGGAGTAGAATTTTTGCAGAAAGAAAAACGAGTGAGCATATTTTGTAGTCAAGAAAATGTATAATATTTTCTAGTGGTTGTGCAAGTGCAACATATGGGAATAATCTCATTATTATACATTTTCTAGTGGTTAAAGCGAGTTTAGCTTATTTCCAATTAACTTTTTAATAAGCCATCTCATTTTTCTTAAAATCTCTCCAAACAAACACACCTTAGTGGGTACAACATGGTAGAGGGAAATTTTTTTTAGAGAAATAAAGTCTAGTTTAGATTGAGAAAGTGGTTGCCTTAAAATCAATCTAGTTACCTAGGTGAAACACAAAATTTTATTAACAATATCTCTTTTTTTCCCTCTACTTTGTTATTGTCTAGAATAATAAAAATGAATAATGGATATGAATAGGGGCTTCAAATTGAAATGGTTTCATAAGTTTTGAACTTTAATTTACAAAATTAAAAACCTGGGACCTAATATGAAATAAGGTGTAAATCATGGGCATTTTTATGTAATTTCTCATTAATAAAATAATAACATTAGAACAGTCATATAGCTTGATGTTTGAACTCTGCATCGCTGAATCTTTGTCCATGGCTAATTTAATTTCTTAATTTTATGCTAGTTCAAATGAAGATATAACTTTCAATTTGACTCACTTGTTGCACACTAATGTTAAAATGCTAGAATGCAGTACAAGAGTACATACATGTATTCTTTTAGTATTACTTAAAAAAATTTATTTCAATTTTATCACTTCCATTTTTCTTTGATTTTGTTAATTATAGCTGAAGATGGATCAAATCATGGCTAGGTTTTCATGCTATAAACTCTTACTTTGTTCTTTTAGAAGAAAAAAAAATTATAGTAATCAAAAGTCACAGTTTTATGGTTTTTGTGAGGGTTTGTGGTTGTTTGGGGTTTGATTTTTATGCATATTTCTCGTTTTGGTGATTGGTCTTTTTGTTTATATTCAGTCTTGCATGCATTTGATATTATTCTCTTTTTAGAAATTGGAGTAGAATGGGATTTGAAATTTAAAAATTTAATGTTAGTTTAGATTTCGGAATATAATAATCCATACAAGGGGTGGATTACTAATTTGGAGTTTTTTTTAGGGGGTAAGCAAGGTTTTGAAACCCGGACCAGACCGTACGGTCCGACCGAAAAATCTTGAACCGCTCATTTTTGCGGTTCTTTTAGCCTCAATAACCGCTTTATGGGAAAAAAACAGGGACTCGTGCGAATTGCGGTTGGACCTCACGGTTCTGAGAATCGTGAACGATTCTTGCGGTTGTCACAGTTCCTTTTTTTTCAGCAAATACCGGCTGAAATTAAAGATTTGGCCGGTATGCACTTTGGACTTTTTTCAAATCTGGAACCAAAAGATTTGTGAGGGAAAAAAAACGAACTGAGAAGAAGAAAATGACAAAGTAGGGGCTGTGCGAAAGCTAGCAACCCAGCACAGATCGCCAGTCACGGCCTTCATCTTCGTCTTCTGCTTCTATTTCTTCTTCTTTCTTCTTTTTCTCCTTCTTCTTTTTGTCTCCACTGCTGTGGTTTCCACCCTTCTCTCTATTTGTGCTTGTTTTGAATTCTTTTTTATATTTCCAAAGCCCCTTCACGTGACTTGCATTGGGAAGGAAGACAACTTTTAATTTTTGAATTAAAGATGGCAAAATGTTTCAGCCGTTAGATCTTTGAGCCTGTGATGTGACACTAGCCACTTCTTTGTATTTTCCCCAGTAATGGTACAATGAATAGGGAAAAGACTACCATGTTTCCGTTGCATGTATCTTGTCCCTCACATGAGGTCCACCTCATGTGAGGGACAAGATGCATGCAACGGAAACAGGAAAACCATCTCAATGAATAGAGAGGGCATACTGTTTTTTATTTATTTTATTTTATATTTTATTTTATGCTGCAAGTATGGTACACTGTGGACATTACTTCACAGTGCACAAGATGGCCAATACTGATGGATGGAGTTGTTGAGTTTTGACCATTCAAACTTTGCTATATCATAATTATGACAAAAAAGTTGTGAAATATTTTGTAACACTAGATTTTTTAGGTATAAAAAAAATTGTAAATATTAATTAAAAGTACTCATAATATTTTATTTGTTATATTTTCCGTGTGTGTTCTAATAAGTATTACTGTTTATTCAAAAAAACTTTAGTTTGAATAGTAGAGAAAAAATAGTGACTTAACATATACAATTAAGTATATAATAATTATTAAATAATTATTTTAATTTAAAATTACTAAGTATCCTTCTAATTTCTATATTATTACAATATTACTATCACGAGTTTAACTAATCAACATATAAAAAAATAAAAAAATATTATATCTATGTATGCTTAGGATATGATATTTCTTATTTGTCTTGTGAAAATTATGATATGAAAAAATACATTTGAAAGATAGATTTCTATATTTAATTGGGTCATTTAATTTAATTTTTCTATTTATACTAATTTAATATATTTATTTATATTTAAATAATTATTAAATTAATTATGACATCATCACGGTTCGACCTTAAAAACCTTGAACCTTGAATTTCTCACTTTTACGGTTCAATGAACGGTCCGGGTCTGAAAACTTTGAGGGTAAATTAGAGCACCCTCCCTTGAGATTTATTGAAATGACCCCTTGAAATTCAACATTTCATTTTAGTTTAGATTTTGGTAATTTCGTAATTTTGGCTCTTGTATCATGAAATTGGTTAATCTAATATTTGATTGGGACAAAGCAAATTATTATTATTTTTTTAATAATTCTCTTGATCCCAAATAAAATCTGAAATTTTTTATATTTTTGGACTTAATTTGGGATTTTCACATGTAATCCGATGTGAACAAAATACGGTATCAATTATCCTTCTATAATCAGTCAAGTTAAAAATACCCTCATAGATTTCTCATGGAAGAGGTGGGGCTGAGAACAAGAGAAGCAAAACTAGTATGGGATTGAGATTGTCTTCCAAGAGCGAAGAGGACTCGAGAATTAAAAGAATGGATCAATAAAACAAACAGGAATCATATTTGGTATTTTGTAACAATCATAAGATCATTCAGTTTGGACCACTGTTGGAATAGAAACTTTTGGGCTTTAAGATCCTAGGAAATGCTCTTGGGCTTGGAGGAAAATCTTTTAGCTGAGAGAGGAAGTACTCTTGGGCTAGGGATCCCTGCCACTGTCTCCCTATGGTCTCGTTGCAAAATTTGTAATGAGAATTACATATGACATGGATGTAGGGAAAGAAGCCAAAGTTTGCTCTACCGTTGACGGTTCGGTTCAGTTTTATGGAGTTGATCGAAATTAAGAGTAACCCTTTAAAAGAAAAATTGCATTTTGTTTTTGAGGGTAAGAAACTCAAGAACTCTCCAACAAAGCTTGCAAATTTAGCATTTTGATTTATAAGATATTGGACTGAAAAAAGTTTACCTCCAAATTTGATTTGAAGGAATTTTCCTTCAACCCACTATATGGTGATTAAAAGGACTATCTATGTATACGATTTTTTTTTTTTGACAAACGAGAGTATCCAAACCTCTACGAGTATCTAACTATTCTCTTAGTTGTATGTAGTTCTCTTATTCCATACACACTGGGTTATTACAAAGATGAATCATTTAAGGGTGCCCTAAGATGTTGGCAAGAGATTTCGAACCCAATATCTCATGGATCATGAGACTTTAGGAATCATTTAGCCAACCTCTTGGAGTTCAAATGACATTTTAAATAAGTCATATGACTTATTTAAATATTATACTTAAATAATTTTCTAAATCACTAGTTAATGGATTGGAGGAAATTTTTTTCAAACTAATTTGGAGGTAAATCTTGTCCCATTAGATTTAAGATATTGGATTTACTAAGAGGTATAAATATAATTAATAACCTTAAGGCCTTTTAGGTTTAGTACAATATCATACCCTCCATAGATCTTGTGATATTTTTTAAGACATTTTCAGGTTGTATTTTTTTTTTCTCATTTAAGGGTGTGTTGTCATTTTTGGGATTAATAAGTCTAAAATCACAACAAATTTCATAATTGTCTAGATGATAGATTGTGATTAGTGTGGAATAAAACTAATGTCAATGTTGGTTCCATGTGAAAGTGATGTAACACTAATCACCATTTGTCACCTCAAGAAATTATGAAAAAAGTTGTAAAATTTATTGTGTCTATATCATTATTGTGTCCTTTTGTAACTTTTAATTTCTTAAATCAAACAATAATACAAATACACTCATTTTCATACCAAATTTCACACCTTCCTAATTTGGTTAACTACAAGTGGTTGACAAAAAGTGTTCGGTTCATGAAATCAATGGTCATCCATTTTAGTATATTGTGAAATTTGGTTGAAAATTAGTTGTCTCCCTAGACTTATCATTCTTTTTAAAAAAAAATACATATTTATGTTTGAGTACCTCTCAGTTTCTGATAGTTTATTTTTACAATGTTTATCTATACATATAATTTTTGGTAATTTTTAATTATGTTAAAGAAGTTACAAAAGCTATAAAAAAATAACTTATTTCTAAAAATTAGATTATTTGAAAAAAAAGAAATTGATACTCTTGTATGTGAAATTTGAAATTTGTCGAGGGGCAATGTGGCAGTGGTGTGCCCAACAAACAATTTTGTGACATGTCAGCACATATGACGTTTTGACTCCCAAACCCAAAAGCCCCAAAAATATTTCCCCTTTGTTTTGCTTTTTACTTCCATCAGTTTTATTTCTCTTTCTAAAAAATTAGAAAAAAAAAAAGAAGAAGAAAGAGAAAAAGACCAATATTTCTCTCAGCTCAGTCCCTCGAACTCAGTCCCTTCGATGAAATTTCATTTCATTCACATATAGCACAAATAGCCAAATCTCTGTGAGAATCGTAGAAACATAGACGAAGAAGAAAATGGAATCTGAACGTAGTAGTAGTAGATCTACTGCGTCTGCGTTCTTCGTCAAATCGTTCCGTCTTCAATTCCTCGTCGTCCTCACTCTTCTACTGGTATAATTCCAATCGCTTCTCTCTTTGGATTCGTTATGATCATTTTTTTGTTGTTGTTGCTGTTCTTGATCGCCGTCAAAATTTGTTTGGTTTTGTCTTTGAATTTTGAGTCGCGCTCACTGTGATCTTCATGTGGACTAAGCAAATGCCTCGAATCAATGAAAACCTAAAACAGTTTAATCCGTTTCTTTCATTTTCCACTTAGTTTTTTTTTTTCTCGGCTGCCAAACAGAAGATTAAACAATAATGAAATGTGAAGGAGAGGCTTGATATCAATAAATTTTTTTTTTTTTTTTTGAAGTAGAGGTTTAAGCAGATTCTGTGTATTGAATTTAGGAATTAGTCTTTCACTATATAAAGAAAAACTAGGATACCAGCGTTCCAAAATAACACTTAAAAAAAACAAAAAAATCCAAAATTTTCGACAAAAATTGAATATTGAAATAGTATTACCCTTTTTTATTTTTTTAAATAACTCTGTTTGGTTTAAAATTTTTCCAAGAAAAAGAGAGAGAGAAAAAAAAGAAGCTTTTTGGCCTTAGACACCAAATGTCTAAAAATTGCACCTTAAAAAGGTTGTATCCAGTGCTGCCTTACTCCCAAATTTTTTTGTTGGAGAGGCTGATTCCCGGACTCAACCTGCCACTTATTGCTTTTGGTGGCCATCGCACCAAGTTCCGACCTCTAAAAAATTGTTTGTTATTCCGGAAAAAACACTTTTTAGCTTCAAGACTAGAAACACTAACACTCCAAAAGCCGGTGTGTCTATGTTGGACATGTCGATAAACTCTGCATGTGTGTGTTTTCAATTTGTTAAGAAGATTTAAAAAAGAAATTTCCTTTGATTATATATATATATTAAAGATTTTGATTATTGTTAATTATTTTGAAAACTTAAAATAAACATAAAATATCCCTATAAATAAATAAAATATACTTAAAGATATATGTTAGTTAATAAATTAATTGTTGTACCCCCACTGTTGTTTCTAATTTTTCAAGAACTGCTGTATAGTCATGTTAGTGCTGCGTTCATGCCTCTTAGTTGAAAAATCTGTACTGAACGCTTTCATTGATTTTTTGTTTCCTTTTCTTTTCTTGGCATTAAAGAATTTGGATTCTGTATATGGATGCATAAAGTTCAATTTCATTTGTTCAATCTTTCATTTTTGTGATACCATTTCGAGGATCAAATTATTGTGATTTTCACTTGATATTCATGGCTGGCCATGGTGTGCTTTCAAGGAAAATAATTTTAGTGTATTTTTTTATGGATTCCTGGAGTTTGCTTATGAACATCTCTTTATTTAATTTTAACTTTCATAATCAATATAAATTGGAGTGACAACACTGTATGCTGATCTATATATGGCATGTGTACTAGTTCTTCGCAGCTGGGTCACATGGATCTACCCCCAGCACTCATAGAAGGGGCAAGTCCTCAGTGTTCTCTTTATTCAATCTCAAGGAGAAGAGTAGATTTTGGAGTGAGTCTGTTATACGTGGAGGTATGTTTACATATTGTATATTTGAATTTTTATATGTTTATTTTTTAAAATATTACTAAGGAATGTTCTTTTTTTTGTTTTTTTGTGTATAATGTTATCTGCTAATGTTCAGATTTTGATGATTTGGAATCTTTGAGCCCTGGCAAGATGGGTGCTCTCAATTACACCAAGGCAGGTAATTACCTGTCTTTCATCAATATATTCCTGAACTTTTTTTTTTTATTAGCCCTTTTTTATAAGTTTGCAATGCATATGATAAATTATTTATTACTCTTGTTAAATTACCTTGTGTAAATAATTTTTTAGATTATGCTTAAGTGAGATGGTCTTGTACTCATGTCATTGTATTAATTAGGCCTGAGAGCTTTTTTTTGGTGGGGTCACTGCAGATATCCAGTTTGCTTGTTATATTATTAAAAGTGTAGAAGAGGTTGTTTTGGTTTGAATAAATTGTATATTTCTATAATGCAAATATTTTACTTTGTTTTGAACCATTTTAAAGTGCACTTTTAACCCCTCTCTCTCTCTCTCTCTATATATATATATATATATATATGAACTTAAAATATATATTCATTGACATATAAAACAAATAATTAGTAGTATGAACTAGTACAAAGTAAATTTTTGATGGACTAGCCTTTTCATTTAGTGATTGCTAGGCCAATCAATACAGTTTTGTTTTAATTTTTGTCCATACCTTAACACAACCCACTAGCCCAAATTCAACACTTTCTTTTTTCTTTCTCTTGTTTCTCATCCACCTGTTCTCTCCATGTTTATCTTCTTTCTTTTTTGTTTTCCCCTTTTCCTTTTGCTCCTCCACACTTTTTCTTCTTCATTTATCTTTTCTCTCTCTCTCTCTCCCTCCTTCCTCCCCCCTTCTGATTCGTCATTTCTTGTTTCTTCCTTATTCTTTTGGCTTTACTCTTACGGATACAAATCCCTCTCTCTCTCTCTCTCAGATATTTCCTCATTAATGCCGCCCAGCATCAGTGCCGCCATTGTGCCTCCCTCTTACGGGTTGCCTCTCCCCACCATGACACTGTTGATGGACAATTGATTTTGTATGGGAGTTGAATTATCTAAAAAATAAATAAAATTGTAGAAGAACAATTTCTTAGACCAAAATATATTTTTTGCCTGGAAAGTTTAAAATTGACTATAGCAGGCTTTATAAAGAGTATTTTGGCTATGTCTCAAGGCACTCTATATGTCTCAGAAGGATGTTGTATGATGTCCTTTCTCCCAGCACGAAGAAAGGAAAAAGTTAAAAAAGAAGGAAGAGTGTGTGGGAATATCTTTTGATTTAGAGGTAAGATTATGAGTGGTTATGCATGGCGCTCTATTCCATTCTCTCAAAGGTTGAATGCCATGTTTAGCTTCACCCTCTACTATCCCTCCCTTTTCCTAACAAGAAGGAAACAATAAGGAGAAGGTAAAAGGAAAGGTGCAAATTTCTTTTGGTTTGGTGGTGAAGACTAGTAGCTTTTACTGAGCTTGAATTTAGGTGGCCTGTAGGAGTCTACAAAGCATTGGTATGTACATAGGAAATAGGCCAGGGTAAGACTTGGACACTGCAATACAACAAATTCTAAGAATTTAGAGGACACCGAAAGGGCGCAGCTACTAACTTATCTCCTAATTGTTTATTTCTTTAATTTAAAATTTAAGATTCAAGAAGTTTATGGGGGTAAAGGAGGCCTTTGTCTTCTTTCTCCCTTGCTCCTTGATATGTGGTCTTCCTTTGTCTGAATTTTAAATTAAAAAATATTTATTTGTTTGTGATGTAATTATTTTATTTTATTTTTTTGGTTTTGATAAAATCTGATAAACAGGTCGACACGATTGACCTGTTTAATAAATGGGTTGTATTAGGGTTGAGGAATCTTGACTCGTTTAATAAACATGTCGGGTTAAGGTTGACTCATAGTCAAATACTCATGAGTTGACACGACACAAACCCGACACTCGAACACGAATTGCCACCCTTATGATTAATACAATTTTGAATAGAGTCATTTCCAAGTCAAAGGTCAAAATTTGGCAATGCTATAAAAGAACTTGGCTGCAGATGTCATGTCTTGTCAGATGTCTTTACTGCACCCTGTGAGTACCCTCTAGGTGTCCCAGCAGTGCCCATTATAAAGGTCCAATATATCTAATGGCAGACATGTACAGACACGTAAAGTCTTGTTGTACATATGTCATCATCCTGAAGTGTGTCAGCATTTTCTTTAATGTATTAGTGCTTGATAGCCAGGAGGTTGAATGCTTTCTTTATCTTCACATTGTGATAGTCTCCATGCCCTTCTATTCTCATGTTGATAGCAAATACTAGTTTACTTAGGCATATCTTAAGCTATTGATTTTTACTAGTTTACTTAGGCATATCTTAAGCTATTGATTTTTACTTAATAAAAAAAATGTCTTAAGTTATATGATTTTTTGTTTTTGTATACTGAAAAAATCCATTTGTTAATTCCATATCTAATGCTTTTGTGCCTGCCTATTCGGCTTTGAACTTTTCATATATAACTTAAGTGTCAAATGTTCTTTTAATTGGTCTTAGTTTGGTGCTATGGTTCTTGCTCAAATAATTGGTTTGGATGTATTTATGAAGATTATGACATCTTTCTGCTGGAAAATTGAAAATTTCAAATCAAATGATCAATGTTGGAATGATGATATGTTAGTTTGATCTCTTGTAAAAGAATTTTAAGTGAAAACTGCAAATTGCAAATTTTATGGTGTCAAAAGTTGATTTCCCTCGTGCTTCCTTTGCTCATTTAAAAGCAGCATATCATAACTTGGGGTTGTGAAAAATATTATATAGGATGCTCGTGGCCTCTGCAGCTTATTTTGTTTGCTCTGCACATGAAGCTGAACAAGTCTTTGTACCCTTAGATTTCATTTTTTTAATTCTAGTCTCCTTGTTTCCAAACAAAGCTATGTCTCTAGCATCAATTTGATAATGATAAGTACTGATCTGTTACAATATTTTCTGGCTTGTTTTACAGGTAATATTGCCAATTATCTAAAGCTTTTGCAAGTTGATTCCATGTATCTTCCAGTTCCTGTGAATTTCATTTTTGTTGGATTTGAAGGAAAAGGGAACCAAGGTATATAAATATACTGTTTATTATATTCATACACTGGCTGAATTTTTGGCTTTAATTTTTAGAAATTTGGTTTGATGGTTTCCTTATTTGTTTCTTTATGCCAATATTCTTTAGATTTTAAGCTTCACCCTGAAGAACTTGAGCGGTGGTTCACAAAAATTGATCACATCTTTGAACATACACGCATTCCAAAAATTGGAGCAGTTCTCTCTCCATTTTACAAAATTAGCGTAGATAAAGGGCAACGTCATCATCTTCCTATTGTCAGTAACATAAACTACAAGTAAGTTCCTTTGTAATTTTGTCTGCTTGTTCATTTTAGGAATATGGGCTTGGCATTTTTATTTATTAATTTCCTTCCTCGATTTCATTGGAAATTATAACAATAAATGTTGCTATTATATGATGGTAACGATGAAGAATGTGCTTGTGCAGTTTTTCTGTGCATGCAATACAAATGGGTGAAAAGGTTACCTCCATTTTTGAGCATGCCATCAATGTTTTCAGCCGCAGAGATGATGTTTCTGGTAATAGGTAAATCACTTATTAATTATCTTCACTGATATAAGCTTAATTAGTTAATCAAGTGCCACATTTGGGTATAATTAGCAACTTCTTCCTTCTACATTTTTTTTTTAATTCATTATTTACTTTAATCACCGAAAGGAAACTTACATGATCATATATATCTTGTTTGTCTGGCATTTATGATTCATCTATTTTTCTCCCTATAGTAATTCTCTTAACTTATTTATCAAAAAGTAATTCTCTTAACTCATTGCTTACAGGACCGATGAGGGTGCTCTTTGGCAAGTTGATGTGGACATGATGGATGTTCTTTTCAGTAGCCTTGTTGAATATCTTCAACTTCAAAATGCGTATAACATATTCATTTTTAATCCTAAACGAGATGTAAAAAGAGCTAAATATGGATACCGGTGAGTATGTTGGTAAGATTCATTATTTTTTTTTCCACTTATTGTGTATTTAATTAAAATTATTATTCTTAGATATAACTTGTCCTCTAGTGCTAAAAAATACGTTTACCACATTTATGTTAATTTCCTAAAAGCAATTGTTAAGTATATAAATTGCTTGTGAAGTTGTTGGCTAATCGATTGAACTTAAAATTCTTTTGATTAAATAGCTAGTGTCAGCGAGGTTAGACTTGTGATTTGCACATGATTGACACTGTCACTTTAATATAGACAGATTTGGACAGAAAGATGGATTGAAAATTTGAAACAATGTTGAAAATTGAAGGGAACATCTTTTAATTGGACGAACATAGATTAAAAATATAGTCTTTTTTATTTTGCAAATCTGAAAATGTATACTTTAGAAGAAATTTAGTGAGCTCTACAAATGTCAAATGTTTTTGTGTGGTGTGACCACGAAGGAGATATAAAATTCAAAAAAAGAAGGAAAACAGAGGTCCAATCAATATGGTCAGCCATAACAGTGAAAAATTACAAGGCAGTTTTCCATGCATGAAGCTGTCCTTAGTTTCTTGAACTTGCTTTGTTTCTTGAACTTTTGTACAGCTGACAAGTAGCTCAAGAACCATCAAGCAGTTCCCAGATCACTCTGAACACATGATGAATCTTAAATCCTTTACAATTTGGCAGTGTAATAAAACATCATCCGCAAATTCACCATCTTTTTGTCACATTTCATCCCTGCTATTATACTTGTCTGATTGTATGTAATATTGTAATAATGTTGATGTTGAACTTCTGGAAACTGCTGGCATTATCTTACAGCTTGATTAAATCTTTCTGTTTGTCTTAAAGTGCATTCTTCTTTTATCTTATAAAGACATTCTTGCACTTTCCTTAGTTTGATTTAATTAACTTTATCTTGCATTTGGTTTAGCTTTTAATTGTAATTTTTTTTTTTTAAAAAATTGCTGCAGGAGAGGTTTATCTGAATCAGAAATAGACTTTCTTACAGAGGTATTTTCTTTTTCTTTTTAGTTTCTTTGTTTGCCTTTTGTGTTCCTTTGCTATTCCTCAAATATGTGTTATAAATTTTCATGTTTTACATTTTTCATAAGATATAATTACTGTGTCTCTAGTTAGTATGCTAGGTTTGAAGTATCTCTTGCTGGTGCTAAAAACTTCTATGCTGCCTTCATTTTGTCTATAGAACCAGCACTGACTGAATTTTTATTGTACAGAACAAGGATTTGCAAACAAAAATTATTCAGTCAGACAATGTTCCAGAAACTGTTCTTGGTATGAGAATTTCCTTTATAATTTCTACTGTTTTAATTTTCAGGACATAATGAATTTCTTATTCAATTACTAGTATATTTTTCTTAGAATCAAATTATTCTAAATATTAAATTATTTACAGCTCTCGATAAGATTAAGAGACCTTTGTATGAGAAGCATCCAATGGCAAAGTTTGCCTGGACTGTAACTGAAGATACAGATACGGTAAGTATAATTTTTGCATAAAATGTTGAAAAAGTGAATGTTAATATAATTACATTCCTAGGAAGTACTATTGTTTAGTATGTTGTTAGTATTTGAAATAGAAAAATTAGGATATATTCAAAGGTGGAAAGATAAATGCATCTTTTCAAAATTAAGGAAACTACAATGTAAACATGTTGAGATTTATGTTTAGAAGAGGGATATTATTGGGCCCGTTTGGGTTATACTTGTATAACTTGTTGGCCTCCAAAGCTGATTAGAATTATAAGGTACAATTTCCTGTGGATGTCCAAATTTGTCAAAAAATCCTGGTAAAATTATTGTCAGTGATATGCTTCCTTCAAAAAATTTCAATCATAAATTTCTTGCAATTTTTGAGCCTCCTTTTGTAATACTTTAGGCTACATTGTTTCTTTTTTCATGAAGTAGAATCTTTTCAATAAAATTATTCTTACCTGTCAAAATTATTATTATTATTATTTATTATTTATTTTTGTTGAGCTTCCTTTTTATCTATTATTATAGTTTAGGTGCTACTGGGGTTCATTTGTAATTTCAGGTGGAATGGTACAACCTTTGCCTAGATGCGCTGAATAATGTTGAGAGGCTGAATCAGGGGAAGAACACTGCTGATATTATTCAGGGAAAAGTTTTACAGGTATACCATATGGCTTCTCTCTCTCTCTCTCTCTTTATATATATGCATACCAATGAAGTGTTACTGAAGAAAGCCGTCAAAGGTCAACTCTTTAACTAATGGATTTCAATTCCTTCATTTCAAGTTGTTGAAAGGGAAGAATGAAGACATGAAGCTCCTTTATGGAAAGGGATTAAAATCTGAGAATCTTGGTGATCTTCATGTGGAATGTCTCACTGATGCATGGATTGGAAAAGACAGGTTCAATATCTCTCTCACTCTCACACTAACCTGCACCCAGATAGATAATTGAAACACTGATGCATAATATTTATATAAACTGCATCAGGTGGGCATTTATTGATTTAAGTGCAGGCCCTTGGTCATGGGGACCTGCTGTTGGTGGAGAAGGAGTGCGCACCGAATTAAGTTTACCAAATGTTGAAAAAACAATTGGTGCAGTTTCAGGTACTACTGATACATCTTTTCAGTGCTTATTCATTTGTATGTGCTGATGTGTGCACTTTTCCCTTTTGCTTTGACAGAATTCCATTTTAATTAATTAATTAATTAATTAATTTTATTTTTTGTGGGTTCCTCAGTCGTGGTGTTGATACCATAATTCAATGTTAGAATGTTTTGAGCAAAAATGAAAATGTTCTTTGGCAGCCTCGGTGATGTACAGTAGAACAATGAGCCCTGATACCAAAACTGATGTAGAACAAAATCAACAAGTGCAGAAAACTAAAATAAACCTAGGAAATCAGCATCTAGCATTACTTAGAACCAAACCAAATGTGATAGAAAACCTAGGAAATAGCACCCGAGTCAGCATCAATCCATTGGGCAACTTCCATCTGATATTTTGTTCATCATAATCTTGTCCCATTAGACTACAATAGGACACTTATATGGAATGCTGGAATTAAACCCAAATCCACTCTTTGAGGGGAGTTGGGGAGGATAAGGTTTGCTGGATGCCTGCTAAGAGTAGGGGTTTTGAGGTTAGTTTGTATTACTGGGTTTTGACTGGAAGCGTAAGGTTCCTTCTAGATTTGCTTTTTTTGTTTGGATTTCAACTTTGGGGAATATTTTGTCAACTGATAATCTACAGAAACAAAGAATTTGGATTTTAGATTGGTGCTTTTATGTGTAATGGAAATGGGGAATCAGTAGACCATCTTCTAAACCATTGTCCTATTGCTATTGAATTGTGGGCTATGGTGTTCACCTTGTTTGGTATTCATTGAGTAATGCCGAAGATGGTAGTTGAGATTTTAGTTTGTTGGCAAGGAAAGTTTAGGCGTCATCGTAATTGTGCTATTTGGATGGCTATCTCTCATTGTTTGATGTTGTGCATTTGGCGGGAGAGAAATAACCAAAGCTTTGAGGATTTTGGAAAGGACAGTACCATACTTAAAACTTTTCTATTTCAAAACGCTATTGAATTAGATGTCAATTGTAGGAAGTCATTAAATATTTTTGGTTCATCTTTTGATGGATGCTTGTAATTTGTGTGTTTGATTTACTTGTCCCTAGTTTACTTCCTATATACTTGGGTGACTCTTTTATGCAAGTTTAATAAATTTTTCATTACTTATATAAAAAAAAAATTGGGTCGCGAAGTCTAATTATTAAATCATGAAAACAACCTTGACTCTAGGAAATTAAGTAAAATACCTATATCCCTTTTTTTTTTTTGAGAAAGAAAATACCTGTAACCTAATTAGCTAATAAGACCTAAAACAAAATCCAATGGACCAATAGTAAAAAAAAAAAAAAAAAAAAAAAAAATTTACTTCTAAAAACTTAAATAAACCTAAATTAAAATAAATTTTCTTTGCACTCTTTCAATCACTTGGACATTTTAATTTATGTTGGCTTATATGTGGCCATGATCATATTGGGTTGTTTTCTTGTATGTATATTCCATGCAAAATAAATGGTATTTCACCATGTTGCAGAAACCTTATGAAGCATTGTTAGGTACTTTCATATTTACTGTGCGTGCTGTTATTCTGTTGGAATGGTATTTAGTATAGCTACACAATAAGATGCTATATTGTGTAGTTATGTTTCGCATTGTTTTTTGACTGCTTTGTGGATCCCTTAAAATCATTTCAAACAATCAGGAGTTGGGGGGTACATTATGCGGACTTCTTAAGCATTGACCTTAGTGCATAGTTGGATAATGATTTTTAGCTCTTTACCCAAGTTCTTTATTTATAATTAATTTTGGCTTTTCTTGTTGTATGTAGAAATTTCTGAAGATGAGGCTGAGGATCGCTTACAAGACGCTATTCAGGAAAAGTTTTCCATATTTGGTGATGTATGTGCTTTTTGGTGAATAAAAGAATTAATCATTAATGTTAAGATTTTTTTGTTCTTGTATTTCGCGTCAGTACTTTACATGAATTGTGAGACTTCCACAGTCTCATTCTTTTGATTGTGCATGTAAATATTGCAGAAAGAACACCAGGCCATTGATATTCTTCTGGCAGAGATTGACATATATGAGCTTTTTGCTTTTAAGCATTGCAAGGGAAGAAAGACTAAGCTTGCTCTCTGTGAAGGTAGTCTTGTTCTTTGAGACAGAATGGTTTAGGGGGGCATGAACCCACACACACACATATATATTTTTACATGCAATTTTAGCACTTCTGAGAAGTAGTTTTGGAAAGAAAAAATCATGTGTGGTTTTAATATCTCTGATACATGACATATGGGAACGACAAAAGCATGTATTTCTTTTACTTCACTTGTCAAAACATTGCAGGTTTGACACCTTGGTGATCCAAATGCTTTTTAGTATACCTCTTGATATAATGTTTGTGTTGATTGAATATAACAATTATGGTTTGACATGACTGTTTTCTTTCTTATTCTTTTGAAATATGGCTTGTGAATCATACATTTCAATATTATGATTCCAGAACTTGATGAGAGAATGCGGGATTTGAAAAATGAGCTCCAGTCTTTTGAAGGTGATGAATATGATGAAAGTCATAAACAAAAGGCCATAGAGGCGTTAAAGCGAATGGAGAGTTGGAATTTGTTCAGTGATACTTATGAGGTATGCTTGTTGATCTGTCTTTGAGTAATTACTCTGCTGTTTTCCTTGCGAGATTTGTAAGGCTTATCAACATGTTTAGATTATTTTTCTTGTGATGATTCTGCCTTTTCAATCAGATATATGAATTTCTGTCATCATATATTTATTTTTCCTCATGGGCAGGAGTTCCAAAACTACACAGTTGCACGTGATGCTTTTCTCGCACATTTAGGTTCAACATTGTGGGGATCCATGAGACACATTATATCACCTTCCATTGCTGATGGTGCTTTTCATCATTATGAGAAGATATCCTTTCAGTTATATTTCATCACACAGGAGGTATGATGTGCATTACAAAATTCAAACAAGCTTCAATGAAACTGAAATTTTACCCCTGAATGGATTTTTTTTTTTTTTTCTTTTTTTCGTTGCAGAAAGTCAGAAATATTAAACTATTGCCTGTGGATCTCAAGGCTATCAATGATGGACTTTCCTCTCTGTTATTATCCTCTCAGAAAGCTATGTTCAGTCAGCATATGTATGCATCCATCATTGTTGTTTGATTTCTTTAGTTTTTGTTTTAAGTAGTTCTTTTATGTTTGATCGTATATTAATGGTCTTTTGAGCTAATATTAAGGATATCATTGTGGAAGCTTTTGCTTGATCTTATTTATTTATTTTTATATATATTTTCATTTCCCTTTTGAAAATTAGATGCTAGATTTGTTTCTTCTTTCAGCTTGTATATTTCAGCTTGCTTTATTGATCTGGATAAGATTTGTAGGTTACCTCTGTCTGATGATCCTGCTTTGGCGATGGCATTTTCGGTGGCACGAAGAGCAGCTGCTGTCCCTCTATTGCTTGTTAATGGAACTTATAGGAAAACATCAAATTCCTATCTTGATTCTTCCATTCTCCAGTACCAGTTGCAGAGGCTGAATGATCATGGCTCTTTGAAAGGTTATCTCTGCTGCAAAATGCTCATATGTTAATGAAAATAGATTATTTATAGGCTGGGTTTTGTCTCATTGATACCATACTCTTTTCTTTCATTCACTAAACCAACATAATTTTGCCTTGCTGTTCATTTAGTGCAACCTGGCGTATTCTGTCTACATTTGTATTAGGAGCCAAACTTATATATAGAACCTTAGGTGTTGTACCTTAAGTTTTTCAATTAAATTCAAACACATGGTTGCATTGACCAATGCAATATGGATAATATTTTCATTTTAAGGACAATTAAATTCAATTCAGCCATGTGTTGGAATTTAATGAGGGAACCTAAGGTACAACATCTAAAGAGTTGTACCTAAATTTTGCCCTTATATAAGATTCTACTAATGGGTGGGAACTGTGAGCCAGACAATATAATTTAATATGATATTCAAAGTGCTATGTAAAGGTTTAAACGTGGTACAATGACTGTGACTGAAATAAAAAAAGGTTGAAATACTGATTTTTATGAGCATTGTAGATTAAGATGTGGGACAATTAGGAAAAGAACCTTTATTGGTCCAAGAGCCCTAGTTGTCCTCACATTTAAAGGGGAAATTAGTAGGATAATACTAGGTTTAACTTTTTTTTTTTTTTGGGTTATGTTGAATGGCATTAAAACACAGAGAAGAGTAAAAAAGATAAGAATGTTGATGGTTGACCCACATCCAGTGTGTTTGTTTAGATGACCTTGGTGTGCCAAATGCACACTAGAGTTAGGATCAAGTTACCTAATCTAATGCTTAGTTAATGTTACTCTTAGATAGCTCAATAACTTTAAATTGGATAATATTTTACCACTTCCACCTTTGGATTACATATCCTTCCGTGCTTTTGTGTCAAATTCTACTTAAATTGGATATCATTTAGCATCCAATCTATATAAACTATTGATCTTGGTGTTTTTCATATATAAAAAAAATAAAGAAATAAAACATTTTATAAATGAGATAGTGCTGTCTGTTTGCTTATACCTTTTGGAATCATCATCATTTTTTTTTCCCCTTGAATAATGTAGGGTCACATGCCCATAGCAGATCCACCCTTGAAGTACCCATTTTTTGGTTCTTTCACAGTGAGCCATTGTTTGTTGACAAGTATTACCAGGCAAAGGCACTTTCTGACATGGTTATCGTTGTTCAGTCAGAGGAGTCATCCTGGGAAAGCCATCTTCAGTGTAATGGGCACTCACTTTTGTTGGATTTGAGGTTAGTATTTTAGACAATATATTACCCAGTTTTTAATCCTCCATTCTTTCATCGTCTTGATGTATAATATTCTATAATACGATTAATTCCGGGTGACATCTTACAGAATCAGGGAAAATGTCTCTTCCCTTTTTTTTTTTTTTTTTTTTCTTTCTTCTTGTTGTTGTGCTTTTTTTTTTTTTTTTTGGGGGGGCGGGGGGGGGGGGGGGGGGGGGAATTTAATAGTATAGAGAATGGCAAAGCCTAGGTATTTGAAAGTTATTACATCATGGAGATATCTATGCAATGAGCCTTGGCTCAAATTGCACTTGCTCCTCTCGCATGTGTGGATGAAGGGCAAGGTGGTGGGTTCATAACCCATTGGGTGCTTGTAGCATGTGTATAACTAACTACCAATGACATAAAAAAAGGAGATATCTCTGCAAATCTACTGCTTTCATTTTTGATGTAGATTAGATCAGCTGTGGAACGATGGTATCTGACTTAATAATGGGTCAAAAAGTGAGAACCTTTTCCCTCTTTTTTTAATTTAATTTAAATTTAAATTTTTAATTTTTTTTTATAAATTATAAATTTTATATTATTATTATTTTTGAAATAAAAAAAGGTAAATAGATGCTTGATTGCAAAGTGACTTCTTAAAAAAAATGACA
The DNA here is from genome assembly GCA_019022515.1 of Quercus aquifolioides. Classification (NCBI taxonomy): domain Eukaryota; kingdom Viridiplantae; phylum Streptophyta; class Magnoliopsida; order Fagales; family Fagaceae; genus Quercus; species Quercus aquifolioides. Next base: position 7,242,173 of record CM032332.1, on the reverse strand, counting down.
TAAAGAAGTCAAAAAAAGAAAAGAAAAAAAAAAGAGAGAGTAAAAAAATCTAAGACAATGATTTTATAAATTTTGGACTGTCTGCATAAATAGGCCTGTCTGGAGTTATCTGGTTTGAGTCAAGATAGGGACTCTTCCATAGCTGATCTTTGCAATTTTTTAATGGTGTTCTTCATTGGGATGTTCAGTTCTCATGACTGGTGCAGGATTGGGAGTTGGATCCTTTGTAGGTTTTTATGGATCTATTTTATTCTTACTTCTATGAGAAGAAGTGGAGAAGACAAACTTTGTTGGAGGCCAACAAAGGGTTGGGGCTTTGAGGTAGGAGGTTACTATTGTTCTTTATTGACGATTAATGCCATGCCTTTTCCTTGGAAAAATATTTGGAAATCGAAGGTACCTCCTAGAGTTGCTTTCTTTTCGTGGACACTTGCATTAGGGAAATTCTTGCTACAGATAATTTATGGAAGAGAGGCATTATTGTTTTAAATTGGTGCTATATGTGTAAATGGAGTGGGGAGTTTGTGGACCATTTACTTCTTTATTGCCCCATAGCTAATGAGTTGCGGACCATGGTGTTTTTTCTGTTTGGGGTTCAATGGGTTATGCTATTGAGGATTTTGGATTTGCTAGCTTCTTGGTAGGGTCAATTTGGCTTTCATTGAAACATAGCTATTTAGAAGGTAGTGCCACATTCTTTAATGTGGTGTCTTTGGTGGGAAAGAAATTCTAGAAGTTTTGAGGGATGTGAATGCTCTAATCTCAAGCTGAAGTCGTTTTTCTTTCATTCTTTTTTTGATTGGATTCTATCTTTGCGATCTTTTTCTTGTTCTTCTCTTTAGATATGTTTCATCATTGTAACCTGAGGTTGATTGTCTTGTACCCATAGTATATCCCTTGTGTACTGGAGTTTCTTTTTCCTTCAATAAAGTTATGTTACTTGTCAAAAAATAAATTTCAGAATGAGATTACCATTAGTAAATTTCCAAATGCTAGACCAATTAAATAAGAGCTTGTAAACCTAGCTGACAGAAGAGTCCCTGCACTTTCTGCATCCTTAAACGTATGTTTGTTTTGTTCCCCTCCAAATTTTCCACTTCAAGCACAATGGAACTAGCTTCCAGATGTCCGACGAGTGCTTGCCAATTTATTCATTCCATTCAAACAATAGATTAATAACCTTTTCCAGTAAAACCCACTGAACCCCAAAAGATCTAAGATCAAAGCTCCATAGATTGAACGCAATAGAACAAATGTAACAAAAAGATGATCCACTATCTCTCTACCCTGGTGAGACATACAGTACCATGCAACCAGCATGTAACCTTGCTTGATGAGATTATCACACGTTAGTATCTTCCCCCATGCTGCAGTCCAAACAAAGAAAGAGACCCCGCCTTGGGTCTTCATCCACCAAATGCTCTTCCATGGCAAGGGACTAACACCCAAGTCTTTTAAGGTCCTATAGAATGAACGGATCTCAAACTCTCCATTCCTCCTTTCAACTTCTAATACAATCTGTCACCACCTTCTTAAAGTGGAAGATATGAATAAAGGAGATTGAGGAAGGAGCCTATCGAACCAAATTCCTAATCATTAAGTCATAGTGGAATCTCACATCCCAGCTCCTCCTTTCACCCTCATTCAGTCTTAGCAGCAAGGATTTATGGATTCCTTTCTATCTATGGAACAATAATACAAGACTGGACATTCTATGGAACAATGTCAACCTCAAAACGAGCATTCTGTAAGAACCTATTCCACCCCATCGTGATGCTCTTCCATAAACCATGCCTATGAGTTCCTCAGATGGATTTTGTGCTCTGTTGACCTCAATCCTCACCATATTTCGTAGCCACTACATTCCTCTAAAGACGCGTTTCCTCCCTCCCAAGGCGTCACAACCACTTCCCGTGAAGTGCTTGATTAAAAGTGACTAACTTCCTAAACCCCCAAACCCCCATTAGCAGTCTGAGTACACACTGTGTCCCATCTTACCAAATGATGCTTAAAATTGTCACCCATGCCATCCCACAAGTGCAACCTATTTGCCACACTAGTAGGAATAGTGACCAAGGAGACATAATAAGTAGAGAGACTTGATACTCCACAATGGCATTACTCCCTCTTTTGACAAGTACAACCTCATCCTACTATAGCCAAAGTCTAATTTGGTACTCCTGTTACAACATTATAATTTTTTGTGTGGCCTTTGAATCCTGCAATTTACACTGTTTTAGTTTTAGGCTTTGACCAGTGTGACCTATGGTGAACTCTAAATGTTGGGATCAATTGATGGAACTTGAATGATGGTCCATAATGGTTGCTTGTGAGCTATTTTATCAATCAATATTTTTTTTGTGGAAAGCTATACATGCACCCTAGAAGTCTTGAATTCATGCCCACTCATCCTCCATCTTGCTCTTACATGAAGAGAAGGTGCCATTTGAGCTAGTTCTCATTGGCTATAAAATCAATCAATTTGTTTCTAAGAAGGAAGACTTTTATAACTGAAATGTAACAGACAAGATAAGTAGCTGCCTTAGTTATTGGTGCTCATCTGGACATGCGTCTAGCATTCAGTTGCTTAACTTGGATAAATGCTTCTTGCTCCTCAATATACTGATACACTAAGAAGCATGGACATGGACTCAACATGGGACACAACGACACTACAATTCTTGAAAGTTTAGGACATGACATGGTGGAGATGTGACAATTAATATATATCTTTAGGTATATTTTATGTTTATTTTAATTTTTCGAAAATAAATAACAACTATCAAATTCTTTAAAAATATATCTAAAATCAAACGATATTTTTTAAATAAATTTTTTCCTTGCAACACACTGAGACATGTATGCAAGAGTGTCTTTAGCGTGTTTGACATGAACAAGTGTCAGACACAGAGGCTGGGAATTTTGGAATCTCTTGTGCTTCTTAGCTGATAAGCCCCCTTTTTTTTGTGTGGGGAAAGGGGGCTAGTTATGTTCTATTTTGGTCTACCTATATATATTACCAATGCTTCACCCTTGCCTAGAACATTTTGCATAGAAGAATGGTATTTATGTACAAAAAGCAGCACAATCATGACAAATTTATTTATTGCCCCCCACCTTTTCCCAAAAAAAAAAATCCAGGAGGCCCGTAAAAGCTGCATTGGCCGCTGCTTCAGAGCATCTTGCTGGTTTGCTTCCTCTTCATCTTGTTTACAGTCAGGCCCATGAAACTGCAATTGAGGTATGTCATTTGCTGTGATGACAGAATGTGTACTGATGCATTCTGTTCAATTTCAAAATTATTAATAAAGAAATACCAAGGAAAGTTTATTCCTCTCTCTCATATGCGAGCACACACTCAGAGGTGTCCTTTTTTTTTTTTTTTTTTTTTTCATTTGGCTGCAACTTGACAGGATTGGGCATGGTCGGTAGGATGCAATCCGTTTTCCATTACTTCTCAAGGCTGGCATATATCACAGTTTCAGTCTGATACGATTGCCCGGAGCTATATCATCACAACACTTGAAGAGTCTATTCAACTTGTTAATTCAGCCGTTCATCTTCTACTCATGGAGCGTACATGTATCCTTTCCTGTAGTTTTGTAACAAATGAACAATATAATGTCAGTTTTAAGTTTATACATACTCAATAAAATGGTGGTATCAGTATAGGCAACTTTTGCATAGTAAGCAAAGCCAGGAATGGAGTCCTTGTTAGAGGTGATTGATTTCTTATGAGATTTGGTCTGGCAGCAGCTTTATATTTTTATTACTCAACTGCAAGACCAAAAATTATGGCTTATTATTATTATTATTATTGGGGTTTCCACTTATTTTAGTGTATAAATGCTGTAAAAGTTGTAGTTGACAAATGCTGCTACTTGTAACATTCTTCTACCTTTTATTTAAATCTGCATCTAGGGTTCTATTTTGTCCTGAAATATTATTGCTATAGGAATTGAAGTTTTTATTGATGGAAACTTAACAAGAGGCAGCTGAAAAAACCTATAAAATCTTTCTGTCCCATGAACGTGAGCTTGTGAACCAATATAACTACATTGTCAGCCTGTGGAGAAGGGTGAGTGACTTGGTCATTATCTTATCTTAATATTTATTATGCCCTTTCCTTGTAACTCTTTTTCTTTTCCTATTAAATTAATTGTAGCTATTCGCCTTAAACTGTGGGATCATCTGCAATGTCCACCCTCAACTTTAAATTTTTTTAATCGACACTTTAATTCAAGATTAATTTGTAATGTGCACGATAATACTATCCATATTCATGTCAAAATTAACAAATTACTGGGTTAGAATGGGGTTGACATTGCAAATTAATGTGCACCAATATGTTAATATTGGCAGATAATGTACCCTACAACCCAATCTGCTGATTAATTTTTAATTTTCACACTGATTTGGACGGTGGGATGAATATTGCAAATTCATCGCAAAGTAGGGTGTTGATCTCAAAAATTTATTGCCCAGGTTGGACATTGCAAATGACTCCTTTGTTTAGATACAATTAACTTTTTCTGTTGTTGAATTGTTTTGTAGATGGTTATTTCGTGTCTGTTGAAACTGTTAAGTTTTACAATTGGATAGTAAAATGTGTCTTTTCAGATTTCAACTGTTACTGGAGAACTGCGTTATTTGGATGCCTTAAGACTGCTGTATACGGTAGAGGAAGCATCCAAAGGGTAGGCACTTGGAATATTTCTTTATTGTTTCCATTGGCTATTAATACTGGGTTACATGCACAATTCTTTATAGTTTATATATTGCATGTTTATTTATGTGTCTCCTGAGATGCCATTTTGAAAAATAAAAACCAATGGGCTTCTGAAGCCCAAGTGAAACAGAAATAACAACAAAAATAACTGCTCATGTATCTGCATGTTATCATTAGGCTTCACATGTTGAGTATCTTAGACAAACTTTTTGAAAATTTTTATTGGAAAACAGAAATATATCAAAAAGAGAAGAAAAGGGACAGTTTTAGAAGATACATGCAAGCAAATATCAATAAAAAGAGACCTGTTTTCTTTTAATCATTCAATAGGCTGGCAACAAATGTTTTCTATATATGCAAAACAAACGAGCAAGAGATTGTGTGTGTGTGTGTTTTTCTCTTCTTTTTCTTTTTACTTTTATTTTGAACACTGCTGTAACCTCCATAATTTCAAAATGATAGATGTTCAAATCTTTTAGGGACTGTTTGTATGTTTAATATAACAATGGGAAGGAAAATTTGAAGATGATGAAAATGATCAAGGAAGCAATTCATGAGCATTTTCCTCCCCTTCCTCTTGTTCATTTTGAATTTAAATGGAGCCTTAAGAGTGAGGAGTTGGTTCCTCTGATTGGCTGGGATCTGTGTCATAGCTTACTACATAATTGGCCTGTTTTGTTTTGATGCATGTGTTGTGAGCATCATTTGCCATTGCAATAGAATTTGGTGTATTATATATCTTTTTAGGGAGTAATATAGCATGTAATGTGCCGGTCATGTTACCTTTTTGCTTGGAAGAAAATCTACAATATAAAAGGCCAAAATTTGACTATGCATGTTTGTATGTAAAGTTGACTTAATCTCTAATCTCATATCTCTCACAGGTTTGTTGATAAAGTAAATGCAACTATAGCCCTTCTCCACCCAATTCATTGCACAAGGGAAAGAAAAGTACATGTGGTTTTTGATATGACAACAGTTCCTGCTTTCTTGGTTGTTTTGGGTGTCCTCTATATGGTGTTAAGGCCAAGACGACCAAAGCCTAAAATCAATTGAGTTTTTGAGAAGAGGTTCATTGTTACAGACCATTGTAGTATTGATCAACACAAGGCTTTCAGTAATTTGATCAGTTACGACTTCCTGGAATGGTCCTAGAAGAAATTTTTTTCCTCTGCTAGAGTCGTAGTTTTTTCCCTATCATACATGGTCACTGTTTGAGGCAGCAAGACTATATTCACATTATGCCAATGTACTGTTTTTCAAGATCCGTTGGGTGTATGTGTGACTTACTCATCTAAAGAACTGTACTGAAATGATAGTTGGTCAAAGGGAAATTAGGAATAGGATGCGGTGAAATAGCCACCCAGGCAAAAGTTTAAATACATTTGTTTGTAGTCTTGAACCATACTAACCTGTACATTTCATAGTTTGACAATGGAAAGCTGAAATTTTGCTTTTAATTTCATGAGTCTTCTGCATAATTTGGTTAATTGGTTTGCACTCATGCCTTTTTGTTTAATTGTATAGGACAAAAGGAATTATCACAATTTATATGAGAACTGCACTTGATATAATAATTAAACCTAGTGATAAATCAAAGCTGTAGATACTTAATGTTAATTGAGAATCACATTTGTTGTAATGGAAATGATAAGCAGGTTGAGATTTATTTGCTATATCTGTATCATTCTTGCAGTAGCTTTTCTGTGCTAGATTCTCCTTTGAGTTTTTGGGCTTTATTTTGTGCGTAATATCGAGTTATATACAAGATATTTAGCAGCCCCTTATGTCATTGATTTTTGTAAACCATTCTTTTAACTACAACGGGTTCTCTTGAAGAAGTATGTTGGTTTGTTGCCATGCCGGCAGGTGGCATCCACCTCCAAAATATTGACAAATCATTCATTAAAAAAAAAAAACTCTTACAGTTAATTGTTCATAATTGCTTCCTGATTTAGACCTTTCCTTCCTAGTGCCTTATAGCTACATAGCTAGTGTTAGATAATTGTACGATAGATTTATTCAAAAAGTTTGAACTCTGCCATCAGTTTCTCTAAGTTCACTGAAATATGTGCTAGAGTTAAGAGCTCATTGGCTTTCTGCTAGGGTAGAAACCCTGTGAGTGCTTGACCTATTGCAACACACATGTATTCTGTCTGGATGATTCAACCTCTCTTTCAGAGATCTTTAGTGCTCATCTTTTTTAATATTGTTGAACTATTCATACTCGTGTCTGTTATTATACGAAAGGGTATTGCAATGTTTTTGTGTGATTGCAAGGGGGAAAGAAGACATGTTTCGGCAATCTAGAGAAGCTAATATGTTTATAAACACCCTATAACACATGACAAATTATTACTGCTTGGAATAATTTTCTTGTTCCAATTTTTTTTATGTGAATAATTGTCATGTAATGCAGCGCAGTTGGTGGGGAGTCTAATTTATGCTCCAAGCATCCAAATTCTCAGGAATGTAATGCCTGAGAATCTGGATGTCTTGAGATATAGGAACACCCACGTTTGGATTGATTAAGAATCTAATAAGATTATTAGGAATATGAGATTCTAGTTTAGTTTCTCCTTCCTTTAGGAATATAATGTTCTTGTGCAATGTAATGTATATTACCCCTGTATCACTTTTACGTGATTTAGGTTTATAAGCACCCAAACAAAGATGTTTGGTTGAGAGTGATGCTAGAGGAAATTTTGTGTTATACTAGAAATTATATTTTTGTTAGTTAAAATATTTTATTAAATTGGATGGATGATATCTACTTTTTTAAACGATAATAAAATTTCCCAAGCGATGGATATGTGGATATTCATCGGAATTAGTTTCCCTACAACCCAAGCTATGAAAATGTGGATATCCATTGGAATCAGTTTCGGTACAAAAATATGGTTCATCTGGAATTCAGATGGGCATAGGTATCTGTGGACTCTTTTATATACAAAAAAAAAAGAAAAAAAAAAAAAGAAAAAAGAAAAAAAAAGAGACATTTGCAGGGAGAACGGAAACATTTCAGCTTAACTGATTTTATTAGGATAATGATCAAGTAATACACATTCATTATGAACAAAATAAAAACCTTTTTTTTTTTTTTTTTGAACAAATAGAAGTATTATGGGGATGATAACTATCATTATAGAGGTGTGAGGGTATAAACTAATCACCAAATTCTGGAACTTCTGTAGACTTTGATACAGCTAAGTTGTCACTTAATTCCCGGCCCTTGGTTTCAAATTGAAGCAGAAGAGCAGAGATGGCTGAAAGAACTATGACAGCCTCAAATAGAATAATGGCAGCTGTTTGGTGGCAATCAGTTACTAATCCAACTGCTACTAAGGGGCATATCATTCCACCAATTCTTCCCATAGCGTTTGCAACTCCAGCCCCAGTTGTTCTCACAGAAGTTGGGTATAACTTTAAAAAAAAAAACTAATAATTTAGTTGCAAACTCTATACTTTGAATTCAACAATAGTTTTCTACATGATCTGTAGAAAGGTTAAAGTCAAAGATGCTGGGGAAAGAAAAATGAGTAATTAATTTCTTAAGGAATGAAATATTTTGAAGATATATTTCAGATTATGAAGGTGCATCTGAACATCCTCCATGCCATTGGAGACATAGAATAAACTCAACAGAATCTTTAACCCTTAGAAAAACATAAAATTTCGAAAGAAAACTCATCTTCATAGTTCACTATGGACTTGTTTGTCGCAAATGGATATCCAAACACCATATGAATAGTATTTGTGCAAATAGCTTTCCAAGATTCAAATTAATAATAGTAAAAACAAAAATAAATAACAAGTACACAAAAAGGAATATGTCTATATGTCCATGGGTGATGACAGGAGAAATTTTCACTACACAGATAGGGAGATTATAATAAACTAATAGTAGCACAATGACTTAAGAAACCCAAACTCCAGTACACTTTGGCATTTTCTCACAGAAGGCACAAGACAGGAAACCAAAAGGTTTTCTTCTACACAAATTAAGTCAGCTAGGTTAGAAATTTGTTCATTTCTATAGTTGGTCGCTATTGTGAACAACTTGGGTGGCTTGAGGCAATTTGAACCACATAAATAAAGCCACGTAACAAATCTCTGCCTTAGCTTGAATGGGATCAAGCTACATTAGCTAAATTCCTCCATTGCCTACACCTTAGCCCCTAAAGGCATATCACAAACTAAAAACATTGATCAAGTCCAAGCAGCGTTTGAACTTGTCTGTAACTGACCTTGTTAACATGTCATTCTTATCATTCTTTTCAGTGTGAATCTTTGAAAGAGAAATATCCCCGAAAGAAATCCATTCTCTAATCTTGTTATAGCGCATATCATTATGCTTCGTCCTAGCACAATATACTTGGTTCTTTGCCAAGTAATTGTGCTATGACTATCACAATGTAGCACCACGCTATATTGCTTGAAACCAGTTCGTTAATTGGCCCCCTTAAACCATGCTACTTTTGTTGCCTTTGTAATGATCATATATTCTGCCTCTATAATGGATAGAGCAACCATATCTTGTAGAGTATACTTCCAACAGATTGGGCCACAAGCCAGCATAAACACAAAGCCTGTCATGGATCTTCCAAAATCAATATCCCCTGCATAACCAGCAACCACATAACTCATAGATTCTGTAGACTCTCTTTGATCAAATAGGATACTGTAGTCACGAGTACCTACTAGATATCTGATGATCTACTTTTCTGCATTCCAATGCTCTTCAACTAGATCTACCATGAACCTATTGATTACATTGCTGCATGAGAAATACTAGGCCTAGTGCTCACTATCAAGTACATGAGACACCCAACTGCATTGCCCAAATGATTTTTTCTTTTCACAAGCATATCAAACATATTAGGAAAATGCTAGGACCACAACTTTTGCCACAACTTGCTCACGTGACAAGTTGTGAGTAGTGGAGTAAAAGTGGTGGGTCCACAATTTCATCACTCATGAGTCATGACTTGTCACGTGAGTAAGTTGTAACAAAAGTTGTGGTCCTAGCATTACTCAACATATTGAAATTGACTATCATTTTATTTGACGCCATCTTATTCATTGAACTTTACAAATTCGCTTTATTTTTTCTTAGAATTAACTTGCTTTATATTGACCAAAGGCCATGTAGGGCCTTAGGCCCATTGCACTGTTACTTGTACTAATCGCTTTAGGGTTAGCAACCCTAATCCTAGTAGTTGTAGGGTTCCATGTGTGTGTATATATAGTTCAGATTCTATATAGAATAGAATATGCTCAAATTCTCTTCATTAATTGCAATAATGCCGAAGTCCAAAAGAAAAACTCTTTCAAAGGAAATTGTGGGAGATACCTCAGGGGCATATATATGTGCGACTGTCAAGATTCCCATGGCGCACATGCGAACTCCAAAAAATAACCCTGTTGTTAAAATAGCAGACTGATGGAAAACCAGTGGAAGAAGGATTATGAAAGCTAAAGATGGACATAATTATCACTGAAAGCTTGCGTCCAACTCTTATCTACAATTATTGCTGATAATAGAAGCCCTGGAAACTCTGGAAAATAAAATTGAGTTATACCTCATCTGTAATTGGACTTAAAAAGGAATCTGAAATAGTTTAGAAGAAAGTATACACTAGACATAGATTACCTGCCAAACTTGTGATAAATGCATTTATGTAAAGGATATTATCCTGGAGATTTTCTAGATGGAACATGGTTGAGCCACATTTGCTTTCCACACTACTTAGCTCAGTGGTCAGAAAATGTAATACCATAATATAAGAAAGCAATTCCAAAATATAACAACCATAGGAGAAGGGTTGTTCGAGCTAAGCTTGATGAGAAAAGTATAAAAAACAATGAGAGGCCTTTTTTCAATTCCTCAGGCTTCTTTTTAGTTGAGGAGAGTAAATGAGTTTCCTCAGTTGGATCAAACTCTTCATCTTGTCTCTCTTTTGCATTGGAAACAAGCATGCCAGAAGGTATCTCTGTCCGGTTGAGACGAGCAATTTTTTCCAGAATGTAATGTGCATCAATGGTATTACCTTTCATACACAGAAACCTTGGAGACTCTGGTACAAGAGTATAAAAGAAAAGCAAAGCAAATGCTGGTATAGAGGAGAAAGCCAATAGCCACCTCCAATTCAATCTTGTCATGACTATCTGCAATACAAATGACATAATAATTACGTTGCAAATAGCTCTCGTCCCTTTGTATTATGGTCTTTACTCGCTAGTATGTTAGGCTGTGTTTGGCCAATTGTCTCAAGACCACATGACAGAATTTTAACACTCAAAAAGAAGAATCTGAAGTTATTTCAACTGAACTGTTTTCCCCATGGCAATCAAAGGATTAAGTACATAAGTCATGTCGCCTTTAAGTCATTAAGTCTCTTCCAAGTCAGCGAAACTAACCTTGTCAACATTTGCAATATTTTGATTATCTTCCTACTGGTATTAAAAGAAATATATTCACTTCAATGTATTTTAACAATAGACAAATTTCACTTAGCCATAGTTATAAGAGGGACAGTGAGGATCTGTGATGGAGAATTAAGAAACATAAAGTACTAAAAGTCTAAAACATATCAATCCAAAGTGGATCTGTGAAAAATACAAAAACTCAAATCAACCAAAAGCAAAGCAGCAAGAATTTAGAATTTTATAAGAATGCATTTACCAGATGTAGCAAATTCACAAGATTGATTATGGATTTATCATTATGCTCTCTCTCTCATACACATTTCTGTTGTTGTTGTTGTTCAATAACTACCTTTGGTTGGAAGGTTTAGTCGAAGGCGCCAACGGCAAAGTTTCCCCCAAAGGCTTGTACGAAAAAGAAAAAGGAAAAAAGGTGGAACTAGAACATGGTGGTGTACCAAAGTACCAAACTCATTGAAAGGTGAAGCAGTAAAGCAAAGCCCAATACCAATAGTATTCTTTAATTTCTCTCTCTTTCTTCAGAGAGAAGAGAAATGACGAAGGGCTCTGATTCCTCTTCTCTGGTTCGTCTCAATATTGGTCAGCTCTCTCTCTCTCTCTCTCTCTCAGATCGTTTTCCTAGCATAATAAATGAGATGTGTTTATCTGGATGTGTTTATCTCATTTTCCTATGTTTAAGATATATCTTTCCATGTCAATTTCATTAAATAATTTGACTATTAATCAAGTCCAAAACAAAAACTCTTTCGAAAGGAATCATGAAAGATACATCTGGGCCATATATATAGGCAACTGTGATGGATCCCATGGAACACATGCGAGCTCCAAACATTAATCCTGTTGTTAAAACTGCAGACTGATGGAAACGAAGGAATATACAAGATAGGGTGAGCATAATAATGAAGGAAAGCTTGCGGCCAACTCTATCCACAATTATGGCTGATAACAGATGTCCAGGAAGCTCTGGAAGATAACATTGTGTTACAGCTCATCAATAATTAGCTTAGAAAAATCTGAAATAGTTATTGATAAAACTTTGAAGTTATCTAGAAGAAATTAGATACCAGACATAGAGTACCTGCCAAACTTGTAATAATTACATCTATGTAGAAGCTAGCGTCCGGGAGATTTTTTGGACGCAACTTGGTAGAACCACATTCGCTTTCTCTACTACTTAGGCTGCGTTTGGTTCGTGTAAAACGTTTTCCGGAAAATACATATTTTCCGGAAATGCTATTTTCCGGAAAAGGAAAATGTATTCAGGTTGTTTGGCTGTCTCGGAAATCGTTTTACGGAAAATCAATTCCGGTGTTTGGTTCGGTCAAACATTTTACGGAAAATGCTTTCTGTTTTACGGAAAATCAATTCTCATGTTTGGTTCGGTCAAACATTTTACGAAAAATGAAATTCGTTTTTTACGGAAAATCAATTCTCATGTTTGGTTTGTGGATCATTTTACGGAAAATATGAAATGCCTTACAAATTTCTGCTCCTGCATTACCTAGACAAACCTGTAACAATACAAAACTAATCATCCACTTCAACATCAACATTAATCATCCAAATTCAAGCACCTGCATTGCCTAGACATATCTGTAACAGTACAAAAATAATCATCCACTTCAACATAAAAAATAATCATTTAAATATACCCATAATATTAATATAAAAACAGCCACATTAATCGTTCACCATTGTCATTACACCTCCATGGTGTACAAAAATGATACCTACTCGTGGTATCTAAACAGTACAAATACATAATTTAGGCAATTGTATTGTCCCAATAATACAAAATACTACATATATAATACAATGGTAGGTCAATACTAGTTCTACAACAAAAGTGAATTCCTAAAGCTACCGTCATCATAGCCATGACCTCATTGTAAAGAGCTGTGTAATCCACCGGGCCCCGGTTGATTTCTTTAAGAGCCACAACTATTTCCTTTAGCTGATCAGACAGATCAGTCAGCACGCTATCATCAGCATTAGAAGGTGCACGCCCTCTTTTGCGGGACTTGGAAATTCCCGACCCAGTAATGGATGACTCGACTGAGAAGGTGCACGCCCTTATCGCAATTTCCTTAACAATGCAACCCCCACAAGATAGCACATTATGCTCAATCTCATGTTTCATCAGCTCAATACGCTGTGTGCCTCTGAAGCTACATGCTTCTTCTCCTGCCAGTTATGGAACATAAAAAGAAGAGAAAAGAATGGAAGAGATTAACATGGTTTGGTCACTAAGACCTACATCCACAACACCAAAAACCAAATGGCTACAGCTTTAATTCACCGGATTGATAGCACATTACAGGATTTGAAAATAGACCAACAATCAATTTCTCACATATATATTTTGAATGTGAATTTCATATCTATATAATTGATTTTTCCAATTCCTTGATTTACTCCATGCAATCAATTCCTTGATTTTGTCAACAATTTGAGCAAAATGTCATTCTTTCCAATGTATATTGTTATGAACTTATGATTATTGGTTAATCTAACAACAGAAGTGTTATCCAATCATAAATGCTATCTTCAAATTACAAAATTATAAATATTAGAAGGGGTATGTTGTGTTCATATTTTGAATAAAGGGGGGGGGGGGGGGGGGGGATTTATTACATGGCTCATTTAGTTCTGTAACATCATGCTAACCTGAATGTGTTGAGTTGACTGCTGGGAAAAACCGTATGCATAAAACCCAACTAGCCAAATTTTACACAAACCCAACTAGCCAAATTCAAAAAAAAAAAATGTAATTTAATTTATTGAGGACTTTTTTTATAGGATTTTTATTAAGGACTTGTAAATATATTTTCACACTTGAGATCTAACAATGGAGGTCGTAAGCTATTCCTTCACTGCTGGGGGAAAATTAATTTCTAAAGAAATCACAAACAGAAAAGAAAGCTATTTGCAAGAAGTGTATAAAATGGATTAATATGCAAAGTGAATGAAGTTCTAAAAACGAAATACGTTGCCAAATGAAATTAATGAGAACATTTTGCAACAGCCAAAAGAAGCCAAAAAGTTCTCCAAAATCATGAACCACTCATCACCAGTAAGAGGAATTCCAGACAATTGAAGTTTTGCATGAGCTCAACTCGGACATAGCAAAATAATCACTAGAAAGAAAGCTCCTAAATATAAACTATAATTGAATGAAATTAGCATTGGAGCTTGAATCTTCACAAGTTTGTCACAATAAAGCAACTTAAAGCTTCTAAGTTGTTGATGACATATCTTAATTTCTTTCAGAAATCCGCAGCTTCTGAGTGTAAGATTTTCAAGTAGAAGTAGTTTAGAAACATGGTTTCCAAGCCAATCATCTGTAATGGTTGTGTAATGTAAAATTAAAATCGTCAAACTCAATTTCACAAGAACCAGTTGAGTTAAAATGTGAAAAAGATTGCAGATGAGATGCATATATCAATCACAATATTCCTTAATCCTTCGCAACACTCGAGTGTCAAGTCCTCAACTAGAGTCAAACTTGGGATCAAATCCTAAAACTTGAAAATTTAAAGCCCGCTAAGTTCAACACAACACAATTAATTGATTTAGTAGTTATTGTTTTTTGACAAACTATAGAACTTGTTACAGATCCTATAAAGGTAACAGCCACATTTCCATTCTTCTCCAAATCAAACAACCAACTCTTTCACATTTTGCTCTATGGCAAAACAAATTGACTCATCAATCTGCTAATCTGATTTGCCATCAGCATTCAAATCCTATAAGAGTACCTAAATAATTGTGCAAGTCTCAAACCAAATTTTTAGATGCCTACATTCTCTTTAAAATAATCCTTAGATTTTCTAGTAAATATTTATATAAATATTTATGTAAATAAATAAATATATATATATATATATATATATATATATAATGCGATCTGATCGGGATGTAGATCGGAGGCAAGGTGAACGGCGGTGACGAAAACTCACCGTGGGTGGATCGGTGTGGTGGCTGGATCGGAGGCTGCGATCTCAGGAAATCAACAGTGCGAAGCTGCGATCTCTGGGTTTCTCGGTGTGGAACGGCGATCTCCGGTGCGAAGGCTGCGATCTCTGAGTGGTGGAACGGCATTTCCTCGGCGAGGTGGTGATTTCTTTCTCGGCGTGGTCTCGACGTGGAGCTTTGGTCTCGTCTTTCTCAGCGTGGAGCTCTTCTTTCTTCGAGTTTCTCTGGCTCTCTCTCTTTTGTGTGTGACCCGGAAATGGTTTGAAGTGAAAATGAGAGTGTAAAACCATTTCCGGGTCAAGGGAGTAAATTTGGTCAACTGAAATCATATTTTTCGGAAATCCTTATTTTCCTTGTCTTCCAAACAGTGGGCTGAGGTGGTAAATGATTTCCTGAAATCATTTACCACCAAAACAAACACAGCCTTAGTTCAGATGTCAGCAATGTAATACCATAATATGAGAATACATTTCCAAAATAGAACATCCATAGGAGAAGGGTTGTTCGAGTTAAGTTTAGTGAGAAAAGCATACAAACTGTTGACAGGCAATTTTTTACTACCTCAGTATTCTTTCTAGTTGATGAGAGTAAAGGAACTTCTTCTGTTGGAGCAAATTCTTCATCTTTTCTTTCTGTTTTAGTATAAACAAGAAGGCCAGAAGGCAGCTTTCTTTGATTGAGTTGAGCCATTTTCTCCAGAATACGAAGTGCATCAGTAGTTTTACCTTTCATACACAGATACCTTGGAGACTCTGGTGCAAGACTATAAAAGACAAGAACAACAAATGCTGGTAAAGAAGAGAATGCCAGTAGCCACCTCCAATTTAATGTTGACATGACTATCTACAATAAAATGACATAATAATTAAGCTGCATATACTCCTGGTGTCTTTATATCCTTGTCACTAGTATGTTAAGCCTAAATTGTCTAAAGACCACACAATAAGAGTTCTAACAATCAAAAGAAGCAGTGAAGCTTATTTATATATATATATATATATATATATAACCTGAAGCTTATATCAACTGAATTTTTTCCACATGACAATCAAATAATCAATTAGAGAAGTCGTGTATATATATATATATATAACCTGAAGCATATATCAACTGAATTTTTTTCCACATGACAATCAAATAATCAATTAGAGAAGTCATTTAGTTTCCTTCAATTCATTGGAGAAACTGTTCTTTTCAATAATTGCAATACTTTGTGTATCAATTTATAAACTACCATTTGTCCCAAAAGCTTAAGCTGATGGGAAATGATAAATTTAATCAGTTAACAATAATTCTAACACTCCCCTCATGTGTAAGCCCATATGCCCTCAAGTAGTGGGGCCCACATGGAATTTTTAATTTTGATTGGGAGGTAGTGAGGAGGCATGGTTTGAATTCAAGACTACCAGCACTAAACCTAATATCATGATTAACTACCATATGTTCAAGAAGCTTGAGCTAATAGGAAAATAGTGAATTTAATCACTTAACAATTATTCTGACATCTACTTATTGGCTTATGGGATATCCCATCTGCTTGACTTCTTAAGAATGGCTCATCATAAATTTTTTAAATGAAAAAAGAAAAATACATTCAGTTAATTAAATCAATTCAATAATAATGAGAAACAATATCAACCCATTCCAAGTGTGCATGCCACATCATCAGAACAAAAGCAAAACGCTTTCCCTTCTTTGTGTTTTCAATCTCCCCCTAACAGTCATGAAGCCTATCTCAAATTTAATTGATTATATCCAAGACAAAAGGATGTGGATTCTGCTTAAGGTACAAGTGTACATGCATCTTATCCCTGTGTGATTCAAGAAGATCATCCCAATGATGAATGAATCTTGTTTCTCATTTCCTTCACAAACTTCTGACAGAATGAAGTATATTTTCTTCATTTGAGATTATCTGTATGAAGAGTATAATCTAAACATTGGCATATATAAGAGAGATGTACTAGGAAAAAAATGTATGAAGTACAAAAGAACTTGGAGATCATAGCAAACATGCTATACAGAATACTGCTTTTAAAACATGCATTGCATATTCTCAGTCAAACAGACTTCTATGCAGTTACGGTAAAGATTTATTTTCAACGACCTTGAGGAACTTTGGTACATGGAGATACACTGGACACTACACCTTGGCAGCTGATATATATATAGAACAGAAAGATGAATGAAGTAAAAAAGCAGGTGATACATACCACTACTAGTGGTTGCAGAGAATAAAAGTTATGCAACTTCAGAAACTTTTCTGCTTCAAAGAGGTGCCTGATTAGGCCCCTTAAAAGTCCCTGCAACTAAACCAGTTCATAGTAATGAGTGAAAGTCATTTTATTAAAAAGCTTCTTTTTTTTTTTCTTTTTTTTTAAGTTCAAGAATTATATCACAACATATTATACATAAGTCTATGTCTTTGATTAGGTATATATATCTAGAATACTGAAGTTTGGGATCCCCAAAGGCCAAAGCTCATCCCTCAAATCTCTTTTTGCTACTTCAGTTTTGAAAGGAGAAAAGTAGATGAAGCCTTATAGATGTATGACCCAACCCCACCCCAAAAGGAGTTCATTCCTTCAGTCTAACTTTTAGAATATCACTCCTTCAATTCTCATTTCTCTGATTTAAACAATTGTTCTGATTTCAAGTGAAGTAAAACAATCCTCAAAGAGGGGAACCTCATATTATCAATGCAGCATTGAAGACAGAAACTATGATCAATTCAAGAAAGAAAGAAAGTCAATATCGGAGAAAGAAATAAAATATATAAAGATAGGAGTAAGTGAGAGTTAACTTGAATTATAACTGGACATGTTAGGAAATAAAACATACCCAAGCAAGTGAAGCCTCAAAAATTGTTCCAAATGTCCAGAAAGTTGAGAAGACAACCATCCATATGCCTCTATTGTCAGCAGGAACAAACTCTAGAAACCAGGATGCAAATACAGACCCACTACCCAAGCCAACACCAACCAAAAAACGAAAAATCAAAAATAATATGTAGTTTGGGGAGAAGGTACTTAAAAACCCAGCTCCACTAGTTAGCATGGCTGTGCCAAGAAAACCCCTCCTGAAAAGAAAAATTGAAGGGAGTAAAAAATAAACAGAAGGTTGAGCAAAGTCATCACAAGGATAGCAAAATGTCGAAAATATTTAACAATAAGTCTTTTTGAGGAATAAAGTTTGGCATGCCAAGTGCCAAAATTTTCTTATACTAGCACTAGAGTTCTTTTTTTGGATAACATAGGGAACCTTTCTAAAGCACCTCTAGCCAGTAAAACCTACGGGCAACAAACCCCACCCTCTAGAATCAGTTGACAGGCAATCCATGGGCATCTACCCCTGATGGACTAAGCAGTTTATGCTCATTGGCCCTGAGTTCATTATAATTCAAAAGTTAACTTCACAAACACTAAATGTCATTACTCTCCCAGAACAAGCTTTGATAGGAAAAAAAAAAAAAAAAAAAAAATCAAAGCAGCTAATTTTAACATTTAGCTTGAATCGATTTCCATTTTAAATAGTTGGAATATGTGACAAGTTTATCCCCACATTTCAATGAAAGTACGGTTCATCACATGGGAAAAAATAAAGTTCTCTTGAGGTTATGCACGTATGATCAACTGCCAGAATTAAATTAATCAAAGTAGATCATTTGTTGTTAACATAATTAGTTTTCATATTCTTGATAAGTCATGAATTGATTCATACATATCGTACTCATAACATTGTATATGCCTTAATTAATATTGAGACAAGATAAAAAAATGGAAAGGGAATGTCTTGCCTCCTTCCATAATTGTCTGATACAAGGCCCCATGAATATGCTCCAACTAGCATGCCAGCAAAAACAAAGGTTGATAATAGGCTCTCTTCGCTTGAGGGAAGTCCCCACTTAGACTTAACTTCTGGTCCTACAAAAAAGATAAGCATAAGCTCTGCTGCTTCAGCAAACCAACCCAGTCCTGCATAAGCAAGCACAAGAGCCTGGAACTTTCCAAACCCCACAGCAGCAAGTGCTCCATCCACTGTGTACACAAGGCTCCGGTCTTCCATCTAGGTAATCAAATAAAAATAAATAAATAATCATGATTGTCATATCTTGTGTATAAACATTGAGGTATGATTAGAATGCATAGAACATTTAGAGGGTTTAAATTCTTCTTCCACTCTATCCTGTCCTGCTTAGCAGCTCATTGTGCGTAACCAACACCAACTTTGGAAAAGCAACAAATTCAGCATCACCATAGATATTGTTGAAGAGAAACAAGCAGTTCATAGCATTATGCTAAGTCAAAATGACTTGTCTTAATGGAGGTTCCCGGTCTATTTTCATTTTTCAGTGATGGCTCTAAAAAAGTTGCTGCTATTTAAGATGAAGCAACTTTCTTACTTCCACTGATTCTGTTTCTTGTGTTTCATTAATTCTTAACGTTTCATTTCCATTTCTAAGGGTTTGTTTGGGATCTGCTTATTTTGCTGAAACTGAATATTTTTTCCTGAAAGTACTGTAGATAAAGGTAAAAGTTAGTTGAAATAGTATGATGAGACCCGTGAATAGTACCAAAAAGTACAGTGAGATCCATGAATAGTAACAAAAATAAATTAAATAGTAAAATAAGCTGGTAAATATAATCTATCCAAATGCAACCTAAGAAAGCTGCTAAAGGTCAGTTTGGATTGTGAGAGGTTTGGTCCGCATATTAGGTTTGAGGTTGAAGTGGGGAGTGAGTTCAGTTTTGGCATGATTGCTGGTGTGAGGAGTGGCTTTCCCTGTCTTGTATGAAAATTCCAGGGACCAAGAAGCCTCAGTGGAGTCTTTGTTGGTGAGACAAGCTCTTGGCTAATGCAACATAAACAGTATTATCTTTCCCAATGACAATTAAATTCAATATAGGCATATAGCCATCTATGAGTTTGAATTTAATAAGGGAACTGTACCTAAATTTTGCTCTACCATGTTTAGTTTATAGAATTCCTCTTGAGATTGTTGATAAATTACTAATTGTTAGAAAAGCTTGAGCTATTAGAAAATGGTGCATTTAATTATGTAATCACCAATTATAATTTTCAAAGACCAACAGACACTTCTTCGTACTTTCTTAATAACAAAACTATGATTCATAAATATTTCTCTCAATCAATCTTAGTCTCTATCAATCTTATTCCAATATAGACATTAAACATGTAATGATGAAATACCTTTGTGAGCTGGAATTTTTAGGCGTAAATGCACTTTTAGTCCCTACATTTGGTTTTTTTCCATTTTGATCTATACATTTTAATTTTACCACTTTTAGTTCCTAAATCAATTAACGTGTGTTATTTTCGTCCTTCCCGTCAGTCAACCGACAGAAATATTTGAGGTGGCTGACGGAGGAATTAAAATATTATAAAAAATGCCATATCAGCATCTAATTTTTTTTAAATAATTTATCAATTTTAATTAAATAAAAAAAGAAAAAACAGAACTAAAAACAATAAAATACATAAATTTAGATTTAATTCATTTTGAACGAGAACACACAAAAATATGATCACAGATTTAAACATCAACACAAGAACATAAGAGCACAAACCCAGAACCAAACACAAACTCAAATTTAAAACACAAAAAACACAATAACAAACTAAATCTTTCCTTTCCTCTGTTTCGAAGCTCCATGGCCACCATGGCCGGAGCTTCCTCCACCTCCAATCTCTCTACCACTCAAACTAAATCTCACACACTTCGAACACTTGAGACCCAAAACTTGATCTGAGTCCATCTCTCTCTAGACCTCGGCTTCTCTCTCTTTGATCCAAAACGAGGCACAACCTCCCTGTTCCACCACGGAACTCAGCCAACACCACCATGGAACCTAGCACTTACAAGACTCTTGACCTAAGCCCAAAATCAACAAACACTCTCTCTAAACCTGAATATCTTTACTGCCAAACCCAGAAGCTACTCTCCAATCTACAAGCTAAGAGCATCTTGAACGGCGCTTGATCCACAAAAATGAGATGTGGAAGTTAAAGGGCAAAACAAAGGGTAAGTGCTGGGTATATGTGTTTGTGTGCTCAGTGTTGTGAGGCTTTGTGAGCATGTAACATGTGTAATAACATGCACACCCAGATCGGGTTGGTTAGGTTTGATGGCTGCGCCAGATTGGTGGAGGTGGAGATCATGGTGGCTGGGTTAGATCAGTGGTGTTGGTTCAATTTTTTTGGATCGTAGGTGGTGGGTAGATCTGGGTTTTTTGGGTCTAGATCGGCTAGGTCCATTGTGAGTTTAAAGAGAGGCTGAGATGTTTTGCTTTGTGTTGGTATGGTTGAGGGATTGAGCTGGGTTTGTTCAATTTTGTGGGTATTTTGTTAATGATTGTATTGATTTAATTTTCAGATTTAAATTTATTTTTTCTTTTGGATAATTTGGTTTGTGTATATATATGGATTGATTTTTTTTTTGGTACAATATTCTTTTATGATTTTTCTGTGTTTGATTTCTGGGTTTGTATGATTTTTTTGGGTTTGCGCTCTTGTGTGTTCTTGATGGTTTTGTATGATTTTCTAGATTTGACTTGGCATTTATTTTGAGAGTAAATAGTTTATGTTTGTTATTGTATTCTTTGTGTTTTTAAATTTGAGTTTGTGTTTGGTTCTGGGTTTGTGCTCTTATATTCTTATGTTGATGTTTAAATCTATGATCATGTTCTTTTGTGTGTTCTTGTTCAAAATGAATTAAATTTAAATTTATGTATTTTATTGTTTTTAATTCTATTTTTTCTTTTTTTTTATTTAGTTAAAATTGATAAATTATTTAAAAAGAATTAGATGCTGATGTGGCATTTTTTATAATATTTTAATTCCTTCGTCAGCCACCTCATATATTTTCGTCGATTGACTGACGGAAAAGACGAAAATAACACACATTAATTATTTTAGGGACTAAAAATGGTAAAATTAAAATATAGGAACCAAAAAAAAAAAAAAACCAAAATATAAGGATTAAAAGTACATTTACACTAAATTTTTATGGAGGTTTCTTTGAGCTTGTCACCACCACATACACCAAATAGCATAAACTAGGGGTGTCCACAGAACTCGTTCACCCGCTCAACCCACCGGACCCGCCCAAAACCGAACTGCCACCACCCGAATTGACCAATCTGATCATTGCCGGCGGGTCGCCACCCATAGAACCCGATCCTTTCGGGTCGGCCGGCTGGTTTCCTCCCCAAAAACCCGAGCCACCCGACCCGACCATAAAATCAACAAAATTCGGCGAGATTGAAAGGTTTTCCGACAAAGAGTTAGTTGAAATCCATTGCAATCCACCAGGTCCAGCGATATTTTTGATTTTCCGACGAAGATCTACTTGAAATCCACCAGATCCGGCGAGATCTCGTCAAGATCTACCCCAAATTCGATGGATTCGGCCAAATATCGACCAGATCTAGACCGATCCGGCCAAATATCGGTACCGGCGGCGAAACCCAAAACCCGACGGACCCAAACCGGATGATCCGACCATTAAAACGGGCCAATTTCGGTTTTGATTTTTACCCACCCGAAAAATTCGGGTCGGGTCCGGGTCAGGCACAAACCCGACCCGTGGACACCCCTAGCATAAACTGCAGAGTTACCAGAGCATTCACAATCACAGAAAAACACTGGATTCTGTAAAAGTTACATTAAAGAAGCTAGAACCTGAATTATTTCATGAAAAAGTGCATAACTGCATGTGAAAATAGGCTAGTTGTATCATACATTCTGTCAAGAATTGAAGACTATTTTGCTAGCTGTATCATCCATTCTGTCAAGAATTGTGTACAACTTATTTTGTTGAAAACTGAAAATACTGTAGTAAAATAATTTTTAAATGTGTGAATAGTAACATGAAACTCATTTTTAATACTTTTTGAGGGCGTTTGGGTTCGGCGTCTGCGTCTGGCGTTGGCGTTTTGTTTTTTTTTTAAGCCGCTTATGTTGACTTTCAGTGGCAAAATTTGCTGTTGTGAACAGTATATGCACTGTTTACGCACTGTGCATGCACTGTTCACGCATTTAAAAATATTAAAAATGGACCCCACAATACTATTCACACATTTAAAAATTATTTTGCTACAGTGTTTTCAGTTTCAGCAACAATAAATTCAATCCAAACAGACCTTTTTTGTAAATAAAGTGACTGTGGGTCTCCTAAACATTGCATAAATAGTATTGTAAATAACGTGTAAACAGTAAAATTTGTCTCTCTAAAACGCCCAAAAAAAAAATGCAAAACTGAAACGCAGACGCAGTGCTATCCAAACAGTCACTAATAGATAAGCTGAAAAAAAAAGGACACAAGAGATGAGATCATACCATGATTACTGGAGAAATAAGAATTCTTGAAGTGAGTGATGACAGAGTCAAAGCCAGAGCAGATGGTAGTGCTGTGTTTGGTCAGAGGAATATAATACAAAAAAGAGGATTCATATCCCGTGCAATACCTAGGGTATTGCACGGTGTGCAATTCTATTAATCTAGACCGTCGATTTAACCTAACGCTCAAAAATTTGACACCTCATATAAGACACCCTGGCGATCCGCGTGATTCACTTTTGCCTTTCCTTTCTCTATTCTTTTTTGTCTTCAGTTTGTCCAAATTTCAGAAAGAAACGCACTCTCTCTCTCTCTCTCTTACCGTCTTACCCTTGATCTTCTCTGGCACACCCATGGCCGAATCTCCATCACTGCTGCTAGCCACCGAGTCCTACATCACCACCACCGGCAATACCTTCCGATGTGACCCTCTCCTCTCTTAGGATTCTCTCATCTCACTCTCTAGCTCTTTCTCTCTCTGTTTTCTTGAACCCACACCACCGCTGTTGGTGGTGCTATCATCGCTGGCCCCCTTTCCTTCTCTCTATTGTCTTTTCTCTTATATATATATTTTTTTGTTTCTCTTTTTATTTGCTTTTTAGAGATGACTGAATTTGGGTCTCATTTTGTTTCAATTTTGTTAGTTTGATGGCTGAGTTTTCTTGTTGAGTCTAAAGCTTGATAATTTTGCTTGGGTTTGAAAATTGGGGGTTTTTGGCATGGCCTAATGTGCATTGATTGAATGAGAAGTGCTGACAATTTAACAGGTTGTTTTGGTTTTGCAGACCCCTCCTAAAGACTTGGTTCTAACTCTAATTTCTTGCCTCTATCTTATTGTGTGTTTGCTGATTGTTCTTTTTATTGTTTATATTACAAAGTCTCTAGATTCTTGTGGGATTAAGATTCTAAATTTTGCTATTTGGGTTTGGTTTGCATTAATTGAGGTGGGATTCTGCTCTTTCATTTCTTCTTTGTCTAGTTATTATGTTTTGTTCTTTACAGTTGCTTTTCGTCAAATAAAGATAATTTTGTTAATGCAATACCATTTTTAGTAGTTAGTTTATGTTTAATTTGATAATTTCTTTCATTTTTTGTAAAAAAAAAAAATGATGTGGGAAGATGCTTTTGGTTGCGTATTCAAGCTGAATAATTATTTACACGATGACATCTAAATTTTGCCCATCTTTTTGCTTAGTTTATTAAAGAATATGGGATTTTCTTGGACTGATTTTTGTGCCACATTTGGATTTTGCTCCCCATTTGGTTTGAAACAATTTTGTTGATACTGATGTTTGCCTGCAATCTTTACAATGTAAACCGCCAAAAAATGATGCCTTTTCGTCTACTATTTTGTGGTTGATTCAACTCAAACTGAGATATGCTGTTTCTTGCTGCAGGTGTTCTTGAGTTCTAATTGCTCTCTTTGTTGAAGAGAGCTCTAGCTTAAGCCTACAAACAGTTTTGAGTAGTTTGTATGACAACTTGGACAACTGTTTGCACAGCTTGTAAATGCTTTTTGGATAGTTTTTGTAACACCTTTAGTATCTAGAATAGCACAAAAATGAAAGAACATTTACTTGCTGGTTGCTCTTTGCTATTGTTTTAGCAAATATCTAATTAGTGTGTCTTTACTTTTGTTCTTTATGCTTTTAGATAGGATCATACATTGAAGATTTTAAGTGCTCTTGGTTGGTAGCAAAAGCATTGGATCTTAGCAATGAAGAGCAAAAGAAAGTGTTATAAATGACCAAGTCAAAATTCATAGCAAAAATTGCACGATTTGTATTAGAAATTGCAACTGAGGTTGGAGACTTGAAGCATGCAAGACTTTTTCTCTCCTTATTATGTGAGAATTATGAATTATGAATTATGATGGTGGAAAATTATTTATTGTTAACTATCATGTAATGATGTTATTATGACCTTGTAATCAAAGAGAATATCTCAATGGAACTCTTGTTATTAAGATCAAAGTGTACATTTTAATAAAATTTTGTTTATTTTGAATTAAATTATTTTCTTGTCTACTCTCTTGCATCAATTGATTGTAAAACAGGCCAAGCATTCTTGGAAGACTCGTGATATTTGATATGTAATCCTTTTTTCTTTTTCTTTTTTTTGGGTTGATAAATTTGATATGTAATCCTTGTTTCCAAGTTCTCAGGGGCATATATTGAACTTGGTCAAGAAGTTGTAAACTGACCAAGAAGTAAAGCACTAATAGCAATTTTATGTTGCAAGAACTGTTATCAAGGTTTCAAATACAATACATTTATCTTTTCAAACTTCACAAATGACCAAGTTAAAATCAAACCTCCTTTATTGCTAGTCGGAGCTTGAATATAAATTTCAAAGTAATTTATCTTAAATTTACCAAAGATTAGAACACATAAAGCCTAGAAAAAGAATTTTTTAATAAACAGAAAAAGAATAGAAATAGGCATATCTTGCAGACTTCCTTAGAAATTGCATGCAGAGTTTCCTTCTCCGGTAGGACGCATTTGAAATTTTACAGAAGAATTAGCAACAAAAGACTAGTGTGAAGCATTCAATAAGAGAACATGAGTTAGCCAGAATAAATAAGAGGTGAACGTGAGTGGAAACTGTAATGAGATGCCATAGAAGAAGCAATCCCTAATAATAAGAGAAATACAACTAATCATGTAAAATGACTTATCGATGTAAAGTAAAAAAATACAACAAAATAGTATGTACCATGAGTTGTATAAATGTGTCTGTATACATTACATATACTCATGAACACAAAATCAGCTACAACATGAAAAATTCAAGAACTTGGTCAACAATTCAATTATACAATAGCAACAACTAAAGAAAGAAAGAAAAAAAGATCGAAGCCAATGACGGGACAAGTTCAGTGGCGCAAAATTCTTTGGAAGACCTCTCTGACTTGTCATTCAAAGGACCTCCTTGATGGCGGGATAAACTTGGTACAGCTTCTGCACTTTGTTCCCCAATATTAGCTTCCTTTTCTTCTGTAAGTAGGAACTGAAGGAAATCAGCCAATTTGGAGAGTAGCCTGATGTATTTCTCAATTTAATGAATCTTCCTCAAGACTGCAAAACATGCATAGATAGAAATAGCTTAACATCATTTCAATTTTTCTAACACATATTTTCACAAACATCTTCTGTGCATTTTCAAAATCAACATTAAAATAAAACATAACAATGAGCTACTGCCAATTGCCAAACCAAAACCACAATAGTAACAACTTCTCATCCCTGTGCAGGTCCAGATTGATTTTCAATGAAGCATTTTAAATTCTGATTTTTAATTTATTTGTTTCCCTACGCGATTGATTTAGGAATGGATAATAGTTGAAGCTTAAAAAAAAAAAAAAAAAACCAAAGGTTAAATTCATTGTTTCTAAGCTTCCTGACCAAAGGTTTTATAAAATTTTAAATCCAAACCAAATGAATAAATTGCAATTAGAAGGTATGATCTTTGACGAAGAAATCAAGGAAAATGGAAAATAAATAAATTAATAAATAAAAAGTACCTAAGCATTTCTGAGTAGTAAAAGGGACGATCAAGTCATATGTAGCAAGAAATCTATAAAATTTTGCCCTCACCCACTTGCAAAGATAACTTAGGGTAAGAATGATTCTTAAAAAAAATAAAAAATAACTGGAAAGAAAAATCGATATGCATCAAAAGGACATACAATGATAAAGGTCACAAGTAGTGTCGGTGCAAGGAGAAGCTTGGCCAGAAAATAAAGAAAGGAAGAGCAGAGAGCTACAGAGTAAGATGAGAGAACCTTAAGAGAGGAGAGGGTCACATCGGAAAGCACCGCCGGTGGTGGTGATGTGGGACTCGGTGGCTAGCAGCAGTGATAGAGATTCGGCCATGGGTGTGCCAGCCAAGATCAAGGTAAGACCGTAAGAGAGAGAGAGAGAGAGAGTGTTTCTTTCTGAAATTTGGAGAAAGTGAAGACAAAAGAATAGAGAAGGGAAAGGCAAAAGTGAATCACGCGGATCGCCAGGTGTCTTATATGAGGTGTCAATTTTTTAAGCGTTAGATTAAATCGACGGTCTAAATTAATAGAATTGCACACCGTGCAATACCCTAGGTATTGCACGGGATATGAATCCCAAAAAAGATTATTATTCTTAGGCTCGTCTTTTATTCGGCATGTAGTACAAGCAAATTGACTTGACCTGACGTTAAAAAAAATAAAAAAAAATATGCTTTTGTTATTTTCAAATTTTTTTCACTCTTCAACCTTTTATGAAATCCATTTTTACAGTTGGTTCTGGAAACTGAAATAAAATGAAATACAAATGGACTGTAGTCATTTGATGTAAAAGAATAAATTGATGCCCAAAAATAAAAATTCATTATTATATGAAATTTTTTGCCAACTGGTTATATGATTTCTTTTTCTTTTTTTACTATTTATTGTTTAACTTTGATGATATTAATGAAATATTGTCTTTAATTAAAGTTCTTTTTTAAATGATCCACTTACAATATGGACTAGACAAACTCACAAAAGAATGTAGGGGGTGATAATTTGTGTTGATAGAACTATAAACACACCCATTTTGTAACTATAGTGGCACAGGAAAAATTGTATATTCAAGCCACTCAAGGGTTAGAATGCCATTTAGAACGTTTGATGAACACAAATTTCATTCAAAATTCTAAAATACATTTGAATTCACATCGATCAAAATCATGATGTTTTGAATACGACAACCAAATCATAGATCAAAAGATCAAGTCACATTAATTTTCAACGGTTGATACACATTCTTACAAATTAGGGTTTAAACCATGTAATCATGATTAATTAATTTTAATTGGATTAGAATAAATTAATTACATGTCAAAATCTCATTGGTTTATTTTTATGATAAGAATGTATTTATCAAATAAATTCTACAAGATAATTATGATTTTTTTATTTTTGAATTCACCTCCATGTTAAAAAAAGAAAAAATAGAGGGAAATTTTAAAATCAAAAGTTAAAATTTACTTGGAGAACAATTTGATCATTAAGTGTGCGTTTGGCATGGATTATTTTTGCCAACTTATTTTGCTATTCAACTTATTTTTGCTACTATTTATAGGTCTCATTGCACCTTTGAGTATAATTCAAGGGTTTCATTGTACTATTTTAGCTAACTTTTACTTTTATCTACAATACTTTAAGCAAAAAAATTTCAGTTTTAGCAAAATAAGTGAAAAATGACTTTTAAATTTATAATTATCCTCAAACAAATTTGAAATTGAGCAAAATCATGCTAATTCAAAATTAGAGCCAAAAAGGCCTAGGACCCAATTGCCAATCGACATTAGGTCACAGAAGTCCAAGTGTCGTTCGAAACTTGGTCCAAATATTTTGAAAGAATGGCAAGGGCGTGGGGTGGAGGATTCAAATTTCCCAATTCATTCACCTCTATAAATACAACATCCCTTCATCAAATGGAGGACCCCAATTCCAAGCTTCACATTAGTGAATTGCTACAGAATTTATAAGAGAATCTTGAAAGACACATCAGGTCGCTTCTTGCAACACTACTCTTTGATGAAGGCAACAGACTTGGTTTCTGATTATACACATTCTACAAACACTATGTTACACAATCATTCTGAAGTCATTCTACAATCTACAACACACGTCAACACACACAACTCTCTCCAACTTTCAAGTGGAAAATTCGTGAATTGATCAAAAGAGGCAATCACAGTTAGAAAATCCAAATTGATAAAGGGAAATATACCATCATATCACTTGAAAGATGTTGAGCATGTAGGTGTAAATCTCAATATGATTTTCTTTTATGATTGCACATATGTAACATGTTGATTGCCCATGATATGGGTTAGAATAGGAAAGTCATGCATCTAAGCAAAGCATGGTATGATAACATGTTAGATGAAAAGTGCATAACAAGACATGGCCATCAATTTCTTGAAAATTGATCTACAGATTTGACGGAATGAATGCCTAACACATTCTCATCTCTATAACCTAGCCTCCAACTTCAAATATTGAGTTCGTAGACCAAGTCCTTATCAAATTTTTTTTTTTTTTTTGGCTTTTCTTAAATTGTAACTAGAAAACAAAGTGATACACTTTTCTTTTTTTATATTGTATCTTGGACTTAAAGTATTGTACATTTTTTATTTTCCTAAATTGTATCTAGGAACAAAATCATGTAATTTTATTTATTTATTATTCATTGAAATAATAATAGAATTCATTCAATAAAAGAGGTATTCCATGAAGGTTTATACACACATGATCAACATTTCCCCCAAGGATCTTGAAGTGGGTGAAAATATGTGAATCCTCACAGGGACATGTTCAACTTTGCGGTTGAAACTGCTCAACCTTAAGACTATTGGTTTATTAAAAGGATTAACACAAACCTTAAGACTATTGGTTTATTAAAAGGATTAATACAAGTATACAACATAACCTACATAACTCACTTATTAAATAGGTCACGTGGAATGTCATAAACACAACCCATTTCAACCTATATAACTCACTCAACAAATAAGTCACTGAAAAGTTTGAGACCAATTTAACTGATTTTGAATGGCTTGATCTAGGATGACTTGGTTGAATATATCCTTTATCATTAAAGGTGACCTAAATCTTGAATCATCAAAGCTTATCCTAACAGTTCCATCTAGATGCTGTTGGATATGGCTTAGATCTATTACATCACTTTGAACTTTTGTAAGATGGTTCTCATTTTCCAAACCCCATTCCGTAGGTAGAATTACATCTTTCCAGATTATTGACTTAGGTACTTGAATGTGTGCATCACTGGAACTACTCTGGATTAGAAGAGTTTTATCCCTTGGGCTTTTTGCTAAAGAATGAACATTTAAATTTGTTTTTATACATTTGTAATAAATTCTATAGATTATGGCTAGGTGTTAAGAGTTAAGACTTTCAAAATATGAACATTATTCTTGCTTGTATAACGCTATAAGTAAATATTTTTAAAAATCAAACCACAAAGTATATCAACTTATATAAATAGCAGAACTAAATCTTGAATCATCAATAAAGAGAGAAATTTTGGTTTAAATTTGCTTGCCATTATTTTGCATATCAACATACACAAATAGCAGAAGTACAAAGATGAGATGAGTCTCATCCAACTACTTCTAAATTAAAGGAAACAGTCATATCTAATAATTTAAAATAGCAATATAGATTAACAACTAGTGTTAAATCTTTTCTGCTACCATTTCTTCCTAAAAGATAGGAAGCATTATTGACAAATCCTATCAACTAATCAACTGCTACCAATCCTTGCGAAATAACTACGAACTAGTACAGCACATCCAACTCCACTTCATCAGCTTTTATCCTTTGTTGAGTCCAAGCACTCATGCAACTTCGTACATCCACATCTGGTCCTGTTTTGTCCTGACAGATATTTCGGTTCATATAGCAAGATCCTCATAGAAGTATTTCTTGAAAGAATCCATGTGTTGTGTTTGTAAACGAAGTGCTATGATGAGAGATCCATCATTAACGGGACTTGGCAAAATAAATGATTTACCATCCATATTTAACAACCCTGGACCCAAGTA
Source organism: Quercus aquifolioides (assembly GCA_019022515.1). NCBI lineage: Eukaryota > Viridiplantae > Streptophyta > Magnoliopsida > Fagales > Fagaceae > Quercus > Quercus aquifolioides. The sequence goes on along the minus strand of CM032332.1, from coordinate 7,211,074 downwards.
TATAGGCTTTCCCCATCCAAAATCTGTTTCATAGACTGGTAGATTCATCCAGCTACCAAGAGAAAGGTTAGGATTCCCTAAGAAAGGTGCTTCTGTACTGAGTCCTCGAATGTGAAAGCTGCTCCTTAGACCACCAACATGCTTTTGACTTGCTATAAAATCAAGATTGGACCTTATATACTCATCTGTCACAATCTCAATGGCTTCCCTTAGTTTTCCAGCAGAATAACTCAGTGGCTTGGACAAGAGGTCGCCGTAGAGACATGTTAATGTCACTGTAGTACAAATTGCGTTTCCAAAATATTGTTGAGGGAGAGGTGGATTTAACCGGTTGCGAACGTCAACTACAATGCGAACTCTTGTAGGTTGATTGTCGCCATCAAGTACACGACGTGCCTTACAAGCACACCTCCACATGTGGCCGGAAATAGCCTCATATCTAGAATAAGGCCTTATTGTTGACACCCCATTTTCTTGATATGGGGTTTCATTATTGGCTCTGTTCTTTAGTCCCTCGACTTGCTCTCTTGTAAGTTTTAATAAGGCCACACTAGTTTCCTTCTTTTGCTCTTCCTTGGCATCCAAGCTTCCGATCACGAGTGGTGACTTTGTGGTGTATGCTATGTGATCAAAGTGCGGCTTCATAAGTGGTTCACTTGATTTCAACACAGTTCGATCAAGAAATGGTATCTCGTCGTCCTCCAAATCGCATCCTCGAGCCAACTTTGCCCATGAGCTGATGAAGTTAGTTGCAGATCGTCCATCAACCATGGTATGAGATATGGCTGTTCCAACACAAATGCCACCACAGCTAAATCTTGTAAATTGTGCCAGGAACAAAGGCCACTCCTCAATTGGAGTAGTATAATCAATCTTGGGGACAAGATCTTCGACTACACCTGTAGGTGCAAAATCACCAAGTTCATCCAATTTTGCGTCAGCATAAGCTTCCAATATTTGCACTCCCATTGCATTGCAATCAAGTTCTAGCCGGCCGCCTTCTTTCCAGCGTAGCCGGCCAGCTAGGGGGTAGAAGTGAACCAATGCACGACTTAAGGCATTTTTCGTCTTCTCGAATGAAAATGGGATGTTGTTGTTGGGTTTGTAAATGTGTATGACTGGTGCATGAGTCCACTGCATTACTTGATCACTCTCAGATAACTGCAATACGCCACTTGGAGTAGGCTCGCTTGGAATGACTATGGAATTAGACTTGATACTGATGCTTATCATTTTGTTCTGCAGATTAAGGTAATAACCCCTAACTTCCCCTAAAAACTTCTTTTGGAAATCCTTCACCTTGCCATAAAAACTGCTTTGATTCTGAATTCAGTCAAGATGGTAGGGCAGTTTTCAAAACCATCTATCGGCATCACAGCTGGGGAAATAAAAAATTAAAAAAAACACGAAAAGTATAGGTAAAAGGAACGTGTGTGTTTCTTTTTTCTTTTTCTGTGTTTTGTCTCCACCTCTTAGAGCAACGTAGAGCTTACATTTATAGGTATTGGGATGGGTGTGTGGCTATGAGAATGTGAAAAGTAGAAGTAAAATGAATGGTTAAAAAATATACTCCTGGAAAAAGAAACATGTGGTACAAGTAATCGTGAGATAGTAAAAGCAGCAAAGTCTGACTTTTACAAGACAACGCATTAAAGAGAGCTGAAAAAAAAAAAAAAAAAAGAATCATGTCAGTACTTAGTAATAGCAGCAAAGTATTAAGGATTTAGTAAAAGCAGCAAAGTATTAAGGATTTTGGTAATGTGTATCTGTTAAGGTAGTTATTAATTTTTTTTTTTAATTTTTTTTTTTGAGAATTAAAAAAGTATTAATAATTTTTTTAATTTTTTAAAAATATTTTTTTAAATAGATAGCTTAATGTACACATATTAAATGAACTCTTATATATTGTAAATTTGACTCTTAACCGATATAATCTTTCATACATGGGTTGTGACTTGTGAGTTATGTTATTTTTATTTTCTAAATTTAATGCATGATAATTAAACTCACATTATTTTTTAATTATAAATATATAAAACCCGAAACTCAATCTAAAATCAAACATATTTTACAAACATTTCTTTGCCGACAATACAGTAGACTGAATGGGTAATGGACAATTCTCCTTTAACGTACCATAATGTCTTCTGGTATGATTTGTTGGGAATGACAAAAGCTTCTGACATAGGTGAGAATGATAAAAGTTGCCAGAAGGTGGGACTGTGGGAGGAATCCCAAGTTTGGAAGGGCGTTTCTCCTCCTTTCGTCCATCATTTCATTCAAAATGATTGTAACCAGCTGTGTGTGCTTTTATTTTCATTTTCATTTGAATGAAATTCTTTTCAAATTTTCAAAAAAAAAAAAAAAAATGATAAAAGTTGCCGACAGATTTGGATGAGAATGATTTTTTTTTTTATATATAAAAAAATAAGATATGAAATTTTATATATATATATAAGGAACTTAAAACGTAATAAAACGACACGTCGAAATAGGCCAATATTTAAATATTTCATTGTATTAACAAATCAAAACATATTTAAAATCAGTATTCATAACATTGATTTAAACTAAGTCCAAGTTGTATCAAGTTTGTCATTAGCTTCTGTGGATGTACTTCTAATTCTGTTATGACTAATTTAGCTTGTAAAAATGCAATTTTGTGACTAGCAAGAAGATCTCATTATAACATTAACTAATTGTGTTTATTTTCATTAGACATATATAGTGTGTCGTGTGGATTTTTTTTTTTAAATTAATATATTTGGGATCTGTCAACACATCTCATAAAAATGGTTTTTTTAATAGTTTTTGGGGGGTGGGGGCGTGTTTGTGCAAATTTTTGTTGTTATTGTTTGGGCCTAAATTATTATTATTAAAGGGACTTGGGATTATATTAAGAGTCTGTCTGAAATCTGTTTATTTTACTAAAATTGAAAACTTTTTTCTGAAAGTACTATAAATAAAGGTAAAAGTTAACTGAAATAATACAATAAGACCCATAAATAATACTAAAAGGTGTAGTAGGACACATAAATAATAACAAAAATAAACTGAATAGTAAAATAAGCTGACTTTTTAATTTTTGCCAAACACACACTAAGAGGGGTAAGAAAAGTTTTCTTGAATCTAACTTATAAAATCTTATAAATTTTTATACTATGTTTATAAAAAAACAATTCTAAGGGGCCCCGGGCCATGGACCTCCTTGGTTGAACCATCCATGACTTTCGATTAATAGAAGTTGATGGAAATTTAGACCCCTTAAAAACACAACCAGATTGAGTAGCCTAATTAATTAACCAAGTTGTTACTTAGTCAAATTAAGCAATTCTAGGTTAAAACAATCAAACAATCATATCATGAAAATATATAGCAGCGGAATAATAAATAACACAATGATATGATCACCCAGGAAACCACACGGTAAAAACCTGGGGAGGATTTGACCCACCGATCCTCAAGGCAAACCAGAATTCACTATGAAAGAATTGAAGTTCTTACAAAAGGACTACAAGCTCCCCGCTCGACTTCCTAATGCTACCCACCAGTAAAACTTACTGACACGACCACGTGCAAGCTCCGAATCCACGGACTCCTTCTTTCTTGAATTCTTCAATCATCAAATACAAGCACCCACGCTTGTTTTTCTTTAAGTTTCAATGGCAGCAACCTTGTTGATCATCAAGATATTGACAACCCTAAGTTTATGTGAAGGAAAGCTCCTCAAAGATCTCACAAGAGATTCACACAAACAGCAAATATGAGCAACAAAGACTTAGAGAGGTTTGGGTACAAAACCCTAAAAATAAAAGGAGGCACAAGAGGCACTCTAATCTCTCTCTCAAAAGTCCTAAAAACGTTCTAGGGTTTTCCTTATATATATGAGTGTTTTACTTGAACCCCAAGACGTTTAAATAGAGTTTGGGCTGAGTTGGAATTCTGCAGAAAACGCATCTGACCCGAGATTCGATCGATCGAGCCTAAGCTTCGATCGATCGAGCCAGGCCGAAATGCTCCAGTACATCTGCAGCCACTCGATTCCAACTTTACAATATTTAATCAACTTTGAGCAAGCCTAAACAAGACTAAACATATTGTTTTGATCATGGTTTGCCAATATTACACATTAGAATTCTAAATACATAAAATCCTAAATCTTTAGAACCTAACAGAAGTAAATAAAGTAGTTCTAAATATATATTCCTTTTATTTTGCAGAATATGATTTTCGATGGTTCGAGTTTGTCTTCGATCAATTCAGCCTTGCAAATTCTGAAATTTATTTATTTATTATTATTTTTTTTTTGCAGTTTGATTGTTCTTGAATCTTGACTTGAACCATCATAAGCAATGTCTAACACAATTCTAAGACTTAGAAAATCTTCAACTAGACATATTTTAGTTTTCATTTTGCCAACTTACACAAAATTAGAATCTAAACATTTATTCCTAAATATATAGGACTTAACATATACCATAGTTTTTTAAAAGGTTAGTTCTAGGGGCTGTTTGGTTGGTGAGTTTAAACATCAGTTTTCAATATTTAAACAATATTACACGTATTTTTACACACTTTTTCAAAATGACATTACCAAATAGACCTTAGTATGAGAACTGTTAACCATTGACAATAGTCGAAGTCTATCTCGCTATTAATATCGTCTTCTTCACCAACCAATAAGAATTTTTTTTTTTCCTTAAGAAATTATAAAGGCCCCTTCGTAGAGTCATATCCACCTCTCATAGGGGTGGACCAGGAAGGAAGACTCCTCCAAGAAGACTCCCCAGTCAACTCAATCATTAACGTGTAAGAGCATTAGCATTGGGGAATGCTAATGCCATATCTAAGGGAAATTTGGTATTTCAAGCCTCAAAACCATTTGCATCAGGGAATGCTAAAGCCAAGTATTGCAAATTTTTTTGCAATACTGCTGCAGTGCAATTCTAAAGGTAGAGTTGCATTATAGCTTCTAAAACCAAATACAATATTTTATTCGGTTTGACTCATCCTCTCTCTTGTCTATTTTCTCTCCATCTCCCTCTTCTCTATTTGTTGGCGTGGTGGCTTTGCTGCCATGGTTGATGGATTTCTAGATCAACAACAGCAAGATTGGTGGTAGTTTTTTTTGTGGGTTTTTTTTGGTGGTTGTTGGCCGGTGTTGTGGTGGGTTTGCTTGGTGGTGGCTGGCTTTCGTGGTGGATGGTGCAAAGTTTGATTTTTGATCGGTGTTGATGGGTTTGTTGGGTTGATGTGTTTGATCGGTGCTGTGGTTGTTGATGGGTTGATGGATCGGTGATCGGTGATGGGTTTGGGATAGGTGATCGGTAATGGGTGATCGGTGATCGGTGATGGGTTTGGGATCGGTGATTTGTGATGGGTTGATGCGCGGACTAGGAGTCCTTCCGATGGAGGTGATGTTCGGTGGTACTTTTGCAAGGTCCCTTTGGCTGAGAATGGTGAGATTTTTCTTATTTTCAAATAATTTTGGAAGCATATGGTTTATCTGGTGCATGAAAAGAAAAAGGAAATGAACAAAGTGGAGGATTTGGTTGTTCGTGGTGGTGGTGGTAGCAGGTGGTGATTTGGGTTTTTGTTCTTATTTGGGTTTGGGGATATATTATTTTAATGAGTAGAATAGGAAAATAAAAGTTTGGGATGTTGGAAATATTGTAAAATTGTATGGTATAATTGATAAAGTAGTTTTTTGGAGATAATAAAATATAATAGAGTAGCATTTCCTAATGCTAATGTTCTAACAAATGAGAGAAATAAAAATCAGCAATCTTTTTTGTTTTGTTTTTTGTTTTTTTTTTTTTTTTTTTTAATTTTCTGCTTTATATAATATAATAGTTATAAACTCATTCTTGACAAAGTTTTCAATAAACACCACAAGTCACAATATTTCACATCAATAAATATAAAATAGAAAAATTATCACAAAATCTTATTGAATTAAAAAAAAAAAAATTCAAGTTCGCAATTTCCTAACAAAACATTTGGTAAAAATGAAAAAATAAGTACACTTCGTACTTATTAATCATTCAAATTATTGGCTAAATAACCTAAAAATTATATTTTTGTCTAATCAATGTTGTCAATTACCATAAATTAATGCATGTACGATAGTTGGTAAATTTACTAAATGAATTAGACAGCATTGTTGGGTAGTCACCACTTAATGTATGTACGATAGGTGGTTAGAGGTTAGAACTTTAACTAATGATGTAGTCAGGTTATAAAAGAGTTTTGGTTGGACCAGAACGAAAGAGATACATAGGAATTTTACAGGTTACCTAACACTAACAGCTATTAAACTATCCGATGGGTCCAAAGTAACACGCTTCAGAAAATTGCATGGAAATTTGTGGCATGTGGATATAGAGTATATAACACAGCCTGTCTCTCTCAATCGGTGTGATTAGTCAATTCTTACGAAGTTTTAGTTATTCAGCCAAAAAAAAAAACTAAAACGAAATGGTCTTGAACACGCTAACCTGTTCTTCCCAAAGCAAATAGAAAATCCAGATCTATTAACTCACTCACTCTGTAAGTGTAAGTCTGTAACCTAGGTTTCATATATATATATATATATATAGGGTCCGGTTAATATGTGCACTTATGACACATATTAACTATTTATTTTGAGAAAGTTTTTATGAAAAATTGAAAAAGTTGTCAAAACTGTGAATTACTTTTTCGTTTTTCCATAAAAAATTTTCTAAAATAGATTACTAATATATGCTTTAAGAGCATACGTTAATAAATCCCAGATATATAATCCACACACACACACATATATCACTATTTGTAAAATATTTAACAATATACCATCTGTTACTTGAGTTTCAGCAAAACGTGTCTAATAAAAAGCCATGTGCATTTGTTGACCTGAATCTAAAAGCTGAGACGTAGAATTTAATGTTGTTGTACTCTTATTGAGCAACCTCAGTAGCCACGTCATATTTTTTTTTTAAATTTCCTTTATGATTTTTCTATTTTATTTTATATAAAATAATTAAATTTAGCTAATGGAAAAACCTATTAATGCACTCCATTACTATTCAACATGTTACTATTCATTTGTTTTAAATGCAAATGTTTGACTATTCAGCTACCTAAATTGATTTCAACTTTTCATTTTTTTTCTTTCTAATTTCAAGTAATTGTTTTTTTGGAGATTAATTTCAGATAATTGTTAAAATTGAATAATTCATTATCATTTAGTGGATATATGCACATGATTACTATTCATTACAAACGTTACTATTTATTAGATGCAAAATTTTAACTATATTCAGTTATCCATATTGATTTCAACTTTTCGTTTTCTTCTTTCTAATTTCAAGTAATTGAATATTTAAACTTTTCATCTTCCTATTCTAAAAAAAAAAAAACAAAACTTCTTCTCTTCTTCTAACCTTTCCGCTCCCTCTTTGCCTCTTTATCTCCCTATTACTCTTTATTTTACCATTAAACTTTATTCATCATTTCATCTTTCTTATATTTTAACTCTTCTTCTCTCAATCTTATTTTGTATAAATTTGATGTCATTTATTCGATTCAATTTATATTTTTTTCCACACAAAAACTGTGAGTACTCTCTCTCTCTTGATTTTTGTTCTTTCTTATAACTATAATTTAGGTTGATGGTTTTTTTATTTAATTTTTTTGTGTTGTATTTTTAAATTTTCTATCACAAATCACTCTTATAGCTTTGGTTGAATTTTGGTTTGGGTTAATATTTAGTTTTTTTTTTTTAGATAGAAATTTGAGTTTATATCAAAACAAAATATACATGGCTACGAATTTGAATGTGCCTACCAATAGACTTCCACTGAATAGAGATGTATTCACAATGTTTTTAGCTTCATATACTTCTTTGGTAATGTGAATTTGAGAAAGAGAAAATGGTAGATAAATGATGTATGGTCTTTCATAATCCCCTATGTCTTGAAGAAAGTGGAGGGCTTATTAGTCTCCTTTCTACTGGAATTTTGAATAAAAATCCTTTTGCTATAAGTTTCTTGACTTTTTGTTATTTTGTAATCGCTCTATAGTTTATACTGTGACAAAAAGTAAATAAAGTTTTTATTTTTATTTGTAGAGTATCAAAAAAGTAAAAAAATATTCAGGATAATAATTTTGTATTGTTGTGTCTCATGTGTTTGATAAAATTTCTTTTAGAAATCTTATATGTTTTTCTCAAATCTATTTGTTATTTTTATTTTGGTCATTTTATTACAAATAATTAGCATCTCCACAATCAAATTTTTAGTTAATCTGAATTTTCTTGGTAAGTTTTTACTTAGTTGATCATCTTTACTAAAAATGCCAAAAAGATAATAAGATAAAATATAACTTACTTTATAGCATCATTGTGCTACTAATGTTTTTATGTATAGATACTTAAGGAACTTTTCTTTTTTCATTTTATTTTATTTTATATTTCCACTTTATAATATATGATTTATTGATAATGATCTATTGCATAATTATCTTTATTTACTTTTTCACTTAGTTTCGATTGTGAGGAAGAAAGAGATGTGAATCTATATTTTTGAGAAAAATATATCTAGAAGAGTTAAATTACATATATTTTTATAGTAATAAACAAAGGATACATAGTTACAACTTGGTCTAATAGTTCTCACACTATATATCATTTTAAAAAAAAATAAAATTATTACATTGTATTTTCATACATATCTCACTATATATAATACCTAATTACAAAATATATTTTGTTACACTACAAAAAATTTCTAATTTAAAACATAATTTCAAATAATACATATTAAATTTTTAATAATATATAATCTAATATATTAATTCAATAATTATTTAATAAAAAATAATTATATCATATTTTTTCGCACATGGCACAAGTCTAAGACTAATTATTATAATTAAAAGATACCACGTGAAACTGAGTTCCCTTTTCACGTGTAAAATGGAGGCTTTTCCGACAGACAAACGTGAAAGTTGAAACACCATAAAAAGATTTCAGAAAAAGTAGAGAAAGGTAAAGCTGAAAAGTGACTGCCACTCGTACTAATAATTCACCCCTCACCATTCCTCTTCATTTCCTAGCATGTTCTTTCTCCCTTGTTCTTCAACCATGTCCCGCCTATGGTCCTACTGACACAACTCATTCAGTTGTAACGTGTAAAATGGAGGCTTTTCCGACAGACAAACGTGAAAGTTGAAACACCATAAAAAGATTTCAAAAAAAATAGAGATAGGTAAAGCTAAAAAGTGACTGCCAGTGCCACTAGCGCTAATAATTCACTCCTCACCTTTCCTCTACATTTCCTAGCTAGTTCTTTCTCCCTTGTTCTTCAACCATGTCCCACCTAATGGTCTTACTGACACAACTCATTCAGTTGGAAGGTAAACTGTTCTCCTTTCGTGTTCATGTCTTTCCTCCTCCTTTAGCAAATACCCATCTGCATCTGCAGTTGCTCCTTTTGGGTTCATGTCTTTTTTATTTAATTTTTTAATTTCTAAATTACTCATCTGCGTTTGCAACTGATCTGGTATTCGTAGACCCTCTTCCTTCAACATAGCATTGTTTACTTTCTGGATGGTAAGCTCTTTTCATTTGTTTTTTTACCTTCCTTTTGGCTTTTATATTTCTCAGCTCTATAGTTCATTTTGATCCAACTAGACCTTTTTTTCAATTTCCGTCATAAAATTTAACTGTTCACGTATTGAAGCTTCCTGTATATCCTATTATCCTGTTTTTGCACACAACTGAAAGTCAACTGTTTTAGATCCAAATTAAAAAGTCAGTTTATTTCAGTCAACTGTTTTAGTTCCAAATTAAAAAGTCAGTTTATTTTACTGTTCAGCTTATTCTTGTTATTATTTATGAGTTTCACCGTACTTTTTGGTACTATACATTTATAAGTCAAACAGTATTATTTCAGTTCATTTTTACATTTATTTATCGTATTTTCGGCAGAAGTTTTCAGTTTTAATAAAATAAGCGAATTTCAAACAAACCTAAGCATGCTAAAGCTAAAGTCTTTCCAACTAGAATTTCAGTGGAACTCGATTTTAAAGATAGTGAGGTCCACCTTATATATAACTCGACTTTATACCACTTGAGTTCCACATGGCATTTTATATATATTTTTTTAATTCTAGGTCAGCTTTTGTGATCATGTCACCTTCTTTGGAACTCGATTTGCATAAGGAACTTGAGTTCAAGAAACTCAAGTTCTAAAAGAGTGGTAAATCCTTAAATAGTTCCAAAACAATAGTACATTGCAAAATATTTTGGTCAATAGTGGTATTTGGTCATTTTGGCCTATATGTATATATAAGGTCGGTCATTATTTATTTATTTATTTTTTTCAGTGTGTAAATCTTGCAACCGATCACCGGACCGGCTGATTTCGGTAAAACGAAAAACGCCTGCTGGCATCATGCCAAGAGGATTCGGTGGAGCCTTTAATTGGTTGGCTCAGTGCGGCTTCGGTCGGTTCTGTTGGTGGCGGTGTAGTCTTGAACAGGCCTAGTTGCACTCCTCATTTAAAAACACCCAAAATAGCAATGTTTTTGTTTTTCCCTTATATTATTTAATAAAAGAAATAATATGTTATTATTTTTTCAAAATAATAAAGCCGGTTAGTAAAAGAGGAAAAAAAACCCAGAAAATAGAAATGTTGTAGTATGCTTGAGTGCCTAAAAGGCTAAAACCAAGGGGGGGAAAAGCTACTCACCAATAACCCACCAAATCCCCAATCCAACAGCATCAACCTTGATCTGGATTTTTTGAGAATGATTTCTGATGTGTGGTCAGTGGAGTTAGCAATGGGTTGAAGTGTCAAGTGGCTTTTCTTATATATAAAGGCTTTAGATTAGTTTGTGAATAGGAAGAAAAAGAAGAAGGAGAGAGAGAGAGAGAGAGAGCAGCCAATGGCAGTTGCATTTGTGCTTCCATGAAATCACAGTGATTATTATTTTTTTCTCTAAATTTTTATTTTATTTGTTTAATATTTTATTTTAATGAACTTGAATAGCTAAGGCCCTGTTTGGTTTTTTTTTTCATCACTCATCACTTCTCACTCCTCATTCAATTTTCGTCACTCATCACTCATCACTTAAAATACCCCAATTTCCTAATACCCACTCGTTTGGCAACTGTTTTCAATTCACATCACTCAATTATTTCTACTGTTTTGTGGGAACCACACACTGACCCAAAGAAAACTTTTCTCTCCTTTTTTTTTTCCTTGATCTTTCTTTGGAACATCTACGGGATCGAGAGGTTGAGCTTGTGAAATCGACTTGAGGCAATTGAACCTTGTGATCAATTTACAGAGAGATGCTACCCAGAGCACTACTAGAGAAGCAACAATCAATACCCATGCCATTTTATTCCCCTTAAAATTTTTCCAAGCGCAATGTTAATTGGACCTTGTGATCAAATTCAAAGAAATAATAATTTCTTCAACTTTCTTATCAGTGAGGACTTTTGTCAAACACCTCATGGGCACTGAGGAAACTCCTTTCAACAAAAACTACGACAACGAAATCCAATCACAAGTCATTTTACAGAGCTTACAAAATCATTTTCTAAAGTTGTAGCAAAAAAAATCTATATAAACAAAATTCAAAATCTTCAAAAACCCATTTATGACTTGGTGCAGCTCAGACCTGCGACGATCTCCCAAAACCAGGCATTCCTTTTTTTTTTTCTTTCTTTTTTTTCCCTTCAACCTGCAATACCCACAACAACCACTTCGGTTCTGAGCTTGAAGCACAAACCTAGAAATTTCGTTAGCATCCTTGAAGCACCGAGAAAATTCACAAACCCACAACAACTAATTCGTTGCCCCAATCGTTGATTTTTTTTTAATGGGTCTGAGATGAGAAAGGCGAAAAGGAAGAAAAAGAAAAAAGAAAAAAAAAAAGAACGAACTGAGATGAGAAAGGTGAAAGCAAGGAATAAAAAGAAAAAGAAAGAAAGAACGAATTGAGCTGAAGAACAGAGAAAGAAGAGAGACAAAAAGAAAGAAAAGTGGAGAAGAATGAAAAAAGAAAGAAAGAAAAGAGAGAGTGACTGGTGGGAGAGAGAAGGTATATCTGACTTGACAAGACTAGTGGGTCCCTCAGTGTGTGTTTAATTACCAAAATACCATTGGAAACTGAGTTTTGGAAACTGAAAACACCTAAAATGTGTTTTCAATTTCCATAACTCATCACTCAAAAATCAAAGAATTGAGTGATGAAAACAAAAACTGGAAACAAATCCAAACAGAGTTTTTTTTTTCGTGTGACCTACATATTTTGAGTTATGAGTGATGGAAACAGAGTTAAAAGTTATGGAAACAACAAATCCAAACAACCCCTAAATTTCTAAGGTGAGGATGAAACTGTGTTGAGAATTATTAATATTTATTTATGAGATTTAATTTTTTCCATAGTAATTTTTTATTACTGGTTTTAATTGTTCTTACTTTATATCAATTGATAAAGATAGTATTCTGAATATGAGTTCAATAATTTTTTTCTCATTATTTAGGGTGATCATAATCAATTGAATGCTTGGTTTAATTTTAAAATTGGATACCTCTTCATGATTTGTTTGGCAACGGAGAAAAAATTGATGATTTGATTTTATAATTGGATATATCTTGTAATTTTTTTGTCAATTGATGATTTGATTTTATATTTAGGAAGCAAAGAAGAGCATATTTTAGATTTTAAAACAAAGATTTTAATGAGAATATTGATAACAAGATTGATTTTTAGATAATCATGCGATAGTTTAGGAAAATTCAATGATCATAAAAATATGATGATGTGAAATATAAGGCAGACTCCAAAACCTTAATTATTTTCTCTTGGCTGCTTACATCTTTTTATTGCCTTTAATAATCTCTTTGCTTAATTTAATTGTTTGCTAGTTTTATTTGATTTTTAAAATAATTACTCCCTCCGTCCCAAATTATTTGGCATAGTAAGAAAAACCCAATTATTTAGGGAAACATCATTAATTGCCTTATCTCTTTAAAAATAGTTGCAAATTTCCTAAATTACCCTTAAACAAATTTATCAAAAAATTATTTAAAAAAAAAAACATTTCTAGTATTGGCACCAACTGCCAAGCAATTTTCAAAGTTATTGTAGATTTCAAATTCTATTAGTGTACTACTCTTACAATTTGCAAACCTATATTCAAATCCGAATTCTATAGCCACCAAGCCTAATCCAAATTTAATCTTTATCTTTAAATCAAATTTTAATACAGTAGATTAGAAATTCTACTGGTGGCAAAACAATAGCTTTAGTGGATTTCAAAATTTAGGTTTTTAATTTTTTTTAATTAAAAAAATGCTCCCACAAATAAATTAAGGGCATAAAAGGAATGTTAATAAATTAATATTGTTTGAATTTTTAAACAGGACATAATTTTGGAACATCCCAAAATGGAATACAGGCCAAACAATTTGGGACGGAAGGAGTAATTTTTACTGAACTAGATTAGGATTTATTTGGTTAAGGTTTGATTAATTTTCTTATGTTCATATAAGCCTCTCTAGGTTTGACCGCGTGCTTGCCAAACTATACATTAGTACAGGTTACGCACTTACAAATAGAGATGGACCTAGGATTTCAAGCTACGGGTTTGGAGTATAAGCCAAAAAAAAAAAAAAAAACCAACTTCAAATAAGCATCCATATCAAAATTTTGAATTCCGTTCAAACCGTTTTGAGATTGGCTACTAGAACCGAATATTTCGCTACCAGTATGTACTACTGTACCATTTTAGAATAATGAGTCGGATTATTATTATTATTATTGTTATTGTTGTTGTTTTATGGGACTTATTATTATTGTAAAACTAAAATTTCAAAATTGATTATCAAAGAACTAATGAATTGATGTAATGGTATTTTTGTAAATAGAAAAGCAATGTAAATGCAATTGTAAAAGGAAGAAGCTTCCTATCTACCTCCCATGTTTTATTATCACCACCTATTTGGGGTGAGTTTATATAAGCGGGTGAAAAACAGTATTTTGAGTATAAAATGAGCATTTGTTAAAAAAGTTATGTAGAATTGTGGTTGCAAAACAAAGTTTTGAGTTTTGAAATTGCTCTTTTAAGCTCTCAAAACACCTAACCAAACAGACCCTCAATATCTCTTATTTTTTATTTCTCTCTCACCATTCCTATTCTCAAAGTCCTCCCATCCCTCATCTTCTTCTCCAAGTTTGTAACTCCCTCATCTGACCTCTCATCCTTTTATTTTATTTTATTTTTTTACTGTCATTCTCGATCAATTCAACTTCTTTCTACATCTTTCATTTTTTTCTTGTCCTTTTCTAATTCAATTTGTCTCTTCCATTGCTTTCCCCACCATCACATCCAAAAGTTTCTCTTTCTTTTTTTAGTTTGGTTTTTATTTTTTGTTATAAAAAATAAAATTGAGTAAATTAAAAATTGCACCCCTAAAATTTGAGGATGTTAGGATTTTACACCTTGACGTTTCAAAATTTGGATTTTACCTCTAAAGTTTGAGGATGTTTGAATTTTATATCCCCAAATTCTGAAACTTCAAGAGTAAAATTTGTGTGATCTCTATCTATGTTTTTGGGCACGCAGGAAATACTGTTAAGTTTTCATGTTGAAAATCTGGCAGGACTTTACCTTCTTGCGAAAATTTGGCAATATTTCACATGTGGTTTGCATTTGGCACACTAGTAGGGTCTCGCTCAAGGCATATTTATTAAACTCGGACCGGACGTTGACTCGATCTATGAGTTGAGTCAATAGTTCAACCAGTGAGTTGCCGGTCAAACTGCGGGGTGAAATAAAATAATTTTAAAAATTAAATATATATAAAATTAAGTTTGAGAAATCATAACCTGAATATGTAAATTAAAAAAAAAAAAAAAAACACATGCCTAAATTAAACTCGCCATTATAATTTAAAATCAATGTTTCATAAGCAATAGCATTAGAAATTCTATATTCACAAGGAAAATAAACAAGTGTCATAAGATTGCAACAAAGTCTTTGCACAGTAGTAGCCCATAGCAGTAGGTTTTGAGAATTGTGAAAACTGAAAAGTGATGTGATGGTACGGTACACATGGCAATGCTTTTTTTGGATTTTTTAGGTTTTATCTTATTTAAATTACCATATTATCACACATTTAAATAATAAAAGAGTCAATAAAGTGAATCCATTAATGTAATTTTACACAATTCACAAATCCGGCCGGGTTAATAAAACCCAACTGGATCATACGGGTTGCTTAAAACCTATCAGGTTGCACCGATTTTGATCGAGTAACGTACTTTTCCGATCCAATTGAACACCTGACCTGGTCAATGTGTAGGGTCACCGATCCGACCGGTCGGGCCAGGCCGGGTTTAATAACACTGACTCAAAGTCAAAGAGATAAAATAGTTTTGATATAGATAGAGACACTCACACATACAAGCTAAATACCGCGGGCACGCACCTGCCACCGAGTGCAAACATATGGACCGTTAGGCTTTTTCCATGGCCCATGTACGTGCACTAGTGTACAGATAACTCTACCCAATAGGATTTCTTCTGTCTTGGGTAGATGATCTCTTATCCCATAATATACTTGACATGACTCAGAAATGATGCATCGGAAATTTAATATAGGGATAAGCCTGAATTGAAAATACAGAAATCAAACACTTAAATTTAACAAGGTTAATGAGGCTAAACTGGACCAAGGTTCCAAACTCGAAGTGAAATCATTAGTGATAAATATCCATGTAGTTTTTTTTTTTTTTTTTTGGGGATAATTATACTTTACCCATCTGTGGTTTGCCTCTAATTTGATTTGCCTATCTATGGTTTAAATTTTGACACTTTACCTACCTATGATTCTCACCGTTACTGTGTCGTAACCCACCTCTCCCTCACCGTTACTCTAACACATATTATGTAAAAAACAAAAACCCAAACAGATCAAAACACTCTCACTCAAATCTTAAACATGAAGAACATACCCTAATTTTGAAACTTGAGCTGGCTCACTAAACCCAGATCAGAACATAAAGATCTGAACACTCTCACTCCAATTGAACCCCACTTTTAAATTGTCCATAAAAATTAAAAACCCAAAATAGAAATTCAAGAAAGCTCACATTTTCAAGACATCACCGGCTTCCATCACGGTCTCATCGCTCGCGAGCGGAGAGAAATGACACATAGTGTTGTTTACCGAAATGCAAGTTGGGAACGCAACACCCCTTTCAATCTTCCTCTTAACATTCTTGTACATATTGCCAGTTTGCCTTAATTTTTATACATAAAAAAAAAAAAAAAAAAAAAAACCCCACAAAATCATTACAAACTAAACAGAATAAAACTAAGCACAATAACAATATCTCAGTACAAAATTTGAAAAAATAAATAAAAAATATTAGCCTTTGGAAGAGTCACCAATCTTGCAAACATCTACAATCTTAGCCTTTGGTTTGCATTCAGATACAACTAATTGCAAAGCCTCTGCAGAAAATTCACAATATCTTAATCAATACAAAGCTAAAATCAAATAAACAACATCAAAAATTAAGATTTTTTGTGTGCGTGCGTGAACATATATATATATGTACTGTTAATGATCTTGACAGCGCTTTTGTATTTGGTGACGACTTCAGGGGAAGTGGGATCCAACTCCTTCTCATCTCTTTCTTCGTCCAACGACATTGTTTTGGAGCTTTAAGAAAAAATTCCTTCTGCAACTGAAAAAAAGATCTGGGTTTAGTTTTTGGGTATGTTCTTCTACTTTTCTTCAGACTCACTAAATCCAGAACATGATTGTGGGTTTAGTTTGGGTACAATTAGTTTGAACATGAAAAACAGAAAAATCTGGGTTTAGTTTTTGGTTAATCTTCATGTTCTGGGTTTAGTGAGCCAACTCAAGTTTCAAAATTTGGGTATGTTCTTCATGTTTAAGATTTGAGGGAGAGTGTTTTGATCTGTTTGGGCTTTTGTTTTTTACATAATATGTGTTAGAGTAATGGTAAGGGAGAGGTGGGTTACGACACAGTAACGGTGAGAATCATAGGTGGGTAAAGTGTCAAAATTTAAACCACGGGTAGGTAAATCAAATTAGAGGCAAACCATAGGTGAGTAAAGTGTAATTATCCCCCCCTTTTTTTTTTGATACAAATATCCATGTAGTTATTTCTTAGCAATCATGCAAAATAAACACAAAGAGATGGGTTAAATCCAAGTATTTTAATTCAGCACATTCTTGGTCCATGAGCGGTGAGACTAATAGACATGGGTCATGGCCTAAGAAAATAAACTTGATGGATGAGGTACCCCATGGTGAGCTCTCATATCCATGTAACAAAATGGGCCAAAACCCACACAAAAACCCTAAAATAAGTCCAAAACGAGTTTGTTTATTTTCTTGGGTTTAACGCAAGTAAAATATATGAGAAGTGCTACGATTCACAACATTGTTAAAACACTTTCTCAATGATCATAGATAGTTAGTACTTAGTTGTTATTGGTTTTAATTTCAACTTACCATTGAAATTACTTTTTTGCCTCTACCAATAACAATCTATAACAATCCATGTTATTTAAATGACTGAATGTAGAGAAAGATCCTGTGGGGTCCATGGAAAATGGCCTAAGCCTATATGGAAAAACTCTCCATAGGGTTAAAAAGAAAAATGACTTTATTTAAATGACAAAATGTAAATAACAATCCTATCGGGTCCACAGATAAATGGCCTGAGCCCATATGGAAAATCCTTGCTCAAGATTAAAGGAAAAATAACACTATTTAAATGATAATGTAAATAATGATCTTGTCGGGCCCATGGAAAAATGGCATAAGCCCATATGAAAAAACCTTCGTCAAGACCTAAGCTATATATGCAATATACAACTAAACTCAAGTATGTAATCTCCTTATTTTTAGACATGGTTTTTATAATTAGTATTTTATTTACTATCTTTAGCACCCTTTATTATTATTGTAGGGTCAAGATTTATGGCCCAAGCCCAATACAATGAATTTGTAGAGAGTGGGTGAAAGAGCTGGGCTGTTTATGAACTCAACAACAGTTAATGAAAATTCTATCAAATGAACACATATCAAAACACACTTGAAGATTGAATAAATTGATGTCCGATGAGATAAATTATAGTTTGAAAGGCTAATATCACTCTTAAAGCTACAGTAAATTTTCCTTCTTCTTCTTTTCTTCTTTTTTTCAATCCCCCCCTTTACATGAGAGGTCTCTTACATTTATATAGTTATCTTTTGAACCATCCTCATCGTACACTTGTTCTTCATCTAAGCATCTACTTGAGTACACGTCCCATCAAGTATCTTCTTTGGTCCTCCATGAGTGGAGGTAGCTGAGAGTGCACTGTTCAAGGGTCCTCTCCACATAAATGCGGCCAAAAAAGTTGCTGCAGTGCATTAAATGCGGTGGTAGCAGCTTTTTCTTTAGATATTTCTCTATTCTTATCATCTTTATATGCGCATGAAGTTCGTCCTTATCGTTGGAACTTCCTGGAAGTTCATCCAAGTTGCCCAGGTATTTGCTTGACCGATATTCTTCAAATCCGAGGAGGGTATACTACTCGGACTATATTTCTTTATCCTTTCCTTATGTGATCCTCCCCTCTGGGGTCTTTCCCAATCCTTTGCTCCTCCTCGAACATACTCATACCTTCGAATAGGGCCTAAGGCCCAATATACGCATTTGGACTTTTACCCCCACAATTATTATTATTATTATTGCAATTTTTACTTTGTTCAACTTTTCATTTTCTTCAAGTATTTTCTTCTTAATTCAATCTTTCATCTTCTCCAATCATTGTTTTTAAAAAAAATTTCATTTGATTCCCTCTATAAATTTTTATATTTTCTCATTTACATCTTCTTAAACTCTACAATTTCACTTTGTTCAACCTTTCATTTACTTCCACCATTCCTCTTCCATCTTAATTTTTATATAAATTTCTTATTATTTCATTTCCACCCCTCCTCTATTCCTACCAAGTTGTCCACAACAAAATAGGTCAATACTCAATACTCTCTCTCTCTCTCTCCAATTTTGTTTCTTTATCGGTGGTTTTTTTTTTTCAACCACTTATTTTTAGGATTCCAGTTGTAAGATATCTAATAATGAAATTGAAGCTGGAATTGAGATCTCATTCAAAGAACAAGATATCAAATATTTGGAGTTTCTTTTTGTATATTTTCTACTATGGTTCATTTTGTTATTGTTGACTTAATTGTCACATCATATTTGTTTCTCTTTTTGATAATTTGTATAGACTTTTATGCATATTTTGGTATTTCAATTCTTGATCACAAGTTTTTTTTTTCTTTTTTAATAAATTTTTATCCCATTGGTTTGATTTGATTTGGGTTAATAATTAGTTGTTTTGCAAGTTAGAATTTGATTTTTATTAGTGATCCATTTAAATGTTAAACTATGAGACTTTTCTAATTTTATTTTTATTTTTAATCTTTTTGGGTGAAAAAATTTGTAGTTTTTGTAGAGAAAGTATTCTTAATAGTTGTATTAGAAGTACTTTATAATACCACTTATTCAACGACAAGCAAAGGTTAATCAAATGAAAATAATTGGGTGAATGACATATTTTAGATTTTGCAATTATATTTTCATTATTATTATTATTTTACAACTATGCATATATAGAAACTTAATTCTAATTGTTTATTTGATAATCTTTTTTGGTGGATGAATTTGTAATTTTCACAAAGAAAATAACCTCAATAGATTATGAACAACAATTGTTTTCCTAATTGGTCTAGTTAATCATTGTTAAGTTTTATTAATTTTTAAGATACATTTTTCAGAGTTTTGGATTGAAGGGTAGAAAAAATAGGGTTTAAGAAAGTTTGTTTAAAAAACTAAAAGAATAATTTCCAAATTTTATATACCTTTTAATGATACACAAGATTTTATAAAGAAATTTTATTAAAAAATGAATATGTTCACTAACTTGCCTTTTGAAGTCCTAAAAAATTGTATTGTTCTCATTTTGGTACGACATAAATTATATATATTACATTTTTTTTTATTGTTCCTATAATAAATGAAAACATGATTATAAAATACTTTACTCTTTATTAAATTAGAATAAATTGCAAAAAAATAAATTTAATGAGATCACCATAAAAAAATTATCACATGTAACGCACGGGTTTGCGACTAGTTTTAATAAGAAGAAGTTACTTGCAATCTAATTCATTATTTGTTTGAGTTTCCTGCTTCTATTGTATATATTATTGCCCTACATTAAGCTGTACCCTCACTTTTTCACATCGAAAGGTTAAAATTTGAAGTTGCTTGCATTTCAAGATCAAGTGACAAAACACTGTTGAATTGGATTTGTAATGTATGAAATGCAGGAATTGCAGCTCAACTCTTGAAGCTTTTGTATTCTTGTTTTCTTCAAGGGAATTTTTAAAACACTATTAATTTAATCAAGAGTTCTTAAACTACAAGTATAATGTTTGAGGTGTGTTTTGGAAGGTTGACAATTGTGGAGCTTCATCCTTTGTTGTAGACTCTATTGTGTGTGTCTACACATAAATTGGTCTTCTGTTTAACCTCAGTACTGCCTGGTCTGTTTTCAGATTCAGTAGATTGGCTTGTGTCTGGAACGCATGAACTTAAAGGTTCTACAGTTGCTTTGGACTAGGAGACTCCAAAGGAATGTATAATTTAATGTAATCGTTGCATTGAAAATTGAATCAAGTCTCAGTTAAGGTGATTAACCTTAACCCAAAAAAGAAGAAGAAAAAAAAGGTAATAGTAGACCTGCATGTTCCACTTGCCATAATTTCTATAGTCATATATTGGCAGTAGCTGTTATATGTTGCAGTGGCTGTTAGCATTTCCATGAATACCTTCTTCCCCATCTAAAATGGCAAAACAAAGAGAGAAAATGTCCTGTCTGGTGATGGTTTTAAAAAGTTATTTGGATGCAGAAAGCTAAAGGTTTAAATTTCAGTAGAAGCAAATTGTGATTGCTTTTTGCAGCCAAAATTTAACTATTTTTTTCTATCACGAGTGGGAATCTACTGCCACTGCTGCTATGACCACAGCCGGTAAGTACATTAGAAGACACTAATTTTACCATGAGTACCACGACATCTGCTGCCAAGCTGTGTAGTCTTCTTATGAACATTGGCTACCAATATTATACAGTATCAGTAAGCAAAAAGGAAAATCCTGAAAAAGAAGGCCTGGACATGGCAAGGGCGAAGGATCCAGAAGTATATATATATATATATATAACTAGCATTTTTATTCTTATAAAATTCTCTGTAAATTAAGGGCACAATTATGGCAAAGATGTAGAAATACTACATGAAGGAATATAATAAAAGGTTTGTAGCACTTCATATTACATACACAAAGTGTAGCCTATATCTCCCTTTGTTCCATTAAAAAAGAAAAAAAAGAAAAAGAAAAGCTCTTTTGTAAGTATAAAAGAAGGCTTTGTTTGATCTCAGAAGTTAAATGCAACTGGCTGGACTTGGTTGAATGGGCTTTCACTCATCTCAAAGGCAATAGCTTTAGGGCTGCTATTTGTAAATTGGCTTTGTGGGCTGCTGTGCATTATCTAAGGCAGCAAAGGATTGCTATTATCCACTCAAAGGAGAAGATAGTTAGAGCATCACCGGCAGATTCTCCATATTTTTGTACTGTTTGGAAAGTGAACAGTTACATTTATTTTTTACCTACTTACTTTTTTAAATACACTTTCCAATAGACTCTCTATCTTTTCTCTATCTCATTTAAATATTATTTCTTCATTCATTCTTTATTCTTCCTTTAATCTTTCTTTATTTTTTTTTTTATCTTTCTTTATTTATTCCCAACTATATTTTCTAACTCTCAACGGGTAAAAATTTTTAAATTGTGGTTGGTCTTTTTTATTTTTTATTTAATGGATCTCTTGAAGCACTTGAGATAACAAATAATATAGTAATGAGTTGTTAGTTTTTATTTATTCATTATTATTCACTAATTTATCACAAGCTTTTTAAAAAAAAAAAAAATGCTACGTCTACAACATTTTCATAACAAATCACATGTGATAAGTTCTTATTGGTTCTAATTTGAATCACAACTTAAATTACTTTTTTTTCTATTCATAACAATCAGTAACAACTTACTATTTAGAATTTATTGTGAAAATATTATGGACATAACATCCCTAAAAAATATATATATCTGATCATAAAATTTTTGTAATTATCATTAACCCAATTTTCCACCACACACGTACACGCCACTTTTTACCCATTGTTTCCACCACACACTCACTCCACTATAATTACAAACCAATTCTCCACCACATACCAAAAGTTAAAGAATAAAAAATAAAAAAATGTCTTCATCTCAAACTCAAAGACTCAGACAGAGAGAGGATTTCAGCCAAAAAAAAAAGAAAAAGAGAGAGAGAGAGAGGAAGACCAGGCGACAAAGATGGCGAGGAAGACGATCATGGAGATCGGGTGCCAGAGGAGGCTGAGAAAGAGTATGAGGAGTGTGATGAGCGTGTAGTTCATGTAGTATAGATGGGTCTTTCTCCACAACCTATTTGCTTTGCCTCCACAGCCGCTTGTCCTCCTCCCTACCGCCGACAAAATGCGGTTTTTTGCTTTTATTGTTCGGATTTCGTTAGGCTTATGAGAAAGATTGTTTTTGTGTTTCAAATCTTTCGATTGGGTTTTGTGTTTTTGTTCTGATTGTGGTATGTTTTTAGTTTGTAACCATTGAGATAGAGAAGCAAGAAAGAGTGAAGAACAAAAGAGAAAAGGGATGAGAGAGAAAGAATCATTATTTTATTCAACCAGTGATTATTTTAAGAGTGAAATATGTTTGGAGTAGCTACAGTAATTGCTACAGCTTTCTCTAGCTCAAGAGAGCTACTGTAGCAGATCAAAAAAAAAAAAAAAAAAAAAAAAGAGATGGAGAGACTATTGGAGCTTGATTTTTCTGTGTTTGCTCTCCAAATAAGGCTTTAGAGAGCCTATTGGAGATGCTCTTAAAGGATATTTAGAGGGATGTCAAAGATTGAGTGGAGAGCAAAAAGTAGAGTAATTAACTTTGTCCTTAACCGAATATTGTGTTGCATACTGCTGTGCTACTGTTCTGTATCTAGGTGTTACAGGGATTCACATCAGGCGCAATACCTAGGGTATTGCACCTGGTGCAATACTTAATCAATGGCTGAGATTGAAAGTTGAAAAAACAACTTTCAATCTCAGCCATTAAATAAAGTATAATAAAAAAGAGTTAAAATGTTAAAGTTAAAAGTTAAAAAAGTTAAAAAAATTGTGAGAAAAATGGAGGTATTGCACCTGATGTAAATCCGTGTTACAGAGGCTTACTCTGTCACCACCAGTTTAGTGCCCTTTGGGGCCTTGTGTAACACTGTTTTGAAATAATATGCTTGCTGATTAATATAATATATATATTTTTAATTATCAAACATAGCTTGGGCATATGCTGCATATTTGTTGGTATTTCAAGTTGTCAGTCGGAGATATTTCTAACATAAGTTGTCTCCATGCTTTAAGACTGGTTTCTGATACCACCCTTTTTCTTTTGTACACAATACTTGTCATATCAACTACTAACAGTGCTGCCTCCTCCATGATCATTGAGATTTACTCACATATTGGCGCTGCTGCATAACTGCATCTACTTAGTTGTCATCACTATTGTCTATATAAGTATTCATGTGAAGACAACCATTTCATTGAAGAACACCAACAAGCTGGTAATTTGAAACGGTTTTGAAGAAGCAGGGATAGAGAGGACAACAAATTCTACATGGCGCACAGCAAGAAGCAATCTCAATTAATATTTAAGCCCTCCATTTTTTATGTATTTGTATTTAGGGTCCTTTAACGGTGCCATTTGGGCATTTCTCATTCTCAATGAGTTATTTTGGGAAAGTTTGGAAATCATTTTTTTATGAAAAATATAAAAAACTATCAAACAATTAATTGCTTATTTTCTTTTCCCATAAAAACTTTCCTAAAAATTGTTTACTAAAAAATGCACTTAGGACATTTGTTAACAAAATCCATGTATATATTTCAGTCTTCCTTACTCCAAGCCCTTTTAAGGTATTTTGGTTTATAAATAGTGTCCCGACAAATCATGTTTTGAACCGATGATTTCAATTGATATTGCGCACACATACTAATGAGTCAGAAATTTATGGTCGTCACTACACGAAGATCATCACTTACCCAAAGAAGACATTGCGCATTTATTACGATTATTGATGACGAAATGTAACAGACAGAGCAACGATCACAAAATGAGTTGTGAACTTCAGACAAAGATTCTGTAATGCACTAGCCGTTGAGCATAAATACAGTGATTCATTGCCCATTGATTAGGCACTCAACTATAAAAGAGAAAACACCAGAAACCCAAGGTACAACAAATCACACACACAAAAATACTCTACGAAATCACTCTCCATTCTTTTTCTCTTAAGAATCTTTCTCCCTTACTAACTTAAGCATCAGAAGTGGTTTGGTTGACGCCACACCGGCGTGTTTCTCTTCAACCCAGTTCATTTTGCAGGTTTTTCATCTACAGAGACGACCCCATTCACAACATTGTCCATCCGCTATGACAAGGAGCTCAATTGTTGATTTTTTGCATCATCACATACCTTACACACCAGTGTGTAAATAACAGCCCTCACAAATGGTAGCTGGAGCCTGGAGGGATAGGCCACTTGCTTACTTATAATCTATGCATGTGCAAAATTAACAACCAATATTTAGTTTAAGTAGCTGTTAGACCAGGAAGGTACCTGGAAGAAGAGGAGTGCTACTTGCACACCAACTCCAATAAAAAATGAATTGTTTATTTGTGAAGGTCGGAGCCTTTGTCTCTTAGTGCCCATTAGCAATATACCTGCAATTTTCCTAAATCTGCAATTTCAACAATAGAAACTAGAAGTCTCTTTTTGTTGTTCCTAATCCTATATTTCTACAAGTCTGCAACTGCAACACTCTCTGGTATATCGTTTTACAAGCTAGTATATTTCCGACTGCTTCCATGACCACGCCAACAACCTCTTTGTCTTCTTGGAAATATGATGTCTTCTTTAGTTTTTGCGGTGTTGACACCTGCAAAAATTTCACAGACCATCTTTATATTGCTTTGAAACAAAAAGGCATCATCAACTTCAGAGATGGTGAAAAACTTGAGAGAGGATGTTATATTTCTCAAGAGTTCTTGAAAGCAATAGAAGGGTCCAAGTATGCTATCATTGTTCTCTCAAAAAACTATGCTTCTTCAAGGTGGTGCTTGATTGAACTAGCAAAGATTGTTGAATGCATAAGGGGACTAGGTTGACAGTTTTGCTTGTCTTTTACCATGTGGATCCCTCTCATGTACAGAACCAAATAGGGACTCTTCTTGAAGCCTTAGCTAAATATCAAAAAGATCCCAAGGTTAACATAGAGGATGTGCAGGAGTGGGAAGCTACTTTGAAAGAAGTGGGCAATATCTCTGGATAGCATGTTAATGATCAAGGTTTTGAAACCCGGACCATTCATTGAACCGTAAAAAGGAGAGGTTCAAGATTTTTAAGGTTGAACCGAGGTTGAACCGGAGTCGAACCGTGATGACATCATAATTAATTTAATAATTATTTAAATATAAATAAATATATTAAATTTGTAAATATCAGCAACATTTACTAAAAATATCTTAAAAATTGAAACAAAATACATAATATAGTACATTATAAGGTTAATAAAAAATAGTACAACATAAATAAGCATAAAAAGAAATTTTTATAATAATCCTTTAAGAGAAATCATTTCAATTAACTAAAAACCACTTTTAAAATAAATTCATAAATTGCATAGGTATTATTCTTAAATAAAAAGTTAATTTAGTAATATTTAATATGTTGAGAAAGATGACATAGAAGTTTAGAAACTATAAATCATGTAAATTTATTATAAATTTAATAATATTGCATATTAGCTCCCAAGAAGAGCACTTGGCCCGTTGGTCATGGCTTCAGTCTTGCTTACAAGGCAAGGAAGTCAATACTGTTCTGGAGGGCGTTTCATTTTGGTCATGAAAACGAAATATTTCAGTACCGATTAATACCGGTATACCGTTTCAGGATTACCGTTAATTTGATATATTTATATATGTTAAGTTAAATCCCTCTAATTTGTAAAAGAAATTTAAATTTAGAAATAAAAAATTCACTTAACATGTTAAGCTTTAGTTAAAAGTATGAGCTAATTAGTAATATTAGGCCATTGATGTATTTACTATTTACTATTTAGTTGATAATAATAATAATAATAATAATAATAAAATTAATGCCTTTTTCTACCTGCCGTTGGAAACTTCAAAGGTTTTAAAAAGATTTTAATTAAAAAAATAAAAGTTTTTACAACTTTGAATTATCTAGTTCACGTGGGTTAGTGTCCTATCAAAGGCACACTGCCCAAACTTCAAGTTTAAAGGCCATAAAAGCTCCACATGTCCTCCAATAAAATAAAGTTTAAAAAGCTATTACTTGAGTCTACCGTCCATAAAACCATAAGATAAAGTAAGAAATAGAAAAGAGGGAAGAAGTCTGGCTTTTGGGACTCTGCGTGAAGAAGAAGAAGATTAGAAGGAGGACTAGATGAGAGGATGAACGGAAAAATAGAGTCACTACCAGAACATCATGGCGACAGTGAGGATCTGAGCTATCTGGTTTTTTATTCTTATCCTCTGACATCGTTTATTTTGGTTTTTTTTTTTTTAAATACCGGCCGATTTTTATTTTTCGGCCGGAATCTAATATATTATCCGTTATGGCCGGTACAATCCGGTATGCCCCGGTATTTGGAGCAGTAAGAAACGGTTGAACCGGCCTACGGTTCGTCCGGTTTTTCCAGTTGAACTCCGGTTTGTCCGGTTCTCTCAGAACTCAGTATATCCGGATTTTTATGCTTAAAAAACCGGATTTCAGTCCGGTTTCCGATTTTTCCGGTCGGACCGTCCGGTCCGGGTTTTAAAACCATGTTAATGATAGGTATCATCTGTCTTTTGCAGAGTAATTTTGTTGAAATTAATAATTCTCTTTTTTTCTTTTTGGGGTGTAATGACCCAAAAGGCCAAGAGGCGCACACCCACATGGACGAGTCTGGGATGAGGTGTGGGCTTGTAATCCATGAAATCATATGTCGCCTAAATGTGCTAAAGGGGAAGCTGGGAAGGCCTTATATGTGAATTGAATATCCAAAATGTTAATAAGCATTTTCCCTTGTTTTGCTTTTTTATTTTTATGCCTTAATGCATCAATTCAAATACTCGCCATCATTCAGCTTAGAATTCTAATTCTTATTATCTTAGAAGCGTAACAAGACTTAGACTAGGCTATGATAAGGACAATTGTATTTAGACATCTACTTAATCTGTAATTGCATCCCAGGTATACTGCTTAAGAGTCTTAAAGAAAGGCAAACATTTATTTTTTGCTTTAGATATGAACTTGTTGAGAGTTGCAACCCTTCCTGTCAGTTTTTGTACTTTCTTGACGGTTTTAAGTGACGACATTGTGGACACAAAGGGGAGTCGACACCTAGTTTTTGCAATGGTCTAAGAACCATATATATAGCATCGTCTCAATGATGGACCTTTTTGATCTTACTACCAGAGATTTAGGTTTGGAGTTTAGGTATGGCTTTGGGAAGGTGTTAGGCACCTAAAACTGCCTAATCCTAGGGTTGGCTTCCTCTCATTATATCTTATGTCTTAACCCTATTAAAGGCATACTCAATAGTGCATTCTAACTCTCTCTCTCTCTCTCTCTCTCTCTCTCTCTCTCTCACACACACTAGCATACTCTAAGCATACAACATGACATCAATCATCCCAAAAAGACCTAATCATTCATCTATAATAGCGTACCCTAACATACATCTATCATGGCATCTCCTAACACTCATCTAGCATGGCATCTCATAAACCCTAGCATGTTACTATCATACATATCATCCACCTAACATTCATCTAACACCATGTCATCATATCATATTCAAGGCAGAAACATAGGCAATAAACAAATCATAGTATCATCAAGAGATCATTGGAAAAGATTAAGAACACAAACATGCTTATTCAAGCCACCATATCATGTTTATCAACCTTAAACTAGATTATGTCACAAACAAAATGCATGTACATATGAATGCATGACTTACCTTACTTACCTTTCTGCATTTCAGTACCTATGGCATTAATGAATGGACATATAAATGCATGTTCATAACATCAAAGCAAGAAAAAGAAAATAAACCCTAATTTAAACATGTGGAAAGCAAACAAACAATAAGCATGTGAAACAGAAGCTCAAATATATATATATATATATATGAAAAAAGGGTTTAAAATAGAAGCATTACATGTGAAATAAGAAACAGAATTAGAAAAATTAGGGTTGGGGTTTCTGGGCAGGATCATGCGCACGCATGAACAAGCCTGCGTGTGCATCATCTAGCCTACGTGCACAGATAGGATTATGCGCACATGGAATCCACCCTAGAAACCCTGGCCAAGAACACAGCAACACAGAAAACAGAGCAGGACTTCAAAACAATAAATCTAATATCCTAACATGCATTAAAACATAAAAACTACATAAACCTAAACTACATAAATATATAAAAACATAAAACAAACCAAGAAACAAGATAAACAACAAGATTAAAATAGAAAAGAGAGAAAATAGTTTAGAACTCAATACCTCAAAACAAAAGCTCTTAGGCTTGATTTTGACCATTCCCTTCAGTTGAATCTATTCACAATTAAAAACAATAGTGATTAGTAATCTTAAACTCAAAGATCAAGGCTAGAAAAGGCCCCAATCAAAAGAAAATTTACTTGAGGATGTTTAGTGAAAAACTCTCTCTTTGATTCACTATTTCTAGTGAATCTTAGTGTTTTCTCTTAGGATTTTTGTGTGTTTTGAAAAGGTACAATGTATGACTACTTATATTGTGAAAATGGGGGTTTGGAATAGCTCCTAGACGATATGAGATTTGTTCCAAATCTCAGCATTAATGTAGAAAACTTGTCTTTTTAATGTTTTTGGAACTCTACATACGCACGCAAGTTTTAGCCATGCGCATGCATTATGGTTGTGCAAGCAGGATGATTCCTGCGTGTGCATGCCTAGGGCTTCCTTGGCCTTACTTTTCCAAAAATAGATTTATTTGCTCATCAAAAGTTATATTTTTCAGTTTAACATTTCTCAAGTCAATTTAACATCTGATTGGGCCCTAAACCAACCTTGGGTCTTAGAATTTTAGCATCATTAGGAAACGAAGGCTCGAGTCGTAAGAGGTACAAAATGCAATGTCTATAGACATCTCTAGTATAGCCTTCACCTTTTTTGGGTTAGCTTCTTCCCCATTGTGACACCATGAAGCCGAGGAACTTTCCAGATGATACTTCGAATGCACACTTTGTTGGGTTTAACTTCATCTTGTACTGTCTCAGCGTCTCAAAAGTCTCATTGAGATCGTCTAAGTGACTTCCTTCTTCCTTGCTCTTGACGAGCATATCATCGACATAGACCTCCATGTTCCTTCCAATCTGTTTGTTGAAAATCTGGTTCACCAACCCCTAGTATGTAGCTCCTACATTTTTCAACCCAAAAGGCATGGCCTGTAACAATAGAGCCCTTGGCTAGTAATGAATGCTGTCTTCTCCTAGTCTTCTTCTGCCATTTGAATTTGATTATACCTTGAAAATGTATCCATGAACGTCAAAAGCTTGTGTCCTGTTGTTGAATTGATGAGCTGGTCAATCTTGGGCAATGGGAAGCTGTCTTTTGGGTAGGCACTGTTTAGGTCAATGAAATTTACGCACATTCTCCACTTTCCATTTGCCTTCTTTACCATGATGACATTAGCTAGCCACTCTAGGTAATAGATTTCTTGAATGAAATTGGCAACTAGCAATTCAACTACATCATCCATTATTGTTTTGTTTCGTTCAGGAGCAAAAACTCTTCTTCTCTGCTGGATTGGTTTTCTCTCAGGGTTTACATTCAATCGATGTTGGATTATATCTCCAGAAATCCCAAGCATGTCTTCGTGACTCTAGGTGAAAATGTCTAGATTTTCTTTCAGGAACTTGATCATTTTTTCTTTCGTCAAAGAATCAAGGCTCATCCATACCTTTGTTATCTTTGTCGAATCCCCTTCTATAAGTTCGATAATTTCTAGTGCTTCTACTGCTTCTGAACTTTTCTCCTCGAACATCCTCCTATGGTTCTCCTTTGAGGCTAGTATCACCTGGTAACATTCATGAGCTAGGACTTGATCACCTGATTCACCTTTTATCTCTCCTATACCAAGCTCTGTTTGGAACTTCACCTTCAGTCAATATGTTGATATCATCGCTTCCCAACGATTGAGCATGGGTTATCCTATAATCACATTATAGGATGATGGGTAGTCAACTACTAGGAAATTGAGTTGTTTAGTTACTTGGAAAGGGTGTGAGCTAGCTGTGACCGTCAATGTGACTATTCCCTTTGGGTATACTCTGTCTTTGTTGAACTTGAGGAGGGGAGACTCAAATGGACAAAGTTTCTTTGGGTCTATTTTCAGCTGCTGAAAAGCTGAAAGATAAATGATGTTGGCAAAGCTTCCATTGTCGACTGAGACACGCCTGGTCTTGAAACCTTCTATCATGAGTATGATGACCAGTGGATCTTCATGTGGTTGCTTCACCCCATTGGCATCTTCCTCAGAGAACACCATATCCCTGTTTTCTCTTCTTCAGTGTTTCAATGGCAGTGTTGTATGGACATTATTGATCTGTCTTTGTTGTGAATTCTTTAGAGACTTAAAAGATCCTCTCGTCATCGGACCCCCGTTGATTATCCTTATTTCTCCTATAGTACTTTTTGGGCGATCCTATTGCTTATCTTTGCCTCTCGACTTATCTTTTGATCTTGGTCTTTGATCGTGTTTGTATCATCCATGCAGATCTCTTTTGACAAACTTTTGCAGCTTCCCTTTTTGAATCAGCTCTTTTATATGTTCCTTTAAATCTTTACACTCATCCGTGTAATGTTCGAGATCTCGGTGGAAACGACATTTGTAGTGACCCAAAAGGGGGTCTTGCAATCCATGGAATCTCACATCGCCTAGGGAAACACATGGGATGTGCTTATAAAGAGTGGCCTTCCTTTAATGTATAGAGGCCTTTTCCCCCACTATTGTGTGCTTTGAGGGAGAATAAAACTATAAGGGGCATGGGCCCCAAAGTGGACAATATCTACACAGTTGGAGTAAGGCTGTTATAGATGGTATAAGAGCCATGCCCTAGTCGGAAGTGTGGGTCCCACACACGAGGACGCGTGTGCCCGTAAGGGGGGTGGATTGTAATGACCCAAAAGGGGGTCTTGCAATCCATGGAATCCCACATCGCCTAGGGAAACACATGGGGATGTGCTTATAAAGAGTGACATTCCTTTAATGTGTAGAGGCCTTTTCCTCCACTGCTGTGTGCTTTGAGGGAGAACAAAACCGTGAGGAGCATGGGCCCCAAAGCAGACAATATCAACACAGTTGGGACGAGGCCGTTACAACATTATTTCTTCTTGTTGCAAGCATTAAGAGAAGAATTCAATGGTTTCGGCCATTTAAAAGGATGGTCGTCCTTAATCTGCATTAAGATTTTGTCAACAAGCATTACTAAGGGTGTGAATTTTACCATCCTTCTAGATTTTTCTTTCTTGGATTTAACATTGTCTTAACTAGACGAATAGTCATTTCTGTCTCCCTTTTTCCCTTTTTGGTCTTCTTTAGTATCTCCTTTATCCTTCCGAGTACCTTTTACTTTGATTGCAGCTAAAGCATCTTCTGCATTCATATACTTTTAGGCTTTTAACAGCAATTCCACGATCGTTGCTAAGGGACTCTTTTGTGAGTATGACTACAAAATCTTTGGATTTCAAACCAGTGTTAAACGTGGTTAGTTGCACCTTGTTCTTAGCTTTGTCAACCTCCAATACTTCCTTATTGAAGCGCTTTACATACGACCTTAGTGACTCACCTTTCTTCTTGTCGGATCATGAATAAGTGATTTGTTAGCCTTTTCTGCCTTTGCCGCCAATGAAATGTTGTACAAATGAGTTGCTCAACTACTCGAAGTTATCTATGGATGATGGGGCCAACTTGCTGAACCATACTTGTGCTGCTCCTTTGAGGGTTGTTGGAAAAGATTAGCATACAATCTCATCAGGAGTTTGCAGTAAACTCAAGGTCATCTTGAAGGTGGTTTTGTGATCCAACGGGTCTTTCAAACTGTCATATGAATCAAGTTGTGGAAGGCAGAATTTTGGCAGCAAGGGGCATTCCAGAACCTTGGTTGTGAAAGAAGAATATGTCATTTTCACCCTTTCGTCCAAGTTCTTGGTTGTTTTCTCCTTCATTGCATTTTTTAGTTCATCCATCTCCTTCCTCATACTCCTAAGGAGATCATTGTTTGTTCTCTTGGATTTTTCCATCCTTCTTATGCCCTCCTTTGCATGGCTGTTTTCTAGGCTCTGAACTTGGTATGTATTTCCATTGTGTTCAATCCTTCTTGGTGAGTGATTTTCTCCTTGTTGTAATCACTGCCTTATTTCTTGATTTTACTTAGTTTTTCTTCATTAGCTGTGAGCGATTTGATCAGCAGAACCAATGCCGTTGGATCTTGTTGTACATTAGGTTCCATCTAGATGTAGAGAATAGTAGAGCTATGTTTTCAAACTAGAGTTCAAAAGAAGTTCCCCACAAACAGCTCCAAACTGATGATGCCAAAATTGTCAGTCAATATGTTCGTCCAGACAAAATCTGATGAAAATAAGTCTGAGGCTTGCAAAAGAATAGAAAAGATGTTTCTCCCTTCAAGGTCACCAGCGTGATGCTAGCCAATGAGCCTTTGATGACAAAGTCAGATGATGATTGAGAGAGATAAATCTATATGAGGGTATATTGCAATGTGTATATGTACCTTTGCTTAGGTTTTGGGTTGGTTTATATAGATTGTTGCTTTTCTAGCCATTGGAGGCTTTCATAGTGGCATTAATGATATTGGTAACGCCTATGGTGGTTTAATGAAGTGATTTGAAGATCCTACCAACGGTCATGTCTATGCGTCCGTCCGCTAGTAACGGTTTATGCATTAAATGCATGTTTATGGCATTTTGGTTGTCCAAAGGCTTGTCTGGAGATGGAAATTTATTGATTCATTAGTAACCATGAATTTGAGTTAATTCCCAACAAGTCTCCACAATGACTAAACTAGACAAAATTTGTCTTCTAACTCTCACACACGAGTATATTTCAAGCCAAAGATAACTATTAAACTCTTACAAGATTCTTCTTGTCTCCCCATATAGGAGGACGTATTTGGTCAAAACCTATATTTTAACTTCAACCAGTATTTAACTCATACTCCTATTCCTTTTAGACAAGGAATATTAGAGTTTTTTTTTTTTTTGATAAGCAATACACAAAATTTTTTGAAAATGGAAAATTCATTCATTCATTATGTGTAAAGAATCTTGGAACAAAGCCTCCATAGCAGGTGGTGGTGAGTCCTCCAACCAATACATTTCATCAGAGATATTCCTAGCATATTGAGCTGTTAACAATATAAAGTGAAAGAGAATGACTGAATAGTTTGTATATTGATGTGTATAAAACAATGTACAAAAGAGAGCCTTATATAGGCTAGGTATGTGTGCAGTACAAGTAACATGAGTGCAGTACAAGTAACATGAGTGCAGTACAAGTAATATACTGGGCTAAGCCCAATGGGCTAATCTAGCCTAATCTATACACTAACATCCCCCCTCAAACTCGAGGTGGCAAGGAGGAAGCCAATTGGAGTTTGGATATAAGATCTCGAAGACGACTAGGCAGGTGAGACTTGGTGAAGATATCAGCAAGTTGGTCAGCAGATGAGATGGAGAACAACTTGAGATTGCCTTTCTTGAGATGCTGGCGAGTGATGTGGCAGTCAATCTCAATGTGCTTGGTGCGTTCGTGGAAGACATCATTATGAGCAATGTAGATAGCACTACGATTGTCACAATAAAGAGAAGTAGCAGTGGGCTGTGGAGCATCCATGTTAGCCAAGAGCCAGCAAAGCCAGACAAGCTCGCAGGTGGTGTCGGCAAGGGCACGATACTTCAGCCTCAGTACTGGAACGGGAAACAACATCTTGCTTTTTGCTACGCCACGAGATAAGAGAAGTACCCAACAGGAAACAGAAACCTGTGATAGAGCATCGATCAGTCGGATCACCTGCCCAGTTTGCATCTGAATAAGCATGAAGCTCAAGAGAAGACCGAGAGGAGTAGTGTAGACCATGATAAAGTGTGCCCTTGACATATCAGAGAATCTGAAGAACAACAGCATAGTGGACAGAACGAGGGGCATCCATGAACTTACTAACCATACCCACGGCATGTGAAATATCCAGACGAGTAACAGTGAGATAGATCAGACTACCAACCAACTGACGATAGTGAGTAGCATCAGATATAGGTTCACCATCCAAGGGTGTGAGCTTTGCATTGTATTCCAAAGGAGTGGAAACAGTCTTGTTGTCAGTGATACTGGCTTTGGAGAGAAGATCAGAAGTATATTTAGCTTGGGAAAGATAGTATCCATCAGAGGATGAGGTAACCTCAAGCCCAAGAAAATAGCTGAGAGTGCCCAAATCTTTCATCTCAAAATGTTGACTAAGGAAGTGCTGAAGAGAGTGGATACCTGCAGAATCATCTCCAGTAATAATCATATCATCAACATAGAGAAGAATAAGAGTGATACCAGCAGAGGATTTTCGGACGAAGAAAGCAGTGTCATGAGGACTCGAAGTGAAACCCTGCTGAGCAACAACTGAGCTAAACTTTTCAAACCAAGCTCGAGGAGCCTGCTTGAGGCCATAAAGAGCACGACAAAGGCGACAAACTTGACTACCTGAGTGTGGATAGCCAGGGGGTGGTTGCATGTACACTTCTTCTTGAAGGTCTCCATTGAGGAAAACATTCTTCACATCCATTTGATAACGAGGCCAACGGCGAACAACAGCCACAGCAATGAGACATCTGACAGATGTAAGGCGAGCAACATGAGCAAATGTTTCCTCATAGTCAATGCCATACTCCTGGGTAAAGCCCTTGGCAACTAAGCGAGCCTTGCATCGTTCAACAGATCCATCAGCCTTGGTCTTGAGCTTGTAAACCCACCTACAACCTACTACAGACTGGCCAGGAGGCAAATCAACTATATCCCAAGTGTGATTTTTATGAAGGGCATCTAGTTCATCATTCATAGCTTGCTGCCAAAAAGGGTCAGTATGGGCCTCAGGATAGGTGTGAGGTTCATAGAGGGTGGCAAGGGCAAAAGAATAGTGATAATCAGAGAGATAAGGGGGAGGAATGCTTACCCGAGTGGAATGGCGAAGTTCAGGACCATCAGGAGACTCAGGAGAGGGTGGTGCCACAGGATCTAAGACAGGCGGGTCATATGCCGGGGACAGAACCGGAGATGAGTCGTCTGGAAAGGCAGCCGATGTTGAAGAATCCTCCACAAGTTCAGGATAGAGAGGGAGGAAAAGATCAGTAAAAATAGGAGACTTAGAGGAAGAGGATGTAGAAAACTGCTGAAGACTCGTGAAAGGACGATGTTCCCAAAACTCAACATGACGGGAGACACGAAGATGATGAGAAATGGGATCATAGCAGCGAAACCCCTTTTGAGATACACCATATCCAAGGAAACAACAGAGACGAGCACGAGGTTGGAGCTTTGTTCATTCATGAGGAGGAAGAGAGACAAAGCAAGCACAACCAAAAACCCGAAGAGAGGAGTAGTCGGGGGTTTGACCATAGAGAAGCTCAAATGGTGATTTGTTGTGTGTATTTGGTGAAGGGATATGATTAATGGTGTATACAGTTGTGAGTGCAGCCTCACCCCAAAAGCGCTTAGGAAGAGAGGTAGAAATGAGAAGGGTGTGGACAACATCAAGAATGTGACGATGTTTTCGTTCTGCACGACCATTTTGTTGAGAGGTGTAAGGACAAGATCGCTGAGTAAGTGTACCATGATTGTCTAAAAAGGATAGGAAAGATTTATCATTATATTCTTGAGCATTATCTGATCGAAAAACTTTGATGGTGCGATTGAACTGTGTTTCAATCATTTTATGAAATGTTTGGTAGATCGACACAAGTTCAGACCTATGGTGAAGCAGATAAATCCAAGTATATCGAGAAAAATCATCCACAAATATGACAAAATATCTAGATCCCCCCTCAGTAGGAACAGGTGTAGGACCCCAAATATCAGAATGTATAAGATCAAAAGGTGTAGAAGAAAATGAGTCACTATTATTAAAGGGTAATTTTGTTTGTTTGCCAAAATGACAAGAAGTACAATTAAATTTTTGAAACTGAACTGAACCTAAATGACCTTGAGAAGCTAACAACTGAAGACGAGATAAGGATGGATGACCAAGACGAGCATGCCATAGATCAGGTGAGGAGGTGGCAGTGGTAGCAGCTGCAGAAATAACTTGTGAAGGAATCTTCAAGTCATGAACTTCAAACATGCGACCAACCTTACGGCCTATCCCAAGCACTTGACTCGTCCGGGGATCCTGCACATCCACACCATGATTAGTAAATAGAAGATCTACGCCTAATTCATAAAGTTAACCAACAGAAAGCAAATTGAGGGATAACTTTGGGATATGAAAAGTGTCACTAAGGGATAAACAAGGAGAAGAGATTGTTCCTTTATGACTAACAGGCATAGGAGTTCCATCAGCAGTGTAAATGGTGATTGGATGTTCTAAGGGTGCCTTATCAGAAAATTGGGATTCATCAGGAGTCATATGGTTACAACATGCAGTATCAAAAAACCAAGGTTGTTTACCTGAGGTGACAGAAAGGGTAGTGGAAGTGCGGGATAAAACCTGTTGAACAACTGCCTCAATATCAGCCGTAGTAAGTGAGGAAGCCAAAGATGGACCTGTAGGAACCGATGGATCGGAAGGACATACAGCAGCTGCCCGAGGAAGAGAAGCTTTATTCTGCTCTTGCATAAATTTCTGCAGTTTGCGACAAACTAAGATGTCATGGCCTTTAGCACGGCAAAACTCGCAGCGAGTACATTTGGAAGACTGAGAGGTGGGACGCCCAGAGTTTATTCATGGAGGAGCAGTGAATGCAGCAATGGGAGGCTGCGGAGATGGTGTAGCCAATACATGATCAGATGATGACATGTGATGAGTAGGCCGACGGTTTTCCTCAGAAATGAGCTCCTTGACTGCAGCATCAAGAGAAGGAGTAGGAGACCGGCTAAGCAGAGAAGCCCTAGTAGGCTCAAAATCCTCACGCAAACCCATCATGAAGTGCATAAATTTACGGCGATCCCGATATTTGACAAAGAGCTCAATGTCCTTAGAACACACTAGTGGAGGATCTACAACAGAGAGTTGTTCCCACATAGTAGAAGTCTGAGAATAAAAATCAGAAATAGACTGACTTGTCTCTTGGCGCATTTGATAAAGTTTTGATTCAATGTGGAACTCCAAGCTTGAATCATTAGTACAATTATAGCGATCAGCCAAAAATTTCCAAGCAGCCTCAGCAGTCTCAAGACGAGGAAGAAGATTATGAATGGAGAGAATAGAGGTATTGATAAACCAAGACAAGATCTTACTCTGAATACTCTCCCATTCCTCTAGGCGTTCTTCATAATCATTTGCTGTAACTGTAGTCTTGGAAAATTCTTCAACAGCTGTGGCTTTGGACTTAGGGTTTGGTACTGGCTTAGGAATTGAACCAGTTACATATCTCCACAGTTTACGACCCTTGAGAAAGACAGTCATATTCTAAGACCATGCATGATAGCTAGTAGGACCATCCAACATAATGGTGATAGGACGTATGATGTCTCGTTCATTTTGGTGAGCCATAATGAAGAAAATGACCAAAAAAATGAGATTTAGAGACCTCAAATGTAGAAATGGAGCCCAAAATCAGAATCTACGCGAAAAACTGAGCAAGACAGGTCCTGTTGAAAAATTTTGACTTTGGTCAAAGTCAACGGTCAACACTGCTGGTCAACGGTCAGAGTCAACGGTGCTGTCTGCTGACGTCACTGGATGACGTGTGATGCTAACGTGGCGATGACGTGCTAGGGCTGACGTGGCACTCAGAGGAGTAGGGCGCGTGTAGCGTGAAGGCGTGTGAAGGAAGTATGTCAGGCGCGTGGGAGCGCGTGTAGCTTCGCGGTGACGCGTGGGAGCGCGTGTAGCACGTCTTTGACAGCCAAAAACTTGGGGTGGCGCGTGAGGGCGCGTGAGAGCTCCTTTGGGATAGTTTCTGGCTGGGTTTTGATCGGGGAAGTTTGATTTATCACGTCGTATCTGTGGTTCGACGATTTCATTGATGAATAGACTATATCCGAGAGGTAGTGGTTGGGTGTGACGGTGGTGACTCGCTTCTGACGGTGGCAATCGGTGAAGGAGAGGGCAGCGGAAGAACGCCGAGAAATACCACTAGGTCAGAGCAATGACTCTAATACCATGTTAAGAATATAAAGTGAAAGAGAATGACTGAATAGTCTGTATATTGATGTGTATAAAACAATGTACAAAAGAGAGCCTTATATAGGCTAGGTATGTGTGTAATACAAGTAACATGAGTGCAGTACAAGTAATATACTGGGCTAAGCCCAATGGGCTAATCTAGCCTAATCTATACACTAACATGAGCCAAAGAATGTACTACCATATTTCCCCCCCCCTTCTAACCCAACTAATGGAAGCTGAGCGTAGCCCATCAAGGTAGCTACAAATGTCTTCATATATGTGTCCCAACAGAGAGTTATTAGCTAAAGGACTTGAGACTGCCCTCATCACGTTCGCATTGTTTCCCTCAATGACTAACTCTGAAAAGCCAGCTTCAATAGAGAATGCTATCGCCTTTCTACACGCCAAAACTTCGGCTTCTTTACTGTTATTCACACATAGGGTCCCTTCACTGTTATTATTATTATTTTGATGAAAAAGCTAATTTTTATTTAATTTGGCATGTTGGACAAACAATTTTGAAAACAAGACTTGGAATAGGAAGATTATGTCAATATCATGTTTGATAAAATAATCAATCGAGTTTTAAACTAGCGAAATCTAAGAAACTTGATTTGTTTATAGCTAAATAAACCAAGAAAGGCATCTATGTGTTAACAGTCATAAAATTTCGATAGTATTTTCGGCTTCTCCCCTCATAGATGAGTAGAGCCGCATGTACATTTATGTAAACTAGTAAGTTGCCCGTGCGATGCACGGATAATGTTGTAATAGTTAATGCAATTTTTTATGAAGAATATTGTACATATATTATAACATATTTGTTATAAAACTTTGTTAGTACTGAGTTTATCATAAGAAGTAACAATTATAAATTGCAAACATATATTCATTATAATTATTTTGTTGAAGTAATCAGCAAAAAAGAATCAACTTTAGAGTAATATTGTATAATAAAAGTTGATAAAAGCATGGTAACATTCCATATTATTGATATTTATTTTATGATGTAATAAAGAGCTTTATAAAAGTTGATAAAAGCATGGTAATTCATTCCATATTATTGATATTTATTTTGTGATGTGATAAAGAGCTTTATTGCGAAATTTTGTTTTTTTGTTTCTTGAATGCTTTGTTTTCTGAAGTATGTCGACGCTTGTAAAGCATGTTGAGGGGTATGTTATCATCATCTGTTTCTTCATCTTCAATGTTTGAAGTTTGGTCTATCCTTATTTGTTCAATCTCTGAGCTTTTATCATTTTCTCCTTTTGTACCATCATTTGTTCCTTTTGTTGCATCATTTGTGTTGATCATTGATGAAATGGCACTGGAAGATTCTTGGCTGGATCTTATGAAGTTTGTGCTGGTAGGTTTGTTGTCGCTAAGATTTTGCATAGGTATCTGCATTCATATTAAATTTAAGCACGTTATTTACATCAATATAGCATAGAGAAAGAAATAATATAGCATACTGTCTTTTTTTTATTTATTTTTTTGTTCCATACCTTTTTCTCATTTGAAGGTGCATCAAAAATCTTAGCAACTGTGTAATTTTCAAAACCATCCTTCAGATTGAATTCATTCAAGCGAAGTAGAAAAATGTATTGTCTTCCTAAAATTTTCTTAAGATCACATGGGATTCCTTCTTCAATATCAATCTACATATTAGGAATTTTAATTTATATTATAATATATAGTTTTACAATAAATTTAATAATTTAAATAAGTTGTACCTCGGTTTTTTTTTTCAGCAAGATCTCTTACAAATTTATTTAGGATTTTCTCAGCATCTCGATCAAATATGACAAAAGTTGTCTTGTCAGTTGAATAAAAAACTTCAATTTGAATCCTGTATCTGAAGTATTTTGCAATTGTATAGTAATTATAGTAAGATGAATGTGTTTATAAGAATGTGTTTATAAAAAAAAATTTCAAACTTTGTAGTTAATGTGTGTGCCTCTAACCTTGGGATGGGCAGATTTGTTTTTGTTTCACATTTTGTGCACCAAAACGATCCTGATTGTGGTTTGACCTTTTTTCCACATAACACGCATGAAATATAATACCAACCCATTGTTGTATCAATGTTGCTTATTGTTGCAACACAATAGCAGTTAACATCCTGCAATGAATTTTGAAGTTAATATGTTTTTTTTTTAAAGTAAATGATGTATTATTATATTTTCATATAAATGATGAGTCTACTTTGAAATGATTAACAAACCTGTTTCGTAGGATTCCATTCAATGCATTTGAGCTCTGGTATTGTCTTCATATTGTTTGAAGAAAAATCCTCATTTGAAAACTGTTTTGCATGTATTTTTGGTATTTCTTGTATAGGATCATGTTTTTTACCATTCCTATCATTGAATTTTTAAAAAGGAAAAAAGAATGTAAATGGTATTTTGTGAGATAAAAAATGCTATTTATCATTTTTTTTTTGTTATCAATAATTTTTAAAATATGCACCTGTCAATTATTTCAGCAACCTCGGGAATCTCAAGATTTAGATATACTTTTGTTGCACTGGTTGATGACAAAGAGAATTTGCCTACAAAAATTGCAGAATACATTATAATAAACAAAATCGTATTGAATTGAAATTGAGAAAAAGGAAAACATGTTTTAATGAGAATGAAATTCTCTAAAAGTATCATTAGATTGTTTTGAAAATGAATAAGTTGGAGTATAAAAAATTTATAATTAGTGATTGCATTTCTCATTGTAAAATTTATGGCCTAAGATTAGTAACCAATATACTTATTAACTTGATAGAAGTACTAAGTACATTAAAATTGATAGTTGGTAACGTTATTTAGTTATACTTGC
Source organism: Quercus aquifolioides (assembly GCA_019022515.1). Lineage (NCBI taxonomy): Eukaryota > Viridiplantae > Streptophyta > Magnoliopsida > Fagales > Fagaceae > Quercus > Quercus aquifolioides. Next base: position 7,169,560 of record CM032332.1, on the reverse strand, counting down.
CTCCAAATGATTTGACAATAGTCAAAGTTGCAATTAAGACAAAAGGTCCTGGATTGTTCTTATATACATCTTCATCGATTTGCCAAACACTTGTTCCCCATAGTGAAAGCCTAATTTCTTTTCCCCTGGTATAGTTAAAATCATTGAAGATTTTTTTGTTATTAGTAATTTTTTATTATTTATAATTGATTTTTCTATATAAACATATAATGACATCAATATCACATCAAAAAATTTGTCTTACTCCTTCAAAAGCAATTGCAGATTGCGCAATTTTCTTGGTGCGCCATTAACTTGAGGCTCTTCAACATTTCCAATTGCTACCAACTTTCCAACAACATCTATTTATATGCAATTAGGTTATTTTGAATCATTAATTTAGGATACAACTATATTAGAGGAATTGTGAAATAGTTGCAGATTTGTATTTACCTATTAAATATGTGTAGTTGTAACATTGGTTCTATATTTGGTCATAGTCAGCAAACTCAAAGCAGTATTTCTGGATTGAGTTCATATCTTCGTTGGACTCCATGATTGTAGTAATGGTCATGAACCAAATTCTGATATCATTGTGCACGGGTCGAAACTCGCCTTTAGTACTCTCCACCCTAAAATTCTTGATGGTATAAACACGGCCTTCAAGCAATTGTGGTCTAAAAGTTTGTGCTTGATTTTCCGAACAATTGCATGTATTGTTGAGCCCTAGAATAATGAGAAATATCAGTATCTTCCATTATTCTTCTTGTGAATATATATAATAGCCATGGATGTTGAATTATATGATGAGTTGATAAAATAATTATATTTGAAAGAATTGAATTTGCATAATAAATTGAATCAGCACAATATAAATATTGATGAGTTGGTAAAATAATTATTTTTAAAAGAATTGAATCTGCATAATAAATTGAATTAGCACAATATAAATATGAGTTCTATACTTACCTCTTCATCAATAAATATCATATCAAGGCTTATGAACTCATTGTTCTTTGTGTTGATTGCATCCCACATATGAAGTACTCTGACCTTGATTGTCCAATTGTCTCTATCCGTTGAAATCTTGCTCAAAGGAGTCCAACACATTACCATTTTGACTTAGTATTAGTAGTTCTGCAGCTATTTCCACAGTTGAATAGAGAAGTTGTCATAAAAAAAATATAACAAAAAGTAAGTAAAATTATAATAATCATCAATGAAATAATTTATTTTGGTAAAATGCAGAATTGACTATGTTTTGCATTATCAAATTTAAATGTTTGTTTTTTAAAGAAGCTTGGAAAATGATATTTTTGTTTTACAAAAGTATAAATTAATAATTAAATGCGGTTAGAAACTTAGCAATGAATGATGAATTTCTTCAATGAAGTTTCACATATTTATATGTATATTTCTAAAGACCTCTTTATAGACTATATTTTTAGTCGTTGAAGAGGTTTTGCCATCGTCATCAATTATCAAGAGTTTAAGACCATTCCTAGTAGTAACTCTAGAAACAGCAACATATAATTGCCCATGACTGAAAACTGGTTTAGGCAGGAAAAGTCCAACATGTTTTAGTGATTGCCCTTGGCTCTTGTTTATAGTCATGGCAAAGCAAACAGAAATTGGGAATTGTCTTCTCTTTAAAACAAATGGCCATTTTGTGTCCGATGGAGAGAGTACTATTCTTGGGATGAAGACTTTGTTTCCCACATGTGATCCAGTTATAACTTTAGCTTCGATCACCCATTTGGATAATTGAGTAACTACTAATCGAGTCCTATTGCATAGGCCAGCTGATTGATTAATATTTCGGAGCAACATTACTGGAAGACCAACTTTAAGACGTAGTTTGTGATTTGGTATGCCAGGGAATTTCAAGGAGTTTAAGAATTCAACTGGGTAAAGTACATCTTCATTCTGAATGTATCTCGAAGCCTTGCAAATTGAATCTGCACTGAGATATGTCTCCTCATTTGAAGCAAGCAGGTCTATGATATAGTCATTTATTTCATTGACTACATCATTTGTTAGAGCTAGAATAGATCGCTCTTCCAAGTATTTTCCATCTGCATAGTTGTTGTGAAGATTTGGATATGTTGTAGTCACAATGCTTTGTATTGGATCATCTCCAACATCAATTTATAGGTCAGAGGGTATGACTATATTTGATTGGTTGTCAATTTTACCAAGCTCTCCGTTACCTAATTTGAGTATCCATTTTGCAAAGTTGTTGGAATCAGCATTAGGTTGTTGGAGACGCATATTCTGTGTTAGTACAAATACCTTGCAAAAGTTCCATAAATAAGATCTATTCACTGATGCATCAACAATATCTTCTCTATGGCCTTTAGCAATAACTGGCAGTATTTGTCGAAAATCACCACCTAATACAACTGTCTTTCCACCAAAAGTTTTATCGGCACTGTTTATATTGGTAAATCGAAGTAGATCTCTCAATGAACGGTCTACAGCCTCAAAACAATTACGATGTGCCATAGGTGCTTCATCCCATATAATAAGACTCACCTTTGTCATTAACTCAGCAGCATGTGTTCCTTGTTTTATACCACGAGTTGATTCCTCTATCACAATGATAAGGATTTGAAATCTGGAGTGAGAAGTCCTACCACCAGGGAGTAGCAAAGCTGCTATGCCAGAAGAAGCTACAACAAGCACAATTTTCCCTTGTGAACGGAGGCAAGCAATTAATGTTTTCCAAAGATATGTTTTACCAGTTCCTCCATAACCATAAACAAAGTATAAACCACCGCTATTGCATGCCACATCTTGAATTACAGTATCATATATTTTTCTTTGCTCAACATTTAACTCATTTAAAAGTTTTTTATGTTCGGCAGCCAATTCAAGCCTATCAAAATCCAACTCTTCTTGTAACAATCGGTTGTTGTTTTCTCTAATTGTCGACACATTTGGATATTTGATGTCATCAAATTCTTTCAGAGATCTTCCACTTTTTACTAATATTTGTTCAATTTCAAAAAGAGCATGGTCTTGTATTTGTTCTTCTGTCAAATGCAAGTTGTCATACATTAGGAGACTCTTTTGCCTATATAGTATATCATCAAACAACAACTCCCAATTAGCCATCCATAGTGCATGTGGGTCTGTCACTTCACAAAATAACAATAGCGTTGCAAATAATTCTCGTAGTTGCCTTCCTGAAGCCTAATTAGAGGCTTCTTTGATAGTATCATCCCATTCCTTGTCACCATCTAAAAGGCATTGATAGCATGCTACTCTGTATGTTGGATACACAACATGATCAACAGTCCTAATTTCCTCAAAAGACCTTGCACCTTTGACCACATTAAGGAGCATTCGAAGATAGAAGTGGTCACCACTTGTAGGATGAGCATGAAATATCCTCCCTATACATCGGCCAGATTTCCTTGGACGCCATTCTCTTTCTTTTCTATGCCAAACCCATTTCGTAGGAAAATCACAATATGTCAAATTTCTTGCTGTATCATACATTTTGTTTCCCTTCATCCATTCAGTGAACATTGTTTTTGTTATATCTGGTCTTTCCAAAACATTATCCAAGTAGTCTGAATCTTTGAATGTAACATTCTGCTCATTCTCAATATAGAAGCTTAATCTCTGTACAGCAGGCTCTCTATATTGGATATCAAACTCAAAAAGTCTCCAGCACGCTTCAGAAGCTGAGATATATCTACAATTTAGATATGTTTTGATCTCATCAATGTTTGTTATATGTTGTGCTTCACTTGTAGCCCCTGTGTGTAAGTTTTCATACAAAACAAATGTTGCTCGATCAGAACCCTTGTTAACATACTTGAATAAGTATTTGATGGACTTGGAATGGTTGCACCACTCAACATTAATGTGAGCCTAGTATTTAACTAACAAGTCAATGTTGTATGGCACCACAAATCTGTTATCAAGCATAACACCATTCTTCTCAATTGTCATCCCATTATCTCTTCTCCTATAAAACTTTTTTGGAAAATGCTTCCTACATTTATTGTCAACCATGCATGGAGATTTTGGGTTGGCAAACCACAAGGTCCATGAATCATGTACTGTGAAATGACTTCATAATCCCCTGGATTTGTAATCTTATCTGGTATTTCAGCAGAAATTATCTTGTCTATATCCGCAGGTGTGGGGTGTTTGTCGTCTGGGTATAGGTACAAAAGAATGTGAGCATAGGGGAGGCCTCTTTTTTGCCATTCAACTGTGTAGTTAACTGTATTCACACAAAAATAAAATGTTACAATAATTAAATAGATTAAACCATTAAGAACAACAATCAAACAGTAATGGGTTGTATTTTATACCTGCAATTACTTTTCCAAAATGCTTGCCATGTTTTAAATCACGTAGTAGTTGATCCAATTTGATCTTAAAAACTCTTGCAATGATATCTGGTCTATCTTCAGGCTATTGAGCTAGAATTAAGGAAAGGTAACTTTCAATTTCTGGCCATTTAGGGTTACATGTGAAAGTTATAAACAAATCCGGGTACCTAGCCCATCTGCAAATTGACATAGCATCTTGGTAATTTTGAATCATATATTTAGGGCTTCCAATAAAGCTTGAAGGAAGAACAACTCTTTTCCCAATAGATGAAGGAGTAGTGTCTCCTCTAAATACAACATCCTCTATTCCAAAGTACACCTCTGATCTCAGTTGAAGTTGATGATTCCTGACCCAAATTAGTCGTTACTCCTCAACACATGTGTAAGCATCTACTAAAAATTGTTGTCACAACCTACGACCAAGAATCAATGTTTCACCTTCATTCTCACGCTGTTGTAATTGATATGCATAATATTCTTGCATAGTGACATATTCTTTTGTCAAAGGCGTAGCACCACCAAGACCTTTTTTAAGTATTTCATTTCGAAATCCATCCTCACCATACGTAAATAACAATGGATATTGCATGGCCATAAATTTTGGGTGTAGTTCATTTATTCGTTGTAACAATCCACTTCTTTTCTCAACAATAATATCACGATGGATATTTTCATTGCTCAAATCACCTACAATTATAGCAACGACTTCAGAGCAAGTAGGCATGTTTTGTTCCCTACCATCACTTGATCGCGATCCAATTAATTGCAAGCGTACATTGTGCATATCAGAGTCCTTGAACCTATCCCTTGCCATACGAAATGTCTTAACCAAGACATTGTTCTCATCAAGCATTTTCAATAATATTTGAACTAGAGCAATGTCAAGGTCATATTCTGATTCCTGTCCAGGCAAAGCACTTAGTCTGTAATGAATCTCTTTTTTTGTGTCGTGTATATACAACTGTGCAAAAGATGGGTCTTTTCCAACAACTGGAAGTAACAACCCAATTTTGTGGTGGTTTTTCCCATTCAATCGAAAGATGTAAGGGCCTCGTCCTTCATTAGCATGGACATCAACATTTCCTCCCATAGAAGTCATTGCAAACATGGAGTTGAACCTCCTTATATTAGCCTTGTAATGTTCTGAATGTTGTAGGAGTTCTTGAAGCTCAAGAGGTGGTGATTTTAACGAAGGTAGCTTCACCCTACCCTCTTGACAACATATTGAAAATTTAGGATTCTTTGTGTTTTTGGATTTACTATTCCTCTCTTCGTACCATAATATTGCATTACAATATTCACACACAGCTTGGTGGGCCAAAGTTCCACATCTCTGTAAATTTTCCTAGATGATAGGGGAAAATGAAGCATAATTAGATGAAATTATGTAATGGAAATATAGAAAATACAAAAAGCATATGTAAAAAATTAATATTATTTTCAATTCATTGACAACCCAGTTTAGCAATAGTTTTATTTGAAACATAGGTGCTGAAGCCAACCAAAGGGAAAAATAGTCCCAAGTATTGTTGTAAAAAATGGATTTTAAAGCAAATTTTGAAGAGAAATAGAAATAAGGTACGTTGAAAATATATGAAGGACTTTTATCAAAGTAACTTTTAGAAAATGTATACACAATTAATAAAGTATTTAATATACACGGAGACACAATTTTGAACCTATTGTTGGTATATTCTCATTGATGCTATCTTGAAATAGTATTTTAATTATTTAAAAGTATTTAATTGTTGTTTTTAATATTTAAAATTACAAATAACAGTACTTTAATGTGATTTTGCATGCATGAAAATGAGAAAAATGGAAAATAACAATGAATATAAAATTCCAAAATAGTAGTTTTTGCACTTACTTTGTGTGCTATTTGACCTTTTACTCAGGTCTATGTCAATGAGTTTTCTATTTTGCATTCCCAAACCTGAAATATAAAAGATGATATATTCAACTTATTAATATACAATACTAATCCTAACACTTTAAGAGAATTAAGGAAACATGAGGATTGACAGCTATAAAAACTTCTGTCTAACTACAGATGGAAGTTAAGTAGACTCAGTCTATAATTGGTGGCTCAGAAAAATTCCACAAATCAAATGAACAGGTTATACTTCAAAGCTTCTGAAGGTGGTTTTCCATGTTACAATACCTTTATGGATCTAATATTCATAGAGTAAAGCAAGGTTTGATTTTGAATTTTCTGAATATCCAAAATTTCAAATTCTTCATCACTTATAGTTAATAGTGTTAACGACAATGCAAGACATGAACAATAGACCAAAAAAATTGCCGACTGTAGAAGTTGTTTAAAAATTACACTTTTCTACGATTGGGATAACTCCATCACTATTTAATATAAAATGAGTTTCGAGGCTAAAAAAAAAAAATACATATATAAATGTGTTTCAGTTGTTTATCATTTAAATAAAAATAGCAAGCAACAACAATCAACATTGTCAAGGGAAATCATGGCATGAATAATAGACCACAACATGAGCTAGTTCTATAAAAGGTAGTAGGCCTTTGCGGTGAAACCTATAACCTTTATGGGCCTAATATTCATAGTTAGTAATATGCAGAGTAAGACCAACCAATTCCCAGAGTTAATACTACACAGTCATATATAACTACACACCATAAGTGCCCCAAAACAAATAATAATAATAAACCAAGTTAAGTGTGATGCTTCTATTATGTATGGCTGTTGTAGGTGAGGTTAAGTAGTGTATTCAAATGCAAATTTCAGCAGTCATAGCACGACTATTAATAAATATTCCTATTTAATTATCTAATTATCATTGATTAAAAATAAAAACTTTAAGACATGAAACTATTCAAAGTAAGTAAAGATATGGATGAGACAAAGTAAAGTAAAGTTTGATTTTGAATTTTCTCAATATCCAAAACTTCAAATTCTCCATCATTTACTATTAACAGTATTACAAACAATGAAATATAAAAGATGATATATTCAACTTACTAATATACAATACTAATCCTTACACTAAAAGAGAATTAAGAAAACATGAGGATTGATAGTATAAAAAATAAGCAAGTTAAGTGTGAAGCTTCTATTATGTATGGCTGCTTTAGGTGAGGTTAAGTAGTGTATTAAAATGCAAATTTCAATAGTTATAGTACAACTATTAATCAATCTTCCTATTTAATTATCATTGATTTTAAATTTTAAGACATGAAACTATTCAAAGTAAGTAAAAATATGGATGAGATAGAGTAAAGCAAAGTTTGATTTTGAATTTTCTCAATATCCAAAACTTCAAATTCCCCATCACTTACTATTAACAGTATTACGGACAATCCAATGCATAAGTAATAGACCAAAATATTTGATGGCTATAAAAGCTGTTTAAATTACATTTTACTATGGCTGGGATAACTCCATCACCATTTAATCTAAAACGTGTTTCAAAAAAAAAAAATTCATATATAAAATGTTTTTTAGTCCTTTATCATTTAAATAAAAATAACAAGCAATAACAATGAACATTATCAAGGGAAATTGATCCATGGCATGAATAATAGATCACAATGTGAGCTGGTTTTATAAAAGGCAGCAGTTATTTACGGTGAAACCTATAACATGGTAGCTTTCATTTTAATAGATCCCTGCTAAATCACAAAATAATTTAGGCCATTTACACTACCCAGAAGACAATTAATCATGCAATAAAAAGCCTAAGCGAAGATTAAATAGACTTTTAGGCAAGTGACAACCAAAGAAATACTCCAACCAAGCTAATTACTATATCAGTACAATTATTCCATATTATGAAATTAGTACCTGTAACCTCAGTTGTAGGCAGATGCTTATCTAAGGCGCTGGCATTTGTAGGTAGATGTATCCCGAATTCTTGCACAGTAGTTGTAGTAGCAACATCACCATTAAGCCCAACAACCAAGTGAGAAAAAACATTTATAACTGAAGGTGTTGATCGCTGCAAACATTGAGCATTTGAACTACTTTCCCGAGTACGGTTAAGATTGAGTACCATTTGCCTGTTAAGTCTTGCTCGCTTACAACTATCTGTATCATGCATCATTGCTATGTCTTTATGCTTTTTATCCCTATGGCTTCCACCTCCAAATTTCTTTGATGACACTATGTTTGTGGAATGCATCTTGGCCATCCTTTTCTTGTACATGATCATACGCCTTCTTTGGCGCGCAAGTCTTGCAGCCTCCATTTCCCCCAATAAATTCCTCTACTCAAAACTATTAAGGGACCTCGTGGTTTTTGAAAAGAATTTGAAATTAATTGTAAATACTTCCTTTGTTTTATTTTATTTGTGGTTTTTTTTTTTTTTTTTTTGTGCGTTAACAACTATTGAATTATAAATAGTTTTTTTTTTTTGAAGCTGGAACCAAATGAATATCATTAATGAATAATACTAGAATCCAAATACAGAGCATCAACTGCTGGTGGAGGATCCTCCTCCAACCATATAGTTTCATTATCAGATAATCTAGCAAATCTAGCCAACGCATGAGCAACACCATTGGCACTACGTCTAACACAATTGACTGAAAAGGATCTAAAACCTGCAATCAAGCACCAAATATCTTCATAAATAAACCCAAGCCGAGCTAGATCTGGTTGAGCCTGTGCCACTGTCTTCAACACCCTTGCGTTGTCACCTTCCAAAATCACTTCCATAAACCCAGCATCTATAGCAAATTCAAGAGCTTTACGGCAAGCTAGCACCTCCACCTCTTCACTATCCCTCACAGCCCCACCCTTAGCAGAAATAGCAGCCATCACTTCACCATTCCCATTGCGAACCACAGCCCCATAACCCGACTCAGCTCCATTATTAAAACACGCTCCATCAAAGTTCAACTTGAAGAAATCTCCCTGTGGTGGCTGCCATGCTTGACTTGCTGAAACCGGAACTGTCCCAGGTACACTCAGATGCTCCTGCGCCTCATGAAACTCACTCAAATAATCCAAAGCCCGCTGGTATGACCGTGATGGATGTTGACAAGCACCCCCATGCAAAACCGAATTCCGCTGAAGCCAGATTTGCCAGCATATCACCCAAAATAAATCCAACTCCTCCTGTGACAACCTCAGCATGAGACTAGCAACCAACTGCCCAAAATCCACTTGTACCGTACCAAATTTTTGGAACCTGATTGCACTACCAGCCCAAACATCCTGTGCTGCCCCACACTCCCAAAGTACATGCAGCACCGATTCATCAGCTTTATGACAGAAACAACACCGGGCATCCTCCAACACCCTCTTTTTCACTAGATTGTCTTTCGTAGGCAGTATATTATGGCATGCTCTCCATGAAAAAATTTTGATCTTATTTGGGACCTTAGCCTTCCATATCCGTGACCACAAAGAAATATATGAAGATTGCACCGATGCCTCACCACTATTATTCTCTGCCAACCTCAGTTGCTTGGCCACATGGTACCCAGACTTCACATTGTACCTACCATTCTTTGTAAAAGACCAAGCCAAGACGTCCTGCACTACCCGCCTACTCAAGGGAACTTGAAGGATAGCAGCAGCATCATACGGGTGGAACAAAGCACGAACTCGATCTCTATCCCACTGGTGGTTCTGCCAATCAATCAAATCTGAAACTCTCCACTCCCAAATTTCCTCCTCAGGTTGGAAAAGAACTCCCTTTGTTGGCTGATTAGGTAACCAACAATCCTTCAAAACATGGATAGAAGCACCATTCCCCACTCTCCAACAACACCCTTTCCTCAATACCGGTTGAGTAGCTAATAAACTCTTCCAAACATAGGAGCTGTTTTGACAATCCTTCGCCTTAAGGAAATCACATCGTGGAAAGTACTTTGCCTTCAAACATCTATACAAAAGAGAGTTTTTGTTCTGCAACAATCGCCATCCTTGTTTAGCTAGCATAGCTAAATTAAAAGCTCGAATATCTCTGAATCCCATCCCTCCCTCCTTTTTCGACTGCGTCAGAAAACTCCAACTCTTCCAGTGAATTTTCCTTTCCTCACCAATTTGGCCCCACCAAAATCTAGCACACATAGCATCCAATTCATCACATAATTTACCCGGCAATTGAAAATCCCCCATCGTATAAGTGGGAATAGATTGAGCCACAGCTTTTATCAAAACCTCCTTTCCAGCCCTTGAAAGCAACTTCCCCTTCCAGCCTTGAATCTTTTTCCAAACCTTTTCCTTAATGAAAGCAAAAGTGTCATATTTCCTTTTTCCAATCAAAGTAGGCAACCCCAGATAAGAATCAAACTTCGCCACCTCCTTCACCTTCAGTTGGTCAACAGTCCATGCTTTCTGCTCCACCTGCACATTGCTACTGAAATAAGGTGAAGACTTCTCAAGATTTATGCATTGACCAGAGGCATCAGCATATAGCTGTAGAGTATCTGATACAACCTGCACTTCATCGACATTAGTCTGACAAAAAATCAAAGAATCATCAGCAAAAAGCAGATTAGTTATACGAGGAGCATTCCTGCAGACTGCCACTCCATGCAACCTCCCATCTAATTCTGCTTTAGCAAGGAGCGATGTGAAACCTTCTGCACAAATTAAAAACAAATAAGGGGACAACGGATCTCCTTGCTGAATACCTCTAGAAGGCCTGATATTCCCATATGCCTTTCCATTAATCCGAACTGAAAAGGAAGGTGTAGAAACACATTTCATAACCCTATCCACCCAAACCTCCGGAAAACCCAATTTAATCATCATACCCTAAATAGTTTTCAAAGATGGCTAAACTAAATAAACAACAAATCAATAAACAATGTAAATATTATAGCCATTGAATTATAAGTTTGGAGTACCCTAACAAAATGAATCCAAAATATTCCAAGCAAAACCAAATCATTTCAAAGGCTGCACAATGAAGAAGTAACTGAACTAAAAATCAGAGAAAAATTTGAAAAAAAATTGAAGATTTAGGCAATCTAATAATCACAGCATATGTAAAATTCAAGGTGTAATCAATTACGATAAACAATCTTTCTCCAAAAAAAAAAAAAAATTAAGATAAACAAAATACCTTTATCAAAATCATATTTAGCCCAAATGCCTCAATCAAAACCAAACAAATACGTAAACATAAACAATAGCTATTGCAAGTTTTTGTTATTTAATTATAAAAAATCAAAATACAAAGAAAGCAATTAAAAAAAAAAAAAAATCACCTGGTGACAATTCTAGAAGTACAGTGGTGACGGAAGTTAGTTTGTTGGTGGTGCTAGCTTGAGATGTCACTTATCTTCCCCTACATGAGATGTTTTTGTTTTTACATTCCTCTCCAAATGGTAGAAAAAATGGCAGAATGACTGGTTTTGTTTCTTTGGGTGTGGCGTTTCAGTTTTATTTTTGATGTCACTGTTGTAGAGAAGAGATGGGGCCACAGTAATTAAAACAAAACATCCAAGAAAGAGAATAATCCACCCATCAATTAATAATAATAATCCAAGAAGAACCCTTGCTGATTCAGCAGTTTTTTTAAAAAATATAGACATACTAAAAAGGTTAGATGGTAATTTGAATAGAAAAAGCAACCATGGTAAAGCTATGCTGACATTGGAAAGGTTTTGCAGAGAAGAAACAGAACAGTGTGCATTAACTCTTTCCACTCTACTAATTCTTGATAATTAGACATTCTAATGTGCATGACAAACCACAGAACTTTAATGATAGACGTTTATAGTTCATCAAAATAATAATAAGAATAATAATAATAATAATAATAGAGGTTTATAGTTACATATCTTTTAAGTAAATCAAACACAAAAAATAACTTTGTTGTGAGCATACAGTACTGCTATCAAATGTTGAAACACCAATGTAACACACACACACACACACAAAGATAAATAAAGAATTTGAATAATGTTCAATATTCACCTAGTGTGAGTAGCAACACTTAGAGCTTTGGTGTGATCCCTAATTGACCAAGTCATCTATTAAATCTAATGCTTTTCTAACATAAATCATGAATGCCAATTTTTAAGTCAATTACCAATCTGTTGATACTATTTTTGCTAAAAGAACTCAAGTTTCATTATAATACAATATGAATTATTGACCACCAAGAATTTAGGAACATACCTATTTTGCAATGAATTGTCTAGGTCTTCATTTCCTTTGCCTTTGCCCTCAACTTCACCTGCCACATCTTTCTACATAAAAGAGAGAACCAATTGTGGTAGATTATAGATGCAAAAATAAAAACTACAATGAAAAAAAAATTAAAGTATTGACCGTACGTATGAGCATTATGTAAAAGTGTAAATAATTGATACATAACATGATAGAGTTGAAATATTAAATAAAGCCAAAAAGTTTACATGCAAAAGAAATGAAGTTATTGTAATCAGTAGATAGATACCCAAAGTACCAATCCATTAAAACTACAAACTTTGAAACACAAATTGAAAGAGATTTCAATAAAGGGAAAAACAGACCTAACCGTACCCATTCTTCTTGGACTTTGGGTTGCCTCAAAGGCTTGGCCTTTCCACCTACAAACCCAGAAATAAATAAAGAAACATTAACAAAGAGAGCAGTCGAGATCTTATAGGGAATCTATACTTGAAATAAATCAATGATAAATGATATTAAATTCGAATCAACAGAGAGTCAAAGGAACCTACCCAATAATGGCTCTGGCGGTGCGATGACAGAAGAAATAAAGTTTCCTTGTGGTTGGAAGCCGACGGTAACAACAAATCAATAAACAAACTATTGAAGAGAAACATGAAATTAACAATGAATGTGAAATGAGATGTAAGATTATAGTGGCATAAAAACAAACATAGTATTTTGGGATTCAAAAATAAATTAATAAACGAACTATTTAAGAGGAACATAAAATTAAGAAAGTAAACATACCTCTCTGAAATGAATTGTGATAAATTATAGTGGCATAAGTTTTGAGGCATAAGGAGATGGAGATATATAAAGGAACAGATTTCACAACATGCAAAACAAACATTAAATGAAACTGAACGGTTTTTAGACCCATAAACACAACCGGATTAACCTAGTTAATTAGCCAAGTGATTAACTTAGTCAAATTATGCAAATCTAGGTTATCACAATCAAACAATCATATCAAGTATAAATAGTAGCGGAAAAGTAAACAACACAAAGATATGATGACCCAGGAAACCACACGGTAAAAACCTGGGGAGGATTTAACCTAGCTATCCTCAAGGTAAACTTGAATCCACTATCTTGAAAGAATCGAAGTTCATACAATAAGACTTACAAGCCCCCACGCTCGACTTCTTATTGTTACCCACCAGTAGAACTTACTGACACGATCACGTGCAAGCTTCGAGACCATGGACTCCTTCTTTCTTTGGATTCTCCAGCAAATACAAGCACACCCGCTTGTGTATCTTTAAACTCCAATAGCAGCAACTGAATTGATCATTAAGGTGTAGATAACATATCCTTCTTGAAAACCCTAAGCTTTGTGTAAAGGAAAGCTCCTCTAGATCTCACAAGAGATTTACATAAAACAGCAATATGAGCAACATGAGCAACCTCTAAAACGTGGCTAGGGTTTGCCTTATATACCTAGGGCAAAAACATAAAACCCTAAACGTTTTAAATAGGCTAGGGCTGAGTTGGAAATCTGCAGAAAAAAACATTATGCCCGATATTCGATCGATCGAGCCTAAGCTTCGATCGATCGAGCCAGGCCGAAAGTCACTAATACTTTCTGCAGCCACTCGATTCCAATTTTATGTAAACGCACAACTTTGAGCAAGCCTAAACAAGACTAAACAACCTGTTTTGATCATGGTTTGCCAACATTACACATTAGAGTTCTAAATACATAAATTCCTAAGTCTTCAGAACCTAACGAACTCCCCCTTTGGCAATCCGTGACAAAACACAACTAAAAGCTCAAAGTTTACAAAATAAAGCCCTTTACAAAAAAATGCTCATAACAACAAATTCAATCCTAACTACTATCCATCAGTTGCAAGTGTAGACAGCACCTCAATTGAATCAACCTGTATTTCTTGAAATACTCAACAAACGCATAAACGCATATGTAACAGAAAAAATAGTAAAACAACAAATATGTAAGCTAACTCTCCCCCTAAGTTAGATACAACAAAAACAATGTTAACTCCCTTTTAAACAAAGCATTCTTGTATTTTCCACACAACACAAAATAGAGACATATATCAATGAATAGCTTATAAATATAAATCAATAAGCAGTGAATCATAAGAATCATATAAAACAATAAATGTAACTGGAAGTAACATGAAAAACCCAACAACAATACATCTAGAGCCAAAAGAATGTAAATACAAGATACAGCTCCTAGATACAATCTAATCACCATAGGCTCCAAAGAATCACAAAAGTCCCCCTAACATAAAAACTCTACAGGCTAATTCAAAATCTACTCCCCCTTTTTGTGACTGAATGCCAAAGGACAATCATAATCCATCATCAAAAGGAGGTGGCGAAGGAGAACGTTGAAAATGCGCCAACTCTGCACGCAAAGCATGAACCTCGTCGAGCAAGTCTACCAAAATCTGTCCATGAGCCGCCTGAACGGTCAAGACATGATCCAACGTACGTTGAATGTCTGAATCATCCAAAGTAGTCGATGGAGGAACATCAACAGCAGCAGCAACACTAGACGCCTCAGCCTGTGCATCTCCTGTAGAAGAGGGAGGAGGGGGTGCAACATTAGAAGACCGAACACGAGGAGGCCTCAAATGTGCAGCCTTTAGACGAAGAAAAGAGGCACCTATGGGACCAGTAATATGGACGGGCTTAGAAGCAGGGAAACCATCTAGACCTAAAAACAACAAAATCCTATGAATGAAGATAGGATAAACAAGGGCGTGACCAACCGCGCTACTCCAATGAATCTCGTTCAAAGAACGAAGAAACAGATGAGGAAAAGAAATAGAAGCACCAGACACAAATGCATACAAAAACACACATCTCTCAATAGGGATGATGTGGAGATGAGAGATAGGCCACAAAGAATGACACGCTATCCTAAGAAAAAGGTAGGTAGTCACAGGTAGCTCAGCAGACGTGATCCGAGGATCAGAACCCCACTGGATAGAAGACCCAGTGATGTATGACATAACGTCATCAAGGGGTGGAGACTCCTCATAAGGATAGTCAGGCTGTCTAATGACTGGGACCCCAAGAGCATCAGCCACTACATCAGGAGTAATGGTGAACTCTACACCTCGTATCCAACTCCTAACAAGGGTGTTGGAATCATAGATGTGACAAGAGAGGTTCGAGTAGAACTCTCTAATAAGGGCGGTCGGAGGTGGATGATCTATCTCCAACAAAGATAGCCAACCCCTACTCTCAAAATTTGCCTTAATGGCAGGATCAATCTCATCTAACACTACAGAACACTCAACCCAAATCTTACTCTTACTGTTCAACTTATCAAAGGCCTCTCTGCTCTTGGCATCCTTAAACAACTCACTCCTAAAGGGTGACACAGAAGAAGAGGAGGGAGTCCTATGGGCTCTAGTTTTCCTAGGCATGGTGCTAAGGAAAGGACAAGGACACAGCAGAACCAAGAAAGAATAGAAAAAGAAAAACCAAGGGCAGACTGCAAGTTAGCACAGAAACAGATATAGAACAATAATTTATATGATGCATGAACAATAAAATGGCATGATGCATGCTCTAATGCAGTGAAATTAGGTTCAATTGAAGTTCAAATTCACAAAATTGGCTTGAGCATTGAGTTTCTAACCAAAACCCCAAAAATTTTAAAACCACTTGAAATTTTTTTAAAGAAATTTGACAAATTGATCAACACACATGATGGAAAACAGATAATAATGATCAATTACATCAAAACAACAAGCCAATTTTATCAATTTTGATCTAATTGAACAAAATCCCCAAATCGGATTCAAAACAAGCCCTAGAAAATCCAATTTCTGACAAACCACAAAATTGATCAAATTTTTCAACATAGATCATGTTAATAACATCATAGCAGCAGAACCCAATGATCAATTTCAAAAAATATGTCTTGAATCATCAAAAACCCCAAATATGCATAGGTTCAAAATTCCCAAATTAAAATGCATGAAAAATGCATGAAATGAGAAAATAAAGGCAAAAAGAAGGGTAAAAGAGTCTTACCGGTATTTGGAGAGAGAAACCTTGCAAAAAGAATGATAAAAAACGACAAAAATCTGAGGTGGAGCCAAGTCTGAATCGAATAGAGAGAGAAAAACTTAGAAACTTTTGAAAAAGTGTTTTTGAAAAGGTCAAGATCTGAGTTTTAAAAAACTTGATTCACGATTTTCGATTGATCGAAAAAACAGGTTTGATCGATCGAATAGGACAAAGGCTCACCTAAAATTTTAATCGCAATTTCGATTGATCGAAAAACAGACTGGATCAATTGAATTTTTAGAAAAAGCACATTTTTGAAAAACTCAGCAATTTTTGTGGATTCACTCCTCAAAGCATTGAAAAATATGAAATAAATGCATGAGTATGAGATGAAATGAGTTTCAAAAACCCAAGATTTTAAACCCAGTTTTCCAAAATTAAGATTTTCAAATCTTCTCCCTTTTAATTCTCAAGCAACAATTCTGTTTTGCATAAAACTCAAAGTGTTTTTCAAACTTGGTTGGTCAGACCATAATCACACACAATAACATGTACAATGTTTAGCAAAGAGTAACTTGTGTAGTGTGTGCAACTAGCAAAAACTTGAAATACATGTAAGGTGATATGTGAACAGAAATCAACCACAAAGTCTACAAAATTCATCACATAGAATTCAAAAGAGACTATCTCCTAAAGAGTTACATCATATAACTCCCACATCTCCTAGAACATAAGCTTGCAATCATGTAAGTTTCTTGAATTTCGCCTCATATTGTACACACAAATTTTAGTTATTTAGAAACTTATTAAAAGCCCGGATAATGTACACACTAATTTTAATTATGTGATTTGGCATCAAGCCTAATGGTACACACCAATTTTAAGCATTAAGCAATTAAACCGAAGCTACCCCTTATGTTCTTTTTGTGCATGTGCTACACTTTTTCGAGCATAGAATTTTACGATATGCACTAAAGTGTTCATGATTGGCTAGTGAACAGTGGTAAAATGGTTGTTTATGCGTTTCTCAAAAGGTTCAAGTCCAACAGTCAAAGACATGTGACTTCAAGATCAAGACAAAGTGATCAAAAACTGTAAACATCTTTCCCACACAACATGCACTATAAAGTTTCAACTAATAAAGTGTAATAAATAAGCTCATCAAAGCTAAACAAAGTACACAAACATGTTATGCGAAAATAAATTGACCAACCTTGTTTTCAAAAACCAAGAGAATGAATACAAAACACAATTTGCTCTCCTTTTTCTCCTTTTTTTTTTTTCTTGAAAAGAAGAAACAAAAGCAATCCTAGAATGAAATGCATGAATGATATGTAGTGAAAGTCTTAGAAACAAAAAGGTAAAAGAAACCAAAGAACAAAAGTCACAAAAGATAAAGCAATGAAGCATAAGGACCAAGAAAGCCAAAAGAGACTAGGGACACCAAAGCACACCAATTACTTGACGAAGTGTCTCAAACTTACTTCCATCAAGAGGTTTGGTGAAGATGTCAGCGTTCTGACGTTTAGTAGGGATATACTCAAGAACCACAATCTTCTTTTCAATCAAATCCCTAATTAAGTGATACCTAAGTTCTATGTGTTTGGTCTTAGAATGCTGAACAAGATTCTTAGAGATATCTATAGCACTAGAATTATCACAGTAAACAACCATGGTGTCTTGTGGAATCCCATAATCACTCAAAAGCTTTTTGATCCAAAGAAGCTGAGAACAACTCCTAGCAGCAATATATTCTGCCTCAGCAGTAAACAAAGAAACAAAATTTTGCTTCTTACTCATCCAAGCCACAAGATTGGCTCCAACATAAAAACACCCACCAGTGGTGCTTTTTCTGTCATTAGCATTGCTAGCCCAATTAGAATCAGAAAAACCAGCAAGAGACAGATTAGACTCTTTGCTATAAAATAATCCATAACCACAAGTTCCACTAACATATTTTATGATTCTCTTAACAGCATTTAAATGTGAAACCTTAAGATTAGACTGAAATCTAGAACAGACACCAACACTAAAGGAGATGTCAGGCCGACTGGCAGTTAAATACAAGAGACATTCAATCATGCTTCTATACAAAGTAACATCTACAGACTCACCTGATGGATCAATCGTTAATTTTGCATTTGCAGCCATCAGTGTTCTAGCATGAGCAGCCTTGTCCAATCCAAATCTTTTGACTAGATTTCTTGCATATTTTGCTTGATTGATGTAGATTCTTGACTCCGTTTTGCTTTACCTGCAATCCCAAGAAATAAGTTAGTTTACCAACCATGCTCATTTCAAACATCGCCTTCATTTCATCTGCAAAAGAATGAGCAAGAGAATCATTAGTAGCACCAAAAACAATGTCATCAATATAAATTTGAGCTACAACAAAACCATTCTTATCCTTTCTTATGAAGAGAGTAGTATCTGCAGATCCCCTTTTGAATCCATGCTCTGTGAGATATGCAGTCAATCTGTCATACCAAGCCTTAGGAGCTTGTTTCAAACCATGGAGGGCTCTCTTCAACTTGTAGACATCATTCGGTCTGTGAGGATCAACAAAGCCCTTAGGTTGTTCAACATATACCTCTTCTTGTAGCATTCCATTCAAGAAAGCACTCTTGACATCTATTGGATACAATTTGAAGTTTAGATGGCTTGCTATGGCCAAAAGTATCCGAATGGATTCCAGTCTTGCTACTGGTGCAAAGGTCTCATCAAAATCAATTCCTTCCACTTGTGTGTACCCTTGAGCAACAAGTCTTGATTTATTTCTAATAACAGTGCCATGTTCATCTGACTTGTTTTTAAAGATCCATTTAGTTCAAATCACATTAACACCCTTTGATCTAGGAACTAATTCCCACACATCATTCCAAATGAATTGATGAAGTTCTTCATGCATGGAATTTACCCAATCAGCATCTTGAAGTGCTTCATCCACCTTCTTCGGTTCAAATTGGGACAAATAGCATGAGTGAGTAATCACATTCAAGGCTTTTGATCTCAATCTCATGTTATCATTCAGACTACCCAATATATTTGTAGCAGGATGATTCAATTTAACTCTAGAGGATGGACCTTTAACTAGAGATGTGGAGGTACCTTTCTGTTCAGATGGAGGACTGAGCTCACTTTGTGCTTGTTGAGTGTCATGAATCGGAGTGGATGGTTCTAAACTCGATGGTACTGAAACTGTATCATTCAATAACAGCAGCTCTTCCTCACTATGTTTCCCAACATAATCAGCAGGAAGTGAATCATCAACTTCCAAAGGCTTATCTTGAACTGAAATAATGTTTTCTGAATGTGATTCTGAACATACTTCATCATTGATCACAACGTTTGAAGATTCCATGACTGTTTTGGTTCTCAGATTGTACACTCTGTAAGCTCTACTAGTAGAGGAGTATCCTAGAAAGTATCCTTTATCACTCTTTGCATCAAACTTTTCTAGGTTCTCTCTGTCACGCAGAATATAACAGTCACTGCTAAATACCCTGAAATATTTGACAACAGGCTTCTTCCCTCTCTAGATTTCATAGGAAGTTTTCTTGGAATCAGGTCTGAAATACACCCGATTGAGTGTATGGCAAGCAATGTTAACTGCTTCTCCCCAGGAGAATTTTGGCAACTTTTTGTTGTGTAGCATCACACGTGCCATCTCTTGAACAACCCTATTCTTTCTTTCCACTATCCCATTCTGTTGAGGTGTCTTGGGTGAAGAGAACTCTTGATGTGTGTCTTGATCATTGCAGAAGGTAGCCAGCTTGGTATTCTCAAATTCTCTTCTATGATCATTTCTGATTCTGGCTATCACAGTATCTTTCTCAACCTGCAATTTCTTGCACAGATGTATCATCTTCTCAGGAGCCTCAGCTTTATCTTTCAAAAGCACAACCCAAGTATATCTAGTAAAGTCATCCACAACAACTAGAATATACTTCTTTCCACCCAAACTCTGAACTCTGGCAGGACCCATAAGATCAATGTGTAATAACTCTAGAGGTCTTGAAGTTTGAACACTAGTTATAGACGGATACTTGGATTTCACTTGTTTACCTATCTGACATGGTCCACAAATGCACTTATCTATATTCTCAAACTTAGGTAAACCAATAACTGCATCACACTTGGAAATCTTCTCTAATTGCTTATGACTTGCATGCCCCAACCGTTGATGCCACAAATCAACTTGATCTATTTTTGCACTAAAACACTTGTTGTTTATTCTTGGTGTTATACCATAACAGTTGTCAGCTATCCTTACACCAACACACATACAGTCACCTCCTCCATCAAGTATCTCACATTCATACTTAGTGAAGAGAACATTCAAACCATTGTCACAAATCTGACTAATGCTAAGTAGGTTGGCCTTCAATCCATCAACATACCAAACATCATCGAAAACTGGTAACCCTGGAATGTCCACAGTTCCAATACCTCTGATCACAGATTTGCTTCCATCTCTAAAAGTGACTGTCCCAATCTTCCCTTCAAAGAGTGTCTTGAATAAACCTTTGTTTCTTGTCATATGCCTGGAACAACTACTATCCAAATACCAAAGACAAGAATCACGTGCCTTTAAGGCGGTTAAGGCAGTATAACATAAATAATTATTATCACATGTGATTAATCCAAAATACTCAAGTAAAGATTTTGCAAAAGTAACTATAGACACAAGCAACAAGTAGGCAAGATGACATATAAGCAAAAAGAATTTCTAAGAATCCATGACAACAGGGGTCAAGGATCAGCTCAGAGATCAAAAGATCAACAAACAGAGAGCTACCTGCTCTGATACCACTTGAACGGTTTTTAGACCCCTAAACACAACCGGATTAACCTAGTTAATTAGCTAAGTGATTAACTTAGTCAAATTATGCAAATCTAGGTTATCACAATCAAACAATCATATCAAGTATAAATAGCAGCGGAAAAGTAAACAACACAAAGATATGATGACCCTGGAAACCACACGGTAAAAACCTGGGGAGGATTTAACCTAGTTATCCTCAAGGTAAACTTGAATCCACTATCTTGAAAGAATCGAAATTCATACAATAAGACTTACAAGCCCCCATGCTCGACTTCTTATTGCTACCCACCAGTAGAACTTACTGACACGACCATGTGCAAGCTTCGAGACCGCGGACTCCTTCTTTCTTTGGATTCTCCAGCAAATACAAACACACCTGCTTGTGTATCTTTAAGCTCCAATGGCAGCAACTGAATTGATCATCAAGGTGTAGATAACATATCCTCCTTGAAAACCCTAAGTTTTGTGTAAAGGAAAGCTCCTCTAGATCTCACAAGAGATTTACACAAAACAGCAATATGAGCAACATGAGTAACCTCTAAAACGTGGCTAGGGTTTAGGGAATAGTGAATTTAATCACCTACCAATTATTCTAACATTTACTTATTGGGTTATGGGATAACCCATCTGCTTAACTCCTTACAAATGGTTCATCACAAATTTTTTAAAAGAGAAAAGATGAAAAACATACCCATGCAAGTGCAGCCTCAAAAATTGTTCCAAATGTCCAGAAAGATGAAAAGACAACCATCCATTTGCCTCTATTGTCAGCAGGAACAAATTCTAGAAACCAGCATGCGAATACAGAACCTCTACCCAGGCCATTGCCAACCAAAAAACGAAAAATCAAAAATAATATATAGTTTGGGGAGAAGGTACTTAAAAACCCAACTCCACTAGTTAGCATAGCTGTGCCAAGAAAACCCCTCCTGAAAAGGAAAAGTGAAGGGAATAACAAATAAACATAAGGCTAAACTCATACAAGGATAGCAAAATGTCAAGAGTCTTTAACGATGAGTCTTTTTGAAGAATAAAGTTTGGCATACCCAGTGTCAAAATTTTCCTTATATTGGAACTAGAATTCATTATAATTCACAACTTCACAAATAATAAATATCAGTACTTTCCCAAAACAAAGCTCTGATAGCCACACCCCCCCCCCCCCCCCCCCCCCCCCCCCCAAAAAAAGAAAAGAAAAGAAAAGAAAAGGCAGCTAATTTTAACATTTAGCTTGAATAGATTTCCATTTTAAACAGTTGTAAATGTGACAAATGTATCCCCAAATTTCATTGAAAGTTGGGTTCATCATATGGGGAAAAAAATAAAGTTCTCTTAAGGAAGTTTTTGATTCATCAACCATTCTAAACAGTAATTCAAAATTTTGAAAGATACAAACAAGAATATGCAAAAAGACCAATTGCACTTATTCTTTCAATTGAATTATGCACATATGATCAACTGCCAGAATTAATTGGATCACTTGTTGTTAACATAATAAGTTGTCATGTTCATAATAAGCCATGAATTGATTCACATATATCGTACTCATAACATTGAATATGCCTAAATTAATACTGAAACAAGATAAAGGATGGAAAGAGAAAGGCCTGCCTTCTTCCAGAGTTGTCTGATGCAACGCCCCATGCATATGCTCCAACTAGCATGCCAGCAAAAACAACGGTCGATAATAGGCTCTCTTCGCTTGAGGAAAGTCCCCACTCAGACTTAACTTCTGATCCTACAAAAGAGATAAGCATCATCTCTGTTGCTTCAGCAAACCAACCCAGTCTTGCATAAACAAGCACAAGAGCCTGGAACTTTCCAAATCCCATAGCAGCAAGTGCTTCATCCACTGTGTACACAAGGCTCTGGTCTTCCATCTAGGGAAACAAATATAGAAGAAATTAATCATGATTGTCATATTTTGTATATATGCATTGAGGTATGTTTAGAATGCATAGAACATTTAGAGGGCTTGAAGTCCTCTCCCTATGGAAAACCAACACCACCTTTGGAAAAGCAACAACCTCAGCATCACCATAGATAGTTTTAAAGAAAAACAAGCAGTTCATAGCATTATGCTAAGTCAAAATGACTTGTCTTAATGGAGGTTCCCGATCTACTTACATTTTACAGCATGGCTTTAAATAAGTTACATCAGCTTTCCCACTTTCACTAATTCTGTTTCTAGTGTTTCAGTATTTCTTAACATTTTGTTTACATAATTTCTGTGAAAGCTGAAAAAGGTCAGTTTGGATTGTGGAAAATATAATTTCCAAGTAGGGCATAAGTTAGGTATAGTGTCTTAAATATTGTACCTTAGGTTCAACAGTTAAATTCAAACATATGACTGCCATGTTTTATCTTTCTTCTTTCCCAATCTATATATATCTAAAAGCTGAAGCGTAGCATTTATTACTGCTACGCTCCCGTTGAATCACATCAGCGTCCACATCATCTACCTATTTCCCATTTCTCTCCACTACTTCCAACCATAATTTCCTTTTTACCTTTTCATCTCTCCACTACTCACAACCTTAATGTCACTCTTCATCTATCTCTTTCCCTTCCTTTTATTTTGACTATTCTTATCCCCATTCTAGTACTATAAATATGACATTTTCTCTTTCATTTTATACATATTTTCTTACATGAAAAGGGTTATTACTCTCTCTCTCTCTCATGTTTTATTTTTGTGTGAGTTTTTTATTTTTTGTATCTATACTTTAGATTGATGTATTTGTGACTTCTTTAGAATTTTATTTTGGGTTGCAATTTGGTTTTGTCTTATTAACTTATTATCTTTTTTTTTTTTTTTTTTCTATAATTGTTAAATGTTATTCTATTGCATATAAATATAGTTTACAAGAATATAATATTATTCTATTATATATCATGACTTGGATAATTTAGTGTTTGACTTATGACTATAATTTTTTTATTTTGATGCTTCTTTTTCTCATTTTATTTTCTATTTCTCTCTCGAAAAAGGTGATTACTCTCTCTCTCTCTCTCTCTCTCTCTCTCTCTCTCTCTCTCTCTCTATATATATATATATATATATATATATTATTTATACTTTTTTGATGAATCATTTTATTTTTGTATATAAGACTATTTTGAGTTAATACGATTTGGTAGTGTGTTTGATTTTTTAAGTTTTCGGTCACAAGTCTTCTCTCTCCCTCTTTTAGCTTTCGTTTGATTTTTTTTTTTTTTTTTTTGACATAATACTTAGTTATTTTGGAAGTCAGATTTTGAATTTATATCAATATACAATGTTGGCTATGTATTTGAATGTGTCTATCAACTATTAAAATTAAACCGCCCAAGATGAATATGTATAGACAATATTTTAATTTTAACTTTTCATTGATTTATTATTTAGTTATAATATCAAAATTAAAGTAAATGAATATGTAAAGTTAAAACTGCATAAGATGAATTTGTAAAGCCAATATATTTATATATTTAATATTGTCAAAAAATAAAAGTAAAAAATAAATAATAAAAAGAATAATGATGTAGCCAATAAACAAAAATGTGATATGAAGATCCAGTTAAAGGCAATTAAATCTTAATAAATAAAGTGTATGTAGTCAAAAAAATAATTTTAATCACGTTCTTTTTATGTTTTTATACAAATTATTTTCTTTCATTTCGATAGGTGAAGTTCTCAATTTTAGACATAAAGTTTACTTTTTTTCCTACATATTATTTTAAATATTAAATTTATAATATGGTATAGTCTCTTAGGAATGTCTAAGAAATATGTAGTTCCTATCTCATGTATTTATATTAGTAAATAAAACTCAATCAATAGTTCGAAACTACTCCTACGATAAGAAAAAATAAATATAATAATATCTTTTTAAGAGGATGTAGTAGATAAAGATGTGGCGTATCTTGTAAAGAACTTCCGGAAATTTTTGAAATTCAAGAATGGTGGGAAATTTGGTGACAAAGGAAAATTTCAGAGTTCCGAGAGGGAGAAGAAAGAATTCCGAAGGAAAGATGATAGAGAGTCCCAATCCTCTCAAGGAATTACATGTTTCGAGTGAAATGGACATGGACACTTCAAAAAGGAATGTCCTAATTATTTGAAGTCAAAAGGAAAGGTCTATGCCACTACCTTGAGTGATACTGATTCCTCAAACTCTGTCTCTGAAGATAGCTGTGACGGAGAAGGAAACTACTCCGCATTCATGACCATTGCACATGTGGAGTCCTCAGATAATTTGGGTACACTTGTGAAGGAGCTTGGTGAACATTCTGATTTGGAGTCTATTGGAATAGTTGAGGAGTCTGAAGATGAGGAAGTTGGAGTAGCAGTGGGATTGCAAGAGAATTACAACTCAATCCTTGAGAAAACCAGTGAATATGCTAAGGTGGCTAATGCAGCCATTAAGAAGATGAAGAGGGCTAAGGAAGATTACAAAAGTCTTCTGGCATGATACAAGGAGGCGAAGTGTGAGATTGAAGCACTTAATGGTGAGCTATCAGAAGCTTACACAAAAGTGAGATTTCTTGAGAAAGAGGTAGTGCAAGCTCATGCCAAGATAGAGAGAGTCTCCTCCAAGAAGTTAGAAGATGTTATTTCATCACAAAAACCTTCCTCAGACAAGTCCGGGTTGGGATACACCGAAGGAAGTAGCTCGTCAGCCAAGGTCACCAAAGAAGTGAAGTTTGTGAAGGCTAAGGAGACAACTGTGGATAAGCCTATTCTTGAGAAAGTTAAGACTGAAAGGAAGAAGAATGTGAATGATCAATGGGTGGTTAACAAGTCCCGCAATCAATCAGAAGCCAGATTTGGAGCTAGAGGAAGATCACTTCCAAGATCACAACAGGGTCCTAGAACGGATTATGTTTGTCACTATTGCGGATTGCAAGGACATACCAGACCCAACAGTCAAAAGTTGAGAGCAGACAATAATGCAAGTGCACCTCGGTCACAAGGAAGAAGAAATGACATGAGGTCTTGGGGTGGTGAGCAACCAAGAAGTCAAAACTGTGATCCAAGAATGATAGACGTGATGAAGATGATCGGTGCCTTCACCAATTGCCTGGAAAGCTTCACACGAAGGTTTGACAGTCCTAACTCTCGTACCCGATCCGTCAAGGATATCACCCCAAACGCACGTGACGTGTAGGTGACAAAGGGTACTCATGCATAAGCATTACAACATGTCCATGCATCAATACTTCCCATGTTTGTGAATATGCTTGGTTGTGTGCTTCTTGCTAGTATTTAGGTTGTTATTTTGTTTGTGTGTTTGTCTTTGGTTCAATTTTTTTTCTTTGTTATTTATGTTGCTTTTGATCAATCTTTTACTGCTTTTGTGTCAAAAATCCAAAAACACATAAAAAGTAGAAAATCCAAAAGTTTAATTAACTTTGTTGTGTTTTGTCTCGAAGCATGTTTTTGCCTTGTACCTTTGTACTAATGGCTTTGTGCATTTAACGAGCTTAGCTTGTCTCTCATGCACTCATATCATTGTGGAAGAAATTTTGAAATCTATGTGACTGTTGTAAATAGATCTTCAACTTTGTCATGAATGATTAGTGAATGGTTTTGTTGATCTTGAGACATGCATAGACTCATGCCTATATATCTTCCCACCTTTTTTTTTTTTTTTTGCTTAAAAGAGCTCTCTAAATGTAAATCTCCAAATGAAAAGAGATATAGAGCTGCAAAAGCCTGTCGCACATACTAGTATTCGACTAGGAAAAAGGGAAAGTGACCAAAATAAAATGTTTGATGCCCAAAAAGCCAAAGGCTAACTCATTAATTGAAATATCAAAAATTTCAGGCATCTATCTCACAATGAGATTTTCTTTGCTCAAAAAGTGCAAATGATATGTTGAATATGGAGTCAAATGAAAAGCTTCAAAGAATTGTTATCAAGTGCTTGTGGGAGGTCATATATGCATGTTTCTATAATTGAGATAGGTCACATTATCTAGTGCTAGTTGTGTATGCCTTGATTGAATCAATCATTGAAGCTTCACATTGGACTAAGGACTATCTCATTTTTGATATCCACGCACAAAACACAAGTCTATGTTCAATGAATGCCATATTCATTTGTGTGATTGTACTTGAATAAATGTGTTTTCACAAACTCAATCTTTGTTGATCAAACACAAAAAGATTTTTAAGTGTTTTAGTTTGTTTTTGGAAAGTGTTTTTGTTTTTACAAAAATGTCAAAAATTTCAAAAACAGTGTTGCCCTGTTTTGGCGACTCAGTCACGGGTAGGCCTAGTTGCATGCCCCAGTCGCATGCTCGCGGGTATGCCTTGGCGTCTTGTTCGCGGGTGAAAGGTCCAGTCACGAGGGGTACACAGAGATTTTCGCGGCTCATCTCGCGACTCCCTCGCGGGTAGATCTTCCAGTCGCGAAAAACACTTGGAAGATTTTTCAAGAATCTTGATTTCACAGTGTTTCGCGGCTTACCCTGGCGACTTAATCAAGTCGCGAAAAACGCGTGTTTTGCGTTTTAAAGACAGTTTTTAAAATTGTTTTTCAGTTTTCCCTCGAACTTTAGTGACTGTTCATTGTCTTCCCCAAATCACTATTTCAAACACTCCGTGTTCACTCTTGTGATACCTCCATTTCTGCATTTTTTTTCTTCTCAAATCTTCAAGAAAAAGGTATGGGTTTTCTTTCCCTCATTTCAAATTTCTTGTTTTAAGTGTTATTTTCTTGAATCTGAGAATGTGTTGCTGCTATTGTATTCTGCGAAATGTTGGGTTCGAACATGGTTTTGCTTAAATATGCTGGGTTTGGTTGTTTGGGGTTGTTTTCCCTTGTTGCTGAATATGTTTAGTATCATGTTTTTGCATCTTTAGTCTAGTATTTGATCTGAGCATGTTATTTGATTCAGTTTATACTCATTAGGCTTATGGGTTTGGGTTTTTTTTTGTGTTTTACTCTGAATATGTCATGGGTTTGTGTTTTTCTAGAATTGCTTTGATTTTAAGTCATCATATCATGGTTGTGGTGCTGCCTTTGGGTTTATCTTGCACTTGTCATACTCATTATGTCATGTTTCATTGACATATGCCTTCATCTGTCTGATAGTGTTTTACACTATACTGAATTAATTTTTTTTTAATGCTTTCTCCAGTCTGCATCTATACTGAATGATCTTATTTGATTTTGTGGGTTGGCATATCACTCTGTTATTGTCATTGTAATTAACTTGTTACTAATATCTATGCATTTCCACATATTGTGTTTCTGCTCTTGTTGTGGCCTTTTCTGCTTGATTATAGATGCCTCCCACACCTTCAAAGAAGAAGACTCCTGCCAAGAAGGAAGACAAAAGGCTGAAAATGGATCACAACCTGTTTAGATCTATTCAGCACTTTGAGAGATATAGAGATTCCTTCATGAAAGGAACTATTATTCAGGAAAGGTTTGTGGACTTACATGACTTGAAGGACACTTTTATTCCAGAATGCTTTGAGGGAAGAGGCTGGGATAAACTATTAGGTGATTTATGTTAGGAACCCGGTGGTTCCTAATGGGGATTGATGGGAATTATAGGGGAATGGATGGGGATTGTAAGGAAATTGACTTAATTCGAGGTAGTCACCCTCCATAGAGAAATAGAAAGATTAAGAGAGAGAGAGAGAGATATGCACTAATGCACTAACAAATTGGTTTATTCTTCATTCATCTTCCATATTGGATTACAATCATATATTTATAGGAGACTAGCTCTAATCTCATTGGCCCACATGGCCTCATCCTATTGGTTCTATTATTCTCCATGTGCATTAATAATTCCAACATGTGCTAAATGTGATTAACATGCCTTATCCTATTGGTTCTATTATTCCCCATGTGCATTAATAATTCCAACATGTGCTAAATGTGATTAACATGTTTAGAATTGTAACTAACTAACTAACTAAATCTCAATACACCAATTATTATCCATATGCTTATAGTATTCCTAACATGACTGAATCTAACATGGCCATGAAGGCCTTGGCTGAATCTAACATGGCCATGAAGGAAGAACTTTCAAGAGTGCAAGAGGATCTTGAAAACATGTCCGAAGAAGAGCTACAATCTCTTGATTCAATGAAAGTCGAAGAACAAATCAAGTTCCAAGAACCCATTATTGATGCACCAATGGAGGCTTCCATTCAAGAGTCTATGCTTCAAGAAGTGGCAATCCAAGTGTCGGTGATCCAAGAATCCAAGATACAAGCGCCAACAATTTTAATGGTTCTAGAATCAAATGAGGTCTTGAGGATACAAGAACATTTCAAGGTTGAAAGAACCAATGAGACCTTGAAGATTGAAGAACCATTGAAGGCTCAAGAATTTGAGCAAATTTTGAAGATCTACGAAGAAGAAACCTTCATATGCACGGGATCGCTTGTCAAAGAGAAATGCATGAATATGGTGATCAAAATGTCACTACGGTATTGGTCCATTGGAAGATCTCCTTTGATGAAGATGCTATTTCACAACAACACCTTGTGGGCAAGGTGTTTCCAAGGGGAGGGAAATGTTAGGAATACTATAAGCATATGGATAATAATTGGTGTATTGAGATTTAGTTAGTTAGTTAGTTACAATTCTAAACATGTTAATCACATTTAGCACATGTTGGAATTATTAATGCACATGGGGAATAATAGAACCAATAGGATAAGGCATGTTAATCACATTTAGCACATGTTGGAATTATTAATGCACATGGGGAATAATAGAACCAATAGGATGAGGCCATGTGGGCCAATGAGATTAGAGCTAGTCTCCTATAAATATATGTTTGTAATCCAATATGAAATATCAATGAAGTATAAACCAATTTGTTAGTGCATTAGTGCATCTCTCTCTCTCTCTCTCTCTCTCTCTCTCTTAATCTTTCTATTTCTCTATGGAGGGTGACTACCTCGAATTAAGTCAATTTCTTTACAATCCCCATCCATTCCCCTATAATTCCCATCAATCCCCATTAGGAACCACCGGGTTCCTAACAATTTACCTGGAGTGTGTGAGCCACTGATAAGGGAGTTTTATTCTAATGTCAAGATTAGAAAAGATGAGCTAGACTGTTGGGTAAGAGGAAAGGAGTTCACCTTGGATGCCCATGACATTGATAAGGTACTTGGGCTTGAGGGATTAGAGGAGTATGAATTTGTCAATTACAGAGATAGGATGTTATCCTTAGACACTGTCCAGGCTCGGATTGGTGGAGTTAAAGAAGCAAGATGTCTTAACACCAATGCCTTTCCTGTTGACATGAGGTGTCTGACCACCATAATGATGTACAACTTGTATCCTATCAGAAAATTGACTACTCTTACTAATGCTAGAGCTATCTTCCTTATGGAGCTTAAGGAGAAAACATTCATTGACATAAGCTCTCATATATTTGACACAATAATGGATGAGTCCAGAACAACTTCACGGGCAAAGATGGTTTTTCCTAGCCTTATCATGAGAATTCTCAGAGCAAAAGGGGTTCCAATTCCTCAAGATATCAGTCCCATGACTCCACTTTCAGCAATCAACAAACTAACCATCACAAGGATACAAAGTCATCTTCCAGGTGATGAAGAGGAGGGTGACCAAGGAGAAGGTGATCCAATGGAGACCGGAGTAGAGGCTGCAGGACCATCTTCCACACCAAGAAGAAGAGTCAAGAGGAGCAGGGCTTCTACTTCATCTGCTGCACCTCCTGATGCATTTTAGATCATCCTGGAAAGGCTTGATGGACTCAGAGAGGTTCAAAGTCAGCATACTGAAAGGATGATAGTAATGCAGGATCAGATTGATTTACTTTCAGCTAAGATTGACAGCATCTCCACCAACCAGGATCAGTGACCCTTTGGCCATTCCAGTCAAAAAGGGGGAGAATTTTTGGGCCAGCACTTGAGGAGGAGTGCTTATTTGAGGGGGAGATTCATAATCTTTGCTGTTTTTGTCTATAGTTTTGTTAATATAGTTTGGATAACTGTTGTTTTTACTGATTTGATACACTGTGGTTTTGGGTTTATGTTTGGCTTAAACTCTTATCTCTTGGATAGTTTCATTTCAGTAGTTACTCAGTATATAATATGATGTTTATTCAGCATTTGTATTGTTATGCTTTTGGTTTGTACCCATGTTGCTTCTGTAAGCTTTAAGGGTTTGTTTCTATGCACTTGTAGGCCTTTGTGGTTTGTACCATGCTTTATGCAGCCTTTGTGCTTTGTTAAATCAGTACTTCTAACTTAATGCTATGCATTCCTTTTAAGTACTGTCACTCTTGTGCCCGTGTAGGATTTTTCCTAGATGCACATACTTCATGTATTGTGCATTGGTTGAGTGTTGGTCATTCAAGTGATTTGCCTTGTGTTTGTCAACTTGAATGTCCGGATGTTCATTCCAAGTGTGAATGAACATTGTGATCACTTGTATGAAGTGATTACCTGTGTTTGGTCTTGCCATGGTTTACTGCTTTACTCCATTGTGCTTGATCACATTATGCTTGCTCCTTTGCATTACAATTTTTCTGCATACAATGAACTTATTGTGTTGTTGTGTTTCAGGAGTTACTTGTTCTTATGGTTCTAAAGGTTCACAGATTCTAGAATTAGGTGTGAGTGAGTTTTCTAACTGTTCCCAACTCACGCGTTAAGTCTAGAGTTTGTTTTAGGGTTTTGTCACGGAATAGCCAAAGGGGGAGATTGTAAGGTTGAAATTTATCAACCATCTTGTTGGCTTTATTCCGTTCCAATTTGCTTGTAATTTAGCACTTAGTAACCCTGTATTTAGGTGGGATTTATGTAAGGGTAGTGTGTGAAGAGAGTGTGAAGAAAAGTTCAAGAATGTGCAAAGAAGCAGAGTTTCGCAGCTAGGACTCACGGCTGACTCGCGACTGGCAAGCCGCCAACTGCAGGCACGTGAGAAGCACACAGGGGAGCTGAAAGGTCGCGCCAGCTGTCGCACTACAGGACAAAAGTCCCAAGCTGGCCAGGCAGTTACCTCACAACTTGAACTCGCGACTTGGACAAGCCGCGAGACCAAGTCGCCAACCAGCCCTGTTTGGCAAAAACTGACTCTTCATATTCCAAACACACACCATTATATATAGACCCTTATACCCACTAAATTGAGAGAGCTTCCAGAGAGAATTTTGTGAGAGAAACCCTAGAACAAAATAAGATTGCCTAATCCCCAATCTTCATCTAAGAGACTCTACAAATTCCTCTACTCTCTTCCTCTCCATTGACACATCCTTGAGAGGTCATTGACCAAATCCTTATCTCACCACACCCACGTCTGTGAGAAGGTTCATTTGGTGCTTTTGGGAAGCAATTTGGAAGGAACCAATATACATTGGTTGATGCTATGGTCTAGTAGCAGAATCCAGGAAGCTAAAGAAGAAATAGGTTCGGCGTAACCTCGTTGGAGCAAGAAGCTTGGAGGGCTTAGGTACTTGGGTAGATTAGGCTTAGAGGGTCTTCTGCTGTTCATATATCCCAACTACATTCTTTAGTGGATTATTTACCACTTGGAGGGTGGCGGAGAGGTTTTACGCCGAGGACTTTGGTTTCCTCTTCGATAACACATCGTGTGTTGTCCGTGTGTTTGCATCTTCCTTCTCTTTATCTTTGCCTTATATTTACTGCTGTGGATGTGTTTATATTTGGCTTAGATTGGTTATCAATTATGTTATAAGCTTGTTATCATTTTCCGCACATACATTGTTTGATTTAAAGCTTGAATTGGTAATTTTGTAATTGGGGGTCTAAACGTTCAAGGGTGTTTTAGACACATATTGAACTTTCAATTATCTAGTACTTGATTTCTTGAAAGAAAAGTACCATATAAAAAGAAAAAGAAAATGAAAAGATAAAGATAAATCACTCCATAGTCCACACTCTAAATACTAATTGCTATCTTAAATATTTATAATCCACTTAATAATATAAAATTTTCAAAAGAAAAAAAAAAAGTGAAAAAAAAAATTACTCAATACTTGATTTCTTGAAAATAAAGTACCATACAAAAAAAAAAAAAGATAATGATAAATCATTCCACAATCCACACTCTGAATACTAATAACTATCTTAAATATTTATAATCCACTTAATAATATAAAATTTACAAAAGAAAAAAAAAAGTGAAAAAAAAAAAATTTACCCAGTACTTGATTTTTTGAAAGTAAAGTATAATACAAAAAGAAAAAGCAAAAAAAAAAAAGATAAAGATAAATCATTCCACAGTCCATACTCTAAATACTAATAACTATCTTAAATATTTATAATCCACTTAATAATATAAAATTTACAAAAGAAAAAAAAAATTCCTAGTACTTTATTTCTTGAAAGTAAAGTACCATACAAAAACGAAAAAGAAAAAAGAAAATCACTCCACAGTCCACACTCTAAATACTAATTACTATTTTAAATATTTATAATCCACTTAATAATATAAAATTTACAAAAAAAAAAGTGAAAAAAAAAAATTATCCAGTACTTGATTTCTTGAAAGTAAAGTACCATACAAAAAGAAAAAGGAAAAAAGAAAAAAGAAAAAAGAAAAATCACTCCATAGTCCATACTTTAAATACTAATTACTATCTTAAATATATATAATCCACTTAATAATATAAAATTAACAAAAGAAAATAAAATTGAAAAAAATAAATCCAGTACTTGATTTCTTTAAAGTAAAGTACCATACAAAAATAAAAAAATAAAAAAAATATAAAGATAAATCACTCCATAGCCTTGAAAGTAAAGTACCATACAAAAAGAAAAAAGATAAAAAAAGAAAAAAAAAAAAAAAAAAAAAGATAAATCACTCCACAATCCACACTCTAAATACTAATTACTATCTTAAATATTTATAGTCCACTTAATAATATAAAATTTACAAAAGAAAAAAAAAGTGAAAAAAAATCTACTCAGTACTTGATTTCTTGAAAGTAAAGTACTATACAAAAAGAAAAATAAAATAAAAAAAAGATAAATCACTCCACGGTCCACACTCTAAATGCTAATTACTATCTTAAATAATTATAATCCTCTTAATAATATAAAATTTACAAAAGAAAAAAAAATGGAAAAAAAAATTTACCCAATACTTTATTTCTTGAAAGTAAAGTACCATACAAAAAGAAAAAAAATAAAGATAAATCACTCCACAATCTATACTCTAAATATTAATTACTATCTTAAATATTTATAATCCACTTAATAATATAAAATTTAAAAAGGAAAAAAAAAAGTTAAAAAAAAAAATTTCCTAGTACTTTATTTCTTGAAAGTAAAGTACCATATAAAAAGAAAATGAAAAAAAATATAAAGATAAATTACTCCATAATCTGCATTTTAAATATTAATTATTATCTTAAATATTTATAATCCACTTAATATTACAAAATTTGGTTGCACAAAGCTTTAACCTTTTTTGAGGATAAATGGCCGACACTGAGGTTTAACCTTTGATGTACACAACTGTGAGGGTGGGTCAGACCTTGTAGGTTTTGAGCTACACGTGGATGGAGAGTTCAAACTTGGGTCGTAAATCATAATGGTTGGGCTTGGGCTTTTTGTCTATTTTGAGAAGGTAGTCATTTGTTTTTAGAGAATTATATTTGTTTGGTCTAATTGTCAACTAAACCCATATCAATAACTAATAGTAAAGATAAGTTACTGTAAATTATTGGGTTAGAACCTCTTTCCCTCTCCCTTGTGTGTGTGTGTTTGTTTCTCAAAAAAAAAAAAAAAATTATTGGGTAATAGTTTAAAAACTTAATGAAAAAAGGTTTAAAAAACTAAATGAAAGCTTAGAGCGCCATATAGCAGGACCTCATACATTCCCACATGAGGTCTCTACTTTTATATATATATATATATATATTTGATTGATTGGCCCGAGTAAGATTAAACAAGTTCCAAGTTGTATTTAAGATTTTTATTTTATTTTATTTTTTTATAGACATAATCAGGATTGATGCATGTACAGTCTCAATGAAAAGTTTGGGCTCAATCAACTAGGGTCAAGCCACAACTAGATAGTTTAGAACTCAGGCACCTTGTCCTAATAAGAGGAAATTAGGTGTAGATGACTAGACCTACCATGGCAATACCACACAGGGTGTGGCTTGATGGTAGAAGTCTTCATTACTACACCTAAAAAGGAGCGGTTCAAGCGATAGTCCTAGTAGACATGGCAAAACGGGCGGGTCGGGTCGGGTCAATCGGGTCGCGGGTCAAAACGGGTCACGAGTCAAAATGGGTCATTTTTAAATGAGTCAAACGGGTTGCGGGTCAAACGGGTCGCGGGTCAAGTCGGGTTGCGGGACGGGTCGAGTTGACCCGTATTTTTCAAACAAGTTTTTTTTTTTTTTGGAAATAGATGCAATTTGTCAATTGTTTCTGAGTTCCTTAACTGTGATTAGATTCTCATTAGTGATACTGTTACCACTTACTAATTACCACTAAACACTTGATACCTAAATTTGGTGCAACTCTTGTTCCAGCTTTCTAGAAGCTAATCTTGGTATAATTTTTGATCTGTTTAAAGTAGGAAGAGAAAATGAAGGTGGCAAGTAAAGAATGACAAACTATAATGGAGTACATAACATATTAAGTGAAGAAGAATAAGTAAATATCTTATAAGAATTACACATCAATCTCAATCTACTCAACGTTGGTAGACGTGGCAAAACGGGCGGGTCGGGTCGGGTTCGGGTCGGGTCAATCGGGTCGCGGGTCAAAACGGGTCATTTTTAAACGAGTCAAACGGGTTGCAGGTCAAACGGGTCTGACCCATTTTTCCATGTCTAAGTCCTAGTAAGGCCTGTGTGGTAGATATGATATTATTAATTGTTGTCACATGGTGTGGGGTCGATAAATCCACATCGGAGACCCTCTTTTCTTATTCAAAAAAAAAAAAAAAAAGGGCCTACCACGTCAATATGGCAGTTATTTTGAGGAGGAAAATCCTAAATCACATATTATTTTACAAACAGTTGATGGGTAAAATAAAAAAGCGACATTAGTGGTGGACTTATATAAAAACTAGTAAGAATTTGTCATATCAATAATAATGGTAACACTCCATGTTTACTAAACGTTGAGGATTTGAGTTTTTAGAATGATAGACCGTGAATTCAATTCCACTTAAAATCAAATTGCTACAAATCCACTTAACTGAAAAAATTGCTTATCATTCGCCCTATATAAGGAAGGCTTCCGCATTAATTTTGTACATGAGAGCATTCAAGAAAATGAAGGATTGGAAGAGATACCATACAATCGATTAGTTTGCCTGTAATTGGGTTCATAGGAGACAAAGTGTATTGCTCAAGACTCAAGATTAACCACCCAGCCCCATATAGATCACCAAAATGGTAAATTTTCTTGAGGTAGACTACCCATCAAACTACAATACAAACATAGGGGGGGATAAAAAAAAAAAAAAAAATTAGCAGCTTAGGAATGCTATATGCCCTCCTTAGGGGAAACGATACAAATGGGATCTTTACTGTGGAGGGATTCAAAACGAGGAGCCTCCTCTTACTAAGGGTGAAGCTATGTATTGGCTTGAAACCTCCTCCGGCCACACGCCCCACCTACCGCCGGGGGGGGGGGGGGCACCCCCTTTTTTTAATTATAATATACATAAATATTGAAATTTGAAAGGTTAAATCTAAAAATATAGAAAATTTTCCTTTGTTTTTCCATAATTTCTTTCTTTTTATATTGTACAATGTGTTATTATGTGTGCGTTTGGATAGAACTTATTTTGCTGAAACTGAAAACTGAAAACTGAAAATACTATAGCAAAATAATTTTTAAATGTGTTAATAGTGCCGTGGGACTCATTTTTAATGAAAAAGTTGATAAAAAGTGAAATTTATGGGTCTGTGAACAGTGCACAGATGCACTGTTCATGGACAAAAAGTCAACAAGTGCGGCTACAAAAAAAATATTATGTGTGCGTTTGGATAGAACTTATTTTGCTGAAACTGAAAACTGAAAAATGAAAATACTGTAGCAAAATAATTTTTAAATGTGTTAATAGTGCCGTGTGACCCATTTTTAATGAAAAGGTTGATAAAAAGTGAAATTTATGGGTCTGTGAACAGTGCACAAATGCACTGTTCATGGACAAAAAGTCAACAAGTGCGGCTACCAAAAAAAAAAAAAAAAGGGCAAAACACGCAAACGCGAGACGTGGGTGAGGAAACGTGGATCCAAACTCACCTTATATTTGCTAAAGTTTTGGATTATTTGTGATTTTAAAGACTTAATTGGTTCAATTGTAATTGTTTTATTCATTTTGATAGACAATTCTGTCATTGATATTAAAAATTTGGCTAAAATGCAAATTGTTCCCTCTAAATTTGATTGAAATTCATTTCATTCATTTAACTTTACTTTCGTTCAATTTAGCACTATAAGTTTCAAATTTATTCAATTCAGGTCTTCTGTACAATTTTGTTTAAAATTTTCTATTAAAAAAATTATTATTTTCACATGAAAAAAACCTATAAAATTAATAAAACTATTATATAATTTTTTTATGTGAATTTTATTTTCAAAATTTTTTTCAGTCGTTAATTGCATACTTAAAAGCAATTGAGTCCTATAAGTTTCAAAAATTTTCAATTCATGTCTTTTGTCCAATTTTGTTAAAGAATTACCATTAAAAAAAAATATTACTTTCATGTTGAAAAAATCTAAAAAATTAAAAAAAATAATTTATAGATTTTTTATGTGAGAATTCTTTTTCATAATTTTTTTCATTAGTTAATTGCATACTTAACAACAATTTTTTTTTTTAACAAAATTGGACAAAAGGTCTTAATTGAATAAATTTGAAATTTATAAGACTCAATTGAATAAAAATAAAGTTAGAGAACTGAAATAAATTTCAGCCAAACTTAAAGAGTGCAATTTGCATATTAGCCTAAAAATTGAACTTTTAAGACTTTCTAGCTAGAGATGCATGATAACATATGAATTTTATTATAAAAAGTTCAAGCATAACTTTGTTAATTTTCAAAAAAAAAAAAAAAAAATGCAAAACTTGGATAATAAATAATTTTTTTTTCATATATTTTTATTAATGTCTAATATCAAACTAGATAACTTTTTTATTTTCATTAGAATTTAAACAATGATCAGTTCTAAAATTTTAGTAATTATACATAATCAATAATCAAAATTGATAATTTTGTAAATTATGACTTCCTCTAGGATTAGAAAATTATATATATATATATATATATATATATATATATATATATATATATGTGCGTGTGTGTGTGCGCGCGCATGTAGGTTTTGTATTGACTAATGTTTTAGTACCATAACTTGGCCCCTCCCAAACAAAAAAATTTCTAACTTTGCCCCGACCCTTTAGGGTGTGTTTGTTTGGAGGCGAAATAGGATGGATGAAAAACTTTGGAGAGAAAATAGAAAGGAAATCTTTTTTAAATGTGTTTGGTTGGGTGGAGAGGAAGGAAAATAAATTGTGGGGCTCAAGTGTTTTCTCCCCGAGCCCACCAAAATATTTTTTCCCCAAAATAGAGAGAAAACTGAATAGGGATGAATTTTTTCTTGATTGACAAAAATGCCCATGTGCACATGCCTTTATTTTATTTTATTTTTCTTCTCCCTAGGCAATAAGTAATGTTGCCTTTCTTTTTTTGTTTTTTTCTTTGGGCAACGTTACCTCTTCCCTTCAATTTTTTTTTTTTTTTGGGCCTGGGCGTTCCCTTTTTTTTTCGCTGGGCAGTAACTTGTCTCTTCCCCTTTTTTTTTTTCTTTTGATTTTCTATGGCAGGGTGTGATAGTTGTTTTAAAAAAAAAAACAAAAAAAGACATGATTTTTATTTTTGGATGTGATTTTTATTTTTTTAATAAATTTGGGTGATTACTCTTTTTTTTTTTTTTTTTGATAGGAAATCACACAAACATAATATTAATCAAACAACAATATCGTTTACATCATGAAGAATTGCTAATTCTAAGAAACTAGGACAATTCTCCATCCACAAACACTGATCAACTATGCCCATGGCATACTTTGCTAACAAATGAGCTGGGGTATTTGCGTTTCGCTTAAAATGAGAAAAATGTGATTACTCTTTTTTGGTGGTTATTTGTCATTTTTTTGTTTTAATTGAGCATCATTCTTTAACAAGGTTATATCAGTAAATTTATTCAAACTTATTTTTTCCATCCTTCCACTTTTCTACTCCCAACCAAACAAAAATATTTTCTATCCTTTCACTTTTCCATCTTCTCACTATTTTCTATCCTCCCATTTTTCTACTCCTCCAACCAAATGGACCTTACACTGCTATCCTTGATTGGTAGATGGAAGTACAGAGTTGCATCTTGTGGCATGAAGAGGGACTCAAGCAAGGAGAGAAAATCGGGAGCCTGAACAAGAGCTGTAGAAGAAAACTGATTGGATAGGACCATCTAAGAAGTAAACTCATGAAGATATGTCCGACATCGACACCAAAGTCATGGTACATGGGCTGAGCATCCATTTGCCTCCTAACCGGTCCAGTAGAAGAGGAAAACTTTCACCCTTTAGAGGAACAAAGCCACAACAGAGGAAATGGATAAGCTTTTTTAGGCTCAATTCATTAAGGAGTGATGCTTTCTCAAGAAATACAGGCGAATGAGCTTGGCCATGAAAATACTTTATTTATTAGAAAACAAGGATTGTACAATAGGTAATGCCACACTTCAAGCATTTTTGGAGATAGGGAGATACCGCAATTCTCCCGTGTTCCTCAATTGCACTAAGGCAAGAGAGCGTTTTATATCAATATCTATTGGTATCTCCTACCGTAGTTAGCTCAACATTAATCAGAGAAGATGAGGGGATTTAGAAGCCTACGTACAATACATGTCGGGTCTTATGAGGAGCAAAAGAGAGATCAATAAGGATTGAAAAGTTGGCTTTCGCCTTAATAACATTAACAAGGACACTTAGGACATACTTCCAAGCATATACCATCATAGTACTAACTGAACAACCATTAAAATGGGCCTTACACAAGCTAAACACTTTTGAAAGCTTAATCTAGTGGTCAATGAAATTTGATGTTGTGTATTAGATAAGGATGAAAATATAGGGCAAGTTGTACCCATCTTCATGGCTAAGTATACTCTTGATGAGGAGGAGTTGGGGGAAGAGCATATTGAGAAAATGAAAGAGAAAACCTAGACCGTAAGCTTTGATGGTTCGTCAAATAGACAGGACAATGGGGGACGGTTAATCTTGACCATGCTTAAAGGGAAAAACTTGAGTATGCTTTGCACTTCAAATTCAAGGCAACTAACAGTGAGGTAGAGTACGATTATCTCATATTCAAGCATCAAATTGTGAAAGAATTGGGGGCAAACTATGTGCCAGCCAACAATGACTCCCAATTGGTTTGGTGGTCAACCAAGTATCACGCAAGTACAAGGCCAATAGGTAAAATAGATAAATATTTGGCTGAGGTTTTGGATTTACATGATCAGTCTAAGAAGTTCGAGATCAAACAAGTCTCGAGAGAGTAG
This sequence comes from Quercus aquifolioides, assembly GCA_019022515.1. Classification (NCBI taxonomy): domain Eukaryota; kingdom Viridiplantae; phylum Streptophyta; class Magnoliopsida; order Fagales; family Fagaceae; genus Quercus; species Quercus aquifolioides. Next base: position 7,128,704 of record CM032332.1, on the reverse strand, counting down.
AATAAAAGTATAGATAAGTTGACTTAACTAGCCTCGGTGTACTAGAGCCTAACTGCCCAACCTTAGCATATTTCCCCACTTGAATTCCTAGAAGAACTAAGTATCATGAAGTTGGGAGAGAGGAGAGGGGTGAAACTAGCAAGTGTAAAGGAAAAATAAGTAGCACCCATAATTGATATTGGCAGTCTAGGAAGCTCCCTATGGAAAAAGGTGAAGCCAAAAAGGTTAGGTTCAAAGCAAGTAGGTACACTTTGATAGACGAGGTCTTGAACATAAGGATCTTCACTCTTTTTCTCCTTTGATGCCTCTCATCTTATAAGGTAGACTATGTTATAAAAGAAATTTATGAGAGGGTCAGTAGGAATCACCCAAGTAGTAAGTTTTTAGCCTATATAGCCTTGAGATCTCAATACTTCTTACTAAGCATGTTGAATAGTAGAAGGATGCACATGACTTGGTTAGGAGATATGATATATGTCAAAGGTTCTCTAACATCCTGAGGCACGCCCATCAGAGGATATGATGCTAACAAGTCCGTGGCTCATTGCTTAGTGAGGAATAGACATTGTAGGTCTATTACCTCATGGTAAAAGACAAGCCAAATTCATAGTGGTGCCTATAGATTACTTCATCAAATGGATTAAGGTAGAAGCATTGGTAACAATAACTGAAACAAACATCGAAAATTTTGTATGGAGACTAATAGTCTATACATTCAACATCATCCGAGTATTAGTTATAGATAATGGTAAGCAATTCAATAACCAAATGTGCAAGGAATTTTACACATAACTCAAAACTTGGAACCATTTCTTCTCCCTTGTCCATCCCAAGTTCAACTAGCAGGTCGAAGTGACAAATAGGACCTTACTCAAGATGATCAAGACTCAACTTAAAAGGTCAAAGGGGATATGGTCAAAAGACTCCCCAACATTCTATAGGTGTAGAAAACTATTGAATGAGTAATGGCTTATACTGGGTGGGTTACACGAGTTAATGGGTTTGGCTGATGATCCATAGCCCCTTTAGTTGAAATGGATCGTGTTCATGTTGATTAATTTCAACATATGTGTAATTTAGGTTAAAATGAGTTGTGTTTGTGGCAATAGAATATGACCTATTTATTAAGTGTGTTAGTCGTGTCGTGTTAATTCATTTAATAAACAAAAAGTGTTAAGATTGAGGGGTTTCAAGTCTTTTGACATAATTATTATATGAACATGTTTGTGTTGATCCACATATTTGAACATGTCCCATCAACACAAATTACCACCCTTAGGTTCATGTTTGTCTAGTTTATATTGTGGATTAATTAAAATTATATGAAAAATTAAATGGATTATAAATAATTAGGATAGTTATTAGTATTTAGAGTGTGGACTGTAGAATGATTTATCTCTTTTCTTTTCTTTTCTTTTTGCATGGTACTTTACTTTCAAGAAATAAAGTATTGGGTAAATTTTTTTCCTTCTATAAATTTTATATCATTAAGTGGATTATAATTACTATTTAGAGGGTAGACTGTAGAGTGATTTATCTTTATCTTTTCTTTTTCTTTTTCTTTTTGTATGGTACTTTACTTTTAAGAAATCAAGTACTGGATAAATTTTTTTTTTTTCACTTTTGTAAATTTTTTATTATTAAGTGGATTATAAATATTTAAGATAGTAATTAGTTTCTAACTATGGACCGTGAAGTGATTTATCTTTATCTTTTTTGTTTTCTTTTTCTTTTTGTATGGTACTTTACTTTCAAGAAATCAAGTACTGGGTAAACTTTTTTTCTTTTTTCTTTTTTTTTCTTTTGTAAATTTTTTATTATTAAGTGGATTATAAATATTTAAGATAGTAATTAGTTTTTAGAGTGTGGAATGTGGAATGATTTATCTTTTTTTTTGTATGATACTTTACTTTCAAGAAATCAAGTACTGGGTAAACTTTTTTTTTCACATTTTTTTTTTGTAAATTTTATATTATTAAGTGGATTATAAATATTTAAGATAGTAATTAGTATTTGGAGTGCGAACCGTGGAGTGATTTGTCTTTATCTTTTTTTTTTTTTCTTTTTGTATGGTACTTAATTTACTTTCAAGAAATCAAATATAGGGTAATTTTTTTTTTCAATTTTTTTCTTTTGTAAATTTTATATTATTAAGTAGATTATAAATATTTAAGATAGTAATTAGTATTTAGAGTGTGGACTGTAGAATGATTTATCTTTCTTTTTCTTTTTCTTTTTCTTTTTGTACAGTACTTTACTTTCAAGAAATAAAGTACTGGGTAATTTTTTTTTTCTTTTGTAAATTTTATATTATTAAGTGGATAATAAATATTTAAGATAGTTATTAGGATTTAGAGTTTGGACTGTGGAGTGATTTATCTTTATCTTTTTTTTTTTTTTTTTTTTTTTTTTTTGGTATGGTACTATATTTTCAAGAAATCAAGTACTGGGTAAATTTTTTTTCACTTTTTTTTTTCTTTTGTAAATTGTATATTATTAAGTGGATTATAAATATTTAAGATAATAATTAGCATTTAGAGTGTGGGTTGTGGAGTGATTTATCTTTATCTTTTTTTTTTTGTATGGTACTTTACTTTCAAGAAATCAAATACTGAGTAAATTTTTTTTTCACATTTTTTTTTTTTTGTAAATTTTTTATTATTAAGTAGATTATAAATATTTAAAATAGTAATTAGTTTTTAGAGTATGGACCGTGGAGTGATTTATCATTTTTTTTTCTTTTTGTATGGTCCTTTACTTTTAAGAAATCAAGTACTGGTAAACTTTTTTTTCACATTTTTTTTCTTTTGTAAATTTTATATTATTAAATGAATTATAAATATTTAAGATAGTAATTAGTTTTTAGAGTATGGATCGTGGAGTGATTTATCATTTTTTTTTTCTTTTTGTATGGTACTTTATTTTCAAGAAATCAAGTACTTGGTAAACTTTTTTTCACATTTTTTTCTTTAGTAAATTTTATATTATTAAGTGGATTATAAATATTAAGATAGTAATTAGTATTTGGAGTGTAGACCGTAGAGTGACTTGTCTTTATCTTTTCTTTTCTTTTCTTTCTTTTTTCTTTTTGTATAGTACTTTACTTTCAAGAAATCAAGTATAGGGTAAATTATTTTTTTTCACTTTTTTTTTCTTTTGTAAATTTTATATTATTAAGTGGATTATAAATATTTAAGATAGTGATTAGTATTTGAAGTGTGGACTGTGGAGTGATTTGTCTTTATCTTTTTTTTTTTTTTTTTTTTTTTTGTATGGTACTTAATTTACTTTCAAGAAATCAAATACAGGGTAAATTTTTTTTTTTCAATTTTTTTCTTTTGTAAATTTTATATTATTAAGTAGATTATAAATATTTAAGATAGTAATTAGTATTTAGAGTGTGGACTGTAGAATGATTTATTTATTTATTTTTTGTATAGTACCTTACTCTCAAGAAATAAAGTACTAGGTAATTTTTTTTTCTTTTGTAAATTTTATATTATTAAGTGGATAATAAATATTTAAGATAGTTATTAGTATTTAGAATTTGGACTGTGGAGTGATTTATCTTTATCTTTATCTTTTTTCTTTTTTTTTGTATGGTACTTGTAGGGTCACAATTTGTAGCCCAAGCCCAGAAAACATGGGAGATAGGCCTAAGGAGCCCGATACAATAAATTTGTAGAGATTTAAAAACGGCTATTAAGGATTTAAAAGATGAACACGTAAGAACACGCAAAGATTGAATGAACTGTTGTCCGAGAAGATAGATTATAAAATAAACCAATAAAAATCAGTACCAATGTAGGTTGGAATATTACAACTTTTCTCTTTTTAGTTTTTCCGAATCCCCCTCCTCATGGGATGTTATTTACATTATATATTCCCTTCTAGATCATCCTGATCATACACATGTTAATCATCTAAGCCTTCACTTGAGTGCATGTCCCATCAGACATCTTCTTTAACTTTCTGTGAATTGTGGTAGCTGAGATTGCACTGTTCAGGGGTCTTCTCCGCATAAATGCGGCCAGGAAAGCTGCTGCAGGGCATTTAATGCGGTGGTAGCAGCTTTTCTTTTAGATATTTTTGAGCTCCTACCGCCTTTGTACATACTTGAAGTTCGTCCTTATCGTTGAGATTTTCTAGAAGGTTGCATGCACTGCATAAGTACAGGTTTGATCGATATTTGATGTGTTCGAGAAGGAGGTACTCCTCGGACTATGTTCCTCCATTTTTCGCTTACGTGATTTTCAAATTTGAGGCCTCTCCATATATTTTACTCCTCCTCGGACATGTACACATCTTCGGATAAGGTCCAAGGCCCAATATACAAATTTGGGATCTTACTCCCACAGTACTATATTTTCAAGAAATCAAGTACTGGGTAAATTTTTTCTCACTTTTTTTTTTCTTTTGTAAATTGTATATTATTAAGTGGATTATAAATATTTAAGATAGTAATTAGTATTTAGAGTGTGGGCTGTGGAGTGATTTATCTTTATCTTTTTTTTTTTTTTTTGTATGGTACTTTACTTTCAAGAAATCAAATATTGAGTAAATTTTATTTTCACTTTTTTTTTTCTTTTGTAAATTTTTTATTATTAAGTGGATTATAAATATTTAAGATAGTAATTAGTTTTTAGACTGTGGGCCGTGAAGTGATTTATCATTTTTTTTCTTTTTGTATGGTCCTTTACTTTCAAGAAATCAAGTACTGGTAAACTTTTTTTTCACATTTTTTTCTTTTGTAAATTTTATATTATTAAGTGGATTATAAATATTTAAGACAATAATTAGTTTTTAGAGTGTGGATTGTGGAGTGATTTATCATTTTTTTTTTCTTTTTGTATGGTACTTTATTTTCAAGAAATCAAGTACTTGGTAAACTTTTTTTCACATTTTTTTCTTTAGTAAATTTTATATTTGTGGGGTAAGATCTCAAATTTGTATATTGGGCCTTGGACCTTATCCGAAGATGTGTACATGTCCGAGGAGGAGTAAAAAATATGGAGAAGCCCTAAAGTTGAAAATCACGTAAGCGAAGAATGGAGGAACATAGACCGAGGAGTACCTCCTTCCCGGACACATCAAATATCGATCAAACTTGTACTTATGCAGTGCAGACAACCTTCTAGAAAATCCCAACGATAAGGACGAACTTCAAGCACATACAAGGGCGGTAGGAGCTCAAAAATATCTAAAAGAAAAGCTGCTACCACCACATTAAATGCCCTGCAGCAGCTTTCTTGGCCGCATTTATGTGGAGAGGACCCCTGAACAGTGTAGTCTCAGCTACCACAATTCACAGAAAGTTAAATAAAATGTCTGATGGGACATGCACTCAAGTGAAGACTTAGATGATTAACAAGTGTATGATTAGGATGATCTAGAAGGGAATATATAATGTAAATGACCTCCCATGAGGAGGGGGATCCTGAAAAACTAAAAAGAGAAAAGTTGTAATATTCCAACCTACGTTGGTACTGATTTCTAGTGGTTTATTTTATAATCTATCTCCTCAGACAACAATTCATTCAATCTTTGCGTGTCCTTCTTATGTGTTCATCTTTTAAATTCTTAATAGTTGTTGTTAAATTCACTAAAGACCTAGTTTTTTCACCCATTTTATACAAATTTATTGTATCGAGCTCCTTGGGCCTATCTCCCATGTTTTCTGGGCTTGAGCTGCAAATTGTGACCCTACAATATTATTAAGTGAATTATAAATATTTAAGATAGTAATTAGTATTTGGAGTATAGACCGTGGAGTGATTTGTCTTTATCTTTTCTTTTCTTTTTTTCTTTTTTTCTTTTTATACAGTACTTTACTTTCAAGAAATCAAGTATACGGTAAATTATTTTTTTTCACTTTTTTTTTCTTTTGTAAATTTTATATTATTAAGTAGATTATAAATATTTAAGATAGTGATTAGTATTTAGAGTATAGACTGTGGAGTGATTTATCTTTATCTTTTTTCTTTCTTTTTCTTTTTGTATAGTACTTTACTTTCAAGAAATAAAGTGCTGGGTATTTTTTTTTTTTTGGTAAACTACATAAATGGTCCCTATTTTTTACACTAGATTTCAATTTAGTCCCTAACCTTTTAATTGTGTCAAGTTAGTCTCTAACCTTTTAATGGCATGTTAATTTAATCCCTGCCATTATCTATTAAATGGAAAAATCTGATGTGTCAAAATGCTTAAATAAAAAATAAAAAAAAATTGTTGCCACATCAAATATCACATGGACTAACATCTCAGCATTTGTAATTTTATTTTATGAAATGTCAGCATAATTTTAAATTAGAAAAAAGAAAAAGAAAAACAATAAGTGAATCCCTAACTCATGTCTATCAAGTATCAACAACAAAAAATCCCTTTCCTCAATAAAAAAAAAATAAAAAAAATCTCTAATTCACAGTCACGATTGCTTTACGTTTGGTCCTCTAGAGAGAAAGGTGAAGCACTACAGTGGCCAGAAATTATACCGAAGGTGATGACTAACGGCAACGACTGGATCTGAGGGTTGACGGATTCGCCGATCTAAGGGCCGACGGAGTCGCCGATCTGCTGGTAATATCTCTCTCTTTCGGAGCAAAAAGGAAGACAGAGGTGGTATTTTGTGTAAAGCAAGAAATGGCATACTTCTTTACTCGGCTGTGACTTTAGCTAGACTTATCTCATAAAACAACGATCATTTTGCTTGCTGTGAGAGAAGCTTTATTTAGCCTTAAGGAGCTTTGGATTTAAGTAGTCATCCTTTTGACTAGTTGGAGTGAAGAATTTTTGTTCTGAAGCTATATGAGAAAAAGTAACTACGGAAGGAATGCAATAGTGATCTTAACAAGTTATGTAAAGCTACCTGTCAATAAAAATAAGAAGTTATGTAAAGCTACTACTCTTTTTTGAAGATTTGCAGATCCTACCTGTTATTGTGGCAGAACAAAGAAAGTTGGCATCAGAGGAGGCCTCTTGGTCTTTGGACACCCTTTCCAAATAACAGTAGATTTCTAACCATTTTGTTAGTTGGCCGGTTTTGGAAGAAAATGTAAAACTAACATTTCGAGTTTGTAAAACTCGAGATTTTATATTAGAACTCGAGTTTTGTAAAATCGAGTTCAATTTTTGAGATATCTGAGCTGGAGAAAATTGCCAGGTGGAGCCACGAGGGAAGCGAGTTTTAAAAACTCGAAATCTGAAAAATATATATATCCCTTTCATTCTCTCTGTTCAAACCCTCCGAAATTTCAAATACTCAAAACTTCTCTCCGCCCTCTGAAAGTCACCCTCAAGCTCACTCACTCTCAAACTCACTCATTCTCAAGCATTTCTAGCCCATTGTTGATCTGAGCGTAGCCCGGTGAACACACGAAACACTCTCAATCAAACCCTCACTTGCTCAACCTTCGCTCCGCCCTCTCAAACTCACTCAACCTTCGCGCCGCCCTCTGAAACTCGCTCACTCACTCAGTCACTCGCTACCCTGTGCTCTCAGTCTCCACGGGCTCTCTTCTGTTCCGTCGTTCTTCATCTCGCTGCCGTCGTTCTTCATCTCGCTTGCTAGGTAGTTCTCCGTTCCTCCTTTGCTGAATTTATGTTATAGAATTAGGCTTTTTGCATGGTGGGTTACACATTGTTAGAAATGTAAATGTTAGAACTTATTTTGACTGAAGGAGTTGTTGCTGCTGTTGTTTTTGTTTCTGGGTTGTGGATTTACTTGGGTTTTCAGTTGCTTTTGATACATGCCCATTTGGGTTTTGTTTAAAATTGGTTTATAGTAATTTTTGGTTACAGCCAATGGTTCATAGACTCCATTGGCTAATCCTAAACGGACCATAAATTAGATATTTGTTGATAAGTAAGATTGTTAGTAAAACCATATAATAATTCATAGACTCCATTAGGCAGCTCACTAAAAGTATTCTGGGTTGTATTTATTTTGGTAAGGATAGTAGAACTAGTGGGTAAATTTGTTATTTGTGAAGGAGATGCACTAAATGTGATTCACGAATTTCAAATCACATCGACTTCCCCACAATGGGTCATTGAAAATAGTACTATTACTACTAGAAGTCTAGAACTATAATTGTTTTAGATTCTTTTGTTGAATGGTCATGTTAATCACATGCTATTTAGAAAAAGCTGGTTTTGTTGCCCATTGTATTGTGTAACTTTGGAGGAAAAATCCTCATATATTCCATCCCTGAATTTTCCCTAAGGATTCATGATTGGGATGATTTTGTTCCCTGCTTTTGTACTTTCTCTTGTAGGTTCCTTTTCTTTTAATGATAAGTCTTATTCACCGAAAATAAAAGGATATATATATATATATATTAAAGGATTGATGTACTATAATGTTTGGTGTTTTACTAGAGTTAGGTCAATTTTTGTTACTATTTTCAATTGTAGAAAACTAGCCTTAAAATTTATAATTTGTTATTATTATTCAGTTAAAAAGTATTAGTTTATTTATTAGTTGAGACTACCCGAATTTAATATTAGTCATAAATTTTATGGAAAATGTCAATTAGGTGATATTCCACCTTCTCATATACATGGCAGATTTTGTTATGAATTTAATTAGTAAATTTTACTATAATATGAGAGAAGATAATACAATTTCCTTATACTGCTAAATACCAAATAATTACTACACTTTTGATAACTTTCTATGTTGATTCATTGAATGTAATCTGTTTATCTGATTTGAACTTTTTTGAATAGTTGATTTTAACTGTCGTGGTCTTCTTACTGTGCACTAGTACCATATCCCTTACCTTATAAGTCATCAATGTTAAAATTTGGCAGTTTGGTGACAAATTTGTATCACAGTACTAGTTTTGTTTTGTTTTTTTTAATCAAATATTACTAGTCTTGTTGTTTAAATGAACTCAAAAAAAAAAAAAAAAAAGTGTTGTTGTTTAACGGTGGGCTGCTTGAAAAGTATTAAATATAGCTTGAAATATGGGTTATAAGGAATAGGACAAACTTAAGTATAGTATTTTATGTGCTGTTCTTTAAGTTTATCCCTGCTGTTCTCTTATTCTTTCAATTGAAAGCGTTAGGAATTTGCATCTTGAGTGTCATCTTGATCTGTATCCTTTGTTCATATTTGGTAGTGCTATCCTCTCTTATTTTATTTATTTAATTAAATAATTAAAATTTTTATTTATTTACTTAATTAATTAAATATGTAGCACTCTTTGCAGTATGGAGCCTCAGATTCATGACGAGCCACAGATCTTGGAGCCTGGTCCTAGTATTGGGTCATTGTTGACGCGACAACGACATCATCGATCAGAGGACATATGGAATGGCGAGGTGAAATATCTAGTTCTAACAAATGCTTTAATTTTTACGTTATCTTTGACTTTTAGTTAGTAAGTTCCTTCAAAGTTGTATTTATAGTTCTAACAACTGCTATAATTTTTATTGATTTTGCAGGACCCGGGCCAACTTACGTGCCGTGGTCGCACTAAGGAGATGGCAAACGTTCAAATGCGCGATAATCGGGTGATCGACATTATCAAGTTGCTACGGCTTGAAGGATTGTTTAGGGCCCCTTCCAGAGAGATAGATAATTGCCTTATAACGGCCCTAGTTGAGCGATGGCGGCCGGAGACTCATACATTCCATCTTCCACACGGTGAGATGTCAATCACCCTACAAGATGTGGAGGTCATTTTCGGACTTCCTATAGACGGTGAGGTCTTGGTTGGGCCGACTGCTGTGTTACATGGAAGTTGGAGCACTGTTTGCATGGAGTTTCTTGGTTTTACTCCAGCGAATGACAACAAAACCTTGAAGGGGCAAAGAATTCTTATTAGCCGCCTTGTTGAGGCCATTGCAGCGCCACTGCCTGATGACGCAACGGAAATTCAGATACACAAGTATGCCCGGTGCTATATTTTAGCGCTACTAAGGGATAAGCTTTTTATGGACAAGTCGGGAGATAGGGTGCATTTGATGTTTTTGGAGCAACTGCAGAACCTCCATGATCCGCCACAGTATAGCTGGGGCAGTGGTTGCCTGGCCTGGTTGTATAGAGAGTTGTGTCGGGCAAGCGAGAAAGGGGCATCGCAGATTGGTGGGGTGTGCACCTTGGTCCAGTATTGGGCATGGGCAAGGTTGCCATTCTTGTGCCCGAGGATAGAGCCCCCACCTGGATGTGATTACGGCCCGTGGCCGTATGCTCCACTTGCCTTTAAGTAAGTATTTTTTTCGATATTTAGTGTGTTATACAATGTACTCTTCTTAGTAACTAAGTAGCTACTTATCTTATGTTATTCGCTCGTAACTGTAGGTGGGTGCGGGTGCCAGGCTCGAAGAGTAGGCCATCCGGGATGGCCTTGGTCCACTATTGTGAGCAATTAGTTACAATGAAGCTGAACCAGGTAATAATATTCAAATATTCTGTTCGATTATGTTAATTTTCCTTAAGAATATGATTGCTTCATACTTTAACATATCTGCCGTTTTAATTTTTGTTTTTCCTTGTATCTATGTATTCTCCCTTATTTCACATTTTAAGATGCTATGATAATTGTTTTTTTGTTTCTATTGTAGATTGTGTGGCAGCCATACGAGGCACACTTTGTCCACCTTCCTGACTTCTGCGTTGCAGGGAGGGGTACGTGGACAGCAAGGGTGCCGCTTGTGTGTTTTTGCATAGTGGAGACACACCACCCAGACCGTGTCCTTCGACAGTTTGGGTTGGCGCAAGAGCGGCCTGACCATGTTGTGTACGATGAAAGGCTACATAGAATAGACTTGCGTGGGAAGGTGGAAAAGAATTGGAGGCAGGAGCATGAACCATATATCATATCATGGAATAGCAGAGAACAACGAGTTTGCCGTGCACCTCCTCAGACTGGTGAGATGGCCCGCGATCATGACTATTACAAATGGTACGGTCCGGTCACTCGAAAGTATATCGACCGCAACAGTGCTAGATTACATCAGTTGGTAATGTGTTCTAATTATATTTTATTGCTTGCTTTGTTTTTTCTTTAGTACATGTACGAACGTAGAATCAATTGATTTCTTCTTTCAACAAATTTGGTTTGGTTTGATCTTACTGACATCCAATTAAAAAGAGTTTTTGTTGCATATAGTATCATAATAAAACTTTCACTTCTTAGTTTAGATGAGTATTTAAGTAGATTAATAAGTACTATATTATGCATTCTATAATTGTTACATAAATGTGGAAAATTCTGATTGTACTGGTTCTTTCTGTGTTTCAGATTGAAAGTCATTTAGCGTTGTTGAATTGGCTTCCTGTAGGCAGTCGAGAACACAATCATGTCCGGCGCATCCTATATAATGTGGCTGGGCTTGGTGGTGATCCTACAGCCACTGGGCAGGCAAACAACCGTACTGAGACTGAATCAGCAACTACTGCAGCCCCAAGCACAAGTGCAGCACCCGTAACTACACCGACCCGTGGTCGGCGTGATACTGGAAGCCCAAGCACAAGCGCAGCTAGGGGTCGTGGTCGGCTTGCTACAGCAAGCCCAAGCACAAGCACAGCTAGGGGCCGTGGTCGGCCTGTTACAGCAAGCCCAAGCCCAACTGCAGCTAGGGGCCGTGGTCGGCCTGCTACAGCAAGCCCAAGCACAAGTGCAGCTAGGGGCCGTGGTCGGCCTGCTACAGCAAGCCCAAGCACAAGTGTAGGTAGGGGCCGTGGTCGGTGTGCAACAACCCCTCGGGTTGTAAGTAGTCCTGAGATACCTGCTCCCATCCCGCACGCATCTCCCCAGCCTGAGGTCCACCCATCCCAGTTGCATCTCCTCAGTTCGAGGTCCCTCCACCCATGGTAGATGTATCTCCTCAGGCTGAGGTCCCTTCACCCACCCCACCTTCGCAGCCCAGTCCCTTCACCCCTCCTATGCACCCTGAGACACCCTTATACCCACCCACCAGCTCCAGTGCACTCACTTTACCCATGGACCCACCCAGTACTGAACCCATGACAATGATCCCTACTCCTGGCCTGTACATAGAGCATCATTACCCACCTACCTCATCCTCATCCGACCCTCTAGGACCTCCGGTAGGGATTGACCCGCTACAGCCAGATATTGATGTACCGGACGAGCATCCCCCTCATCAGCCGTCACCCCCACGAGGTAGACCGCAACGTGCTAGAAGAGCACCCACTTGTGGGACAGGTGGACACAAAATAGGACACAAAGGCAGCTCTATGGTACGATAACATTAATTACGATGTTTATGCCTATTTTGCAATATGCTATTTATTCTTATCATTACACCGAATATTGATTGTATGCACCTAATGTCTTTGCAGCACGATGATGAGCCTAAGGCTGATGCCCCGCAGCCTCCTCCCCCGCCCAAACATTACACGAGGGTTAAAAAACGCAAAATTGGTGAACATTGAAAAAGAGGTTTGTTAAAGATGCATGCAGCAAATTAATTTGTGTTATGGATGGTGCATGTGAGATATATGTCATAGTAAATTCTCAAATGTCATAGTTTTTGTATGTTGAATTCAATTGGTTTTTGAGAAATATTGCAAGTTTTTGAGTTTTGAAAATTTATCTTTTTTGTAGTTTTATTAACTATCTTCTTTTCACCAATAATACATAAAAAATCATTCTATACTTTGTCTTTATCCCACTATGATGCATTAAAGATGAGATGGTGTATGTTTGTTCCCGAAGTTATGTTTTTGTCTAACTTTGGAGGTAACTTTTTTTTTTTTTAATTTTTTTATTGACAGGTTGTTAACCGGTACATTGATGAAGGTGTTGTAGAACTTGTCCCTGGACGAGAGATTTTGTGAGGTTCTTTTCAGTTTCTATCTAGACGAGAGATTTTGTGATGGATTTGAAGAAGTATTGGCACGATATAGAGAATTGGTCCCTGTTCTACGACTTGCGGGTTTGAATCTGACTATTCTTTTCACCTTCGTTTTTTTATTGGTCTTTACTTATGGTATTTTTGTCTCCCCTTCCTGCAATAGGGCCAACATCATTTGCTCCTGTCATTGAAATGGCCATCACTATTGTTGAGCAAAGTGGTGGCCAGTATCATGTGTTATTGATAATTGCCAATGGACAGGTACCTTGTCTCTGCTCTTTTCTTTGTAACAATTTATAGTAGACTCCTGATCAAGATGAACATACTTTAAAAATTGATATTATTCTGTAATTTCTAGTACCAAATATCAGAGGAAAAAGAAATAATTTAGTGTTAAATGATGAAAGTGCTAGATTTCAAGAAATTATGAAGTTTTCGGAAGTTGGGCAGGCTATTCAACTGTTGATCAATTACTTTGGTAGAGCTAATTTGTCCAAATGTAATTCCATTTACAGGATGGTTGGTGGTATAGCCCATTTCAGTTATTTTTGGGTTGTATGAACCAGTAGTCCCATTTTGATTACCTTAAGGAATTGTTTTCATGTAATTTGAATTTGTTTGATGTATTGTTGCATAAAGTACTGCCATGATTTTACAAAATTCATGGTCTTCTTGGGGGCTATTTTGATGCATTCTCGTTTAACTTTTAAATTAAAAATCAAGTTATATATAGCAGAAATCATAGATCTTAATGATTGCAATTTTGATGATCATGAGATCAAGAGAAGCCTGAATAGTCCCCCTCCCCCACTTAATGCAGGGTCTTTGGCTTCTCGCCTTTGTGCGTGCATGTTTGCATGTGCATGGGTACTGCATGTAGCCCATTCTATGCCAGCGGCTGTTGTTCGGTTTCCTGACTTACAATGTCACATTTAAAAAGCCATTTTTGATAAATTATATCTTTTTAAATTAAAAGAAACAATAAAAATTAAAGGTGTATTCATAAAATTGAATGGAGACGTTGTGTAATTTTGTTTTAAGTTGCTTCAATTTTGTGCTAAACTACAGGGCGGACCACAATGTGCAAGATTTAAGGGCTAAACTCTTCCCTTTAAAAATAAACAAGGCCGTGGCACCTGAAGCTGTGCCCTTAGTTCCATTGCTAGGCAAAAGGAAAGAGAGATCTCTGTCTTCATTGGGGATTAGTACACCAAGCGTATCAGCCCAGTCTGGTCTGACTGGGAGAAGAATGAAAAGTGCTGGAAGAAAGCGTCATTCTCTACAAGAATCCACTCATTCTGTTGACAGGCCTGTTAACGAAGTGGAAGATGATAAGACAATGGAGGATTCCCCTGTAAATTTAAGCTCACTTGAGACTCTATGTGAAATTCCACAAAATGGACAGCAGGTAAGGGATCAAAAGCTTTTTTTTACTTGACCTTACTCAAATTTAATTTTCTTTCCCTATATATTTTATTAAAAAGGAAAAAGGAAAATTCTCGATAGTTTGGTTGTCTGTATATTATTATGAACATTAGTATGCCTTTAATTTATAGCAATTTCCTTGATAATTATCTTTGTGATGCAGAATTCTTCTAATACTGAGTCTAAGCAACACACGTCTAATAAAGATACAGAGGACCATGCTAAACCATGTGAAGGGAAAACTGACATGTGGAAACCCTTGAATGACCTGGTGGAAGCTGCAAGCAAAACAAGGCCTATTAAGTTGACCAGGCATGGGCCCATGGACAAACCAGTGCTGTCTTATGGCCATGACAATGAACCGCATGTACCTAAAACCAAAATTACGGAACATGGTAATAAATTAAAAGGCCATGGAGATGAAAATGGCTCGACTCCTACACCGTCAGGTTCAAGGAAACCTAGAAAGGTGCCAGCACAAGCCATGGTTAAAGCAAATAGTAAACGTGACAGAAGATTTAGTCCAATTTGGTTCTCATTAGTCACTTCTAATGATCAGTGAGCTTTTTATTCTTTGGTGTAATAAGATAATTCATCATCAAAGAGTTATTCTATCCTATCTCAATTACTGAGTTTTGGTTTTGTGCTTAATGGTTTCAGGGGACAAGATGCACCGTTGCCACAGATATCCTCTTGCTACTTGAGGGTTAAGTGAGTTTCATTAACCCCACTTCCTGCTGTCCACTTGTATTATTGGTTTGTTTATTCTTGTCCATATTAGTTATGATAAATAAAAAAATTTGTGGCTGAAGTCATTCTCTACACCATGTTTGTCCGTTTTGGTATAAGTTCAGAGGTATTTTGGTATTTATGAAATATTAGAATGTTATTGTTATGTTACTCTTAATATGTTCTAGTCCAAGTTGATGACGCCTTATTTGGAGCATGGGGTGTGTCTTATCATTTTTCTTAATTTTTTTTCGGTTGATTGATAGGTGCAAGGTTTTGACTGAATACTTTTTTGTCACATTCTTTTAAAAACTTAATACAGTGCAAGTGAAGATTTATTTAGGGAAAAATGACAGATTAGAAAATCAGCATTTCTATAGAATTTTTGTAGTACTTTCTCAGATACATATTTAGTAGTCTGGAATTTTGTTTCCCTCTTTGGACAAGGAATATCAAGTAATTCTACATAAACATAATTTGTCAATTCCAATAGAGAAAATTTAATATCATGGATTTTTATAATCTTGCAACACCTTATCAACCAATTGCTGAACCTAAGACATAACAACTCTGAACATATGCAGGTGGAACTTTCTGATCAAGAAAAGGAAAAGTAAACAATCAATAAGAAACATATTATTTAGTATAAAACCTAAAGACATAAGCAGAAAAACCATAAAAATGTGCTTGACTAAAATTTACTCATCCAGGTGGGGAGGGGTGGGGGAGGGGTGGTGTCTTGCAGAACACCTATCAATATCAATATTCATTGAGTGGCATCTTTTCCTGGGTTAGTTTGGGTGCTTATTTTCTTCGCCATTGTCCTATTCTGACTTCCCTTAAGTTTGTTCTGCTGTTTGAAATACCACATGCAGTCATGGATTAGGCTTATCCTGCATTAACTAAGATGATTTACGGTCAGTAAAAGTCTGTTCATTGCTCTTAATTATTGAGATAACAAATTACAAGATACCAAGCCAAATCCAATGTGTTGCTTTGGTGTATGGTCTGGCTTGAATATTTTACATAGGCTTTTGTTGTATGGTCCAGAAGTTGACCTTTCATTACTATCTGGAATTGAAACTGAAATGATTTCGACCAAGTGCATCTTCTTTTACAAGATTTGAGAACTCAGTCCTTAGAGTTCTAATGCATCTTATGATTATTCCCACCTAATCCCCCTACCTTTTCATACAAAGACCTAGGCCCTATTAAAAATGATAGGAAAGAGTGAAATAGGTTTACTTGACAACCTAGCTATTGCGGAGAAAAATATGGTGAGAGTATTGTACAATAAATCTGTAACCCAGAAACCGAGGTGCTAAAATTTTTGTTGATGGAATGCAGCTGTTCATTTCTTGTTAATTGTCTTTATTTTTTTAATATATATTTTTATTATGATTGGAAACTGTAATAACATATCAATGGAAATGCCAAAGGGTAGCACTATTCGCTAGGGATCACGCCTCATGAAGTGGTACATATGCTGGATATGGAATGCTTTTCATACTTGAATCGTGCTTTAGAGAGCTCACTATCTCCAATAGTAATCTTTGCCACAAACAGAGGGTTTTGCAATGTGAGGTATGAAATTCTTGTGCACCTTAAAAATGTTGGAGTGCGTCTTCCTTGACCATCTTTTTAACCTTAATAAGCAACTTGTTACATATGAAAGTCACTGTTGCCAGTTGACAAGTCATAAATCTTAAAGCAGAAATTGAATGCTCACATGAATTGAGGCTGATGTGATTCTATTTGGCTCATATGAATTGGGATTTCCAAGTTTTATTTTATAGGAAACAGAAGCAAAATCAAATTTCACATTCATAATCATTGTTTATATGGAGGGTTGGGTGATAATTCATGCCCACAAAATAAAGTTATGAGTTTGCTTTTTATTTTTGAATGGAGCGTATATCTCCCAAGTGAGATCCATGTCAATCTATTGTGGATCCACGTGTATTTGTGCAATTTTAACAATATATTCTAGAACATATAGTCATTGTTGATGGAATTAATTTTTAAAACACTTGATTACTGTATATTGGAGGAGGTAAATGGTAGGTCTTGTCCATTTCTGTTGAATTGCAGGCATTAAATAAGCCTGAAGATTTTTCTTACTACAGGGCATATAGAAATAGTTTTAGGCCTGGTCTATGATGTTTATTGCAAATATTAACATCAGAAGCCCACTTTGTCTATCTGCTTCAGATTTAATTTAATAGCCTTTGTTAAAACAAGGCCTACAAGATTATGCATATATTGTTGTTTATGCATTGTAAAAGAATTTGTTTATTTGTTGAAGCCTGATATGCTATAGATTTTTTATTTGTTTATTTAAATTTTTATATGCTATGATATGCTATAGAATTTGTTTCCTTAAAATCTTGGTCTTTTTTGGCTTATCGTATCATTATTCTTGCAGGGGAGAATTCAACTTGAGCAATTTTGAAGATGGTGTTATTTCTTCTGCATTTATGGTAGGACTTCTTGTGGCATCGCCAATAATTGCATCCTTGTCAAAAAGGTGAACACCTTGTGCAGTATATAAGTTGCTCACTAAAATAATATCAGTGTCTTATCGTTTACCTTATTGGGATCCAAGTTCTTATACATAACGCAACATTGCACTTGCAGCCACAATCCCTTTAGGCTTATTGGAGTTGGGTTATCTGTTTGGACATTGGCTGTAATTGGGTGTGGTTGTTCCTTTGATTTTTGGTCCATCGCAATATGTCGCATGTAAGTTTAACAAAACTGTTGCTTTCAAGAACTGCACTTTTTTTAGTGCCTTTTATCACTTTCATGTACTAGATTGTGAATTTTAACGTGCAAGTTGTCTGTCTAGGCTGGTTGGTGTTGGAGAGGCTTCTTTCATAAGTCTTGCAGCTCCATTTATAGATGATCATGCTCCTGCTGCTCAGGCTTGTTTGATTTTGCTTCATCTTTTAGTTTCTATTTGTAAGTTTTTATTGAACTTTTAGAATTTTTCTGAATTTTCTAATTATTTATCTGCTGATTTTGCATTTATTTTATATAATTCTTTGTCATGGCACCAGAAAACAGCATGGCTTGCAAAAATTTACATGTGCATACCAGCTGGAGTTGCTCTAGCCTATGTTTATGGTGGATTGGTAAGTTTCATATTTGGGTAGCTAAACCTCCAGATTTTGTAAAGGAGGTGCCTGCTCGCCGCCAGACCCTCATGTACACAACAACATGGCCAAAGGAGGTTCGGAAAATTGCTGCAGATCTGCTGGACAATCCTGTTCAGGTTAACATTGGCAATGTGGATGAGCTTGTCGCAAACAAGTCCATCACGCAGGTGTGAAACATATTTTAGTATCGTTGCTTGTCATAATTTAGTGTGAAGCATATGTGGAAATATCTCTTTATTTGTTTACTCCTTTATTATGTATGTGTTTTGGTAAAGTTTATGGTCATTTGTGCTATAGTTACTTGATATTTCTATATTGGCATCTTGCAGCATATTGAAGTGTTGTCATCCATGGAGAAACACAGACGACTGGAGCAGATATTACAATCTCAAGAACCAGGATCAAAGATAATTATCTTTTATTCAACCAAGAAGATGTGTGATCAACTTGCCCGCAACCTTACTCGCCATTTTGGTGTTGCTGCCATTCATGGAGACAAATCGCAGGGTGAGAGGGATCATGTGTTGAGTCAGTTCCGAACTGGGAGATCTCCAGTTCTTGTAGCCACTGACGTTGCAGCTCGAGGGCTGGATCATGTGTTGTTTTTGCTTTGGCTTAGTGTTGTAAGTGGAAGTAGGGCTTGTAACTAGGGTGACTTGGGGTGTGGAAGACTTTTGTTGGATGGTCTTGAGGGATAGAATTAAACCAGACCCCTCTTAAAACTTTTTGACAACCTTTTGTTTCTCTTTCTTGTTTTTGGTAGGAAAGAAAGGGCAAGCATGAAGCACCACTCAACGAGTGTTTTTTTATGTATTTGCTTTGTAATACTGACTTTGTACTCACCAGAGTCTGCACCCACTCAATGCTACCTGAGTAAGCATGAGGCCAAGTGAATATGATGTTGGATCTATTCAAATAAGTCCTTCCTATATGCTCAACATGCTTTATTTTTTGTCAATTAGCTGTGTGGATTATGCTGTTTATGTTATTGGTATTTCGCAGTCAGAGTTAGCCATTTTTACCATTAACATCAGCAATGTTGTCCCTTACACTTAACTATATTTCATAAATTGCAAGGGGTTTGTCTTACCAAAGCCTGGTCTTAATTTTTCATGCAACTGTTCAATGGCATAAGCATCAAGAAAGTTTCACCATTGCTGTGTTTATATCTGTCAAACTATTTTTGTGTTTCTCTAAAAGTGAGCAACCAGTCCTTAAAAAGGAAAAAAAAAAAAAAAAAAAAAAGGAAAAAAAATTGTGCAACTAGCATGTGAAACTCTGATCCTTATTGCCCATAGAGGGTTTAAAGATAAGATATTATTTATTATTTGGACAGGGACTTTTCTATAATTTATATTGGTGTGTACTCTGCAACTCATGATCAGTAAGCTAAGTGTATGCATGCGGGATTCACACGAGATAAGGGAGTGCACATAAAAGCTCATAATAAGGGAAGCTAATTGAAGCATCTTTCAGAACTATATATTTTTAGGTCATTGCTCATTAATTTCTACCTTGTTGGTTAATTAGGTGTTGACTTAATAAAAAATGTTACTACTTACTAGATATCTAGTGTTTTTGTTGATTTCATGTGTTCTGAGGGTTGATCGATTGCTTTGATCTCCTCCTTGCAGTGAAATATCCAAATTTTCTTGTCGTTGGTTGTATTTATATTGCAATGAGATTATTGTGTTTTCTAGGTTTTCTTTTCCTAACACTCTGATTCTTTTTTGAATTATAATGGCTTGAGATTGATATAATATTAAAGGACGTTATTTTAGTTGGGTAACATATGGCTTTTCAACCACAAGTTGCAAATCAAATTTGATGCCAACCATTGGTAAGGTTTAAACCTAACCTGCGACTAAAGATCGGGCTACTGGGGGTTTTTTTTATTTCAAAAGTATTGAAAGTTTGGAGCCAAGTTAAAAAAAAAAAAAATTTCCCAAAGGAACTCGAGTTTTATAAACTCGAGTTCCACTGGGAAAAACAGGGGAAACAGGGCAACCCCTTTTGCCTGAACAGGGGAGTTGCCCAAACTAAAAAAAAAAAATTTCTCAAGTAGAACTCGAGTTTATAAAACTCGAGTTCCACTGAGAATTTTTTTTTTTTTAAAGTTTGGGCAACTCCCCTGTTCAGGCAGAAGGGGTTGCCCTGTTTCCCCTGTTTTTCCCAGTAGAACTCGAGTTTTATAAACTCGAGTTCCACTGGGGAAAATTTTTTTTTTTTTTCGTTTGGGCAACTCCCCTGTTCAGGCAGAAGGGGTTGCCCTGTTTCCCCTGTTTTTCCCAGTAAAACTCGAGTTTTATAAACTCGAGTTCCACTGGGGAAAATTTTTTTTTTTTTCGTTTGGGCAACTCCCCTATTCAGGCAGAAGGGGTTGCCCTGTTTCCCCTGTTTTTCCCAGTAAAACTCAAGTTTTATAAACTCGAGTTCCACTGGGGAATTTTTTTTTTTTTTTTCGTTTGGGCAACTCCCCTGTTCAGGTAGAAGGGGTTGCCCTGTTTCCCCTGTTTTTCCCAGTAGAACTCCAGTTTTATAAACTCGAGTTCCACTGGGGAAATTTTTTTTTTTTTTCATTTGGGCAACTCCCCTGTTCAGGCAGAAGGGGTTGCCCTGTTTCCCCTGTTTTTCCCAGTGGAACTCCAGTTTTATAAACTCGAGTTCCACTGGGGAAATTTTTTTTTTTTTTAGTTTGGGCAACTCCTTGAGAGGCAGAGAAGTTGAGAATGTAAATGCACAACCATTACATCAAAAGGCGTTCTCGCACCAAGCTATAGAAACTGTTACGCTCTATTCATAAATATAGTTTTACAATGCAAATACATTTGCATCACAACAAAAAGGCATTCTCAATATATCAACATTCTAAACATGCGCAACCATCCTTAATTTGCAATTCTAACCGTACTACTCAAATCACAATCTTCATAGAGGTACATTGGGTAGAGAATTATAAGTACATTCAACAAAAACCAAAAAGTTAAATGTGACAATACAACGTAGTCACTTTTCCTAAGATCAGCAGTTCGCACAACAAAAACGGCGTCCATGGAAGCATGCCTGCAAAACGTAGACTAATCACGTTAGGAGAGAAGTAGTAAAAACAGTAGTTACTAGTAGAATGAACAACAATTATATTTAACCAATGCATAATATTTTTCCATCTACCTACCTACTGTGGAACATTACTGCTTGTGGAAGCGCCACGGGACTGCGGACATTTTCTACGGTTATGCCCAGAAGCATGACACAATCCACATGTTTGCTTGGGTTGACTCTCTATCAAATCTGCATCCTCCCTCCGCCACCTCGAGCCTCGATCCTTATTCCTCACTCCATCCATCTCATTTCTTATTCTTGACTTCACTGGTCGACCTTTGGCCCGCAACAATGCTGGATTAGGCAACCACTTTGGCCCCATGGGATCCCTCCACAATGATTGTGACTTGGGAATCACAAATGCATGCTGATAAGTGTTAAGGGCATTGTCCAAACCATAACATGGGTGAATATATGCGGTCGAATCAATATTCAAATAGTCACATACTCTAATTGCATGTGAACACGGGATCCCTATGTTTTGCCATTTCCCACAACTGCATGTTCTTTCCCGTATCCGAACTTCATAACTGTGGTTTCCCCCTCCTGCGCTACACGTGAATGAAGTAATTATCTGATATATCATCTGTTCACTGTTAAATGGCTTGAGATAGTGTTTCTCAGATTTAAGCTTATTTCCTTCCCACTTGTCAAAGGCAGATTGACTCCATTTCTTACCCTCTGACAGGCGATTGAGGTATTCTTTGTGCCGGTCGTGGAAATATTCAACAAGTTTGGACCAAGTGAACTCAACCAACGCGGCAATAGGAAGGCCCCGTGCACCTTTAAGTACACCATTGAAGCACTCTGATATATTGGTTGTCATTGCCCCAAAACGTCTTCCACCATCATGTGATTGGGTCCACATATCCACAGACTCGCTTATTAGGTATGTGTATGGAAGATAATCTTGATTCTTTTCCTTCCCATCCTTCCCCGTCACCTTCTTCTTATTCCGAATGGCCTCCATTTCCACTTGCTTAATGGACTCCATTATGGTATCAAATTTAACTACCTGAGTAGCATATCCTGCTTTCAAGCAAGCTGACTTTAGAGTCGAGTTCTGAAAATGTGTGTTGAAGTTGCTAGCAACATGTCGAAGGCAATATCTATGAAATACCCGTGTTCTTCCATCATCCCCTCTAGGCCAGTTTGCAATGGCATTTTTGATACCGAGATGTCGGTCAGAAATTATGCAAATGTCATCGTCGGGTATCACGTGACCAATCGTATCTTTGAGGCATTGTAAAAACCACCTCCAACTGGACCCTGACTCACAATCCACAACAGCAAAGGCAAGAGGGAATACCTTGTTGTTAGCGTCGGTTGCCATTGCAACCAACAACTTTCCCTGATATTTACCATACAGATGGGTCCCATCAATACTGATAACTGGCTTGCAATATTTGAATCCATCAATGCTTGGACCGAAAGACCAAAACACATAATTCAATAATACGGTGTCATCTTCATCGGTGGATATCGTACGATAGAACACTTGGGTAGTCGGATCCATATCAATATATGCCATAAGCAACTTTTGCAACCTCTGGTAAGACTCTTCCCAATTCCCAAACAGCTTCCCAATCGCCTTTTGTTTCGCATCCCATACCTTGTAGTAAGAAGGCTGATGGCCCTCATATTTCGACTCTATCATAGATCTGAGATGCTTAATTGGGGTAGTGTGATCCTCACTTAACTTCTTAAGGATGTCTGATGCAATAAAGTTACAATTCATCATTCTACCATCATTTCGCACCCCAGTCCGTATACATGTGTGAGGACCCTTGTACACGGTGACCATCCATAGTCTCTGGAGATTGGGCTTCACGACTGCGCAGACATACCACTTGCATGACTCATCCACGCATTTCACACAAAGTTTTGTCGTCGTCGACCTACTGATCATATACTGTTTGTTTTCCTTGAGGGCACAAATTGTTAATACACGCTGCACCTCCACTTTATTGGCAAAAGTCAAGCCTTTGTACAAATTCATCCCCTCTCTCCAAGTAGACACAAATGGTATCTCCATATGTGAAGGATCAACCATATTTTCCAAGTATTTGCAGAAAATGACAAAGCAGGAGGTGCGTAGCCAGGGATTGTGTCCGTATTGTTTTGGACACTAAGAACATTGTCTGCATTAGGTTCACTATCATCCAATGTCTCATTATCATCGATGTCCCTCTCAAAGTCCCTAAAGTCCCCTCTCTCAATCCTGTCTTCAATCTCATCTTCATCGACAAAATCTTCATCGTCAATGGCAGTACTCCCATCAACATAGTCGTCATCATCATCATCATCCTCATACTCATCATCATTCTCATCCTCATCCTCATCATCATCATCGGCATGAACATTATCATGCTCTACATGTGTAAAATACTCATATTGAGCATCTGGAATTGTAACCTGTAAACTTGTTTGTGTTTGTTGGATTTCGTCGATACCAACTTCTGCACGCGGCTTCAACTGTATGTACAACTCAATGTTAGTTACTTCAGGTATTCTCTCCAACTTGTCAAACATGATCTTCACATGTTTGTCTGTTTCTATCGCCATGTACTTGTAATTAATTCGGTGCCTCAGGATTTCATTTGGCATACGATAAGTAATTTCTATGTTGTGCACAGCAGGATTCTCACACAACTCTTCCATAACCATCATCTTCAATTCGTCAAGGGTCTTGAACCTACGATCAATTTGGGTATAATAGCTCTTTATACCCGGCCCTTCAAATGGCAATCCCTTGTTCGCATTGGCATTCTTCAGGGGACCACCGTGGTATAAGATTATATCAATTTCAGGCATTGTGAACCTGTTAAAGTCAAGTTACCATGTTAGTTAAATCACATAGTCGTAAACTGGGGGAAAAAAAAAGTAATGTGATCTTAAGGCAGAACATATTCAAGCCAGAATTTTCATAGGTAATTACTAGTTTTATAGCCATTATGTAACTTGTGGTACCCATGGTTCTAAGTTTGGCTTCAAAACAAAATTTGAAACATATCTAGTGGAGCAACCCCAAAAAATAAAAGGTAAGGAAAAATATATATATATATATATATATATATATATATATATATATATTTAAAGAATACATAGAACAATATGAGAGACTTTACAAAGATGATGTAGCATTAACAAAACATATTAAATTCACAAAACCAAAGTATTCCATATCCTTAAGGATTAAATGTCATTACCAGATACCAAATTGTTTCCAAAATGACCAATTCTTATCCTTTTATTTTTATTTTTATAATGATCAATTCCTTATACAGCCATGTATTGTATAGGTCAGTGCATTTTAAGAATTACTTTCAGGCATTTGATTATGATATCCATTCATTCACTACCCATTTCATACCCAAAATAATGATGAACAAAGTCAAAAAAACGTGTAAGATCATGCTAAAAATAAAAGCCTAGAAATGATTAATACAATTTTGTTAACAAAATGGGCAAATAAATACCCAAAAAATTAACACTGACAAAACAAAGTTCTAATTCACAATATTGGAAAATTAACTAAGTTATGTCAACTATCTACAAAATAAATAGTCAAAATCTTTAACCCACACCCATAGACAACTAATACCCAACTACAATGATAATCAAATTATGCAAACCCTTACCTGAGATATGAATTTGTTGAGATGAAAGAGCAGTGAAAGAGGCAGTGTGGTGAGTGAGAGTGAGAGGCAATGTGGTGTGAGAGTTATGGGTGAGTGAGAGTTAGTGAGGTTGAGAGACTTAGTGAGGTTGAGAGACTTAGTGAGGCTGAGAGACTGAGGATGCTCTGTTTTTGGGTGAGAAGGCTGTGTAGTGAGCGTGTTATATATATGGCTAAGTGTTAAATTTTTTTACGGGCTCAGCGTCTAAAATTTTTTGCCCAGTGGAACTCGAGTCTATAAGACTCGAGTTCCTTGAAATTTCACTACATATGTGTTATTAATATTTCCAGTAAAACTCGAGTCTTTAAGACTCGAGTTTTTTAAAATCACATCTCGAGTCTTAAAGACTCGAGATCTAAGTGGACAAAATTAAGTCCAGCTCACCAACTGGTCCGCGACGCGGTGGAGTGGGATTGAAAACAGCATCTCGAGTTTCTAAAACTCGAGATGCTAGTTTCCATTATACTTTCAACCGATGCTTAACTAACTATATACAACTATATTACGCTGGTATTCTGCACATTTCCTCCTTGGTCTTTTGTAGATAGATTTGATTTGTTGTATTCTCTTTTTTATCTTGTTTTGTGCACCGATGTGTTTGAACTTTTCTACGTTTAAATAAAGTTTTCTTGATACCCAATTGTTTGAATAAATTATTGCTCTTCATATGAATTCATTGGATTTTTTTCCCCTTAAGTGCAGAATGATTTTGTTGTATAAAACCTGTGTCACAATCAGAATGAATCATTTTGTCGGATAAAGAAAGGACTAAACCATTTCGAATTTCAGGAATCAGATTCAATCTCATAAAGTGGGACAATTGTGTAGCGGGATGGAGAAGTTTACTGGGACTGTGACTATCCCTGTTTAATGAAATAAACAAAATTCTGAATCAAATTAAAAAGACTTTTTTTTTTTTTAAACTGATGTGTTCTCTACCCAAAAAAAAAAAAACTAATATGTTAGTCCAGGTGGCAGTTGATGTGGCAAATTTATTTATTTATTTAGGTTGTTTGACATGTCAGACTTTTTCATCCAAGAGATAACGGCAAAGACTAAATTGACACGCCATTGAAAGGTTAGGGATCAAATTGACACAATTGAAAAGTTAGGGGCTAAATTGAAATATAATGTAAAGAATAGGGACCAAATATGTAATTTACTTTTTTTTTTTTTGGGTAAATTTTATATTATTAAGTGGATAATAAATATTTAAGATAATTATTAGTATTTAAAGTTTGGATTATGGAATGATTTATCTTTATCTTTTATTTTTTCTATTTGTATGGTACTTTATTTTCAAGAAATCAAGTATTGGGTAAATTTTTTTTTTTTTTTAACTTTTTTTTTCTTTTGTAAATTGTATATTATTAAGTGGATTATAAATACTTAAGATAGTAATTAGTATTTAAAGTGTTGACTGTGGAGTGATTTATTTTTATCTTCTTTTTTTTTGTATGGTACTTTACTTTCAGGAAATCAAGTACTGTATAAATTATTTTTTTCACTTTTTTTTTCTTTTGTAAATTTTTTATTATTAAGTGGATTATAAATACTTAAGATTGTAATTAGTTTTTAAAGTGTGGACCGTAGAGTGATTTATCATTTTTTTTTTGTATGGTACTTTATTTTCATGAAATCAAGTGCCGGGTAAACTTTTTTCACATTTTTTTTCTTTTATAAATTTTATATTATTAAGTGGATTATAAATATTTAAGATAGTAATTAGTATTTGGAGTGTGGACCGTGGAATGATTTCTCTTTATCTTTTCTTTTTCTTTTTTCTTTTTTTATAATACTTTACTTTCAAGAAATCAAATATATGGTCAATTATTTTTTTTCACTTTTTTTTTTCTTTTGTAAATTTTATATTATTAAGTGGATTATAAATATATAAGATAGTAATTAGTATTTAGAGTGTAGACTGTAGAGTGATTTATTTTTATCTTTTCTTTTTGTATAGTACTTTACTTTCAAGAAATAAAGTAATTTTTTTACTTTTGTAAATTTTATATTATTAATTGGATAATAAATATTTAAGATAGTTATTAATATTTAGAGTTTGGACTTGAGAGTGATTTATCTTCTTTTTTTCTTTTTTCTTTTTTTCTTTAAGTATGATACTTTATTTTCAAGAAATCAAGTACTGGGTAAATTTTTGAGTGTGGACTATGGATTGATTTATCTTTATCTTTTCTTTTTCTTTTTCTTTTTGTATGGTACTTTACTTTCAGGAAATCAAGTACTAGGTAAATTTTTTTTTTTTTTTTTTGTAAATTTTATATTATTAAGTGGATTATAAATATTTAAGTTAAAAATTATTATTAGAGTGTGGATCAACTGTGGAGTGATTTATCTATATCTTTTTTTTTTTTTTTTGTATGGTACTTTACTTTCAAGAATTCAAGTACTGGGTAAATCCTATAAAAAAAAAGTACTGGGTAAAAAAAAAAAATTTCACAATAAAGGGGTATTAACATCAAGTCATAACAAATATGTCACTGTCAAGAAGCTAGACAATATGGTGAGGGAAGTTGAAAGGGAATTTAAAACCGAAATGATTGTGATTGGCCAAAATATGGCCAATCCCAAAAATAACAAAAACTAACTTTGAAAAAAAAAATTAAGGTGTTAAAAAAGGAAAAATTAAAAAATTAAAAAAAAAAAACCTCTTTATTGTCTAAATGAAAGTAGCAACACCAATACCACAAAGGCAAGGACATCGTTTTCTATATCCTTCTCAAGTGTTCTGAGCAGGGACTGGGGAGAGAGGCCTGGCCATGAAGGATAGGCCATGGAGCACAGAGAATAATGCTTTGGCTAAGGACCTCATTGGGAGGAGAAGGTGAGGGTTGGGGAAGGGAACAAGAAAGGAGAGAAGAAAAATAATGAAAGAGAGAAAAGAGGAAGTTGAGGAAGAAGGGTGAGTACTGGTGCATTTCTAAAGTGACAATGTGATCTATTTATAGAAGAGAAAGAGCAAGTGAAATAAATGAAAAATTTTGGCTGAACCTCACAAATGTTTTTTATAAGTTATTGCTTTGACCAAATTTTTTATTGGTTTTTATGGCCAACCACTAGCATTTTTTTAAATAAGTTAAATGATTAACATATATTAAGCATGAGTAGTGCTTTAAACCCAAAATTTTTAACAAAATTTTTACACAGAGTTGATGTGACAAATTTTTATCGATTCTCATTTGAGCTTATTACTTATATCATTTTTTTTTTTTACTTACTAATAATCACTTACAATATCAATTATTTGTAAATATATATATATATATATATATATATATATATAATAATTTGTAGCTCTAGCATTTTCGATTAAACATTGATGCCAATTGCCTTGACAAATCTATCGAATTCATCAAAGCCTTGAGAAGTGAGGATGAATCTTTAGCCTTCTAAACATTTGCTCACTTTTGCAAAGTCCTTTACAGATACCTTTAGTGATGTTATTTTCTCACATATCATCGATTGGAAAATTCTGTAACTTATAATCTAACTAAACATGCGAGACATATTAATGATTTTATGGTGTGGATGGAAGATCTTCCTCCACATGTTTATGGGGCTAAACCTAACTAAACTTGCGTTACTTTTTTACTTACCAATATTTTTATACACTATTAGTATGACAACTTCTTATTTTATTTTTAAACTTCTTTTAAATTACAAATATACTTTGATCCACTTTCAACAAAATTTCGAATAAGCCGTTCGCAATCGAAATCTGCCGCTCATTGAGGCTTCTTCTTCACAGTATTGTCAGTGTGGTAGCTTTGTTTTGTACAAAGATATATTGTCTATATATTTTAGGTATTATTCTATTGAAACCTACTGCATCTACTTCATCCCTTTCACATTTTTTGCAAAGCATCTTGAATTCTAAATTACTTTCTTTTCAATCTCAGCTCTCCTCTTTCCAGTCTGCACAACTTGCAAAGTCTTCTTTGTTATAATTCCTTGGCTGTAACACAACTGCTCTCATTTTACCTACAAATAATTTATGTACTCAACTAATCTCTCAAGCCGAAGTTAATGTTGTCCGGTTGATATTTATGAATACAACTTTTTGATTTTTGTTCCCTTCACTTTAAGTACAAATAATAATTATAGTTTCTAGCTATTGCCACTGCCTTGTTATTGAATACCACTATGGCAGTAGCATCATATTGATGATAGTGAGTGTAGTAGTAGAGATGGAGGCTAAAAATGAGAAAACAAAAGCACCACTCAACAGAATTCTTCTTCTTCTTCTTCTTCTTCTTCTTCTTCTTTATTGTTATTAGGGATAATTACAGTAAACCCACCTGAGGTTAGGCCCGTTTTCACTTTGCCTACTCGTGGTTCAAAACTTATCACTTTGCCCACCTGAACTTCAATCCGTTACTCCCCCGTTGCCCACCTCACCCTCGGACGTTAGAAAAACACATTTTTATTCCAAATTAGAACATAACACGGATCAAACAACAAGAACTCACTCTCTTTTCCTCATGAGTTTCTAGAAAATCCCTATTACCATCAAAATTTGAAACCCAGTATACACGAAAATTGCAAAGTCAAAACAAAAACAAGAAAGTCAAAAATTGACCAAAAAACAAAATCAACAAAGCATTTGAGTGAATGGGTCTCTCATGGTTGAAGATCTAATTAAACTAAGCACCCATAAAGTCTGATCAAGTACAAAATTTTCAAAGAAACTCATGCAAAAGGAGAAGGCTCAACAAAGAGAGCAATACGGCGAGGCCTTGATAAGGCCTCAGAGTCAAGCAAAGGAGCATCCATCTCCCCTTCTTCTCTAACCTCTGTGATAGTTATACTGTTGTTGCTAATGTTACCGTTTGCTTTAGCAACAAAAAGCTCTCTCTTTTTATGGCACAAACTCTTTGACCCTTCAAGAAAACACAACCCAGAAGCTTGTTTGGCAAAAAGGTTAATGGGTTTTGTTCTTTGGGAGCTAAAGTTGGAAACTTTAACGGAAAACTATGAGTACAAAGAAGGAGAAGAATAAGGTGAAAATGAAAGGATGAAGAACAGGCAGAGAAAGATGGAGGAGAGAGTGGGATTTATAGAGAGAGAAGACGTGGTCATGATGGTTAAATAAGAGAGAGTGTTTGTTTATAAATATTCTCTAGGCTGTGTATATTTGTGTTTCAAAATTTGAAAATCCCAGTAGATTCCCCATTATCAACTTCCTATGAATCAAAGCTACCATCAAAACTTGAAACCCCAGCTCAGAACCATAAAGCAGAAATGTCGTACCTGGTGATGATTTATCTTCGAATATTCAATGCCTCAAGACAACCCAAAGTCAGAACCTCACCCTCACACGAAAGCACGATCAGAAAAATCAAAACCCCAACTCAGTTACAGGGATTTTCGCGTTTCTAAGGCTCGTGAGGAAAAAAGAGTGAGTTCGTGTTGTTTGATCCATGTTATGTTCTAATTTGGAATAAAAATGTGTTTTTCTAACATCTGAGGGTGAGGTGGGCAACGGGGGAGTAACGGATTGAAGTTCAGGTGGGCAAAGTGATAAGTTTTGAACCACGAGTAGGCAAAGTGAAAATGGGCCTAACCTCAGGTGGGTTTACTGTAATTACCCCTTGTTATTATTATACAGAATACCACTATGGCATTATAAATACACAGAACAAGCCTCAGATTTGCTTTGTTTCTTTCTTTTTTTTTTTAATTTATTATTATTTGAGTATCATTTAAGTACATGAACATCAATTGTCTACTATTATCAATAAATTGACATTTTAATTAGAAATTAGCATATTAAATGAGATATGAGCTTCTTCTCAAAAATATATATATATATATATATATATATATATGATTTTAAATGTTTTTAATAAATGATATAAATTTTGACTAATGAATATACAAATAAATAAATTTATCTATCTATCTATCTATCTATCTATCTATCTATATATATAAGTGTGTGTGTGTGTGTGTGTATTTAAATATCTAAGATTAGCGGTAAACATGAAACAGTACACCTCAGTATCAACCGGTTTCAAAATATTTCGTCTTGCTAATCAAACCGAAACAGCTTTCGGCATAGTATTGACTCCATTTACATTATCTCATAGTGGTTTTTCCATTTGAAAATTTTATCCATTAGTTTATCACTTTATTTCCATATTGTTCTCTTATTTTATTACTTATATTGTTTGCTTTTAGGACATTTCTTAATAAATCATTTAGAAAAAATTTTATACAACTTTTATGGACAATATAAAAATTTGTAAAAAAAAAAAAATCACTTACTTTTTTTATTTTCCCATAAAAAGTTTCTAAAAATATTTCTTAAACCAATGTTCTTAAAACATCCTTTAACCTTTCTCTCTCTCTCTCTCTCTCTCTCTCTCTCTCTATATATATATATATATATATATATATATAGTGTAAATTGGGGTCTTTAATCTAGGAAAAAAATGAAAAGAGGGAAAGTGGGAGAATATAGAGATCTGAGTTAGTGGTAGCCTTGTAGGAAAAGAGAGAAAATTTACATACAAACTGTATTACATAATTGTACAAAGCTCAAAAAACAACCAAAATCATGAACTGATCATATTTTGAGGGACTTGAATGGTCAGATTAACTTTTCTTTTTTTTCATACTCTGCCAGATTGGAGTTTTGCCTTACAGACTTTTTCATGTCTTTCTCTTCCTGATTTGATTTGACCATTGTAATATGAGATCTTGATTGTATATCCCATAGTACATCCCTAGTGGACATGGGTTTGTTTTGTGATTTCAATAGAAGTTTCGTTATTTATCCCGCAAAAAAGAAAAAAGAGGAGAATCTGACTTGAGAGTTGAAGTATGAAGTATTGGTGGCCAAACACCACACTACTATTTTAGACTTTCACCTTTTTGCTTTTGCAAATATCTTCGTGATTTTGGAATTTTAGGTAATCAATTGAGAGTCTGTTTGAATATCGTTTATTATTGAAAATTAAAAACTAAAAACTAAAAACACTTCAACGAAATAATTTTTAAATGTGTGAATAGTTTAAAAGTTTTTTGCTGAATTCCATACTTGCGGATCCTGTGAACAGTGCACGGGACCCACCATTTTTTAGCAAAACGCTAAAACGCACATTGAACGTGCGTTCCAAACGCACATTGAATATGCTTTTTTTTTTTTTGAGAAATAATTGAATATGCATTTAAGTCTATGGTATTATACAAAATCATGGGCCATGTTTGTATTCCTATAGTTAAAAGTGATATATTATATATCTTATTATAATTATTCTATTAAATATTGTTGTTTTAACTTTGAATACTTCTTCTCAAAAAAAAAAAAAAAAAAAAAACTTTGAATACTTCATGTATCTCAATGATATACTTTATATGAGTTTGGTTTAGGTTCAGTGCGCTGAATCTCACACAATTCAGACACTTGTCTAAAATTGGTCAATATATCGACGTAGTGTCCAGTCCAATGTATTAAACCAAAGCTTTGCTCTATCTAGATGATGAAAGAACCTTCCTGCAAATTTTGA
Organism: Quercus aquifolioides; assembly: GCA_019022515.1. NCBI lineage: Eukaryota > Viridiplantae > Streptophyta > Magnoliopsida > Fagales > Fagaceae > Quercus > Quercus aquifolioides. The sequence goes on along the minus strand of CM032332.1, from coordinate 7,096,250 downwards.
AGTCACCGTGGGAATCAAGAAAGTACATACTTCATTTAATATTTGTAAAAGCCGTTATATTATAGGTTTGGTAATCCTTCTGACCATTCTGATTTCCTTTAGATTTAATTAACACTAGCAATCTTGAAACAAAATTCAATATGTTAGAATGTAGACAGCAAATGACAATAAGATTTAGCGAAGAGAACAAAATCTTGTCTGGTTGGTGAGCACTATTGAAATTTCTTTGCATGAACAATGTTCTTTTATACGTATAATGCAACTTTCCATTAACAATTTTATCTGGTTGCTGATGGGGGACAATGGGAAACCACTATTATAAGTAACTAGATGATGTCCCGTGCGATATGCGGATACTTTACAATTTCATTTGACATCATTTTATGTATTTTAAGACCTACATATAATATTTATTTCGTTGTATATTATTTATCTTTGCCTATAATATTGTTAAATACTTTGAAACTTGATTTTCTTAATTCATGTTTATTAAAAAAAATTGTATAACACTATAAGAGTATAACATATTATAATATTTACTATTAAAAGTAGACTTTATTATTTATATTGATTAAACCATTTTGAAATCTATAAATAAGAATTTAAAGCATAAAATACTATTATCTCCTAAAATTACATAAATTTAAGCAACCTTCCAAAAACTTCCTTAACCACTCTATTCTCACAACCAAATATGGAGACCCCAATTTCAAACACCCGGTTCATTAACTCAATGAAATTAAGGAAATCATTTGTAAGAATCAACATAAAGAGAACGTGATTAAACAAAGATAAATTGGTTAAAAAACACATCCATTTATCAAAATTTAATTGCCTTTAGTTAGACTTCCGTATCCTTTAAAAAAAAAAAAAAAGAGAGCTTTTACACTTCGAGATCATAATCAATTTTTATTTTTATCACTATGGCTCATATCGCACAAAGTAGCAATAAAAAAAACCTATAATATACATTATCTAGTAGCAATAATATGCTACCAATTAATAAAAGAGTATGAGGTTTTGCCAAGTAGCGTTCTCCTTAAGGATTCTTTTACAATAAAAGATATGAACTTTTTGTTTTCTTTGGTTCATCGTTTCAAGACTATTCATCTATCTCTCACAAAGATAAGTACTCTTTGTTTACTAAATAAACACCAATTAAAAGATAATGACTCTTTATTTTCTTAGGTACATCATTTCAAGACTATTTTTTTCTCTTTAGGTTTTCACCTCTTGCACTTCTACTCCTTTATATACCCCTGCCTATAGTCTTTTACATCATCCTAACTCAAATGCACATATGAGATTCTCCAAACTAGGAAGGATGTAAACCACTTGTGGTTTTGATGCGGAGGTTAGAGGTCATTGTGGGTTTTGTGAGGTTTGTGATTGGATATGGGCCTTTGGTTGTTTGAGATTTTTGGAGTTGGAGCTTTTGTGTTGGGTTTATGATGACGTGTGACTGGATTTTTACCAACAGGCTAATGCCATAAAGAACCTTTTATGGGCTTTGAGACTTTTGATTTGATAGATATATATGTCACTCTATAATATTGTGTCAAATTTCAACCCTTATTTCACTTTTTTTTTTTTAAACTTATTCTCTACGTTAGTTTTTTTGTATTTTTTGTATTTTTTTTTTACTTTCACTTTGATACTAATGTATTGTATTGCACACGCATAAATGAAATAATTTTTTCCCTTATTAGTGTGAACTATTAGAATTGTATTTAAAATTATGAATGAGGTTTATAATTTAATAGATTTGAGAAAATTTGTTAATAGTTAACCTGAAGTTATTTTATATGAATTTAAGAAATCGTACGAAATCTTTTTGTTTTTTTTTTTTTTTTTTTTTTTTGCAATTTTCCTTATACTATATGTTTTTTTTTCCTGAATTTCCTTATACTATATTTGAATGCTTGGGAGCTTGCTTCACAAATATATTAAATACTAAAAATATTTTGAATATGAACATTGAGGATAATTGCACGGGTACTCTAGCAAAGCTAATTAAAGAAAAGGGCATACCATCAATTTGGAAACTAAGTATTTTCATTATACCTTATTTTGCATACTATAACTGTGATTTAGTACCAGTTTTTCTACATATTATTTTTAATATTAAATTTATAATATGATATGGTCTTCTAGGAATGCCTAAGAACTATACAATTTCAATCTCATATATCAATATTAGTAAACAAAAGCCAATCAATAGTTTGGAACTACTTCTAGAATAAGAAAAATTATAAATATGAATTAAGAAAAGGGAGCTAAAGCATTCGACAATAGTTTGGGAAAACATAAATACTATATACAACAGAAAACATAAAAACTATTTCCAAATGAAATTGTAAAGTGTTCGCGCATCGCGCGGGACATTATCTAGTTTCTCTAATTGCCGTGGATAATTTAGGCATATTATTAGTCTCAAGTTAAAAGTTCAAAAAAAAAAATTTATAATCAAAATTATATTCACATACCATAAAGCAAAAGGCATGGTAATTTTTTATGGTTTGCTAATATTCATTTGTTTTAGTTTTTTTTATTTTATTTTTTCATGTACAATAAATTTTTTTTTTTAACATAACTAAGCAATGCTATCACCAACAATCTACCACATCAATGGTTTTAATTTTTTTTTTGCATTTACAGACTTTCTCAATATAGCATTTACAATATTTTTTATAATACTTGAGTTTACAAACTTTTACCAATTTTAATGTGAACTCACTACTTACATTACATTTTTTTATCTATCAGTTAACAGCTTGCCACATCAACAATTATGAAATTTTGTGTGTTTATACTTTATAGACTTTCTCAACATAACTAAATTACCTCCAACCCAACAATCTCTATAGATGTTAGAGTTTGGGCTGCCAAGCGTTTAAATCGTTGAATTAAAATAAAAATGTTATATTCACAATATTTTTATCATAAATTTTAAGTGGTAGATTGTTATAAATAGATTAAAAAGTAATTTAAGTAGTAAATTGAAAATAATAATAATAATAATAATAATATTTTTTTTATTTATGAGTGTTTTAATATATAGCGTTTGCTCCTGATGATAGCTCTTTACCATCAGACCAAAACATCAATGGCTTTTTGGTGTAAACCAAGATTGAACCTTAAATCTCTTATTTAATTATCAAAAATTTTACCAATTAAAACTAACATTATTCTTAAATAAAAAAAAAAATTAGAACAAATATCAATTTCCATTAAAGGGAACCTAACACTTAAAGAATTAAACACAAAATCAGTCCTAGTTGAGAGTGAAGAGATCCGCGTCGTGTGTTCACTGTTCCACACCCACGTGATACATTAAAAGCAGACTCCTAACAGGAAAAGAAGGTGAAAAAAAAAAAATATATATATAAAAGGAAAAAAGAAACAGGAAAAGCAGTGTGGTCTGTGGTTTGGTTTTTGGTTTTGGGCCCTATACATTGGGAACCAGGAAGGTTCGGGAAACCTGAGGAAGAGTCTTCGTTCAACCATTACCAAACAATAAAATAAACAAAAGGGTATTGTTAAAATTGAAGAGAAGAAGAAGACTCTGGTTCCTTTGTTTTTTTCCTGTGTCCCTGAGATCTTTCAACAACAAAGAAGAAGATGGCTTCAGAGGAGGCTGAGAAAAAGCAAGAAGAGCAACAAGGAGCATCATACACGTATTGGGTAAGGCAAGTTAAAGAGGGAGATGCAGCACCATTACCTGTACCTCGCAAGTTAACTCCTGATGACATTGTCAATGACTCCAACTCTCAGCCTCCCACCCTTGGCTCTCTTTGGAATAAGGTACCTTTTTTTTTCTTCTTCTTCTTTAATAAACGTCAAAAATGGGATCTTTGATTCAATTCAAATTAATTTTATTTTATTTTTAATCTACAGGCTGGAACTTGGGAGGAGAAGAATCTTAATAAGTGGGCATCTGATAGAATCAAGGTTTGTGCTGTTACTGTTACTATATTCTTTTATTTTCACAATTTTTTGATAGATACAATAGGATTTGAACCTAAGCGACTGGTCAATGATGATGGACAGAAAATAATTGGTTTTTGGTGTATGTGGGATTCGAATAAAACTCGGGTCCATTATTCGATGATAAGAGTTTTTACCAGTTGAATTAAGTAGAACCCACTTTGTTTAGCAATTAGCATATTCTTGCCATTCAAATTTCATTAAGTGGGAATGTGTTGTATGATTAGCCAACCAAACGTTTTAATCTCTTTTTAGAGTTTAGATTTGTGGAAAGTAATAGGATTCTTTTCGCTCAATTAATTCTTCTAGCTCAAATTGCACTTACTCCATCTGTAATAATGTACTAATGGGATGGAGTGTGAGTGAGCCTGTGAGGTGTTTGATTTTTTAAGATCTGTTGGATGTTGTCTGCTAACAATGCTTCAGACACAACAAATTTCACAATTTTTTGTTCACATTTGATGTGGCAACAATACTTTCACACGAGACCACTATTGATATCACTTTTATTGTACACCAATCATGACCTGCCAACTCAACAATTGTGAAAAAAGTTGTAAAATTTGTTGTGTACCTAGACTTATTGTTCTCCTTATGAATGTGGGTCCCATTATCCTGCTTGTCTATTTTTGTTTTTGTAATATTTCAATATTTGGCTATTTGCAGGAGTTACTAATATCTGTGGGGTCCTTGGAGTTCCCTGCTGGCAAAGCTGAAATATCAGATGTATCAAAATGTGTAGGCGATGTGAGTTTCTCAAGCATTCTTTATTTATACCAATTGTATGGATTTCTTGAACTAGAAATTTATAGGGCCTCAGAGATCTCCATGTTTTGAGTAACCATACATATTTTATACTGATAATTAACTTTCACTTTGCTGTGGCCAACTGATTTGGACTGCATTGTGGAGTTCTTCATTTCATTTGTTAGTAAATGAATGATGTCTTTGAACAGGGGAAATCTTAGAAAAAGCAAAGATATTTATTTTACTAGGTTTTTTGCATAGTTATTGCAATGGAAGTTATTCTGAAATTCAAGAAATCTTTCCAATCACGTGTGCTTTCTACATATCTTTTTCTGGGTAAATGAGTAAGTTATATTCCTAAAAACGATATATACAATAAGGCTCAAAACATGCATTAAGGATCCTTACTCCCCAACACTTACTAAACCTAGCTCTCCAAATTGGAAAGCCAACAATTTGAAAGCAAACTCTCACATCTCGAGAGTACTAGAAACAATGTCTCAATATCCCTAGAGGTTGGAACTGTAAGACAAATTTTACTAATTACCAATTACAAAAATGCATTGGCAACAATAGAATTGATGACTCTAAGGAAGCTTATATTTCTTATCTTGCACAGTCTCCTTGACAGTTTGAGAAGGTTTCTTCCTTTGCCTTCCCAAAGAACCAGGAACTCCTGGTTAGGTGAAGATCTTGAATTCTCTCATTTAGTCTACTGACTCTTCTCTTTGGTGACTACCTTGATGATTAACCTTAATCAACATCTATATAATCTCTTGGATCCAAAGTCTCTTCCTGTTGACATGAGGCAAGGATATTGAACTCATTGACGCTGCCACTACCTGGCTTAAATGTGGGAGCTTCCTCTTCTTGCTTTTGGACTTCAGTTTTGACAGTTGTGCCCTTGGTTGCCTTCCCCTTTCTTGCTAGAACTTCATGTCATTGCTTTGTGCTGACCCTTTATTTTTCAGCTTCTTTTTATTATTATTACTATTATTTATTTCCCATTCTTGTTTTACTTTCACTTCTCTAGCTGGTGGAGGTGACTCCATCTATGCAGAGTATGCCCAGGAACTTTGGAGCTTGTAGATCTTGGGGGATTCCATGGAAGTTCAGTTTCAATTTCCACAATTTCACCATTTCCCACGCCTAAATTTAGAAATTTAGGTGTTACCTTCTTTGCCTTTATTTCCACACAGAATGGGGACATTTTACAATTTTACCAAATTGTAGAGAAACTCTTCTTCAAACTTATTCCTGGTTCCGATTTCTTGAGGACCATCCAGCAATATTATGACCCTTCACCTAGGATTCTATTTAGGGTCTTCTTCATCTTAAATATGTAGAACCAATGTCTAGCTTTGGTCCAACTTAAGTTCAGCGCACAAGCTCTCAGATTAAATGAGATTAAGTTGGATGCTAAGCTGGACTCCACTAAGAGTAATGGCCTTCATTTTTGGGGATTCAAGTGTGGGAAGTCTGAAATCTCAAGTTGAAAATTTTGATTCAAACTCCTCATATCTCTTATAGACAGCTTGGCTGAGCCCATTTGAGACACCTTTGCATCTTTTGCAGAGGAACGGGCTGCAAAAAAATTAGAGGACATCATCTTTTCCATGAAATTAGGATCTTACCCATATATGGGATGGAGGGAGAGGTCATGGGTTTAAGACCCATTGGGGTATGTAAAAATGTATTAAAAAAAAAAAAAAAGGATATTGGTTCCCTTTTGAAATTGGGGAACTGATTGAGGGAAATTTCCAACTCATTTGGGGCTTGATCCCATGCATCACAACTCTAGAACACTCATAGACTGCTTCTTGCCCAGAGGAGTTTTCAAGCTTAGAATGGATTGCCTCAATGTGAAGGACTGTCTCCTTCATGCTGCACATGCTTTCATAGTTAGTCTTACCTTTGACCTCCTCATCTTGCTCCTCTCCTTCTTCATCTTCATATTCATTATCTCTACCAATAGAGTAACCGTCCTCACTTCCACAAGAACAGCAGTACTCACTGTTGCTATCAGCCACCCCCTTGATCTTCATCTTCACTGGCACTAACCCGGTCATTGCGACTACCAGGCTCAACTTGAGACTCACCCAAGTTGTCCTCCACCTATTGGCTTCATTTATACAACAACTACTGCAGCAATGTGGCTAGGACATTAACTTGCACCCACTCCAGTATGAACTACACTTGGTAGGTTGTTTTGCAACTTGGTTGGAAGTAGACCCAGCACCATTTTCATTAGAACTTTCACAAGACTCATTTGTCTTGTTTTAATCTCTAGATCCTTGAGCCTAATTTGCTTATGGGGCCCTGGCTTCTGTCCAAGACTTGAGTTTTTCACACCCAAAAAATTCCTGGTCTTCCCTGGGAAAGAGAATCTCAAGTCCCTTTTTAATCTCAAGACACCAAAGTCTTCCCTCCTCATGATCTGTCATACAAATCCACCCAGCACATTGAGGACATTTTCAGCCTCTGGAGAGAATTGCTCGTGGAACTCCCTTAATGAAAGTTTAGAACTATTTCTCAAACTAGGACTCTTCTCCAGTTTGATAAAAAGTAACTAACTCGCTGGGAAAAAAAAAAAAAGACTCCCTTAATCACCATTGTAAAAAGAAAAGGCTTTGAAATCTAGAAAGATAAAGAAATTCTAGAGAGAGAATCTCTCAGCTCTCATGTTAGTTCCTATCAAACCATCTTTTTCCTATGACTCTTTGCAATGAGATTCAAGTGCTTTTTACATATCCTACTGTGAAAATGATCCTCTGTACTGCAACATATCATGTCATAGTTCCATTAGTTGTTTTAGACCACAAAACTTGATTCACAGAGAGAATTTGAATCAAAAGAGAGAGTGGCAGCTAGATATGACTAAAATCCTGATCACTGATATCATTTCAGTCTCCCTGAAAATTTTGGTTATATGATAATCATTTTGATTCATTATTGATGTTTATTGCCTAATTGAGCAGGCATTCTTGGTGACTGTGCGAAACAAGAAACGTGTTGGCTACACATATGAGTTAACATTGAAAGTGAAAGGTAAGTGGCCGCACACTCAAATTGCTTCCTCTTTCTCTGTTTAATCTGTATGCACTGAACTGGAATGCAAATGGAATCAGGGGAGTGGACAATTAGAGAGGAGAAGAAGACAGTCAAGGGCCATATAGATATACCAGAGTTCTCGTTTGGTGAGCTGGATGACTTACAGGTATGTTTTTCTTATCCATTTGAATGCTGAAGAGAGCCATGTGTTGTAAGGACAATACTAATGGAAGTTGAACCTAAATTCAATTGGATGATGTTATATAATGGTGTCTCTTGCTGTTCAAGTATCAAATACTGGGCTGATTAGGCAGATTTAAAGTGAAGTGCCTGTGGATGCACAAAAGGGGAAATGAACGTAAGACCAGTGGATTGGATATTCAAGTCTACCACATCATGTGAGCATTTTTCCTGTGTTATAGGAAGGTTTTTAATAAATACATCATCCAAGGGAGAAACAAACCAAAAAAAATTAACTTGGATTGGCCCTTCATAACTTAAGTTGCCCAACTGAAATGGCAATTGTAAGTTTATGAATCTTAAGTTAAACTTTCAAAAAAGTTAAAGTTGAAGATAGAAACTTACATTTCATGTATTGTATGCATCCTTCACCTTCTACTTAGAATCTGATAAGAGTTTGTCTTTGGTTTCTTATATACTTTGTTAGGATGCCGTTCTTGTACCAGTCTTGGACAAGTCAAATATAGCTGAAATAAACTTTTATGTATCTACAAACAACTCAACTTGTAGTGACATTCCTATAAAATAAAAAAAATAAAATAAAAACTTGTAGTGACATCTATCTTATTGCCTAATTTTTCTTGTAGTTGGGAATTATGACATAGCTGCCTTGATTTGTATTGGGAATTTTGACGTAGTTGCCTTGATTTGTATTTTTCTAGCAATAAAATTCCCATTTACCACAATAGAAGCATAAGTTCACCTTTTTTCCCCCTTTAGATGGAAGTGAGATTGAGTGAAGAGAAGGATCTTCTGCATCAAGACAAGTCACGGATTAGCCAGGATTTGAAACTATTTTTGCAGCCTGTTCGTGAAAAAATGCTTCAGTTCGAACAGGAACTCAAAGATAGATAGAAAGGGCAGCGTCGTTTTTATCTCTGACGAAAGCCATGGTTTTTATTACAGTTATCAACTGTAACTGTATTTTTTAATCTCTGATGGAACAACTATTTTTTTAATAAGTGTAATGGAGCATAAGACTTCTAAGGATGTGAAACTTTCAAAGCTTTTTCAGTAATGATTTTATTTTATGCTCAGGAAGTAATGTTTTTAATAAAAAGTTTATATTAGTACTGCTAAGAGATCACTGAGCAAAATGCAATTGGTAAGAGTATTGCAACTATTTTATGCATTGTGTTTTTATATGTGGAATTTAGGAGAGCCCATAATATGAAATGTCATGTATTATAGATAAAATGTATGGTTTGAATCACACAAGTGTTTCTTGTCCTGTTTTACATGGCTTGTTTCTCTATACCTTTTTTTAATTCCGAGGAATGTGCGTTGTGGGGAAATCACTTTGTAAGGAATATCTTTTAATTGCATTGAAATTATAGGGGTATTACAACCTTTGTTTATTAAACGTGGACATAGGCTTGAAGTTATGAATATTGTGGAGAAGAAGTGCAAATTAATTAGTGTGTGAATGTTTTACTAAGATCTATCCATTAAAGTCAACATTTTGACAAACTGAAAAGGATTGGAAACAAGAAGAGAGGAAAAGATAATCCTTAATTGAGTTGCTCAAAAGACGAGCCAATGTTGTTTACTAATGCCTTGTATGTATCACAATAATGGTTAATAATTAAATTTACTATTTCCTAACCTTTTAAGTTTTGGAGAAATGGTGTCCACAACATTTTCACTACCATAAAGTCACAGCTGTATAACTTTTTTGTTGGAAGAAAACTCTTATAGGAAAGGTTTCATAAAAAGAGAAGTACAATCATCTGCAAGTTACAGTTTGGTTGAAACTTGAAGATGAAACGTATTCCAAAAACATATGAAACATCTTCAATCAATCTGTCAATACAATGGTTCATCACATATAGCAAATCATAAAGTTAACTGGGAACTTTACAAAGATGGGAGTCCCACCTTCTTCCCTTTCGTCAACATATAACAACCACACAAACTCATTTGTGCAATACTGCAATTACTGAAGGGACTTGCTACCTTATAACTCCTCTTCAAGTATATATATCTGAAAAAACATTGAGGGGGAGAGAGCTATAAAATAAAAGCAAAAAGTGTGAGAAAAAGCATGTTGCCTTTTTCTCAAAAATGAATTGAAACACTCCATTAGATTCTTCTTCCTGTTCTCCTCTAAACAATGGAAGCACGAAATTTCCCTTAGTAAGGTGTTTTAGGTAATGATGGGGACACACTATCCAATTGAGAAGGGAAAGCATCAGATATAGTATCCCATGAATGGTTCTTCTCGTTGTTCTTTCGCCTTCGGTCCAAGAAGGGAGGTCTCATTGGTGTTTTATCCAATTCAACTTTGCATGTCAACATGGCTACGATCTCCGACATTGGGGGTCTGAGATTTGCATGAGGCTGAAGGCATAAGAAGGCAACATGGATCGCTTTCAAAACATTCTTCTCCTCAAACCCATCTTCTCGCATTTTTGGATCAACTAGATCTAGCACCGTTGACCTCTCATATAGCTTCCAAGCCTGTTAAGAATATATGAATCAGTAGCCAGGTCTTACATTAGGTGAAGAAAATCTATAACCAATGAGCAAATATGAATAATGAAAAATGCGAAGGCTTACGTATTCAGGGAGGTACTGCATTTCCTGTCCTTCTGACAATCAAGAATGTGGCTTTTTTAGAGAGAGAGCACGCTTGGACTACATTGAATTTTACTGTGTATGAGAAGGGGGGAGGGGGAACTATGGTGTGGGAAGCAACTGTGATAAAGTGTTACGAGTCAAGGATCAGTGAAGTTCACAGTAAACCTCTTTCTGTGTACCAGTAAACCTCTATCATTCCTAGATATGATCATTTCAGAAGGGTAGCTAATACCCCCAACACCCTCTTTCTGTGGGGAAAACCTCCAATCCATAACTCATTGCTCTTCCGAAAGAGCATACTTCACAGTGCCAACCAATCTTAGACCTAAAAGAGGTCAAATGGACAGTCATATTGGGCGAAGGACTTACAAAGTTCCAGCAAATGTGGTGCTAAGATAAGCTTGGTCTTCAGGAAAGAACTGAGCCAGCCCAAAATCTCCAATCCTTGGTTGAAATTTGTCATCAAGAAGAATGTTGCTAGCTTTGATGTCTCTGTGAACAATTCGTAAGTGTGAATCCTCATGTAAGTACTGCAATCCTCTTGCAATGCCAATTATTTGGAACCTGGTTCTCCAATTCAGGAATTGCTTAACTTTACCTGTGTACCATTAGAAGTAAAACCAAAGCATTAAGAATATTGCATATATTACAAAATCCTTCTTTCTTTCTATCTATCTATCTTTTTCTTTTTCTTTTTAAGCTGCTTGTGGTTTCATTTAAAAAGGACCTAAAATATGTTTCCACTTTCCATACAATTTCCACTGAAATTGCACTTGATGATGGATAATTTGTTCATAAGAAGCAAGTCATCCAAAAATGAATATGGCTTCCACCTTTTAGGCTTAATGATTGCATTCAGGGATTAAACATGCCCGCAAAAAAACCAAGGAATTTTATTTTCTCAAAAAAACAAAAACAAAGTAATTATTTTCATAGTTTTGATCGTGTTAGTGTCACAAGTAGAGGTGTAATGATGTCTCCCCAATTCTAACAAATAAAAGGATAGGATAGGGTAGATAGAATAGGGATACCATATACTCTAAGGTCTAAGCTTCTATTCTGCATGTATTCATACACAAGTAGCCGTTGAGGCCCATCGGAACAACATCCAAGAAGGCGAACAAGGTTCTTGTGTTGGATGCTCATGATCATCCTCACCTCTACAAGAAAATCTGGCTCTCCTTGATGGGATGTATCAAGAGACAATTTCTTCACTGCGACCAACCTCCCATCTTCTAACTTTCCCTAATAAAAAGGAAATATGAATTTTGGTGACACATAAAAATTCCAATCATTGTAAATGAATGCTGAAAAACTTCTTAAACAGTGCAGGGCTCAACAAAGATAGTTAAACTAAGTAGTGATGATTGAAAATTAATTATTGTGACTAAACATCTGACTTGGAGACAGAAATTAACAAAATAATCAATGCCTTTTGGTCATTCATAGATTATATCCATCTGTTCACATATATTTCATAGATGATTTCCATCTGTTTACTCTAAAATTATGTGTGAGAATATTTTGAATCGCTAACACATATTTCATACCCCAAAAGGTGCTTTCTTGGATTCAGTATAAATACCAGATAAACAGGCCCAAATCCACCTTTTCCAAGAAGATTAGTAGGATGAAAATTCTTGGTTGCCTTCTTCAGTGTTTGGAAGTCCAAAATAGCTTATTGTTCGAAGATTACCACTAAAGATTTCTGCAGATGCTGATGCTGCAAAAATAAAATAACACTTGAGATGTTGAGTGCTAATTAAATTCAAGATGCTATCAACTTCTCTAATTGTTAGAATAATGGTCAAATGAATAAATTCACACTTTCTGAATAGTTTAAGTTTTTGGGACGATTTATAATTTATCCTGGTAATCAAAGTTAAATTAATGGTTAAATAATTAAATTCACAATTTTCTAACAGCTTAAATTTTGGGATAATCCGTAAATTTATCAAGATATCAAAGTTCGAATAATGGATAAATGATTAAATTTTGCACTTTTGGAATAGTTTAAACTTTTGGAATAGTCCATAATTTATGACTTATTGACCAGTTTGTCTTAGTACCTTGCTACCGTTTACTTGGTGATACATCTTCCTCACCTCTGCTGGTTTAAAATATTTCTGAAATATTAACAGAATAATCAGCAATATCGCCAGTACAAGTAACCCTCCCAGGAAGAAGGACATGGTTGAACCCCCTGGCTTTGGGGAGCTCATCTGCAATGAAGAATTAGAGGGTGTTGGAGGGCTCACTTCCGCTGCCACTGCATGCATCAAATTAATTGTAAATGTGTTTTTACTAAAGAAGAAAAAAGTTCAGAAACTGAAAAGCTTAGTTATATTAAAAAAAAAAAAAAGCGTGTCTAAGAGTTTTGTGGCTCAGTGACACTGTCTGATAAGGATACGGATCCTCTCCATTTCAAAGAGGCTCTAGTACACGGTGAGGATTTTGTCCAAAATGATCCACGCTAAAAAATGATCCACGTCATTTAAAATGTAAACACCACACTTAAACTGGAGTTCAACGCACTTAACTGGGGTTTAACTCAACCGGACAAAAAAAACCTTTTTGGAGGGAAATGGAGAAACAGAGGTAGATACATCAGTGCACTGGAAAACAAAAAAAACATTTTAGAGGGAAAAGTGAAACAGAGTTAGCCCACGTTCAAAGCTTCACAGATTTTAACCAAAAAAAAAAAAAGCTTCACAGAAGGTTCAAAGAAGACATCTCTGTTTCTATCTTGCCAAACTGAGGTATATCAGTAAAACTTGTTTATGCTTATCTTATTTGATGTTTGATAATTTTTCTGCATTTATATTGTTGTCTTGGTGAGTTTATATGGTTGTTTTGGTGGCTGGATGCAAGTTAGAGTCTATCTGAATTTTTATTTTTAATTTTTTGAGATAATGATGAATCTTTATAATGGCTGGATGATTCTAGGAGTATTTTTAATTTTTTGAGATAAAGATTGAATTTTTTTTTTTTTTTTTTGAGATAAAGATTGAATCTTTATTAGTACACACAGAGAAACAAGCTCACAAGTTTATATTGTTGTTTTGATGGCTGGATGCAAGTTAGAGTCTTCCTTAAAAATTTCATATAATTAAATAAGATTGAACATTGAAATTTCTGTTTAGACCCCAATGTGAATTAATGAGCAAAATTATCAAATTATATTGGTGAAGTGATCCACTCAGACAATTAATTTTTCACTATAGTTAAGCAATTAACAAATCAATAAGTAATATAAAAAGCACAATTAAGCATGACATAACATTTGGTGACGAAGTGGAAAATCAAAGAAGAATATCTTTAATGGAGAAACCACTTCGGAAAGTAGATTAGGAAAGTATAAACTAAAAAACTAACTAGATTTTCAAACGGATAAAATTACATCAATAAAATTGAATTTATTACCATAAAATGTTATGGAATGGATCAACACTAAAATCCTTACACACATGATCCTAATTCATAGTGTAATCAATAAGTTTAGTGGCACAATTTAAAAAAAAAATATATATATATATATATATATATTTCCACAGCTGTTAATATAGTCTATTATAATCGGTTCATAAGAAAATAGTATCAATGATGAGTTTATGTGAAATTAAAAAATGATTACTTGTACGCTTAATGTGGATTATGGACATATATAGAGAGGTGATCAAAAGGATACTATTATGGTGTTGATCACAAGGTTTAGATATTTAAATTAATAAATTTCTCTTTTGAAAAAAAAAAATCTCATAATAAATAAGTTCTTCAATCATAATAAGAAGATTCCTTTATAATGATTCTTGATGGCATATTATGGATGCAAGATTTTAAAGAACATGTTTATTACTATCATGTTTAAATTGACTGGCCTTTGAGTGAGTTGAGTTGAAATCATGCTTGGTCATCTTGAATTTTTATGTTTAGTAACAAAGATATATAACATTTCTCTCATATGAGGTACATCCTCATTAGTATGTTGATCATTCATTACATGGTCATTTTTTTTTTACATCATCTGTGTTTTGAAAACAAATGATAGGTGAAAGTTATAATAAATTTATGTTCAATTTTTTCTAGGGATAATGATGGGAATACATGTTCCCATGGAATCTACCCCATTTAAAGGGATGGAGTTTGAAGCGGATGAGATTGCATATGGTTTTTATAATGAATATGGCAGAAAGACTGGTTTTAGTATTAGAAAAGAGTATGTAAATAAATGTAAAAAGACTGAAGTGGTTACTTCAAGGAGATTTGTGTGCGCGAAGGAGGAAGTTCGAGGCAAAGACAAGAGATATCAGAATGTAAAGAATCCACGAGTAGAAACAAGATGTGGTTGTGAAGCACGTTTGGTTATTGTACTTAATCGAGATAGTAAAAAATATGTGGTGAGTGAATTTATTGCCGAGCATAACCACTATCTCCACCTTCCATCAACTGTGCACATGATGCCATCACAACGGAAAGTGGCTGCAACTCATGCTATTGAAATTGATTTGGCACATGAATCGGGATTAAGATTAAAGCAATCTTATGAGCTTCTTAGTAAGCAAGTTGGTGGATATGATAATCTTGGTTTTACCAAGCAAGATCATAAAAACTACTTACGCACTAAGCGATAGAGAGACATGGAGCATGGGGCAGCTGCTAGCTTGGGAAGATATTTCAGTCGTCAACTTAAGGAAAATCCTTCATATTATTTCGCTACTCAATTGGATTGTGAAGAGTTGATTACTAATATCTTTTGGGCCGATGCAAGAATGATCATTGACTATAGCCACTTCGGTGAGGTAATAACGTTTGATACAACGTATAGTACAAATAGAGATGCAAGGCCACTTGGAGTATTTTTGGATCTCAATCACCATAGAGAAACTGTTGTATTTGGAGGTGCACTTTTATATGATGAAACGATTGAATCTTTTGTATGGTTATTTGAGACCTTCTTAGAAGCAATGTCTGAAAAGAAGCCAATCACTATTTTCATAGATCAAGATGTAGCAATGTTAGCTGCAATAAAAAATAGTCATGCCTAAGACATATCATGCATTGTGTAGTTGGCATATGTGGCAGAATGCTAAGAAACACTTAGGTCATTTACTAAAAAATGAGCCTCAATTTAACGCTGATTTCTTAGCATGTATCTATGAGTATGACGGTGGAGATGAGTTTCTTATAGCTTGGAATGAAATGCTAGATAAGTACGATGTTCGTGAAAATAAATGGCTAATTGATCTATTTAAATTGAAGGAAAAATGGGCCCAAGCATATGTTAAGAGAACTTTCACTGCAGGAATGAAGACAACCCAGCTTAGTGAGAGTTTCAATGCTAACTTGAAGGATTGCTTGCCTATTGATCTCAATATAGTAGAGTTTTTCACTCATTTTGAAACAGTTGTCAATCAAAACCGGGATAAGGAGTTAGAAGCAGAATCCAACTCTAGACAGAAATTTCCAAGATTAAAGCTCAAAAGCTCTCCTATGCTTAACCAAGTAGCAACAGTGTACACACCTAAGTTGTTTGATTTATTTCAGACAGAAGTTGAAGAGGTAATGACACTTTCCATCCTAGAACGCAATGTGATTCAAATACATAGTTATGTGGTTGGAGTTTTCAATCAAAATGGAAAATATGAGGTCATGTGGAATCCATTAGATAAGACTTTATCTTGTAGTTGCAGAAAGTTTGAGTCATTTGGTATTTTATGTAGGAATGGTTTGAAAGTTCTTGATGTATTGGATATCAAGTTGATTCCTAATAGATATATCATGAAGAGGTGGAGAAGAGATGCAAAAGATGGAAGCGGAAAAAATTGCACAACACATAACATTAAGCCGGATACTCGACTAGAATATGTAGATCAGTATCGAGATTTATGTCCAAAATATATTCAATTGGTGAATGAGGCATGTGAAACTAAAGAAGGCCATAATATTCTAAGCTTAGCAATTGCAGATTTGAAAAAAAAAACTTTGTGACCTTAGGAATTGCAAAGCTAATGTAGAAGAAGACATCATTAGGCCTTCCACCGATTTTGCAGACAAAGAAGATCAATTATGTGCTTTGATTACGATTGTAACAAAAGGGATAAAGAAAAGAGAGGTTTATCATAATAAAAATCGTAGGACGAAATGATGGATAGAAAAGATGAGGAAACCAAAGGAAGGCACATCAAAGAAGCAAACAAAGAAAAGAAAAGTGCAGGAGGTAATATTCAATTATCCTTATTTTCACCATTCTATTTTATTTTTACACATTAATATAGTATACTATTATTGTTGCTAAACTAGTACAATTTTTACAGGAAATATATGCACATGACGTCATGGCACAAAAGAAAACTGAGGATATATCTTCTGAAAATATTACTAGTTTTACACAACTTTTAATGGTAAAGATATTTACAATTATTTATTTTATTTTGATATTAATAATAGTTTAGATGCATGATTTGATAATTTTAATGCTAAGCTTGTGATATGTGTAATGTGTAATTGGATTTTTTGTAGTCGGCTTCTACAAGTTCTGCAGTACATCAGGGAGGCTCATCAGCAAGTGCTGCATTAGCATCACATTTAGAGAGTACATCAAGTGTTGTAGGCTCCAACGACAAAATTAATGGTGCAGGATGTCTCTTGACTCAAGGAAGTGTTGCAAGTGAAGGTCCCTTGACTCAGGAAAGTATTACAAGTGGATGGAATCCGATGGTTCATAAAGTCAAGCCGTTTTTCTAGTTTAGGATCATGTTTTATAATCTATGACACATGTTGAGATTAAGTGCTCTTGTTTTGTAATTTTCCTAGTTTAGGACTGGAGTTTTGATGGTCCAAAACTTAGTCACATTCAAATGTTTAGATTTTTTATTATTTGGAAAGAATACTTAATCTGCATGCCTGATGTATCTCTGCAAGGTGTTAATTTCTGCATAATTATATGTTGCTGCAGAAATTGTTACTGTTTCTGCATAATTACTGCATAAGTACTGTTACTGTTACTGCATAATTAATGTTACTGTTACTGCATAGGTTTGGTATTGCACATTCTGCATAATTATGTTTTTTTTGCATAATTACTGTTTCTGCAGAATAGGTCTGGTATTGCACATTCTGCATAATTACTGTTTTCTGCATAATTGTTATGCTAGGCAAGAGTTGTTTTTATATATAAGTGTTGCTATTTGGGGAAAAAATTTATATAAATAAGCCAAGTTTTGACCTGTATGCATGTTAATTGGTGTGTCAATTTTTCTTTTGCATGAGTTTTACAATCCTTATCTGCATGAGTTTTACGATCCTTTTCCTCTCCTTATAAGCACTCCACGTAACCAACTAACTACACACCTTGGCCCAACCAACTAACAACCCACAATAGCAGTACAATTTATCTAGACTGTACACTCCCACGCACCCACATGCAGGCACACACGCACACCCCAGCAGCTATACCCGCACCACCTGTGCACACCCACACGCAAAGTCCCCCACACACCCTTACACACACAGCAGCTTTACCCACACCACCTGTGCACACCCTTACACACACAGTTGTCACACCTACACACATACCCCAACAGCTTTACCTGCACCACCTGTGCAGCACACCCTTACACCTACTTAAAAATATCTACAAATATCAATAGCCCACAACTGTCACAATCCTTATTTACAAATATCTGTAAATATCCACATTCCACCTGTCACAATCCTTACAATCAAAATTCAATCCTTACAATAACAACTGTCACAATCCTTACAATCAAAATTCAATCCAATAGAGTAGACAATAAGAGAATTTAATAAAAAAAAATGAACAAATTTTATTAAAATGTATACTTTGATCACATAACAAAAATTCCATTAAAATAAACACTTTGATTAAAATAACATGAAACTTCTACAATTGGTGTGCTTATTGCTTGACTATACATTCCACCTCTTGCTTCTTGATTAGTGGCGGGTACTTATAGTGAGGCCACAAGAAAGCTGAAGTGCATGTCACAGGAGAGAACTTGAGTTTACCAGCCAACCCAAACGTGTATTTTCCTTTGGCTTTGGACTTGAATACTACTTTTGAAGACTCTAGGCCATTAGGTGCAGAGCATGGTGCAGCTGATGCATTGTGAAGTTGTACATAGCACTCTTCATTCAATTTTCCATCTTTTACAATCTTATGATGAACAGACACTTTGAACTTTCCTTCTTCATCGAGTTTCCCTACCCCTCTTGTCTTGAAGTGTCCATTTTCTGGCTTGCAATCAATTGTTACTCGAAGCCCTGCACCATGATACACAAAATTATTGTTACTTGTTTTTCAATATTGTTTGTATATGGCATCATTAATCATGTGCAAGAAAAAAGAACAATGCACCCATCACTTTGTCCATATTGTCCATAATTTTTACCCTAAACAAAATATGGGACCAAGATTAGCAAATAGTAGCATTTCAAGTCAAAGCATGCCAACATTGCACTTTTACAGGGCAAACTTGACATTGACATTTAAAAGAACAATGCACCCATCACAAGTAGAATAAAAAAGAAACAATGCATCAACCATGAACAATTCAGTATTTATGACAGTTCCAAAAAAGAAAACCATACCTGTAAAGGCATATTTAGTCTTAATGTTATTCTGCTCACAGTCTACACAAGCAGCTAGACTATAAACACTTAAACTCATCATACTGTCATACACATGAAAAAAAAAAAAAAAAAAAAAAAAAACAGATCAAGAAATACTCCAATTTGGACCCAAAAAAAATTCCTAACTTTTGAGAAATTCATTTCAAAGGTCTGCTAGAGAAAATACTCGCTCACTATTAAGCAATTAAAAAAATCATTATTTGAAGTAATTTTCGGTTTATAGCTAATCAAGAAAAACATGGAACATGAATTAGAAAAATTCATGAATTAGTTTGACAATGGTAAAACGCATTCATCAACTTAAAGATTATGATGAATATATAACAACTTTAAATCAGCAAAGCGAAACTTTGCAAAAGTTTGGGATTTAGTCCTCTCATGGTGAAAAATGACAAAAGATAAATGCTTGTTTATTTAAAAGGAAAACAAGTAGGTAAACCACCATTTATACATACAGATTCTGTTATTTTTGTTGTCTTTTCACTTGAACACAATCTGTATCCAATAACACAAATTTCACATTATTTTTTTCCCAAGTACAATAGGGAATTCAATTTCTTTATCAAAAGAAAACGAAATCCTAATACAATACTAAAAATTAAAAAATCTTTTTTTTTTTTTTTTTGTTGAGAAAATTAAAAGAAGGAAAAATCAAAGAGGGAGACAGAGGAACTTTACCAGAACCACGGCTAGAATTGGTGGAGCGGAACACGGTGGCTGCTAGCGGTAGCCATGGAGATTGAGCATCAACTTCTCTCTTTCCTGATTTTCCCCAAACCCAAACCCTAACCTTCGCTGATTTGGGTCTGAACCAAATCGGCAAGGCTGGCTCACCGCAACCACCACCTCCGATGGTGGCTTCTTCTCTCCTTCGACCAAAATCTCTTTCTGTCTCTCAATCTCATTTCCCTCCATAGAAATTCCACAATAAAAATCTAAAAGGGGTTTAACCTAACAACCCTCAAGGCAACAGAAATTCACTTACTGAATAAAATTTGACATACTAAATAACTAAAATCCTAGTAAAACTTACTAATGTTACCCAATGAGCTTCAAGTCCACAGGCTTCTTCAATTATGGAGATGTTGCAATGTGAACCCTCTTGTCAAAGACTTCAATTACCTATTTGAAGATTCAGATCAAAACTTGAAAGAATTGAGTTTGCAGTAACTTCAACACCACCGGTTTGAAATATGGTTTATTAGATCACCGATAGAGGCTTTTGAGAGCAAGAGGCACAATACCTTCATATGTACGCCAAGGACGTGTATTAGGGTTTGCTTAAATACTTTTGGCTTGTAATCATGAAACCTTAATCACTTGATGAGCCAAAATTACAAATTTGTAATCCCACAATTCGATCAACCAAAATAAGGCTCAATCTATCGAAAGCTAGGCTTTTCGATCGATCGAATTGCTATTTAGAGCTATCAGATATCTGTTTTTGGCCCAATGAATTCTAGCACCTGGACAACAATCTAAACAACATTTATAAACTCTTAAAGTACTATAGCAAGAGACTTTTGCTCGCAAACAGAGACGGAGCCAGAACTTGGAATTAGGGAGGGCAGTTTTGATGTTGATTGTGTGTAGTCGCTTCGGCCTCTAGCTATGCTATTTAGCTGCTATGTTGTTGTTTTTTTTTTTTTTTTTTTTTTGAAGTGTGTTTGATGAGTAGTGCTATGTAAGGATAAAATTATTTTAAGGGCTAGGTTGTTTGTTTTGGGTAAAATTGGTTGATTCTTGATTGAGCTTAATTTTTTTTTTTAATTAAATTTTTGCTATTGGTAATTTTTGTTGATGAGCTAATTTTTCTAGGCTTGTATATTTTGTTTTAAATTTTAGATTTATAAATTTTTTATAGCCTTTAAAATGAGGAAAATGTTAGAGTTATAAACGTTTTTATATTAATCGTTGATGTAGTAAGTGGTTATTGTTATGTAAAAATAGTGATATAAGTGGTGGGCTCAGATGTAAATCAATAAAAATTTACTATTTCAATAGTTTGTAAAAATATTTTAGAAAAGTTTTGTGGTTGTAACATTACTCTCAAAAGAATTAAAGATATTTTTAAAGGGTGCAAAATGTTATTTATAGAACAAAATTGCTAATTTTAATACCTATATATATATACACTAATAATTAAATAATAAAAAATTCGGGGGGGTGGGGGCAATTTCCCTATTGTCAAAGGGTGGCTATGTCCCTGCTCGCAGAATCTCAACCTAAACCTTAAACCTAACAAAGGTAAATAAAATCTATTCGTATTATTTGACTTCGGGTCCGTTTGGATTGAACTTATTGTTGCTAAAACTAAAAACTGAAAATACTGTAGCAAAATAATTTTTAAATGTGTAAATAGTACTGTGGGATATATTTTTAATATTTTTTATTGCGTGAACAGTGCGTAAACAATGATGAACAGTACCGTTACAGTGAAACTATAGTACCGCTACAGTGCTTCTCTGTCAAATTTGAACCTGTGTGACCAAAAAAAAAAAAAGGAAAACGTGGACGCCTGAACGCAGATGCATAATCCAAACCCTCACTTCATCACAATTTAACCCAAAAGCTTTTGTCATATATAACCCCATAAATTTAGAGTTCGTCCTAAATTTGCAATTGCTTCAACCGGTAACAAAACTATTTCTAAATATGCAATTTTTTCAACCTCTAAAAGTGCGTTATTTTATTGTTACTTCACCTCTGAATGTAAATTATACAATTTATATATTTACTATTATCTCAAAAAAAAAAAAAAAACTTCATTTTTTTTTTTTAAAGAGTTTCAACCTATAAAGTCTGCTCTTGATGATAGTCATTTATCATCAGACCAAAATACCAATCGATTTTTGATATAGGTGGGGATTGAACCCCAGATCTCTTATTCAACCATCAGAGATTTTACCAGTTGAGTTAACTATTGAATATATGCTACTTTGTTATTACTTCGCCATTAATCATGTGTTACTTTACTATTATTTATCACAAAACTCATGTTGTATTACAATTAAATATAAACCAATGTACCTTTTTATTGTTGGTATTCTCTCTTCCAAGTTTTAAACTTCATTTGATAGGATTAAAATAAGATTAATTCAACCAAGTTTCGAGCTTCACTCCTAAGAAATAAGATTTTTTTTTTTTTTTGAGAAACAAACACACACACACACACACAAGGGAGAGGGAAAGGGGTTCTAACACAAAGGCACATCACAACTCCACTCAAAAGCCATGGTAACTTTTAAGGGAGGGTGAGGCAAGTTATACTACACACAGCTTATCACCTAGAATTTGTTAGTGAAAATATTGTTAATATAGCATTTCTCAAAATATAAACAACAAATTCGGGTTTAATAAAAACCAAACCTCCAATGATTGACATATGAGCATTATGAAAGGTTAGAGTTGGCAAATGAGTCAAGTCGATCGGGTTTCAGCAAGAACAAATCGTCCTAAATAGGTTGCAGAAACCATGACTCCGACCCGGCCTTTTCAAGGTCAGGTTAACTCGATAATAGGACTGTTTAGGTTCTGACCAAAATCAAAGAAAATAGCTAGAGGAATCACCACACCATTCCTAGGTGCTGCCAACAATGATTGGTTCGACAATCAAAGCTTTTAAAGGACACCACAAGTCAACTAGAGCAGTGGGCGGTTTCTACTTTAGAAATTTCAACAATTGCACATAAGGTTAAATATATATTAAAGAACCACCGTGCACCATTGACGCGATGGTCACTTTACAAGTATAAGTGTTTGTGGGGTGTAAGGAAAAGAGCCGGAGTTCAAGTATCCAAAAGGAAGTTTCACATACATATATACTTAGATTAGACTAAAGTAGAATTTCTATCTTATATCAATATATATATATATATATATATATATAAACTGCACAAACTCCTCCCTCTTTCGTCTTACACATTTTTCCTCCCTCACGACTCTTTCATTTCTCCTTCCTCAAACTTTGGTCGCCACCTACTCAGCCCAAGTCATTGCACTCTCTATCCTCGTTTAGTTTGATTGAAAGGTGAGTCACAACTCAAAAGCATCTCAAAGGCTTGTGAGTTGTGACTCACATTTCACAGTATGACGTGCTTGTGTCAATTGACGCATCTCGAAGGCTTTGAGATATCAAATCTTGTTTGGGATTTTGAGACCATATCTGATTTCTCTCTCCTTGAGATCCAAATCTACTTCCTTTATCTCCCTCTAGCCATCGTTATTCGACAATCATACTAACGTAACCACTATTGGAGTAATCAAAATTTTGATCCCCCGATTTGGCTATGGTTCGAGTTTTATAAGCATTGACCTCATCGGCGTGGCCTTAAAACCCCCCTTAAAACTAACACATGTCAAACCGTGTATATGATTCGTATTTGTTTTCATATGCAAAAAAATAATAAATACATAAAAACATGATAATATTGTCTTTATATTCTTTTGAATACAAATCAATAAAAACACTAAAATCAATATATATATATATACATAAAAGCAGAGACTTCATGTGAGAAACCATAAGCTTCTACAAAATGACACATTTTTCATTTAGGCTTTCATATCAACAAAAATTATATTTATGTCAATGTTAATTTAGCACACTCTCATTAATTAAATATAGAGTGTGCTAATTTTTAGGAAAAAAAATTTCTTTGGCATTTTTTTTTTAATTTTGTTGAATTACAATTTTAACCCTTTTTTTTTTAAAGAATAAGGATTATCTAATTAGATTATGGGTATTTTAGTCCCCACTCCCCTCTGTGTGTGTGTGTGTCTAAGTCTTTCTCAAAAAAAAAAAAAAAATTTATGGGTATTTTTGACATTTTTTGAAATCATAACTAACTTTCTGAACCCTCTTAGTATATAGAGATATTAGTTCGTTAATTGAATATGTTCTTGGATTAAATGCACATATTAATTATTTATAGGTGTGCACACTATATATATTCTGTCACGTGGTACTTTGCTACATTAATTTTTTTTATTTAGCCTTCCATCTCACAATTTTTGCACGCTTCTCCAAAAAAAATAGAATGTTAAGGTCATGTTAGTCTTATTTAAATTATCTTTGGTAAAAGATTGTTCCTCTTAAAGTCCAAACCCATTAAACTTTTTTTTTTTAAATGACCTTTTTTTTTTTCAAGCTGTTTTTGAAAACATTGGATTGGATGCGGTCAACATACTTCACAATACAACCCCAAGTTGAGAACTAAAATTTTTTTAATAAGAACATTTTAATATTTCAAAATATACATGAACAATATAAAGTATGCATGTTTCATGCAAATATGCGTAAATATCATATTAAAATTTTATTAGAATGATATTTTATTTAACCAACCACAATCATAACCTAATAACATAAACATGATATCATAAAAATATTATGATATTTCCATAAGCCAAATAAACATTAATATGATAACATAAATATCTTATGCTAACTCTTTTTTTTTTTTTTTTTAGAAACTCTTATGCTAACTCTAATGTATTTAATCTGTCCAACAAAAAAAAAAAATCTAATGTATTTAATGTATTAAAGGGGGAAAAACTATGATTAAGCGAACAAATAACTTATTACACTGCATAATAAACATCAATATATGGAATAGATTAAAATACTTTTCACATTATTTAAACTACAATATTCCTATGTTGTTCTTTTATACTTTAACGGCTCTTTACTTTAAGTGAAAAAGTGTAATGGGCATATGTGTGTAATTTTAAATTTTTATTTTTCAACAACAAATTCATTACTTTAACTAATTTCTATGACTATTATGCTATAGTCTAAATTCTTTGTACTAGATTAAAATAAAATAAAATTTTCTTTATCTCCTTAATTTTGTATTACTATAATATAATAAAAACCTTTTTATGTTACAGTGACATTATTTCATGTTATTATTTTAACTTTTTTTTTTTTTTTTTTTTTTTTTTTTTTGAGAAAGTTTCATCTTAAGATATTTTGAACATTCTATATAATATTTTTAGATGGCAGTTTAAAGTAATATCTATGAAGTTCAAGTTTATATATTACAAAATTCTATATGGTCCAAAATTCAAATGCCTTAAACTCTCGACCTTTAAAGAATTTTTTTTTTTTTTTTTTTGAAAATAAAGGAAATGGCAAAAAATGAAAGTGTGAAACATGTTCACACAGAATTAGTAGGGCAAGACAAGGAGAAACAAACACTCGGCAAAAATCCCGTTAAAAGGACCAACCCGCCGGGCGATCCACGGGTTGGGTTCGGGTTGCCCTTTTTCACAGGTCCAAAAACTTCTTTCCCATACCCATATTTTTACTTCATGTTCGGACATTTCCAATTTTCCAGGTCAACGAAAGAGACCCCAACAAACACTGTGGAAGATAAGACTTCACAATTATATGACTGGATTGGGATTGCTTTTGTGGGCTAGAAGAACAGAAACTTAAAGAGGGAGAAAGCGATCATCAATGACCTTGCTTGCTTCTTCCATCACGGTGCCTTGCATTGCATTGCATACGTACTCAAGAAAAACAATGAGCTGTGCAGGCCAACGTGTTATCTTAAACCCAGTCAGTCCTTCTGGGTTTCATTCATTAATCAATCAATCAATCCAATAAAAAACCAACAACGTAGTCTTGACGTTTGTTTTTCACGCGCTTAAATATCTCATCATGAGTTGTTAAACTTAGAGAGAGTTTCGTGTCAAGTTAGTTAATTAAAAATGAAAAATTATCGACGCATTACTAATTTCACACTCATTTTTACAACTATATGATGTAACTGACTGTGAGTGACGTAAAAAATGTAACGGATTTATGTGAAAGTGATAAGCAATTATTCACAGTTTGTCGTGTTAGATAGTTGTGAAAATTGGTTTGTAAATTAGTTGTGGTTATAGAATGACTTGTTAAAAATTTTAATACAGCAACCAATAATATGTGGCCAATGAGTTTTGTCTTTCTGAGAATAATCCTCGTAACAACCTGTCCAAAATTGCCACTTTAAAATTTCCGTCAACTTCTTGTG
Source organism: Quercus aquifolioides (assembly GCA_019022515.1). Taxonomy (NCBI): domain Eukaryota; kingdom Viridiplantae; phylum Streptophyta; class Magnoliopsida; order Fagales; family Fagaceae; genus Quercus; species Quercus aquifolioides. Next base: position 7,069,971 of record CM032332.1, on the reverse strand, counting down.
TAGTTTTATGTGTTGGACAAAGTACCAAACACATACTAGTTGAAAATCAGCTTTTGATGGACACGTATGACATACGTGTGCTGTTAGACATAACCGGGGGGTTTACGTGATTGAACGATGTTCAATTACTTATCATTATCACCATTACCATTTCATTTACTATTCGTCAATATACTAGTTTATACAAATGCCAGTTGTGCACTTTGTGTTGTACTTGCTATAGCCTATTAAGCCCTTTCTTTTTTCTAATTACAATATGGATAAACACATATATTAAAGAATCTATCTAGTGTATGTGTGTTCTCCATTAAATTAGACCAGACTTATTAGGTATGTCTCTCTCTCTCTCTCTTTCTCTCTCTTTTTGTGGTTGTTTCAAGTTCTTTCATGATAATATTCGATGTGTTTTTTGATGCTATGATGATGGGAATGGATGAGGTTTCTCTGGTTGTTATTATTTCTATAAGTATTATGATATATTTGTTTATCTTCTTTTCTTTTTTTTTCTCTGATACAGTTTCTACATATATATTCTGTATTTATTTAGTCCCTCCATTTTCATTTGGCATAATTCTTCTGTGAAATGTCATGCTGTTTGTTGATTTTATATATTACAAATTAATTCATAATTTATCATAGCTAGCTAAATAACTTATATATTTGGATATTGGTCATATACAATTTGAATTAATGAGGAAAATATTGACACCTCTTCTTCTGCTTCTTAAAGAACAAAGAAAAGATGTATAACTTAACAATGTTCAGTCTGAATTTGGTAATCTTGATGGAGAACAAACTGGAGGATTTTATTGACTGTTTGATTAGAAGATGTCTCTCTCCATTTCACTATTTTTGTCATTATGTTGTGCAGATGTTTTGTCACATTATTATGCATCTAATTAATGATTCATTCAGCTGAACTGTCTTATCACTTATGCTCTATTACTGGAAATTTCTATTAGACAATTATGTCTTTCTTTGCCTAATTTGTGCCACTGCCAATATATGTGGTATGGAATGTAAAATAGCAAGGATCTGGTTTGAGTGCCACCTGAGCTTGCAGGCTTCTTTGCTTGCTTGAGTTATATGTTGTTTGCTTGTTTTGGGCCATTGCCTACTCTGAATTGCATAATAGTTCCAGCTGAAGGTGACAAAGATATGCTCTTACCATGTGTCTGATCGGTTTTTTATGTGTCTGATCCATCTGTTGGCATTATCTTGTCCAAGTGAAGGATATGTCTTGTGCCTTTCCTAGTCCCATTTATGTATTGGTCTCATGTGGAGTTGTTCCTCTAAAAACTTCAGATTTATGTGGTTTGGGTGACTGGTCTAAGATGCTGAAATCGAGATGCATATATGTGCTTGAATACAAGATGTTACTGCAAAGTCTGTGCTTGAATACAAAATGTTTCTGCAAGCATATGCATAAACAAAAAAGCTCATAAACTCGAACTATGATACTGCTATTGCTCATTATGTATCTATTTTCCATAGAGTTTTTAATGTCTTAATCTATCTGTTTTCAAACTTCAAAGTAATGTGATTGACTTACAACTTTTACAGAGTTGAAGAAGAACTGAGCTTATATTTGAAGGCCATTAATCTCCACAGAAATACTTCAAAAAGTCAAGGAGAAAATCTTAGAGGTGTTTTGCAAACACGCTTGATTGGATCTTCTCCTGTTCACATTACATCGACTATGGATTCACAAGGCCTATATTCATTGAAGTGCAGCTCATCACCAGCTGTTCTCCCCCATTGCATACAACCAAAACCGCCCAATTCCCTTACACAAACTCCTTCGCCAAAAGACAAGTTATATGCAAAACATTTGTCTAATGAATCTGATAGCTCTTGTATCCAAAATCCTAAAAGCACATTTGCTCCATCTTCTATGTTCTTGACTAGTTTACATTTTTCATCTTCAACAAGCCATGAGACTTCACGCTATCTTGGAAACCAACCTTTCCTACCAAATCCCCCGAACTCCGACCAGTACCCTCCTGCTGTTAATTCACCAAAGCCTTCATTGCTTTCAGGTGGAGGTGTAAATGGTAGATGTGGGAAAGAGACATCATTTGACTTGATGAAGGGATTCGAATACAATATTCCTAGACAATGTTCTGATGGTATTTTCTGGGGCGAGAATTATGCAAGTGACAGTTTAACATTATCACAGCAGTTGGAATTACAAAATTTTTCTGAAGAGCTCAACATAGCTATAAATGATACCGGGGACAACCCTAGGCTTGATGTGAGTGCCACTTTGTTACATATTCGTACATAGTTTACACAAATGAAGTACTTAAAATGCATTACCTGCTAAATCCTTCTCTCTCTCCACCTCTATTTTCTTGATTACTGAGTAATTTTTGCTTTTGAATTTCCTCAAATAGAGCATAGAAAGAATGAGATCAAGTCACTTATCTCACTTTGGAACCTTGGTACTAGAAAATTCACTAAATCAAATAATCAAGCATCATCTGGACTCTAAGGATCTTCTAAAGCAATGCAGGAAAGTTATAGTTATTTATTTAGTTATTTTTGTATAGGTTCCTTCAAAAGACAACTATCTAATGATTTTTACCCCTTTTCTTGTACACATTTAATTATCTATAAACACATCCACAAAAATGATAAACATTGAAACCATGAATATGATAACTCTTTCCTATATAAACATCGTCATGTGATCTTGGTTCTCAAGGAAAACTATAGTTAATAACTCCTGTATGATTGAATTAAGCTGGTGTAATTCAGTGGCATTTCATGGTTTCCTTTATTAGGAGAATCAAAGTTCAAATCCCCCTCCCACCTTTATAAGTAGGGTTGTTTGTGTGTGTGTGTGTGTGTGTGTGAGTTCATAGCATTTCTTGTTGAATAATCTTATTCATTTTAATTAGGAAATATATGAATCGCCACAAATTTCACAAATTGCGATCACAGACTTGCAAAACAGCAAGAATGATTTTCCTTCAGTCATGCATATGAATGACCAGAGTAATTCAAAACAAGAATTTCCAGAGGCTACAGCGGCACATAAGGCAAGAATAAGATGGACATCAGAGCTCCATGAGCATTTCTTAGATGCAGTCGACAAAATTGGTGGCCCTGAGAGTGAGCAAACCATCTTTAAATAATCAGGAAGATCTACATGATTATAATTTCTATGGCTCACAATTGTTGCTATATATTATAGATGCTACTCCAAAGAGCATATTGAAGCTCATGAATGTTGAAGATTTAAACATCTACCATATCAAGAGCCACTTGCAGGTAACTTTTAGATACACAATGTGGCTTAAATCATACTGAAGCTTAAACATCTATTCCATATCAACTGACCTTTTTGAGGAATATGATCTGCAGAAATACCGACTTGCCAAGAATGTGCCACAGTTGAAACATGGTAAAGATAATGTTGCAAAACAAAGTTCATTCTGGTTTTTTTATACATGTTTTTCTTCATCTAGCTTTAAGTTTTATCTTTCTTCAAAAAATCCCACTCTCTCACTTCTTCAAGCCCTCAGATTGAACTGTTTTTTTTCTCATCCAAATGCAACATTAAGAGGCAGCTCCTAGTCATTCCAATTCTCATTTTGATTTTCTCAATGTTGGCATATCTTGCCTTTCTTTTCTTCAGATTTATTCAGTCAAATGCATTTTTAGTTTCCCAAAATTTAAAGACAATATGTTTTTCAAATGTTGTACAAATATGTTCTGTAAAAAAGTAAGCTTAGGGCTAATTAAAAATTGACTCTTAAAAGTTCGCTGATGGATTTTATTTTAGACCACTTACCAGAATGAAAAATATGCACTGATATTGAATTGATTTTATTTTAAAGGACCTTTAGATAATTGTGAAATTGAACAGTGACATCTGACATGCTTTAACTTTGTGCTGTTAAGATGGAGAGACTTCCAGTTTTGAACAAAAGAAGTCAGCTTCAACCAACAATGATAACGAAGAATGTATAACAAGGTCAAATTCTGTGGTCTCTTTTTTTATTTTCCCTTTTTCCTTTTGTATAGATTTACTCTCTTACTTCAACTCGCTTTTTGTAGCAGAAACATGTCAATTACAGAGGCTTTGCGTATGCAAATTGAAGTTCAAAAGCAGCTCCATGAACAGCTCAAGGTGTACTAAATATATAAATATATTCATGTCAAGCTAATTGCTAGACTAGTATTGATTTTTTATTTTTTAATACTTTTTTTTTTTGCCTTGAACCTTTCTTTTTAACTTTAATTGGTTTGTAATGATATGTGTATATAATTATTTTGGTTTGAGTAGGTACAAAAGTCTCTTCAACTACTCATAGAGCAGCATGGAGAGTACTTGAAGAAACTTTTGGAAGAGCAAGAGAAAGTTGGGGCTCCCTTAATTCCTGCCAGCGCCTCCCCGCCAAGACAAGCAGAGTCTAAAACTGACAGTTCTTCGTCTTCACTGTCGAAGCATAAACCCTCTGACTCCGATTCTATTGAATCTGAACAGTTAAGTGGTCAAAAGCGGCCTCGACGATAAAAAGCCCCCAAAAGGCTTCATCAACACCATAGTTGATAGTAGTGCAGAAAAATAAAAGTTAACCACTTCAACCAGTAGGGTTGGAGGGTCTTTTCATGTATAAATATTATGTACAAATTGCACCAAAATTGTTATTAAAAAAATAATAATAAATAAATAAATAAATAAAAAGTTATTTAGATAAGCAGAGATGAGAAGGAAAAGAGGATGTATGAAATTTATTTCCTTCAATTGAGATTCTCGAGCGATTTAAGTGAAAGTTGTAAAATTGATTGACTGCTCTGTAAAAGGCTGCTCTCTTTATAGAACAATAGAATACTTCTCTTTTTCTTTTTTTCACCCCTAATGATAACAAGAATTACAAGTACAAGAAAGAGAGAATTCCTTGAAATGCTTCTCAGCTGTCTGCTTTAAGTAACATCATGTGAACACTCAGAACATAATATAGTAAATATACTTCCTTTCCGCACCATAACAAAACAGATAGAAAATGAAACAAAAGTACATACAAAGAGGACTGATCCAGAGTAAAACCCCAAAATTAAGCAAAAGTTAGGACAGTGCTCTTAAATTTGATGGCAATGTCAAACACGGAAACACCTTATACTTAAAACATAACTCCAAACGCACTGAAAGCATCTATTTCTCACCACTTTTTCTCTTGAGTGATCCACTTAAAGCAGCCTTAGCTTTTGACCACTCTTTCAGAGAAGCAGCACTTCTCATAAAAGAACAAGTTTCACCAATTATAACATTCCTAGTAGATGTTAGCTTTGGTGCTGAATCATGTTTTCTCTCAAATATTGGAGCAGGGGCCTCATTATTACCCACAACAGTCTGCTGATGTTTCTCTGGAGCACTCCTAACGTCCTTTCCAGTTACCAAAATAGTAGATCCATTTCCAGGCAATTCACTATTATCATCTTTCCTTAAATCACTGTGCTCGCCATTGGTGGAATCAACAATGTCCATGCTATTGGGCTTTGCTTGCACTTGCTTTTCATAAGAAATACCAGGCAAAAGTTGCTCAAGGCTAAATGAACTATTGTTATTCTCACTAATCAATTGTGTCCAAGAGGATTTCTGGAGCCAAGCAGTACCTCTGCCAGAATTAGTTGAAGCTGCACTAGGTTCGGCAGGCTGAGTTTCTGTGACCTCCTCTTTAATTGTTTCACTTGAATGACTTTCCAAGTGATCTCCATGCCTTACTAAGTTGTCATTTTTGCTGACAGTGGAGTCAGGCACAGATGAACCATCAAATTTTGGTTGATGTTCCTTGCTAGAGGCAATGCCTGGCAATATATGTGAGACGCTAAATGAAGTGTTACTCTTATCACCAACAAGAGCTCTCCATGAAGACTTCTGCAACCAAGAAACAACTGGAGCTGAATGTTGGATACCAGATTCTGGTTCAGCCAGTTGAGCTCCCAATACAGTTGACTCATCTGAATGAGTTTTTAACTTCCCCTTGCCTCTAGTGATAGCAGAGAGTGATCCATTTTCATCACTTTCTTGACTAAGTGACTTCCTCTTCTTGTTAGGAGGGACGGTATTCCTTTTCTTCTCTTTGAGAGCATTCTGATTTTGCCCATCGCTGGAAGTTTGCTTGCCACTGACTTCCAAGTTCTGGGAGTCGTCCTCTTTAATTGTTTCACTTGAATGGCTTTCCAAGTGATCTCCATGCCTTACTAAGTTGTCGTTTTTGATGACAGTGGAGTCAGGCACAGATGAACCATCAAATTTTGGTTGCTGTTCCTTGCTAGAGGCAATGCCTGGCAAGATATGTGAGACGCTGAATGAAGTGTTGCTCTTATCACCAACAAGAGCTCTCCATGAAGACTTCTGAGACCAAGAAACAACTGGAGCTGATTGTTGGATACCAGATTCTGGTTCAGCCAGTTGAGCTCCCAATACAGCTGATTCATCTGAATGGGTTTTTAACTTCCCCTTGCCTCTAGTGATAGCAGAGAGAGATCCATTTTCATCACTTTCTTGATTGAGTGATTTCCTCTTCTTGTTAGGAGGTACGGTATTCCTTTTCTGCTCTTTGAGCGCATTCTGATTTTGCCCATCCTTGGAAGTTTGCTTGCCACTGAAGTCCTGGGAGTCCAATATAGATAGAGAAATTCAGGCCAGAAAGGCAGAAAGTATAGGGGATCATCAGTATAAGTAAAACGGAAAAAACAATTATACTCTACAAATTGAACCTTAAAATTCTACCTGACTTTCAGAAATTTGCTCCTTTTCCTGGACACCTAACAAATCCATCCTATTGTTTTTCCTTTTCACCACATTAATTATGAGATTATCTTCATCCATTTCAGAGTCTGCTTCATTCTCATCAAATTGCAAGCCAGAAATCAATTTGGCAGAATTATCTCTTTCCTTCTGTCCATTTCCACTATGTGCAGCATCCGATACCTTTTCCCTTTCGAAGAGCTTGTTCATCACTGAATTCATTATGTTAATCTCTTCCTCATTCATGCCCCCACTTTGTGCTTCTAGATCATTAGTTTGTTTTTCTTTTGCAGGGTGAGGATCAATAGAATGCTCTTCACAATCACAGAAATGAATTGGGAGTGGAGGAACCTCTACATTTCGGAAACTGTATTTGTGTTTGCCACTTCCACTTAATGGCAATACTTTCACCTGCACAACAGATTCATACATAACCATGCAAAGGCACAGTTTCAAGCAACAGTGCATTCAAATGCTTGATCCCAGTTGTTTTGATGCAGTGATGTTGAGTGCAAATGAGAATTGACAATATATAGACACATAAAATTTTATATGCATTAAGAGAAAATGAGACACATCAACTTGTGCAAATGAAAATCAAAACATACATATCAGACCCATATTCACCTTTCTTAAGCTGGGAAAGTACATCCGAAGTTGCTTTGTTTCTGAATTCAGGTCTTTCTTAGGCTTGTTGGAAGAGGTTATGTCTTCATTCGCATCAAAATCGTCACTAGGTGCCCTACTTGCAAGTTCAGCTTGTTCTGCCCACTCTCGTTTCAAACGGACAAGATAATGTTCTTTAGCCTTCTCAAGCTTCAACCTCCCTCCCTTCCAGACACACCCATTATACTGTGTAGTTGCATAGAGGGGATCAGTGTAGGCAATAAAATCCAGCACATGTTAAAAAGAAAAGGAAAAGAGAAGTTCCAGCTTCTCATGATGCACCTGTACAGGACTGAACCTGTGACCTCATCCTTCTCCCCTTGTTTTTGGAGGAAGAGAGACCATTTGGTCCTATTATCATTGGCAAGAGATAATAAACCTAACCAAGGAGCTTGGTTAGAGCTATAAGGGTATGCAGTAGAAGCTTAGTTGTGTACATAATACTGTTTTCTCAAAGAGAACTCAGAAGGGGCATATAGATATTGTACACCAAGATGACACATCATAGCAGGTAACTAAATACACAGCTTGATATCATTCATGTCCATGTAGCAGGTGCTAGAGCCCTGCTTTACTCAGATATTTTACCATTATCTCTCACTAAAGGCATTTGATTATTATGTTGCTACAGCATAGCACATTTTAATTCCAAGTTTTGCAACAACGTTGTTATTTTATTTTCTGCACCATTGGATACAATATCTATTACAATATATATACACTGGAGAAACAAAGAACAGTGTTTGACAATCCACAACAGGGAGTGCCATGGGACCGTGGTAAGTTAATGCTTTTGTTATTCTTTTGTTCTTAGAGCCATTGACTCTCTTCAACTTGTTCCGTTTTCCATATTATGCACCCAAAATTTGCAATTGAATGGTTCACCCATTCTAACTCAGTTGGCACCTTCTCCCATTCTAAGTTCTAACTAATCTATTGAGAATCAATACCCGACCCCAAAATTTTGGGATTAAGACTTGTTGTTGTCGTTGTTGTTAATGGGTTGGAGACACAATGTTCTATACTTGTATCTACACATTACAAAATGGCTTGTTGTACGCGCATGTAAATGGAGAGCTTAGTCTTAATCATACATACTCAACAAATCAAACCCTACAAAATCCCACATGGGGGAAGCATGGCTATATTATGTGCGAGTCTAAAAGTTGATCTTGTATTTGCAATGAATTCAACTAAACAACATAAACAAGTTCCTATTCCAAACTAAATAGTGAGTTTCAAGTCTCTTGTCATCAAATAAGAGACCTGGGTTCAAATCTCACCTACATCAAAAATCAATTGATGTCGAGTAAGTAATAATAAAGAGGAAGGAAAAGGATTGATAGTTTTTTTTTTCTTTTTTCTTACAGTGCTGAAGAGCTTGGAAAGGGACTTAAGAGAGGAAGGAGAGAAATCGACATAGGCAAAGCTGCGAGATTTGGTCCTGACAATATCAAGTCTCTCAACAACTCCCAATGACCCAAACATCCTCTGCAAATCTTCAGCACTCACGCTCTCTCCCAATCCTCCCACGAATATCCTCATCTGACTCGCTTTTCCTGCTTCCTCACCCTCCATTTTGCTTGATAAGGATGCTCACGAAAAAGAAGAAATCAACGAGGACCACGAAGAACCAGAAGAACAAAACCCCTCAACGAAGATGTTATTTTGAAAGAAAAACCCAGTCTTAGACGACGTCGTTTCTTCTCAGAATAAACGACACCTTTTTTTTTTTTACCAAATTGCCACCTTGCTAACCCAAAATGGAGTTCTTCTCCTCTCTCACAATTTGTGGGTATATTTTTCCTCTTATTAGAGTTGGTCCAGTACTCCAGTTTACACTTCACAGCTTTGACAATCCCACCCGATCCACTAACTCCTAAAATTCAACCCAACCCAGCGGGCTGAGTTAGATCGGGTCGATTTTAGCATATCAGTTGGTTGCCTGCACACTCTAAAAAATAATTATCATCGTGCCCATGCTCAACTTTTTTTAAAAAAAAATTGAGAGTAACACTTGCACTATGTTTTTGTTTGGCAAAATTTTTTTTAGCTTTTAGCATTTTTCTTTTTGGCTCACCTTTAAAAAAAAAAAATTTTTTTTTTTTTGAGAACAAAAAAAAAAAAAAAAAAAAAAAAAAAAAAAAAAAAAAAAAAACTAGTCTTTAGCTTTTTGTCACATGTAACATAAAAAAAAAAAAGTAAAAACTATTAAATATTAGTATTTTTTTTTTATAAACATTATACAAATAGGCTATCAAAAACTATAGGGTTCTCAAACCGATACTTGCAATGTTGTAAACTTTTTGAGACTTTTTTGAGACCCAACATAAAAAGTTTTTTTTTTAACCATCATGTGTAATTTTTTAATAATAAAAAATTATCATATGACTTAAATATAGATAAATAATAATAATAACAACAAATGGTTGATAGAAGCGTCAATAACATTCATTTTTAATTTTTAATTTTTTTGTTGTTGAGAAACTTCACTTTTAAAACTTTATTAACCAATAGCAATCACTTGTTAAATTTTTTTTTTTTTTTTTTTAAAAGTGATTAATATAAAATAATATAAAAAAGCCCGTTTGGAAACATGGATTTCCAAATCCAAATCCCCGTTTGGGCCAACAAATAAATAAAGAAATAGATTTGGATTTGGGGATTTGAAATCAGGGGGAAACAGAGCAACAAGAGCAGCGAAGAAGAATTCAACCACACAACTTTTCGATACTCTAACAGGTACTTCCGGCCTCTCTCCATTTTCGTGTCCCTGTCTTTTGAGTTTCGATCTCTCTATTTCTCTACGCTTTTCAATTTTCAGATTCGTTTTCTTTACTTATATATCTCTTTTTTCTGCAATAATTTTCTCTGATTCAAATTCAATGCAACTGTGATCTTACCGTGTTGTATAGCTATGTCTATAAGCTTAGGGTCTTGTTATTTGTGGGTTATTTACAAGACTTTGTTAAACATATCAAATTTAGCTCTTTGATTTTTGGAGTTGTAAGTTTTCTTTTTCTTTTTTCTTTTTTTTTGTTTTTTGGGTTTTTGTGTATTCATTTTGGTTTTGCATTGGATTATATGAATTGGGTTTCTTTATTATTGCTTAGTTCATGGTATGTGTTAAGTTTTGGAGTTAACTCTTTCTTTTAGGGGTTGTTGGATTTGGTACATGAAGTCCAAAAATAACATAAGTAGACATGTTAATTAAGGAAGTAACAAAGATTATAACTTTGGATACAATAGAATGGCAAACAAGAATACGTGTGGCCGACCCTAAATAATCTATTAAGGTACCATGCTCAACCCAAAAAAAGATTGGGACTAAGGTTTAGTTGTTGGATTTTCCTGCTGTCTGATTTTTTTTTTTTTTTTTTAATCTTTAAAAAGAGAGGAAAAGAACTGTTGTGTTAGATTTCCTGTTGTTTGGGTTTTTAGAAAAAATGGAGGAAATGAATTGTTGCATTGGAAAACCTTTAATTCAAAAATTCGTGCTGGTTTAACCTTTTTTTTTTTCTTTTTGTGTGTGTATGGAAATCTTTGACAGTTGAATGTATATTTGTCATGAACTTGTTTGATGTTCAGGTTTTGGTTTGGAAGAGCTTCTAATGGCAACAGCTACGTACCCGCCGCCACCACCGTATTACAGACTATACAAAGATTACTTACAAAACCCTAAGTCAGCTCCTGAGCCTCCCCCTCCTATTGAAGGGACTTATGTTTGTTTTGGAAGCAACTACACTGTGAGAATTCCCCCTTTTTTTGTTTCTATTCTCTCTTGCAAAATACATGTGAATATCCTAGTTTCGATTTTTAGGTGTAATGTTTAGTCAGAGTTTTTATGTGAAAGTTAATTGTGCTGAACTATTGTTTGTATTTAATAATTTGAAGAATGTATCACCTGTTTGTTCACAAGTAACAATAGAAAGGGAAGAGGATTTCCTGAAAATGCGTAAGCGGGGAAGGTGGTTTTAATATCTTTAGTTTGTAGGTCTTAAATCCAAAGCTTGGATTTGATGAAATCATTGAGCTTATATTATGATTGAATTATTAGGCTTCTATCATTATTCTCTTTTCCCATGATAATTTTTCCAATGTTTTGTCTAGACCGATGATGTGCTTCCAACCTTGGAAGAACAAGGAGTGCGCCAGCTATACCCAAAGGGACCAAATATCGGTACGAATTTGTGGCGCTTTTACTAAATCTTTTGCAAGTACTACTTTTGAAAAAAAAAAAAAAAGAGTAGTCAGCTATTTTTTTTTTTGAGAGTCGGCTATTTGATCATGTATGAAGTTCTCCTTTCTTTGATAATAAGAGTTTTTTTCCTTTTTTTTCCCAAATAAATTGGTCACGTTACTAGTAGAATTAATTTTTTTCTCTTCACTCTTCCTTGCTTCTTGAATGTTGAGTAATTCATTATTTTCCGGATTATTGGTAAAAAGGGTAGAAAGCACCATTAGGAGCGAACTCTTTCCCTCCCGTTTTTGAAACTAGTTTGGACACTAGTGATGAGTGATTTTTTTTTTTCTTAATCTGGATTTTTCCATACACTTAAGATCTTATTGGTTTTCTGATTGTATAATCTCTTAAGCACATTGTCTGCCATTGCGGCCTTTTGAAACTTCTGCAAAGATGAAGGAAATTGATTCAAAGTAATTGGTTTCCCTATTGTTAATCTCAGATCTCAATTCTGATTTGAAAGGAAAATTCTCATACTATCATAAAGTGAGTTTACAATGCCCAACCTTGGCTATATGTACACTAAGGAGTCGGTTATTCTGACAACTCCATATCAAACTATGCTGGTACTTACAACTACCAACAATTATTTACATGTCCAAAATTATTAACACATGTTTAAAAGAAAGCACAAGTAATTCTGCACGTGGAATACTCAGCCATAACCCCGTTGCCATGTGTAATGCCCTACATCAGAGAGAGAGAGAGAGAGAGAGAGCTGATTATCTGTTTGCCCAGCGCCCCCCCCCCCCCCCCCCCCCCCCTCTCCTTTTGTGGTTAAGTGCTACTGTATTCTGAATGTTTTTTTCTTCTGTTTTCCCCCCAAGTATTTTTTGCTACTAGATTTTTAAAAGCTGCTGGTTTTTGTAGATTTTAAGAAGGAACTGAGGTCCCTTAATAGAGAGTTGCAGCTGAATATTTTGGAGCTTGCTGATGTTCTTGTTGAGAGACCATCGCAGTATGCAAGGAGAGTGGAGGAAATATCCCTTATATTTAAAAACTTACACCACCTTCTCAATTCATTGCGTCCCCATCAGGTAAAATCATTCTAGATTATTTGTGATCATTTCTTATGGATGGTTTTCAAGAATCTACTTCATCATATATTGTCCTTTTCCTTATAGGCTCGAGCAACGTTAATTCACATTCTAGAACTTCAAATACAACGCCGTAAACAAGCTGTGGAGGATATAAAGAGGTATGACCTTAGAAAGTGTGTGTAACTTTGTCTTCCTTTTGAACTTATCAAAAAAAGTTTATCTTCCTTTTGAGCATTTTATATGAGAAATTTCTTTTGCAGTTGATTTCTTGTAAGATCATTGGAAGGGTGTCGTCATTTTACCTGCTGAATGTATAGCTTTTAGTTCCCAAAAAAAAAAAAAAAATTAATCCTTTGATTGTTATTATGTGTGTGAGAGAGTGATAATTACATTGAGCTTTTAGTGAGAAAATTGCTTTTGCATTTTGTCCCTTTTAAGATTGTTGGATGGATGACTTCATTTTACATGCTGAATTAATAGCATTTAGATATTTAAAAATAGAAATAAATTAAAAAAAAAACCCTTTGTGTGTGTCTGTTGAACCAGGGAGAGTGATGTAGGAAAATTTAAGCCCAAAGTCCCATTACTCCGTTTTTCAATCCATTTGCTATCACAGGACCAGTCTTTTATTTCTCTTAAGTTATGCTTTGTTATTATTATCTCTATAGTATTTTTAAAACTTTTGTGAATAGAATGTGACATTTAAATGAAGTTAAATGCTTAGGATTTGATTGTTCTATGCAAGTTGAATGGATAGGATTCTAGGGTTACTAAAGACTATTATAGATATCACCTCATTTGAGTCATTGTAGGCAATCTTCTCTTATATATTTTATGAAATTTTAGATTTGAATATTTCTGGAGCTGTTTTATATCCTAGCAATCGATATTTGATTGTTCCAACTTCATTCCTATTATCTTTTTCTTTGATTTAGTCTTGTCTATTATTGTTTAAAAAAAAAAAAAAAAAAAAACCGTTCTTCTACCCTTGAATTAAGTTTTCTTAAACCCTTCTGCCCTAGAATTAATTTCTCACCGTATCTAGTGGCATTAGAGCAAGCATCCTAGATCTAAGCCATAATATTTATATCTGAATCAGAGGTTACAACTTTAACCTATGGTTGGTCATGGTGGAGATCGTGGGGTTAGAGGAAATCTAGACCAACAGACAGAGAAGCAGGAGCCCTTATAGGAATTATAAGTTGACCACGAACGTTAGGACATTCCAAAAGGTGCTCTACAACCGCTTTTCATGCCAACCTCTAGTAGTTCATTCCTGGACTTGGTTCAACTCAATTACAATCTATGTGTTGGCATAAGATGGAGGAATAATGATGTTGATGTGTTTTTGTTTTTTTCCTCTCATCTTAATAAAAGCTGTTCTTGTAGGCTGGTGCAGTGTTGTAATTGGGCTAGGAAATATCATTAATCTTGTATTTGGAACTCTGGAAGCACAAGAAAATTGATAGTTGAAATCAGCTTCTCTTTGTCCTCAGTATGGGGTTTACTGAGCATTGCCTTTCTTCGCCTTAAAAGGCAGCTTATTATATATAGGACGATTATCTATGAATTACAGCTGACATTGCATGCTGACTTTAGGGTCTGAGTGACACACTTAGTTCTACCTCAGATGGCACCTCCTCCCCTTGTAAGAGCATGGTAGAGGGTGAGGTTATAGGTTTAAGATCCTTTGGGTGTGTAGCCATAAACTTCCAAGGAGGGAATTTGAATTTATTCTACTTGAAATTGTTAGAATAAACAAAGTTGATTGGCAATATATGCCTCTTGTTGTTTTTCTTTATACCATAAGGTAGGAACCGTCATCTTAAGCATTATAAGTTTCTTCTCAACATTTGCATTTTATGTAATGAAGCTGTAATGTCCTAGGGCAGTGAACATGTAGTCGCTATGATAGCTCCCAAATGCTTATTAAATTGACCTTAATGTTTGTTTAATTGCTTGTTCAGGAGAAGAGAAGAAGCTCGGAAGCTTCTCAAGGAGTCAATTGCAACCTTGGACGGAAACTAGTGCATGAATTGGATAATTTTTTATGAAATGATAGCTACATTTACTGCTGTTTAGTTCTACTCAGCGCATCTTCTGTTTTCTCACACTCCTGGAAATCTGACTTGAATATATCTGTTGTGTCACATATGACTGTTAGGGTTTAATTTTAAGTATGCCAACTGAGTAATTTCTAAAATTCTAACGACAGGATCTTGAGCACAAGAAGCCTATTAGAGAATTATGAAGAGAGCTGAATGAATACTTGCGGATCTAAAATCTGCTATTGTAGAAATATATGAATGGCCAACTTTCCTCCAAACCAATTGGGGGACCCATTATGTGGCGATTTATAAGATAATCTACATATTTGGATGGAGAGAAACAACAAAGCTTACAAATAGACTCTAGTGCAAGAGCTTTGCTGATGCTTTTGTCCCCCCCCCCCCCCCCCCTTCCTTTTTCTTTTATTATTACCAGTTTCAACAGTTCAATTATGAATTTATTATGTGTGTCTGGGATTGAGTGGCCCCTGTATGACTATAATCCACAGAGGAGAAAAAAAATTACATTTTTATATTGTCCCCCGAGATGCTATTAGCTTGTACTACCAGTTCCTTCACTATAGTCTGTCTTTTATTTCCAGCACATTATACGTGATCTGAGATTGCATGTGCATTCTGCATACCATGAAGCAGAATCTTTGACTTTCCCATAGCCAATTGACTAGCCATCATCTTGTTGTACATATTTATTCTCTTTGATTTCCATTTTCTCGGATGCATTCCTTAGTTTTTCTGACACAAAACTTGGTTAGTCCACAGGTATTGGGAATGTTTTTACTGGGCTGTTAACTACATCTTTAGAAGAAGGCCATAGCTCATCATCATTACATGGCCAACAATTGGGTCATCATTGCTGCATAATCATCAACTGTGAGGATGTGAGTCGGATACCATAGTATTAAGAGAGGGGAGGACTGAGAGACTCTTCAAAGTTAACCAAGTTCACCGTGCTCTTCTATCAAATTTTTTGACCGGTTTCACTTTTTACAAACTCCAAAAATCAGATAACAACAATTCTAAAATTGAAAAAGAAATAGCCTATAAGCAATCGAACAAATTTCCTAACACTACTTCCACTTATGGAAGAAAAAAGAAGCAAAGCTCAAAATTTGCCAAATCAGTTCCTAAATTTTAAATCCCTCCCATAGAGGAGCTTTCGGCTGTGTCTGGGCCTCAACATTCACATCCTATAGTATCTGACTTAAAGGAAACATAAAAGCACTCGTGTAAATGAACTAATAGTTAAGCCATCAAGCATGTTCTAACATGAAAATATCCGGTACCTCAGTTACTGCAAAATAAGTACCATTACTCAGTGTCTTCTAGCCTTGCTTTGTAGATCAGTCACCAATGGAATTCAAAAGGCATTTTAATAGTAAAAAGAAGTCCATTATCACAAATATGATATCCTATCTTTAGCCTCGCATCAGCTCCAAGATTTAAAGAGAAAACAAAGAACAGTAACTTGTCACAGTCAACTATATTTATCAAGGGAGTTCGTTATTCACATTATCAGAAATGTCAAGTGATTGTTCTGCCTTTTCACCTGCCATTTGATTTAGAATAGAATGCACATCAGAAATTCCAGAAATGTTACTGGAGCAAAAACAAAATCACATTTTAAGAATATACAGCAAAGGCAATTGATGGGCTAATAAGTTTACAATGGCATTCTAACATGTTTCCTTTTCCTCCACAAGCCTATGGGTGATGCCCTTTGCAACGAAATCAGTTGCAGTCCACAAAAGGCCTATTGCAGCCAAGCTTATCTTCATCTGTATTTTTTTAGCACTGTAGTCTCCAGTCACATCTACACATCTAAAATATTCAAACAAAAATACTGGCATGACCAACAGCTTCTTAACAGTATTACTCACAATTCTCCATGTTGTAATGAGACCATAAATTAAATGAGCCCTTGCACACAGATAGACCTGTTCATATTGCTGTCCTGTATGAGTTTAGGCAGGTCTCAGCCTATATTCAGGCTGACTTGTGAAGACCTGCACCTGGCCTGCTCAGGAGATAGAACCTAATGTTTCAGCCTTATCATGCTCAATGGAGCCCAACCTAGGCTTCTTATTTATTCTTTCAAGGCTTAAGCCTATACTGAGGGATCCCCTTAGGCAATTTGGCTACCTTTTATGCCAAAAAATAAAAATAAAAAAATTGCTCAACATGATTCATTTTGGAAGATAAGTTTTCATAGTTTCATTTTTGGAGAGAAAATTTCAAGGTTGCAACCTCCACTCAATATTTAAATACCAATACGCTATATTGTAATAACCCTTCAAGCACTATACAAAAATAATGGGAAGCAACTACTTCTCATATGCCATGTGCATAACATAAAAATCTATACAAATTAAATTTTCATTTTTCTCATTTTCTTTTCAGCCAAATATAAGGAAATTTACATCAGTTTTTGTCCTTCAACTAATTTCTTCTCTATCCTATCACTTTTGAATCATTACTATTCTTTCTATCCTTCCAGTTTTTCTTACCTCCCACTTTTTATCATCTATCCTCCCTACCAAATGCTCTTTCTATCCTCTCCCTACCAAATGAGGTTAGGCTTTCTCTACTTATCTAGCTCCTTGAGCAACTTTGCTATTCCCTCTGGCAATGGAGCTGGTGTCAGTTGCACTAGATCGATTTCATCATCATTGCTAATCCAGCCATGGTAAGGTCGCCTCCTTCGGGTAGGACGAATATCTGGTAGTGGCGATTGGTTCACATGTGGAGGTAACTGAGCAAAACTTTTCCCAATTGTTGCAGCACCACCAGAACTTGCTGCCAGTGGTGGTGGGAGATAACGCATACTATTTGAAATATGTGGAGGTGGCTGGGAAAAATTTTTCCCAAGAGTTTCAGCACCACCAGAATTTGCTTCCAGTGGCCATGGGAGATAGCGCATACCATCTGCAAAATATGGAGGTGATTGGGCAAGACTGTTCCCAAGAGTTTCAGCCCCACCAGAACTTGCTGCCGATGGCCGTGGGAGATAATGCATACCATCTGCAATGTGTGGATGTGACTGGCCAAGACGGTTCCCAAGATTTTCAGCCCCACCAGATCTTGCTGCTGGTGGCCGTGGGAGATAACGCATACCATCTGCAATATGTGGAGGTGATTGGCCAAGACTGTTCCCAAGAGTTTCAGCACCACCAGAACTTGCTGGTGGTGGTGGTGGGAGATAAATCAAACCATCTGCAATATGTGGAGGTGACTGGGCAAGACTTTTCCCAAAAGTTTCAGCACCACCAGAACTTGCTGCAAGTGGTGGTGGGAGATAACGCATCCCATCCGCATTAGGTGGAGGTGACTGGGCAAGACTATTCCCAGTAGCTTCAGCACCACCAGAACTTGCTGCTGGTGGGAGATAACACATACCATCTGCAATATAAGAGCATACATAACATGATTAAAGTAGCAGAGAAGTTCTCCTGCAGTTTATTTATGGATCAACCACACAAAAACCTTTTGGTTAAATGTGCTTGAATTTATACGTTGATTGTTGAAAAAAGAAAGAAATTGAGTAAAATATTATTTCAATAGCTGTAAATGAATAAAAGCTGATTACGAGATTCATGTGCAGTGTCTGGAGCCTCATTAGGCTGTGAGGCAGAGTCCAAAGCCTGGTTAATTAGCAACACAGCATCTGTGGCCCCTGAGTTGGAGCAAGTAGGTATGGATGGCCCAACAGCTGAAGATTCTCTATTATCTGCATCTCCCGGATCATGTTGAGGAGAATCGTCCTTCAAGAATAATTGGGAAATGAAATTAATATTATTATTATTATTATTAATTTGATTAGTAATAATGTGAAGGTTCAAACTAGCTTCATGACTACATTGTACAATTAATTCCTCTTGTGCAAGGTATAAACTAGCAAGAGCCAAACTGTAGCTAATTATAAGATAAATACTACGTAGAAGTGCCAATGAACTCTAGCTCAAATTACACTTCCTCATCCCATAATATTGAGATGGTGAATGAGATTTTCAGTTCAAGACTCACTAAGTGCATGTAGATTTTACCAACCAATAAATTATTATCACAGAAGTTCAACTAATGAACCACAAAGCTGTAAAGAATATATAGAACTAACAGAAATAGGTATTAATATTACCCCACTTAAGAGAGTAATTGAGGGTGTTAACTAGATAATAGCATAACACAATGAGTCATTGCCATAGGGGATCAAGTATTAGGGATGTCAGTCAATTAGAGAATAATTTGGCAAGTATCAAGAGAAAAAATGAACTTCAGTCTTCATTATGGAGCCTAACTGCAACATCAGTTAACCTCCATGTTAAAATTTGCAGGACCTATGAACAACACATAACTATGGGTTTCCTCAAAGGGAACTCGAGAGAAAGAAAAAAAAAGAGGGGGGGGTGTTGTTGTTGAGGGTTTTCATCTACAGGGGAGGAGTGAATCAAGTTATATCTCAAATTATGACCTCTTTTTTTGTAACAGACTGACCAGCACCACTTAAAAATTTGCAGCTGTAAATTGGGAAACAACTAGTGTGCATTCCTAGTTTTCGACAGAATATATGAAATAATGAACATGGCTTGCCCAAGGCATGGTGATGTAGTTCTAACTGCTAAGTGAACATTTAGTGCTATACTCCTTTTCCAGATATAGCTTCAATGCTTCATTAGTTTCTGCAAGGCATACGCATGTCTCACAGAATTGCAACCCCCAATGGAATAACAGCCAACCAACAACAAAATTATTGTATGTTTCTTTCTTAACAAGTGAAATCATGGAATGTAAATAATATCAGGACTCTACAATGCAACAGCTAAACTGGTTTGATTGTTCACTAACTTTGCTTTATTGCCTATAGATGCTATATAAACTGAAATGGACAAATTAGCATAAATGCATAATTCCTAAGTACAACTTCCCTCAATTAAGCCATATATGTCTGGGCTCAATTAAAGGTGGATGACTCTGATTTCCCAAGCAAGTTATATTTCATTTTGTTTTTTCTTTTCTTTTTTTTTCTTTTTTTAACACTAATATATCAAGCATAAAAGAAATAACATTTCTTAATGAGCTGTAATTCAAATTGCATGTAACAATAAAAGGAATCAAAGCATATGAAAGGGGAAAAATGAATACTTATGTAGCATATAACCAAAAAAAAAAAAAAAAAAAATTTTACCTCCTGATCTTGTGGAGCATTTGTTTTTTCAAGTAATGTTTCAACAAGGACAGAGTAAGAAGAATCTTCAATAAAGACCCATCCTTCATTTCCACCATAAACCTGAGCCAAAACCCAGAAACCCATTATTGTTTTTTGCTTTCAAAAACACATTGAAACATAGAAAACAAAAACAAAAACAAAAGCTGACCCACATTGAGTAGTTCGCCTACGGTGACTTCGACCAAATCTTGAGGAAATCCATAGGGGCGCATGGCGTCAAGAGCTGCAGCCAGACGAGTATCTTTCTGCAAAACAAAGTGTGTGTGAGAATATGACAGAAAATAACATGGGAAAGACACAAAATTTTTAGTTTTTAATAATACAATGTGGGATTGTGTTTGTGTCCAAGAATTTAATTTAAGAGAAGAAAATATAAGAGAGAGAGAGAGAGAGAGAGAGAGAAATGAGAGGGAAAATAACAAATAGATAGAACCTTTTTTGGACGACCTCTTGGTCTTGAAGCCATTGATGATCTCTCTCTCAACTTTTTTTTTTTGGTGGGAGTCTGGAAAGAGGAATGACACAGACACAATAATTTGTAGAGGACTCAAACTCACAATTAATGGCAAGTTATGAAAAAATGAATGATAAAGTGATAAATTGTTATTGGTCGGGAAAAAAAAATATATTTGTTTGGAATAGGCCAAATAAAAATAAAAAACTAGTAAAAGTTTACTGAATAAATTTGAGTAGATTGTGCAGGGGAATATCTAAAAAGAACTATAGAGAAATTGGGAAATTATGCACATATTTTTTTTTTTTTAGTTAAAAATAGTTGAAGGATCCTTAAAAAGAAGTTTACAAGCTATCTAATTATTAGGTAAATCTAGTAATTGATTTTTTTTTTTTTTTTTTTGGGTGTAAGATTTTCATTATTTTTTAAAAAAGGTAATTATTTATTGCTTAATATTACCACCATAAATTATTGAGTGACATAACCAAATGCAATATCATTAAACATAATTACTTTTTTAGTAAAAGTTTTAGAAAGATACTAAACACTATTTCTTATAAGAATATACCTTAGGCGAAATTCAAAGTCTATTTACAAAATATCTTATCTCACAGGCATTTGAAGGTGGAAGTTTAAATTTAATTTCATAAATTATGAAAACATCAAACGATATATTTGAAATTTTGAATTCCAATAATTTTCAATGATTTAATTTAAATTCAAACAAGGGATTTTGAAATTTATATAGTTCAAATCAAGTTATTTTCAAATTCATTGTCTAGAATTAAAACACCAAACTAAGGATATGTTTGATTGAGGTGAAAAGGAAGAGCATGAAAAACTTAGCTAAAAAAATGGTAGGATGATTATTATTTTTCTTTGTTCGGCAAAGAAGATGGAGGTATACTATTTTTTCCTCAGACCAATAAAATTTTCTCTCTCCAAAATGGAGAAAAAAAGTAAAGGAATAAAAATCACCTAAGGAAAAAGAAAGCAAATTTGTGATTTTACCTACACATCTCTCTATCTGTAAGGTTGTTTGTAAGGTGTGATTTAATCTAGTCCAATTTTTTTTTTTTTTTATATATAAAAAATGGAAAGAGAAAATAAAATTTTCTTTGATCAAAATAGAGAAAATAAAATAAAAAGTTTAAAATGAAAAAATATCCTGAATTTGGGCGAATTGTAAAAATTTCAACTCATTTTAATAATTTTCTAAGTTTTTTATATCCATAAAATAAACCTTTAAGAATAACTTTCGTTAGCTGTTATGGAATGAAAAATCACCTAAATCATGTGATTTTTAAGTTAATTTGCTTGTAGGTTCCAATTAACTCAACTAGTAAAATTTCTGATAATTGAATAAGAGAACTTGAGTTCAATCTTTGCCTACACTAAAAATTGATTAGTGTCTACTGTCTACTATAGGTTGAAACTATATAAAAATAAAAATAAAAATAAAAAAGATTTCCTCCCACTATTATTTTTTTTCAATTCTCTCTACAAACATCTAAAAATTATTTTTCTAATGGGGGGCAATAACCCCTAATTTTATAGCCAAAAAAAAAAAAATCTATAGAATTATTTTGATTAATTACGAATCTATAAGTAAAAAAAAAATAATAATAAAAAGATTTCCTCCCACTATTTTTTTTTTCAATTTTCTCTACAAACATCTAAAAATTATTTTTCTAATGGGTGGCAATAACCCCTAATTTTATAGCCAAAAAAAAAAAAAAAAAATCTATAGAATTATTTTGATTAACTACGAATTAGGTGTAATTAGAAATTAGAAACACTGCGTACATATAACGAATTCGAATTCCCTCTAAATTAATTTATTACCCTCACTCACTCCCACTTTCAACTCTCTCTCTCTCTCTGTATTGTGTTGTCTCTCTCTCCACAACAATTCATAGAAGAAGAGAAGATGTATAAGAAAGAACCCTGCAGAAACTTTCAGCGTGGCAAGTAAGTCGTCTTCTTCTTCTTCTTCAGGTTTTCTTTACTTTTCTTTAACAATCGTATATTCAATTTCATGCTTACTTTTACTGCTTGCTTTCTATATTATAATTTGAATCTCTTTCTTTCACATCAATCGTGGAATTATTCTCTTTCTTTTTCTTTACAGTCATGTGGGTTTCTTCAGATTTTCTTGACTTGTTTCTTTCTTTCACCAATTCATGCTTACTTTTACTGCTTGCTTTCTATATTATAATTTGAATCTCTTTCTTTCACATCAATCAAGGAATTTTTCTCTTTCTTTTTCTTTACAGTCATGTGGGTTTCTTCAGATTTTCTTGACTTGTTTCTTTCTTTCACCAATATTAACATCACAACAATTTCCCTGTCCTTTCAGTTCTTACACTTTCAATTTGTATCACTACTTATTGTTAGATATATGTGGTTAAATGATTAAATTTACCATATCTCAATAGCTTAAACTTTTGGGAGAATCGATAATTTAACATAGTATCAGAGCAGTCCTGAGTTTGATCTCTGTCTCCTCCACTCTAGCTTCCATTTAAATTCTCACGTGTTGGGCCTTGCTTATTAAAAGGTAGTTTGATTATAGAAAAGAATTATATACAAAATGATGATGACTCTATAAACCATACAATACAATGGGTAGTTGTGAAGCCCAAAGCTTGAGATCACTTTGTGACTATAGGGGGGTTTATTTTATTATGCAATTAGTTTTGCATTTTTCTATTACATGGCATCAATTCTGCACTTGCTGTGTGGAGATTTTGCTTCTTGTGTTACTTGCCTCATTCGATTTTTCAAAAATTCTCTTTCAGCTGTCGGTATGGCGAGTCATGTAGATATCTTCATGGGACTCAACAACAACAACATCAACAACAACCAAAATCTGTTGTCTTTGGCTCAAATCAACAACAAAACTCGAACCCTTTTGGTTTTGGTGTCCAGAACACTTCTCAGTCAAGAGGGGGCACAGATTTTGCATCCAAACAGAACCAACCCAAGGTTCTTTCTCTTCTTATATCTCAAACTATACATTAAAAAAAAAAAGGTTCTTCTATGTTGTTACTTGGACATCTAAGTTTTTAAGAATTTTACTTATAGTAGGACTGACATTATTTTCTTATCAAATTTATTGACTTAGTGCCCATTTGGTATGGTATAGCATACTTTTCAGCTTTTTGAAAACAGAGTTGATTGAAAAAGATGGTACAATAAAGTGGAGTTTAAAATAAGTGCGGTTTAAAACGGCATTATGGTTCTAGTTTATCTTTTGTTATTGATAATTTTTTTTTCTTGTCATTTTATTCTTGTTGATAAAATTTTACTTGTGTATCAGCCATTTCAAAACACATGGACTCGTTCCACCTCCACAACACCCGGTGGTGCATTGCGGCAAGCTGATAATTCAGCTCAATCTGCAAATCATAAGTAAGTCTTGTCTATGAGTTATGCTTCTCTCTGTTTGCAGTTTATAGCTTTGCAGTATACTCTTTTTTTTGATAAGTTGGTTCCGCTGACAGGATATGTTTGCAGTATACTCTTCTTCATGACTTAAACATTACCTGACCTTATTTGAATTGATGCGCTTGTAGGTGCACAGACCCTGAGACTTGCAAGCGCCAAATTGCTGAAGATTTTACTAATGAAAGACCACTTTGGAAGCTCACATGCTATGGTCATTCCAGAAAGTATGTCTCCCAACCATTGCTGCCATCGATTATTTGTTATTTGAATTTAATACGGAACCATTGTTAATGAGTTTTTGAAAGAGGAAGTCCTATATGAATTTATATGTGGATATTCTCAGGAATTTTGAAGAACTACTATCAGTTTCTTAATAATTTTGGGTTATGGGAACTGGGAACTAACCAGAGTGCTGAACTGCAACATTTCTTTAATGACTTTCACACTTTGCACTCGCAATAAATTTTTTTAAGAAATGTTGTAAAAGAGTTGGCGGATGTGATTTGTGGAAAAACCAGTAACCCTTGGTGGAAGTATTTGTTGTCATCATGGTTCATCTAAAATGGTTTGGCGGTGGTATAGATGATTCCAGATTTTCTCACTATTTAAATTTTTTTTACTATATACAATTTCTCAAGGAAAAATAAAAATAGAAATATTGGTCATAAATTTCTCATAGAATGACTTATTTATATATATATATATAAAAAATGAAAAAAAAAAAAAAAGTCAGAAAAAAATTACATATTTCATTGAACTTCTAACAACTCCAGTATCCTTTCTTGATGAGGATGAAAATCGAACTGTGGCCTGATTTTGAATTCTTCTGTTTGCAGTTTGCCTAGTGAAATCGTTGGGGATATTAGTTATGAAGAGTTGCGGGCAGCAGCATACAATGATAATAGGCGTGGAGTGAGCTTGCAGTCAATAGTGAGAAACCTGACATACCATATTTGACTCTTCTGCAATTGCATGCTTATAAACATTCTCAAAATGACCTATCAAAAAAAAAAATTCTCAGAATGTTAACTTTTATGTTTGTTGAATCAATGAAAATTCACCATGTGTATGCTTCTTTCAATTGCACTCTAACTTTTACGTAATATTAAGTGATGGGGATATGCTAAGTTTGTTAAGATACTGAAACCTGGGAAGTTGGGAATATATTAGTTCAGCTTTTCCTTTTTATTATACTGTCAAGTTTACTGAGATATCCTTAGTCTTTTATTTTTTTAAAGTTTAAAAAATGAAGGACATTGCCTTGTTTTTTCTTTGTTAACATCTTATAGAGATGCAAATTTAAGCCTTATAAATCTTTGACTAGTGTATTGACTAACTGTCTTAGACTGAAAAATAGTTTGAGGGCAAATACGTAAGTACTGATATTTTACTCCCATTGAGGTTAGTTGTAGTTCTATTGAGATTTGCACTATCATATTTGATGTTAACACAAACAAAAACTTTAAAATGTCTACAGTTAGACTCAGCAAATTACTTGAGAATATCTCGACTGTACCTCTTATTGATGGGTTGTCCTAAATCAAGGGTCTCCCCTTTGTCAATTTTGATCCCAAAACTATAGTTCTTGATTTGAGAGTATGCAAATTAAGGATAAGAAATTTTGTGCACTCACAAGTCCCCCCTCTCCCCTCTCTCCTCCCCCTGACCTGGTTTTTCCTATTCAGAGGAAAATCAATTGGTAGTGAAATTAAAGTAAAAGTTCAAACATGCCCTACTTTCCTAAATATTCTCATTTTGAACTTTGTACCATTTAAGAAAAGCTCAAAACACTAAATGTACAAGTGCAATTCTGGGAGAGCATACAAGCATTCTGAGGCAAATAATTCTCCTCCTGGAAATGTTTTTTTCTCCCCAAATGTATAGGAGGGAGTTTATTTACATGATGCAATTTTGCAAAAGAAGATTGGTTTTTGTTATGAGTACTGTGGTTGTGCTCCATGTGAAAATTCCTCGCTTTCATATGTTTGTTAAATTCTCTCTTTTTATAAAAAAAAAATAATAATAATATTATTAATAATAAATTTTTTTTTTTTTTGAAAGTTTGAAAGTTTCATGTTGTAGTACATATTGATAAATTAACAACTGGAAACATTGGTATCTTTGCTGAACAAATGATTAAACACTTCTCTACAGGTTGAGAGAGAGAGGAATT
This sequence comes from Quercus aquifolioides, assembly GCA_019022515.1. Lineage (NCBI taxonomy): Eukaryota > Viridiplantae > Streptophyta > Magnoliopsida > Fagales > Fagaceae > Quercus > Quercus aquifolioides. Next base: position 7,043,892 of record CM032332.1, on the reverse strand, counting down.
TAGTCAATTCCAAGTTAGTTGAATTTGATAATTTCCTTCGAAAGCCAAATGCAGTTCCACCAAACTCTACTCTTGCCAGCCAAAGCCCATTTTCTGAGGCCAGACCAAATGCATTCCCAGGAACTGCTCAAAATAGTGCCCCTCCTTTGGTCACAAGTTTTAGTCAACTAGGTGCATCGCAAATTGGGGGTCTCGGAATAATGTAAGAATCACTTATCAAAATCTTTACTTAGTTACCTCAAATATCAATAGTTTTTGTTGATTATAAAACAACTTCTATTACTAATATTACTGAAGGGTCACACAGATTTCTGGATATACTGTTTATTTCATTGTCATTGGGCTCTTAAAAATATCTTAAGCAAATTTTCTCAGGTCCTCTACACCATCTAACAATGCTTTTGCACAACCAAATGCCTTCCCAAATTCCAGTCCGATGTCAAGTGCATTTGGGACAAACAATTTTCCATATAAAAGTGAAGGTACAATTATTGAAGGTTTTCTTTCCTCCATTACTCGCTTAGGTGTTTTTGTGTTGTTTCTTATGACGTCATTTGGTAGGTGCATTTAGCTTCCAAAATCCTACCCAGACACCTGGAAGTTCCATTACATCCAACACAGCAGGCTTCAGCAATGGTGGTAACATAATTGGTGGAAGTAACTCATTTTTTCCTCCAGTAGCACCTGCACAAATATCCATTTCAACTAGTAACAACTCACCTATCCTCCCAAATGGACCCAACTTTAATACAGGTGGACCAGCAATCACAAATGTTCAATTGGGGTAAGTTTGTGGAAAAACTACTTATATTTGTTATTACTTACCCAAAACAAAACTACTTATGTATTGTAAGCCAATTGAAAGAAGTCTAATTAAATAAAAAATTCTGAGTTCCATTCCAATTATCAAATTTCACTTATTTGTGTTAAGTAACTAGGATTAGTCAGGCATTTTTTGTTTTTCCTTTCAGAATTATTTCTGTTAGATTAGCTGACTGATTTGAAAATATCAAATTTTACTTCTTTGGCCTCTTTTATTATTATGATTTTAGTCAACATGGGCTTGAGTCCAAACAACATACCTGGACTGGCTTCAAACTGTTTTTGACTGTTGCTTCATGTAAGGCCACATTTGCCATCAAAATTACCTTATTAAGAAAGGAAAAAGTTTGGCTCCGAACATGTTTAGAGCTATCTTGCTCCATGTGTAGTTTTAGCCACAAGATTTTTTTAATGAGTCATGTGACTTATTTAAATAATACACATGAATAGTTTTATAAATCATTACATATTAGGTTGGAAATGATAGCTTCAAATAGGTTTGGAGCCAACCTTTGCTTGGGGGGGGGGGGGTGGGGAATCAAAGTTTTGTAACATTTATCATCGTCTTTTGGCATCTATAACTTAAATAAAATCTGTCTTATTCATTGTGTCTCTCTATAGAATTTGCAGCTGGACTGGAAGTTAATAGTTTTTTTTTTATAAGTAAAACCAAATATAATAATGTTTCATCATTTACTGAACCTTCGGTCACAAACAACAAACAGAGGTTCACCAAAAAACAATGAAACTTGAAAGTTAATAATTTGTCATCTTCAAGTTAAAAAAAATGCCGTTTGCTCATATTTTTTTTGGACTCACTTTTGAATTCTGCAGAAATAACTTGCAAATGGAGAATGCTTCTGGGGAGTCGAGTATTTGGTTAAAAGAGAAATGGAATCCAGGAGAGGTAAAAAAAGGCTTCAATTTGTGTTGTATACTGTAAGCATGACTTGCAATTACATAATGGTTTTGGAAGTGTTAGGAATTGATGGATGATCTTATTCTGCATGTGCGGCAATGCATTTGAGAATTTGGTTCTGACAATTATAACGATAAACAACAATCCTTCACACAATATATATATCGTAATAGCTAAGAATTCAATATGCAAAGTAATTACAAAAACTGTTTTTGCTACCTGTAAAGGTAATGTTGAATTGATAGTTTTGCAGTTCAAAGCCTTGATTTGAAGACTTTTTGGTAGGTTAATAGACTAATGATTTTGTTTGCATATCTTTTCCCCCAGATTCCAGAAGAAGCACCTCCAGATGGATTTGTTTGGTAAGAATGCTTCTGGGATTAGATGTATAAGGTTTGAGTTGTTTATTTTATCAAACCAAAAAAAAAAAAAAAAAAAAAAAGAGAGGAAGAAGCACAGAAGTTATTGACATCAGTTGCAAGATGAATAAGCATCTCTAGCAATAATGGAGTAGCAAAATGACTGGATCTGATCTGTCTCCTGGCTTGCCCAAGAAGAGTTATACATTTGTATCAAAGTAGCAAATTAATGATACCGGGGATCATTTTTTGTTTGAGTTTTTCAGTTTGTGTTTCCATTTACATGGTTTCATTTGGTTTTACTTAGCTATTATAGAAAAATCCTTACTGCTCACTATTCATGCTTTACAAACCCAGAATTTATCACCATTCATTGTAATTGTCAAACGCTCAAAATATTGAAGAACTTTTTAGTCAATATTGCAAAAGCTCTATAATCAAAGTTTTACCTTTGAAGTTTACTTTAAACAATGTCAAACAGGTATATAACTTTTTATGAAAGTGAACAAAAGACTTAGTGGACTCTCTCTCTCTCTCTCTCTCTCTCTCTCTCTCTCTTAAAGTTTAAAAGCCATCGATCCCCAGAGTAACATGTTTTGTATGTTACCGCCCCTCAATACGAGGGAATGAATAAACCTCAAGAAAAATATGGTTCATCAACACAGTAGGTCCCCTAGTATCTTATATTCTACTTATCTGTTATTCTTAATATTTCCGTCACAGTTAGTTTATAAATTTTTGAGAGATTTTTATCGTATGAATAATGAGAATGTTGCTTAAATCTGTAAATCATAACCTTCTCAAAAACAAAAACAAAAAAATCTGTAAATCATAAATAAATAAATTATTGTTGATGGCTATTTTTTTATATATATAAAAAAAAATCCTACAAGCTCAATGCAAGCAAAGTGCGACTCTCTTTGGGTTTGTATCAAATATTGGGTGACTTTTTTATTCTTACGTACATGGTTGAAGCCACGCAATTTAAATGAAGATTTAGGAGAGTGTGATTTGGAGGGTAAAGATTGTTTCTATTTTGGATTTTTAATAGACCCAAAGCATAATTTTTGCCAAGTGAGTTGGAGTCATTAGCAAAACCTGAGGACCCATAAGAGAAATCATGTGTTGGCCATTGTCACGCAAATATCAATCATTGTATGCACTTCTCAATGTCTCATTTAGCAAAATTCCCTTAAGTGTTGATTTAGCTTAGAGAGCTCGTTAATTAGGTTTAATCAACGAATTTCCTCAATCGTGAGTTCGTGACTAAAACAGCCCACCTCATTGCCCAATCAAAAATAGATCCAATGCTTACCTCTTGTTTAGCAACACATCAATTCAATGCATAAGTAAAATTGAACCTTAGGGATGTCCCAAACTTGTTGCAAAGCCCTACCATCTAAGTGTTGCATTAACAACAACATTTATTCCTATCTCAACCACCGTACTTCTTTCATTCAAAATTTCATGAGTTAATAGGATGTTTTGCGTTCGTGGAAGCAACATAGTGCTCTCTCTCCCTCTCTCTCTCTCTGAAATTATCCATTCTACTATATGTACAAGTCAATAAAGGCTAAAGGCACTCATAGTTTTATTCATTTTTGTTGGTTAGCATCTTTGGACTTTTTTTTTTTTGTGACACACCTCGAACCTTTACTCAACATGTATCGTGAATTTTGAGCTAAGCCCTCCTTTTTTTTTTTCCATATTTATTAATCACGCGGTGTTTGTGCCAACTCTTATTTTGATTAACCTTTCCACAAATCAACTTGACAATTATAAACAAATAAATAACTGAAAATTATAAAAGAGAAAGAACAGAGTAAAAAAAAAAAATCACATTAATCAAGGTAATTATTAATAAGAAAATGCTAACGAGTGTCTTTAAGGTACTGATTAATAATTCATTTAAAGAAAGTTTTTATAGGAAATGAAAAAAAAAAAGTAATTAATATGTTGACAATTTTTTTCATTTCTCATAAAAGTGGTATCAAAACTTTTCTAAAATGGATGCACTTGTTAGCATAACCCTTATTAATAAACCATAATAAGAAAGTTTTGACACCACTTTCATAAGAAATATAAAAAAACTCTCAATAACATTTATTATTTCATTATTTTTTCAATAAAATATTTTTAAAAATAGCTCATAAACCAATGCCGGATCATTGATCAACATTTCTAAAAAATAAAAAATGCTAAAACTATATGCAGCCTGCATTGAAAGAGAAGGGAGTTGAAGATGACTTTTGGTGATTTGGAGTTTAAGTAAGCTCTTTAAATCTATAGAGAAATAATATTGCTACTCTGGCTTCACTTTCATCAATGATCAAACAAAGAATAGGTGACTATTCATCAAAAAACAAAAGAATGGCGACTCTTGTCTGTCTCCCTCATCGAACTATGATTGTTAATAGTAACAGGTAGGACGATAAATAATTACTATTATGGAGTACTTGATTATTTATTTAGCATAATTATATTCGTACCACTCCGCGTTTCGGGTTGGAATTTTATTTATTTTTTTTCTTTTTTCCAATTTGTAAAAAAAGATTCTTATTTTGAAAAGGTCTTTGGCCTCTTGGGAGATCGTGCTGACAGAGTATAAGTGGGACCCATGTCTTTCTGGCAACATTGGAGCAATAAAATATTTTTAAAAAATAAATAAATAATAAAAACACTTTCTTTCTCTATTTGTACAAGTTTTAAATTTTTAATTGCATGGGATGAGAAAGTTACTACACGTTAAAACTTAAGAAAGGTCCCATGTATCAGATCTCAGGCCCACAGTCCTATCCAACTGTTATAATATATATATATATATATTTTTCTTACCTATTCTTCACCAACTGTACCTTCTTCTTAATTATTAACTTCTTTCTTTTGAACCCACGATTAACTTCTAATTCTACCTATGATGTTTATCTTCTTTTTGCAAACAATTCTATGTTTATTACGATGTTGAAAATATACAAATTGTTCAGCTGATTTCATTCTTAAATCTTAATCCTATTAGCAATGTGATTGTGACACTCCTTGGGTTCCACTTTATTTGTCTATCACATCATTTTATTTTGTTGTTTATCAAATAAAAAAGGTAGAAGTTTTCAGAGATTTAAAAATTGTCGGTTGTATATCCAAAGTTTCTAATTAAAAAAAAAAAAAAGATATTAAAATTGTGGACATTGATTTAAGAAGTTCATTGTTGAACTTTGTTTTTGCTTGTAAATAGTGTCTATGGAGCATGAGTAGTAAACTTTCTTTGGTAAAGTTATAATCCACTAGCTACATGGTTGATGTAAAGGACAATTTTGCATAGGAAACCCTATTACTTCCATTCAAAAAAAATTTCCCCCTTTGTCAAGTTTGAAATATATTATCTCTTAAACCATATGAGATACAATCTCATAAATTTTTTTTAGGCTAAACTATAAATTGCATCCTCAAAATTTATCATATTTATTTTCTTTCTTGTTGTTTCAATTTTTTTTTAAAAAAATTAAGTCCCTCGAGTTTCATTATTTTTTAATATACACACACAACTTTATATGGTACAACTTGCCTTACCAGTGTGATACTAGTGATATAGAATCACCAACACCATCACGTACCAAGTTATGTCATGTCTCAAATTTATAGTATATTGGATCAAAGTTGTTTTAACCAATAAGGTTGACTTTGAAGTGGATGTGGAGGAGAACAACATGGGAGGATGACCATCCATAGCCACGGTGGTCGAGGTTGACACATATGCCAAACAAATTCACTGATGACTAATGGATTCAAGGGTTTATGGCTTATTGAAGGATTGTAGTGGCAAACATGGGGGTTTTCTGATTGGACTCGGTGGGCATCGATAGACGAACTTGATTGATTGGGGTTCATATCCATAGCTATCTATGGTGGGCTTTGCGGTGGTTCACAAATTTTGGTTGCTTGATTGGTTCTTGATGGGTTTCATTTTTGCTATATTTTTTTTTTCTAAAATAAGTTATATATATATATATATAGGAATTACTTGAAGTAGATTTCATTTAAAATTGAAAAAAAATAAATAAAAACAAACTACATCGCTTTGCAGCCCACTTGAGAAGAGTAATGGAAGGACCAAGTTAGAAATAAATTTAAGTTAAAAGGATTGAAATGAAAAAAAAATCGAAACTATATGGACCAAAATAAAAACTTACCAAACATAAAAAGATGTAATTTATAATTTGACCAAAATTTTAATGTGATATATATATATATATATATATATATATATATATATATTCACCCTTATAACAAGTAGATGGGAGGATGTTCTCCCCGTGTAGAGAAGAGTCACAAATATTCTTGACTTCTATTATAAGACATTTGTGCATACTAAAGTTTTAATATTTTATATACCTTGTTAAATTTTACTTTGTCGGCATATCTTTTTATTTTTATTATCTATCTCTTATGTACTTAAACTCATGAAAGTATAATTATTAATTATAGCTAAAATATTGAAAATTTTAAAAGTATGCATGAAAAATAAATGAGTAAAATAAATTTTAAAAAAAGGATATAAAAATAAAAATAAAAAACCCGTGACCAATTATGCATGATCTACGCGTTATACTTCAAAAAAATTTGTCTTGGCTTTTTGTGAAGAGAACCTATTAGCTTACCAAAAGTGAAAAGCGATTGTTGTAGATGAAGCCAGTTGAACTTTTGCTGTCCGAGTTGAATGCTGCCTGGCAGTGTGCAGTATATACAGGTACCAAAATATTTTGTTAGTAATTGACCAAAGTTGTGAGTGATGAAGATAAAATAGTAAATTTATGTGAGTTTGTAAGTCGAGTTTGGATAAAAGTTTTGAATTATTTGGTGGTGCTAATATTACTTATAGTCTATCATATTAGAGATGTAATAAAAGTTGTAGCACAAAAATTGTGTCTTGAATTTCTCTGCAGTGTGATAAAGACACGTACCCAAGAGTCAAAAGACAAGTCCATTCATCTACAATATGCCTATGCCTTCACTTTTTCACGTTGGTATTGAATTGTCCAAGTCTCCCCACCTAATTATTTCTGTTTCAAAAATCTCTAAAGACGTGCCAGCATGTCATGATTCATTTTGTAATGCATCCACGACAGGATCAATTGTTTTGCCTCCTAAATCTTATCCTATTCACATTCCATTTCCTTCATATTTTTTTTTATTTGGTGTTTATTAAGATTCCCATTTCATATTGCAAAGACCAACAAACAACTGTAATATACACCAAGGTGAAGTTAAGAACTTACACCATTGTTATTGATTCCGTTCCGTTTCGGCCGGAACGGCCGGAATTTTTCGTACCGGTATGCAAACCGGTACCGGAATACCCCACATTCCACTTCAGGTCAAATTCCGGGCCATTCCGGTCAATTCCGGCCAATTTCGGCCGAGATGCAAATTTCGGCCGGTACCGGATTTGGCTTATTATCAAAAAAAAGAAAAAAAAAAAGAAAAAGAAAAAAAAGAGTAAAGGACCAATGGGTGCTAGTAGTTCTTGGGAGTTCTTTTGATGATGAATTTGATCCTTCTCTCATGGATGATGATGAGGAGGAGGAGTAAATCTTGTATTTTTTGATATTTAGTTATTGTCTTGTAAATCTTCTTATTGTGTGATGTTAAATTGATGTTATATTGATGTTTAAGACTTAAGAGTTAAGACTAAATGATTTGTATTATTTGATATTTAATTATTTATTTATTAGAATTGACAATTTTATGTTCAACAAGAATATATATAAATTATTTTTTAAGAACTCCGAAACACCCTGAAATGGTACGCCGAAATTGACCGGTACCGAAATATTTCATTCCACTGGACAAACTGAAACGGGGTCCGAAACGGTATTAATAACAATGCTCTACACTAGTAAAGGAAAAAAAGGCAATAGAAAAAAGGTTATTGAGCTTTTTATATAAAGAAAAGCTTGGGGAGGTGGGGAGGGCAGGGCACACTGTCCAAACAAACTCTCTCAGCATATCTCTCATGACAAAGGCTTTTGTCCATGTGATTTTCTGCCATTGTGCCACACCACCAATACAATGTCTCATCTAGCTCTTGAGCTTCTTGCTTCTTTTCTTACTTGCTTCAAACCTTTCTTTGCCAGATCTGTTCAGCTACAGATGAAGATGATGAACAAGGTGGCTGTGGCTGTAGATCCAACCTAAGGTTGAGAACCCAAGTCTCCGTCAAGCCTACATTGCTCTCCAAGCTTGGAAATCAGCCATCTATTCAGACCCATTAAATTTCACAGCCAACTGGGTAGGCTCAAAAGTTTGTTCCTACAAAGGTGTGTATTGTGCTCCAT